>JAVBHV010000022.1:7200000-7862500 GCA_033992175.1 Spiraea crenata
TTTTCGAACAAGCCACTCCCTCTTAACTTAAGTATCTAAATCTGGCAAGATTCCCAAATCTGGAAGATGTTTGAGGAAGACTTTAGGTATTAAGGCTTTGGTAAAAGGGTCTGCTAACTGAGAAGCAGTTCCAATCTTCACTATGCTGATTTCCCTTTTCTTAACCCTTTCTCTCACGCTGTAATACTTAAGATCAATATGCTTGCTATTAGTGGACCTCTTATTTGTCTTGGTATAATAGATGGCTGCCATATTATCACAGTAAATCAACAAAGGTCTCTCTATAGACTGAATTAAGCTAGTCTGCACCAGAAAGTTCTTAAGCCAGATGGCTTGACTAACTCCCTCATAAATTGCCAAGTACTCTGAATGCATAGTTGAGGTTGCTGTGATAGTTTGTCTAACACTTTTCCAAGCTATAGCACCTCCTGCTAACATATAAACATAACCAGACATCGATTTTCCACCATTTGGATACTCACCAGCCAAACCAGCGTCTGTATAACCTATTAAGTCCAAACTCTTAACATTCCTGTAAACAAGCATATAATCCTTTGTCCTCTGTAAATATCTCATGACTTTCTTGCCTCCAGTCCAATGAGCTTCACCAGGATTCGACTGAAACCTGGATAACATGCTTACTGCATATGCAATATCAGGTCTGGTGCAAACCTGTGCATACATCAAGCTACCAATCAGCCTAGCATAGGGTCTATCTTTCATTCTCTTTAACTCAGCATCTGTAGTAGGACATTGACCCTTATTTAACTTATCCCCTTTAGATATAGGAGCATCACCTGAGTTACAATCCTGCATATTGAACCTCTTTAGTATCTTATTTATGTAACTCTTCTGTGACAAGCCAAGTACCTTATTTCTCCTATTTCGTTTAATCTCTATGCCAAGCACATATGCAGCTTCCCCCATATCCTTCATATCAAAATTCTTTGATAAGAAGGCCTTAGTCTTATGCAGAAGACTTTTGCTGCTACTAGCTAGAAGTATGTCATCAACATACAGAACCAAGAATATGAACCCTTCTTTAGTAGTCTTCATGTAAACACACTGATCTGCTTGGTTTTCTATGAATCCATCAGATAAGATAACTGATTCAAACTTAATATACCACTGCCTTGATGCCTGCTTCAGACCATAGATCGATTTCTTAAGCTTACAAACTAAATTCTCATTTCCTGAAGCTATAAAACCCTCTAGCTGTTTCATATAAATCTCCTCCTCTAATTCTCCATTCAGAAAGGCAGTCTTAACGTCCATTTGATGCAATTCTAAATCGAAGTGAGCTACAAAAGCCATGATAATTCTGAAAGAATCCTTAGTAGAAACTGGACTAAAAGTTTCTGTAAAATCAATCCCTTCTTTCTGTGTGAACCCCTTAGCAACCAACCGAGCTTTGTACCTTTCTATAGTGCCATCAGCTGCCCTTTTAGTCTTATAAACCCACTTACATCCTATGGCTCTGTGGTTTGGAACTGGTTCCACTAAATCCCAAACCTGGTTGTCTGACATGGACTGCAGCTCAGCATGCATAGCTTGCATCCAAGATTCAGATTGCTTACTGGTTGCTGCCTGATGAAATGACACTGGATCATCATCTTCCCCCCAATCAAAATCTGTTTCAACTGCATAAAACTCATAAGCTGGGTCTCTGTTGGGTACTGGAGTCCTAGTTGACCTTCTGGGTTGCTGAACAGGTTTTGGTTCAGCATCTGCTAACATAGGATTTGCAACAACTTCGTTGTTATGCAAATCCTGAGCTCCAATATCTTCAAAAACGTCTTCAAACTGATTTTGATTGCCCTGATCCACTGGAATTTCATCAGTGGTGTCTTCTTCTAAGAATGGATCAAGTGGTTCAGGTTCTAAGTTTTCTGGAGTGACTGTAGGAGGCAAAATAGGTTCTGCAGTAGTTGTAACTAATGCAGTAGTGAGAATTAGGCTACCTTCTGAAAAACTGATGATGGATTCATCAATGTGATCAGAAGGGTGTAACTCATGCACAAACTTGGCTTTGTTAGTCTCAATGACTCGAGTATGGTGCTTAGGACAGTAAAACCTGAAACCCTTAGACTTTTCTGCATATCCAATAAAGTGAGAGCTTATGGTTTTCTCATCTAACTTCTTCTCCTGAGGGTTGTGAGGTCTGGCCTCAGCTTTACACCCCCAAACGTGTAAATGTGAGAGTCCAGGACTATGTCCAAACCATAGTTCAAATGGAGTTTTGCTGACAGATTTGCTAACAGTCCTATTGGTAAGATAGTTAGCAGTTTTAAGTGCATCACCCCATAAAAACAAAGGTAAACCTGTTGTACACATCATACATCGAACCATATTCAAAAGAGTCTTATTCTTTCTCTCTGCAACACCATTTTGCTCAGGAGTACCAGGAGTGGTATACTGAGCTTTTATGCCATGTTGTTCCAAAAACAAAGCAAAGGGACCCTTATGTTGACCTGCCTCACTGTATTTCCCATAAAATTCTCCCCCACGATCTGATCTGACAACCTTAATGACCTTTCCCAACTCTTTTTCTACTTGTGCTTTGAAAATCTGAAATTTCTCAAGTGCTTGAGATTTTTCTGAAATGAGGTAGATATGGCAAAATCTGGAAAAATCATCAATAAAGGTGATGAAATATTGGTTTTGGCAGATGGTTTTAGGTTGAAAAGGTCCACATATATCAGTGTGGATCAATTCTAATAGTTCTGAACTCCTATGTGATCCCTTTTTCCTACTGTTTGTCATTTTTCCCTTAATACACTCAATGCAGTCATCCCAATCTAAAAAGTCCAACTTGTGAATCAATTTATTCTTAACCATTAGCTGCAATCGTTCTTTAGAAGGATGTCCTAGCCTTCTGTGCCATAACATGGCTGAGTTTTCATTAAATCTATCTCTTTTGATTCCCCCAGTTTCAACAGATAGCACATCAGTAGGGTTTTTGCAGTTAAGTCTCCAATAACCAGAAATTTGAGTTGCAGAAGTAAGAAAATTGGAATTCTTATCAAACAACTGCATTTCATTAAAATCTCCAGTAAAGGTGCCACCAGTTTTGGCAAAACAAGAAAGTGAAACTATATTTCGTTTCACTGAAGGAATGCAAAAAACATTGTCTAACTGCAAAAAACTTCCTGAATCTAAAGCTAAACTAACTTCTCCAATGCTCTTGACAGCTACCCTTGATCCATTGCAAGCACAAACGTTCTGCTCAGCACTACTTGGTGTTCTTCTTGTCCTTTCCTTCATATCCTGCAAGGTTTTACAGATATGAATTGGTGAGCCTGAATCTAACCACCAAGAGTCGGGTGCTGTATCTTTAAGATTAACTTCAATCATATAGGGAATTAAAGGGATCACTATAGGTTTACTAGGTTTGGGGTTACCTTTCTTTTCCATCCAGGCCTTCCACTTCCTGCAATCCTTCTTCATGTGGCCCAACTTTTCACAGAAGAAACACTTGACATTAGCATTCTTATTCACTGGTTTTGGATTGGCCTTGTTCTTCTGAATGCCCCCAGAAGGTTTCCCAGTATTGCCCTTGTTGTAATTGTTGCTGAACTTCCCCTTTTTCTCAAATTTGGTCCTAGAGTTCATGCTAGGCTTGTCCTTGTGCTGATTTTCAGGCTCTGTGGTGACTAAGTTCACAACAACTCCTTTTTCTGACTGAAGCTTGCTTTCTTCAGCTGCACAGATGCTGATGAATGTGTTCACATCCCACTTTTCATGTACTGAGGTATAGGAGGTCTTAAGAAAACTGAAGGTGGGTGGTAAAATCTTCAAAATATGGCAAATTAGGAACTTATCATCCACCTGCATTCCCAAGTTTCTCAGCTTCTTAACCAAATTGACTTGTTTGAGAATGAAGTCCCTAATCCCATTCCCATCATACTGAACATTCATCAGATCCCCCATGTAGGCTACCATGTTATTCTTATCTGACTCAACAAATCTAGCAGCTACATTCTCCATATAATCACTGGCAGTTTCAGAATCATCAATCCCATCCACTATTGACTCATCTATGGTACCTTTCATGATCAGCAATGCCATGTTATTGGCATGAAGCCACTCTTTCCTCCTCTGTTTGGCTTCCTTCGTGCTCTGTGCAGTGAGAGGTGCTGGCCTAGGTTCCTTAAGAGCTACATCCCATTGGTTATAGGCTATGTGGAAGGTGACATCTCGTTTCCATTTCTTAAAGTTTGATCCTGTGAGTGGCTCTATGTTGGAGAGGCTCATAACTGAAATAAAAGGAAATTTTGCTAAGTTTTTGACTCAAAATTTATGGGATTTTTACTTAAAGTACTTAGCAAACAATGGAAACAAGGATTAGATTTTCTGAAATTCAATATTTAGCCCCATACTGAAACATATCAAACCTACTGTGATAGGATATGATAAACTGAATCATACCACCAGATTAACTGATACATCGTTTTAATACATGACCACACCTAAATGGCAAGTGGATGCATATATAAAACCTGAAGTGTTTCATATCAGTTGAACCTGCAGTATGCTGCATAATGTATCATTTGGAAAACTGCAAAAATTAAGCCCTTCTGAATGAAGATATAGGTTCACAGTCAATGATACATTAGCACAGTCGTTTGATCTCTTTAACCTAATGAAACACCAGAAAATTACCACTGTAAGTCCAACTAGATGTGGCATATAACATTGATACCCCTGATGAATCCAAGATCAAACAGGATTGGTTGCTGAAGGATTATTAAAACCAATCCATACTTGTCAGATAACTGCAAGCAGACTTAAGTGGGAGAGTGTTTTCTGTTTCGTTATCCAACAATCAACAACATACGGGTAGCAAGCAATCAACCAAAGTCCAAAACAATCAAGAACATGCTCAACATATATCTGAAATCACCATCCGAACCGCCAGTCTTCGCAAACAATCAAACAACTCCCAGGACAGCATGCTTAATCAATCTAACCTATGCGCGGTCCTCATACGCATCTACTCCACTTAACAAGCAGCAGTAATCAATGAATTAAGCAAAAATTGAAATTAAACTCAAGTTTGCTCGAAAACTTATCTGGAATCCAAGCACACATCTTAACTGAATTAATAGCAGAAGCATAACTGAATTGGTGCCGGATTATTACTTAATTTGAGTTTCTGAAAGTGTTTGCAGAAAAATTTTGGCAAAAGAACAAGTAATTTTGAGAAATCGTGATTTCAGATATGAAGAACCCTAAGCCCCAAATTTTCCCAGAAAATTTTTACCGTTGGAAAACATTCAATCTGATTGGGCGTTGAGAAAACGGGTTTCGGGTCGCGGAGACCCGCGCGTTTTGAAAACGGATCTTTTGTGTCTGTATTTGGGTCACTGGGTTGACCCAGTTTGATTGAAAACGGGTTCCGATTTAATTGGGCTTTTAAACTTAATTTTGAGCATGAACTTGAAAGCCTTTTGCTAACCCAAACTGAAATTTTTCATAGCTTGATCTATATCCATGGTAGACCAAGCTCTGATACCAACTGTAAACTCAATATGGATCTATCAACCACAAACATAGATACAAACATTAGTATTGTTAGTGTACTAATCATAAACAAAGTATGAACTATACCTTTGACGTTGGACATGATTTGGGCCGGCTATGAGCTCAAGTCTTCTACAACACAATCAAAGCTCTCTTCTATGGGGCAAGAATGTCAGAACCGAATATTGATTGTGTGTAGGGACCTTAGCTTATATAGGTATTGTCTAGGGTTAATTAGTCCTCCCATAAAAGACATAATTAGCCTTAGTTACCTTGCTTGTGACTTAAGTCAATGTCCTAATTGGATTGGTACTAGATACTCAATCTCCTAGCCGGATTCCTTCTCCTAATCAATTCAGAACTCTAATGATTAGGAATACAAGGTCAAGCAGATTACTAGAGTCCGTTACTTGATCCTCAAGTAACATGTTATTGCCGTTTATATGTGAATAGGTTAGTCCAATTCTTACATGAAATGGAGGATGCAATGGAGTTGGAAGGGAATTCTAGTGATGGGAATGAAATGCAAGATCCATCAAATTTGAAAGAGGAAATCAAGGACCCGGAAGAGGATAGAATATTTGATTCAGTAGATGAGCTAATCGAGTATTACCAAAATTATGGGAGACAAAAAGGGTTTGGAGTTAGTATAAGAACATCACAAAAGGGAGTTGATGGCATCTGCAATACTTGACATTGGCATGTACACGTAATGGAAAATCCAAGTGTAGTTCGCGAAATCCTTCGAATCCTTGTCGTGAAACAAAAACAAATTGTAAGCTAAACTTCGAGGAGCTATATGCCCGGATGGAAAGGGGAGGGTGACTTCTTTTGAGCTGGAGCATTCACATTTGCTTAGTACTCCAAGCAAAGTCCGATTTTTCAGAAGTAATAGAACAATGAAGTCGTATACCAAAAGAAGGATAGAAATGAATGACATAGCTGGTATAAGACCTAACAAAAATTTCAATTCTTTAGTTTGTGAGGCAGGCGGCCATGAGAATTTACCTTTTTTTGGAGAAAGATTGTAGAAATCATATTGAAAAGGTGAGGCGATTACGACTTGGGGAGGGAGATACTAGTGTAGTCCAAGAACATTTTCTGAAGATGCAAAGCAATAATCCAAACTTCTTTTATACTATAGATTTGGATGAAAAAGGTCGATTAAGGAATGTGTTATGGGCAGATGCGAGAAGTACAGCTGCCTATAAGGAGTTTGGTGATGTTGTTACATTTTTCACTACATACTTAACAAATAAGTATGATATGCCTTTCACACCTTTTGTTGGAGTGAATCATCATGGGCACTCTATTTTACTAGGATGCGCATCGATCTCCAATGAGGATACTTCTACATTTACATGGTGATTTCAATGTTGGCTAGCATGTATGTCTGGCGTGGCTCCTAAAGCAATAATCAATGATCAAGATAGAGCTATACAGAATACGAGTCTATCAAGTCTTCCATGAAGAATGCTATTTATGATCCATTGACAGATGTTGAATTTGAAGAATACTGGAGTAGATTCACTGAAAAGTATTTCTTTGGAGAGGAAGCAAGTAATTGGTTAAAAGTACTATATGAAGAGAGACGTCGTTGGGTTCCAGCATTTGTAAAGGATACATTTTGGGCAGAAATGTCTACTACTCAACATAGTGAGAGCATGAATGCATTTTTTGATGAGTATGTAAGTTCGAAGACAACTTTGAAGCAGTTTGTTGAACAATATCAGAATGCTTTGCTGAATAAAGTTAAAAAGGAGAACGAAGCAGATTATGAATCTTTTGATAAATGGTTCAAGTGTGATATGCCTTATGAATTTGAGAAGCAATTCAGGGATGCTTATACAAATGAAAAATTCTTAGAGTTCCATAATGAGTTCAAAGGTAAAACACAGTGTGGATTATCTTCGATTAATGAGAATGTTGGAGCTATAGTATTTGTAGTATATGAAGATGTTGAAGTTGGGGAAACCAGCATCAAACGTGTTCTCTTCAAGGTAATCTTAAATGAGGAAGGTGATGATATGAAATGCATTTGTCGACTATTTGAGGTCAGAGGAATATTATGTCGACACATAATAGTGGCACTAATTCATAAGCAAATTTATCGTATTTCAAAAAAGTATATTTTAAGACAATGGATGAAGAATGTGGACAGATGTCATACCAAAGTGAAAATAAGTTATGATAATTGGAGTTCCAAACCAGAAGCACATAGGTTTAATAAGATGTGCAACTTGTTTTATGAAGTAGCAGACTCGGCAACAAATAGTGATCAAAATTCTTGATCCACGAGGAGGTGGACGTAAAGGTCGTCCCAGAACCAAAAGGTTGCAGTCAACTGTCGAGAAAGTTGTTAAGAAAATAAAAAAGAAGAACCAAATAGAGACTACTGAGAAAAAGAAGAAACAAAAGGTCATCTTCTTCTTGTTAATTTCGTTGAGTGTTTATACTTATGTTACTAATTAAATGTGTAATATTATAGGTCCAAGGTGGGATTGATTTTTCATTCTCTTTCCCGTGGCTCCCACCCTCTTTTCCGTTGGCCCCGGAATGGTTTTTGATTACTACCCCTTTTCTTGTTTCCCAAACATGGGAATAGAACTCCCAAAGAAGCCAACCAACACAGCCTTGGGGGGGGGGGGGGGGGGGGGGGGGGGGGGGGGGGGGGGGGGGGAAGGGGGGAGGAGATGATCATGGTGAAAATGGAAAATAAAAAGATCATCAAGTTTGAGTACTGCAAATACTAAGGACCATAGGAGCTAGCAACACATCACATTGATTAGTAATATAAGGACTACAATTTCTAAAGACCATAGAAGAAGGCAACATAAGGAACAACTCATCCACCAACCACTGACCATTACAAATATAATTACAAACCAACTAATTACTGTTATCCCAAGAGCATGAGAACTTTAAGTTAAACTTCAAGTCAAAGCATAGTATAAGGTGGAATAGAAGCATTGACAGCTAAAGAAGAGTCAACCTTCTAACCACAAAGAGATTTTCAATCTTCAAACTACTTACCTACATGTTTTAAACGTGTTGTAACACTCGCTACTTGAATTTGTGTGTTAGGCTTTGATCTCTTGTGTGTGTTTTTGCTTTGTCTTTTGATTTTTTTTTTTTTTTATCAACTGAGGATTTCAATAAAAGGCCTAAATGGCAACCAAAGCAAGTACAAGCAAATAAAAAGGACCTTACTCAAACAGAAAGTACAAACATTTTCAGAAACGAGAAGAGAGCAAACAAAAAAGAGGGCAGAATGGACAGGACATCAAGCCCGTGCCTCTCCAACAGGAGGACATGGTAACCCATCACTTGAAAGAACCAAAAAAGAGAGAGGAGGGAGGTTGTGACCCCCCACCGCAGATTTCTCAACCTCTCATTTGAAGGAGTTAAATATGAGCAGCTAGATTGGCCTTACTTGGTATCCAAGACAACTTGATAGAATGAAATCCCATAGATCATCTCCAAATCTCTGACAGAATAGGGTATATCCGCCATATATACGAAGTCCCATGAGAAAGTTTAAGACCATTTGGTATTGCCTCTGCTTCCACATCTTCTGGAGACGAGCGAAGGAGATGAAGATTGTGTTTAGAATGACTAACTTTTGTTAATGAAGCACATGTGTAGAAGTCTGATTTAGCGAAACCTCACTTTGGCATTGATGTGCTTTCGCAATTCAGCTTTCGGGATAATTAGTTTGGCTTTTGGTAAACATTTTGTCAAAACTGTTTTGGATCACAATAATCAGTTTTAGGTGTTTGGTAAACATTTTTAGGACAACGTTGTAAGATGTATATAATGACCAAAACATACATGTTCTTAAATGATTATTTTTCTAAATTATTTATTAAAAAGAAAAACATGTAAAATTTTGTATAATCATCAAGTTTTTTTTGATAAAATTTTATACAATAGTTGTTATGTTAAACTTCTCTTATTTCATTTATATAATCAAACTATTGGTCAATATGTGATTTAAAATGCTCGAGAATGCTAAAATTGGAAGAAAAAAAAAGTTTCATTAAGAATTATGTAAATACCCAGCGTGTCCCAAATGAAAGTAATTTCGCGAAAGTTACTCATAATCTGCTTTCGCGAAAGTGGTTATGCCCCGAAAGTGATTTCTTTTGAGTTTACCAAACACTTTTTTGGCCGAAAACTTTCGCAAAATCACTTTCGGGCCATTACTACTTTCGCAAAAACAATGTCAAACGGAACCTAAGTGAGATATGCTCTTTAAAGTAAGTCTACGTTAAGTTGGACTTAGATATTTTTTCAAGTTTGACTGATTGATAGCTTAGTAACATGAAAATACCAATTCTTTTACCTTACAAGTAAATTGCATCTATGAAGTATATACCTTCAATGTTAAATTAGTATATTATTTGTTGATTTAAAGTCTAGGGAAAGTTTTTTCTAATTTTTTTTTATAAGAAGTCTAGGGAAAGTTGAGATGTTAATTTATAAAGTTTTTAGCATGTTTTTAATACTTCTCATAGAAATTTCTCTAGAAATCGAAGTTTTTTCAAATTTTTAAAAAAATTTGAATTACCAAAATTTGTACGGAAACCAAAACTTAAATCCTCGCTTATAAACGGACTCCAAGACAGGAGGTGGGGTATTTTCGTCCATCATTCATTAGCTGTACTATTAGCTGTACTGAAGCGAGGCGGGAAGCTCTGCAATATCAGAGCGGAAACCCACTTTCGGAAGAACAAGCGCATTTCATTTTTCGGAGGAAAGAAGGGGCTCTTTCATTTAGAGAGAGAAATAAAGATTTCGAACCACCAGGCAAACGATTACGGAGTAAGCGGCTTGAACCGCGCAGCTTGGATTCGAGAGGAGCTAAGAGGTAAATCTTTAAGTTTACTTTTCTTCAGATTCTTCAGATTTTAATCGATTATGAACTGTAATCTTTAGGGTTCCTTGAACCGCCATTGATGCACATTCACATATCTTGTCGAGGTTTCCTTACTCCGATTCCTATTTACTGTTTTGCAACAATTTATCGTCGATTCTTGATGATTACTTGTTTCTTGGAGCCTTTAGCACTAACGAAAAGGGACTAATTGAGAAGAATTTAATTTAGTGTTTTGTTCTTTACTTTTCCGTCAGATTTCTAATCACGGTTTGAAATTTTGGTTCCCAATTGTATTTTCTGCTGTTCAGGAATGACTTGTTATACAATCTTAGCGCTACAGGTTGTGGTTTGCCTTGTAAGCTGTATTGATTTGCTTACTGCGGTTTGTTGTTCTTATGTAGGCCCCCCGGGTCCTCTTCATTCTTTTTGTCCATATTATCATGTCTTTCTTTGTGTTTACTGCGTTTTGTTGTTCTGTTCTAGGCCCTCCATGATTATCGGTCCTCGTTTCTTGATGATTAGTTGTTTTCAGGGTCGTACTATCACTAAGGAAAGTATGAACAAGCTGAAATGAACTTGTGTTTCTTTACTTTGTTCTCAGAAGGTACTAGCCACGGGTCTAAATTTATATCTTACCCGTGCTTTCTGCGGTTTGGGAATGATATGATACGACTTGGGGTTTCTCTTGCCAGTTGTGTACTTGTGTTTGAATCTATTTTGAGTTGTTTATCACGTTTTGTGGTGCTGCTAGTCTAGGCCCTGATGATTGCTTTTTGCCTATTTCATTAGCACTATCTATGTTTGTTTCCAAAATTGAACCTTTGTTCTTGGTTAGACTTTATTTCTCTACTGTATTTTCTGCTGTTAAACAATGATTTGTTATACAATCTTAGAGCTACCAGTGGTGGTTTAATTGCAAGTTGGATTGAGTTTACTGAGTTTTTTTGTCCTGATCTAGGCCCTCAGGATCCTCACAGTCGATTCCTGTCGCCCATATTTTGTCTATCTCTGTGTTTGTTTCCACGATTATCTGTCCTCAGTCCTTGATGATTAGTTTTTTTGAGGGAAGTGTCACTAAGGAAAGTATGAACAGGCTGAAATGATTTTGTGTTTCCTTATTTTTCTCTCAGAAGGTTCCGGCTACAAGTCAAAATTTATCTCTCAACCACATGTTCTCTGCGGTTGGGGAATGATATATGATATTGGTGCTATCATATGTGGTTTCCCTTGCGAATTGAGAGCTTGTGTTTGAATCCTTTTGAGTTTTTTTCTATCTCATTTTATGGTTCTGTCGGTCTAGGCCCTGAGGACTTTCGCAGTTGGTTGTTGCCTATTTCATTCGCATTACCTATGTTTGTTTCTACAAGTGAACTCTATTCTTGGTTGAACTCTATTTGCTCAACTGTATTTTTTGCTGTGTAGGAATGTTTCATTTTACAGCAGTGGTCCTGAGTTGGTTATTGAGTTTTGTTGTCCTGATCAAGGCCCTGAGGATCATTGCAGTTTATTCATGTTGCCTATATCCGTCTTTCTATAGCTTTCTTTGTTTTTGTTTTCACAGTTACTGGTGATTAGTTGTTTCAGGGTCTTATACGATTAAAGAAATTATGAACCACTACGGAAAGTATGAACAAGCTGAAATTAATTAGTGTTTCATCAGTTTTCTCTCAGAAGGTTCTTGTCAAGGGTTAAAATTTAGTTCTCAACTGTGTTTTCTGCTGTTGGCGAATCATTTATGATAAAATTTTGGTGCTGCCATTTGGGTTTGCCTTGGAATCTGTATACATGTCATGGATTCTGTTTTGAGTTGTTTTATTTTACTGTAGTGATGCTGTCATTTGTGGTTACTTGCAAGTTGTATTCTGGTTTGAGTTGTTCACTGCGTTTCGTTGTTCTTGGCTGTGAGGATCCTCGTGGTTCATTCTTGCCTCTATCATGTCCACTTATTAGCCTCATCTGTGTTTGTTTTGTTTCTTGCTTTCATTCTCAGTAATTTTGTATTTGTTTCAGATGGCAGCGCTTGGCGGCACGATTGACTATACTAAATTTTACTTTACGGGAGTTGGTCGTGAAGCATACAGATCATATCATGCTGATGAGAATGAACTCGATCGTTTGGTGAGTCAGAAACTGAAATGAATCAGTGTCTTTAATTTTCGTTCAATTTGTTCTCATCTCAAATTAAAATTTATGTCTTAAATGTATTTTTGCTAGCTGTTCTAGGATGATTGATTATGCAATTTCGTTTCTGCCGTTTGTGCTTTTCTTTGCAAGTTCTGGTAGGAGACCGCTTTAGTTGTTTATTGCATGTTTGTAGTTCTGTGTAGGGCTGTGAGGCTCCTTATTTAGATCTGATTCTTTCTTCAGATTTTGTGTTTGTTTGTATCTTGGGTCTCTTTCTTAGAGTTCTTTGTGTTTTTGTAGAAGGCGAATGAAGAGTCTAATGCTATGTTGAAGTTTTGGTGGACATGTGCCCAAAAAGAGCAGATACTTCATCATGCTTGGCTGCCTATGGTCCACAGAGATGAAAGAGCCGTGTTAGAACTTAGGTCTGTGTTAGACAGGCGATTTGAACTCCGGACGAGGGTACTTGATGGATTGGCCTTACTGCCCGTGGTCGTGGTTGATACCATGAGGGACATGAAGTTAGTTGTCGAGTTGAAGGATCAACACCACGAGTGGAATGGATATGTTATGATCATGAACTCTGCTATGAGATCTGAGGACGAGACATTCTGCATAAGAAATTTGGCAATAAGGAGAGGAATTGGAATTTTTGGGGAGGAAAGGCAGAATGACATGGGTAGGATGCATATCTGCACTATCAGTAGAGCCGGTGAGAGTCAGATTTGTATTGGAGATGTGTTGCGCAACTCGCTTGGAGGTTGGGTTATGGGTTTCTCTACTAAGTATTGCAAAGAGGAGTACTCAACTATGTCTGCAGAGTTGAGTTCAATATGGAAGGGACTAGAGGTTGCTTGGGATGAAGGTTATAGAAAGTTACTGGTTGGATGCGAATCGCAAGATATCATTAATGAACTTGCCTCTCCTTTGAGCGGAAGCAATCATCCTCTTCACTTGAAATTGAATCGATGCAAGAAATCTATCCAGAGATATGGGTCGTGCATCTTTGAGCAGGTCAAAAGGGAGAACAATAGACTCGCCGAGTACTGGGCCAATTTGTGTCATGATGATAAAGTCGACGCTCGGATGATCCATTCTCGTCCCCCTCGCCCTATTGTCAGTGTTTTGAATGACGAAGATTAGTAGCAACGCCGCCCGGGTTCTCCTACACCAGTTCATGGGGTTCTTTACCCTCCTCCGCTCCACATGTCGTTTAAACTCCACCATCATAATCCTTCCTATTCTACATTCATTCTCCTCTTATGAATTTTGTCTTTGTTATATTTTCTTCTTCAGTTTGTAATTTTGCTTTGCATAAATTGCACCAAATAGCTTCAAAATTGCTAGAGAAATATTTAGTCTGCTTGGGTATGAACTACGAAATACGGTATGTAAAGCTTATAGGATGATGCTCTATTGTTAATAATCAGGAATCAGGATAGGGTTTGCTCTTTCAAAGTTGGTTTTCTTTTCTTTGGTTTTACATGCACAGTTGCTTCTTGCAGATGATCCAAAAGTTTACTCCTCCTGGGTAAGTAAACATTTATTAAGCTTGGGGCAAAAGCCCAGAAACAACTACAAACTGGGAAAACTCGAAACCGACAACGAGAGAGCTCTCTCACCACCGAAAGAAATTACAAAGCCGCAAAGCAACAGACTAATCTTTCCCAACCCATTTTCTTATCCTCTTCTCCCAGCGCCAAATGAACCCAGAGCCGTTCCACACAATTTGGAGGCCTTGTTCGGAAATAAAATTGAGGCCTTTTTTTTTTTTTTTTCCTTATAGAGGCATTTCTTTCAAACAAAGTAATATGTATTTTTTATTTTATGAATTTGATATTTCCTACCAAATATTGAAAATATAGATTATAACATTGAAATTTCATAAATCTAAAAAAATCCAAAGATGACCCAGTGCTCTGAAAAAATCGAGGAAGTCCCTTGGCGTTGTCTTTCTTGACAGTTTGGCTTTTGAGCTGTCACTCTCCCACGTTGGTGTCACTGCTTTTTTTTTTTTTCACCTGCCGCTCATTCGGCCTTCCACTTTCTCTTCCCTTGTGGATGTCGCTCACGCCTTCTATTCCTTTCCCTAATCCTCTCTTTCGTTCTCCAATCGTTCCCCTTCCTTTTATTCAAATGGCTCAATTACGCACCACGTTGTTGTTGCTTGTTGATTTGTCACTCACGACGCTTCGTTTTTTTTTTTTGGTGAAACAGGAAGCTTTCACAGGAGCTTAAAATTTGTGTTCTTTCTCTGCATTTTTGGGTGTTTTTCGGCTGGCTATTTGTTTGCCAAGGTTGGTGTTTTGCTGCGTACGTTGTGTGCCTATGAGGTGTTTGTTGTAATGACTGAGAAATTAGACTGCACTTTTTCAATTTTTTCGGTTTGACAAGCCTTGTCTGCAGCTGGCCCTTTTTAGATGCCTCTACTTACTGAGGCCCCGTTTGGCATTGCTTTTCGAAATCACTTTCGGCGCGAAAGTGATTTCGCGAAAGTTTTTAACCCAAAAAGGCGTTTGGTAAATCCCAACGAAATCACTTTCGAGACCAAATCACTTTCGCGAAAGCAGATTTCCGAAAGCAGGCCAGGGGTAGCTTTCGCGAAAGTGATTTCATTTGGGACACGCTGGGTATTTCTGAAATTTTTAATGAATTTTTTTTTTCCAGTTTTAACCCTCAAGAACATTTCAATTTACTTGAAATGCCCCCCAATCCAGTCGGCCTCCAACCCAGTCGATCGTCCGCCGAACGCCCACAAATCCTCGCCGTCGCCGAACACCCAGAATCCCACGCCGTCGCCGTCGCCATCGTCGATCGTCCTTTAACATTCAATTTCCAGCCGATAACCTCTGCAACACCTCCAGCCATCGTCCTCCACATCAAACCTCCATCCTCTCCTCCAGAAGCTGCCGCCGTTGTCGCCCAGAAGCCGCCACCCATTGTTGTCGCCCAGAAGCCCAGAAGCCATCGCCCACAAGTTGCCGTTGCCGTCGCCGAGAAGTTGCAGTTGCCAAGAAGCTGTCGAACGCCCACAAGCTGCCGTCGTTGTCGCCCAGAAGCCTAGAAGCCGTCGCCGAACTCAGAAGTCGTCGCCGAACCCAGGAGCCATTGCCGAACCAAGAAGCCACAAACCAGATCCATCGCCGAACCAAGAAGCCATCGCCGAACCCAGCCCTTGTCGTCGCCGATTCTTGTGGGAGTTGTCATTCTCGAAAGTCGGGGCGGTGGCGATGGGGTTGGCGGAGCAATTGGAACGCAGGCAGAATAATTTATTAGTTATTTTTTATATTAATAAATGAATAATTTATTAGTTATGTGAGGTATTAAGGGAATATTTATTAGTTATGTGAGTATACAAAAACTTGTATGAAACATAGAAAATTGGTATGAAATTTAATTTTTTTGTAAAAAAAACTTTGATGATTATACAAAATAACTATATAAATTAAAATGTTTTTCTTACTAATAAATAGTTTAATAAGATACTTATTCAAGAACATGTCTGTTTTAGTCATTATATACATCTCACAGCACTTTCCTAAAAATATTTACCAAACACTTAAAACTGATTTTGGATCATCCAAAGTAGTTTTGATAAAATGTTTACCAAACGCCAAACTGATTTCCCCGAAAGCTGATTTCGCGAAAGTAATTTCACGAAAGTGATTTCGCGAAAGCACAGCAATGCCAAACTGGGCCTGAAACTACATAACCTATAAGAAAAAATTTGGTGCCCCTTTTGATCAAGGGCCTTGTGCCTTCAGACAGCTCGCACGGCCTATGGGCCGGCCCTGAATGAACCCAATACTCCACTGCGATGTCAGATTAAAAAAGCCATTAATATCGACTCGTTGGGTTTTCAGCTAGTGCGACGATGATGTCTCATGCGAGCGCAATTTGGAATCTGATGGTGACGGCAAACCGGTTTATAGCTTCGATGATCGGTTTCCGGCAACGCTCCATCGGTTGGTGTCAACGTCCTTCACATCCCTTGAAGATGTCATTGACGGTAGTGATATCGATGCGAAAACAAAATGCATGTGTCGAATTGGATATGACAATTGATAGTCACGAACACGATTCTAGTGCGTTGCGGTTTACGATGGTTGAATTGAAACCAAAGCCACCTCAACACTCTTAATCCCACAAACCCCCGTATCTAATATTTTATCATTGAAAATCAACCAACATTTCCTTAATGATTCTATCTCCTCCTAAATTCAATCGGTGGAGATATATTAGATTTGATTTGGTAGTTAAGGTGGTGTCAACAGGCTTTAGGGTTTAATTGAGTTTTGATTGAGTTAGATGGCTGTTATCAACTGGGGTCTGATTAGGATTATTTATTTGTTACACAAAAAAAAACTTTTAGAACTCCCCGGAGTTAGATGGCTGTTATCAACTGGGGTCTGATTAGGATTATTTATTTGTTACACAAAAAAAAACTTTTAGAACTCCCCGGAGTTAGATGGCTGTTATCAACTGGGTTGGGTCGGACAGTTGGTCATAGTGGTGTCCAGATCGGACGGCGGCGGTGGTGTCGGACGTTGGTGGGTTCCATCGCTTCCCAGGTTGGGAAAGACAAGTCGTTAAAAGTAATTTTAGAAAATAATCAATTTACTAAACATTTTTTAATTAATAAGTGGGTGGAGATATAAAACATGAGGGTGTAACTAATAGTTTTCTAAAATAATCCATATCAGCACTAAACGCGGGCCAAGGATCTTCTGTCCCCTTTTGGCCCCCTCAGCGTCCCCCCTCCTTTCTCTTGACACGTGTCCCCAACAAACTTTTTTTTTCCCAAAAACCTCTGTTTTTTGCCAAAAATCTGCCGGAAAAACCTTCTCTGTTCTACCTTTTCTGGTCACCAATTGACGACGACTCCAACTACAAAAAGTTCCCTCTCGACCTCAAGAATATATCCCCAAAGTTTCGGAGTAAAAAACGGAGTGAAACGCCGCCGGTGAAACAAAACGTAAAACTGAGCCGCCGGCGCTAATTTTCCGGCCACTTTTTTCGTTCGGAAAATTTGGAGTAGCTTCCCAACATCCCCGAGTACACTCCCACGAAGTTTCAACCCCAAATCCCAAGCGGTTTGCCGCCGGCGAACGAAAACGTTTTGATCGGTTTTTGGCCGGAAACCGATCAAAACGTTTTCGTTCGCCGGCGGCAAACGGCTTGGGATTTGGGGTTGAAACTTCTTGGGAGTGTGCTCGGGGATGTTGGGAAGCTAGTCCAGGTGGTGGCGCACCGAAAAAGTGGCCGGAAAATTAGCGCCGGCGGCGAGAACGCCGGCGGCTCAATTTTACGTTTTGTTTCACTGGCGGCGTTTCAGGCCGTTTTTGACTCCGAAACTTTGGGGATATATTCTTGAGGTCGAGAGGGAACTTTTTGTAATTGGGGTCGTCGTCAATCGGTGACCGGAAAAGGTAGAACGGAGGGAGTTTTGTCGG
This sequence comes from Spiraea crenata, assembly GCA_033992175.1. Taxonomy (NCBI): domain Eukaryota; kingdom Viridiplantae; phylum Streptophyta; class Magnoliopsida; order Rosales; family Rosaceae; genus Spiraea; species Spiraea crenata. Next base: position 7,217,980 of record JAVBHV010000022.1, read on the forward strand.
ACGATTTTTGGCAAAAAAACAGAGGTTTTTGGCAAAAAAACTGGGGTCAAAGGACACGTGTCGCAAGGACACTGAGGGGACACCCAAAATGGGGACAGAACTTGCTTCCAAAGGGGAATGACTGTTTTGCCCTTTCAAAACCCTCTGTCCTCTCATTTGCAGAGTGTTCTGCGAATATTGTCCTTGCAAGTTTGCCTTTTCAGCTGTCGCTCTTCGACGTTGGTGTCCCTGCGCTGCTTTTCACGTGTCGCTCATTTGGCGTTCCATCCCTTTTTCCCCGCTTCTTTTTTCTTCCCTTGGATGTCGGTCACGCAGCCTTGCTTTTCTTTTTTGATTCTGAGATCGAGGACGCACGACGGAGGAAATAAGCATTCCGACCGCCTTGCAACCTTTCTTTGTCAATTCTCACACATCCATACAGTGGCGGACCTGTTAAGGACGAGTGGGGGCTCAAGACCCCACTGCAATTTTTGTTTCCTTAGTATACTACCCTTATATCAATAGCAAGCCCCCACCTTATATCAATAGCAAGCCCCCACTGATAGATTGGTTTGCCTGATCGCTACGATTTTTGAGTATGTTGTAGAGGACAGATTCTCGATCAACTTTCATGAAGAACTCATCTTCATCCAACCACTGTAAAAGGACATGGAAGCCCCTAAGCCCCTTAGTCTGAATCCAACACCATTTCGGATTCTCACGAACAGCCTCAGCTTAGCCCAGATTTTCAGAAGCTAGAATGGTTGGATCAAGATGAATTTTTGATATGTTATAGAAATCGAGCTGACGAGCAACTTTCGTGAAGAACCCTTTTAGATTCGAGAGACAGAACCTGGTCGTTTTGGGCTCTCACCCAGTCTGACCATTTTTCCTGGTTTTTCTTCAGAGCACTATCTCCAACACTTTAGAAATCTGCTCCCGTCTCTTCTTCCTGGTGAGCAAAAATGCTCTCCTAGAAACCTCCCGTCTCTTCTGCCTTCTAACTCTCACTTTTCCCATTAAAAAGTCTCCTTTGCCTTTTCTTTTGTGTGGTGCGGTCAGCACCACTTGTCATAGCCTTGCTCATGCAGCAGTGTCTAGCCAATGTATTCAAGTGTGGGATGTGGACGGTCCGACTTGGCTTATGAGCTTAATTCAAGAAGAAAGGCATGTATAGAAGGTGATGTAGGAGACTCAACCCGAACTTTTTCTTTTTTATTGATGTGGTGCAACCGGAACGTGCCACATGACCCTTGATCAAATATTTTCCTTTTGTGTTACCAATTATGTTCAAGCACCTAAAAATATCACGAATTTGTAGTCACTTCTATTTTGGCATATGACATCATAACTAACAATTTAGATAGAAGAAAATACCTTAAAATTTCAGGGTGTTACAGGTACGCCTTGATGAACTCTATAAAAGTGATTTTATCCTCAACTCTTGGAACTTGAAAATCAACTTATGAATTACATTGTGGATATGCATTATAACACCAAGTTTCAAGATTTGTAAGAAGTTTCCAATCTAGCAAATAAATTAGTTGAGACAGGAAATCATAAAGTATACCCACTAGTTTATTTGCTCATAATATTGACATTGATGCTTCTGGTTGCTACTACTTCTGTATAAAGAGTTTTCTCGGGCATGAACTTTGTCAAGAATCAATTGCGAGAGAATGACACTTTCAATACTATTGATAATGGGAATGCGTAAATGTATTGACTACATATGTTATCAAAATTTCTTGTTAACTTACAGGGAATGAGAATGGGAGGAATGAGAATCGCTGGAAATCATTCTCATTCATTGGTTACTAACCCACTTGAGAATCAAAAATTATTAGGCCCCACTCTAATTTAGGGATAAAAATACCCCAAGAAATGGGAATCGGATGCCCAAGGGGAACTTGGGTATCTGATTCCCATTCCCGACTTTTGTTTCTCATTCCTGAGTGTAAGTAAACGTGAAGCCCCCACTATAATACAATCCTGGGTCCGCCACTGCATCCATACCTTTCCTGGTCAATTACTATGTGTCTTTTGGGCTGTCGAATTTACGCATTTGGTGTCACTGTTTTCCTTTTGAGTTGTCGCCACCTAGAGATGGAGATGGAGATGTCATAAGACCTAGTTTTGGCTTCTTAGGCCACCTGCTGCTCAAGCAGTGAGCTTCTAACGACGCTTGCAGAGTATAAAGCGAATGAGATGAAAACGAATAAATGTAATCGATAAAGAAGAAAAGAGAGACATAACATATAATCGCCGGCGTTGGAGCTTGGTGCGAGTAGAAGTCTACTTTGGGGAAAGAGGGTTGAGGGTTCTTAATAGAGAGAGAGGACGGAGGCAATTAGGAGTCGTTTTAAATTTTCTGGTTTGATGTTTGATTAACGTGGTTCCCTTTCAAATTGGTGCCAATCCTTGCTTGCCCATCTCCCACGCTGGCGGTGTCTGCACAAAACCAAACCAAACCAAACCAAAATTAGCACAAAACAACCCTTTAAATCTTAAACATTGGTGATTAATGCAAAGAGATTACCAAATACAAAAAGAGGATTTTAGGGTTCTAGCGTTTTTTCTTCTATTGAGCATGGGAAGGATTTTAGGGTTCTAAGTTTTTTCTTCTGTTGGGCGTGAGGAGGATAACGAAAGGGGCAATTTGATGTTTGTTTAATGATTCATTGATTGGGCACATAATTATTTTGTTTTAGATTTGATTAGAATATGTAAAATTATAATTAGGAAATATGTATTTAGAAAGATGATATGGCACTTGCCACGTGGTCTGCCACTCGTGTTGGTATAAAAAATTTGGTAAACATCTTGGTGCCAATAGTGTTATTGAGAAGAGATGTCGATTAAGCAACAATAACACGTAGGCACTTGAATCTAGGTGATGATTAGTTAATAGAGCCAGCGAGGCCTAACAAGCTTGCAAGTTTGAACAGTTTGTTAGCTGAGCAATTACTCCAAGTTCCAATTCCCTAATTCCCAATTTTGCTTGTATTAGGCCCTCAAAGTGACACACCCCGACCCAAAAAAGTGGGGCCCGGGAGTGCGGTCATCACCCCCAAAGAGTGACGAAGCCTTAAACAACTAAAAACGACAAAAACGGAAGAAAAGAAATACAATATAATATCAGAGCATCTACAGCGGAAGGAAACAACACAACTACAACAGCCCCAAGGGCGAAACAAATAGCTGTACAGCTTAACGGTGACCTGCCTGAAAGACAACGAAGAACTCCTACTCTTCGTTGATGGAAAGAGAGCTATCGGCAGATCTCAGTCGTCTCGGTGATGCACTTCAGAATCAAATCCTGAGGGGGTGCAAAACAAGGGTGAGTGGACGGAAAAAAAAAATCAGTGTAAAACACTTTATCAGATATGCCAATAACCCCCTCTGTCAAAACAGAACATAAATATACGAGTATAACAGTTAGTCAGCCACACGAGATACATCACCACAACTGTACACTAACATATCATAAATCTATGGTCGTGATCTAGTAAACAGGGGACGACACCCATGTTAGTGTAATGCATGGACTCACACGTGCAAATAAGTATGACACGGACTCACACGTGTCTACTATTAAGGCACAGACTCACACGCGCCAGGGGTAAAGCACGAACTCACACGTGCTAACAAGTATGACACGGACTCACACGTGTCAATGCATATGGCACGGACTCACACACGCCCAAGGGTATAACATGGACTCACACGTGTCAACCATACTAAATAAATAAGCCAAAACTCATAAGCGTGCCACTAACGATACCAACAACAAACAACCAACCTTTATCCAATAACAGCCACAACAACCATTATAACACCATTGTATATATATATATGCTCAACCACTTAAACCAGACCATAACATGCTCAAACAACATTTAAAACAAAACGCGTCCACTCACAGTGATACCGGCGATCTCCGTCGTCCTCCTCTGCAGGCACAATTCGATTATGCTGGTTCCTCGGAATCTGATCACCTAACAGTCCCAATAATCCAAGGTTAATTAATGAAACGTAACGAATAACCGAAAAACCCTACTTTTCCTTGTTTTGCTCAATCGGGGTAAAACCGTATCTCGGATGGCAAAACGGAGTTCGCCATCGGATCCGGAACGTCATTTCCACTCGGAAAAGTGGCCGGTCAACGGTTGCTGATGTGGCAACCACGTGGCGGTGACGCGGCACCCACGTGTCGTTGACGTCAGCATCGGTGCTGACGTCATCGTCGCCGCGCCGGCCAGAATCTGGGAAATTTCCGGCCGGTTTCCCAAAACTCCATATTTCTCATTTCTCAACCAAAACAAATGATCTTTATATGAAAATTCATCTACGGAAGCCAACAAACACAATGGAACCAAAATCGAGACTCACCGTCGCCGGAATAAGCCGGAAAGTCGCAGATTCCGTCGAGCCCGTTGCCGGTGATTATGACGGCTTCTGGCTCCAATCCGTGGTGCTCCGTGATCTTGACGACGAGGTGAAGCCGATTCAAGTGGTCGCCGGCCCTATCCGTCGCTGACGAAGGGTCAACGGCGATGAAGGTTTTCGGCGTTTTTGGGCGATCGTGTTTCTGTTTTTTGGAAACCCGGTTTTGCAAACTGATCTTAAATACCCAAACTAGCTGGCCCAATCACTGTGTGACACTATGGCAACAGCCAGTTCTGGCTTGCCACGTGTCAAAACCTACAACACCTCAACTTCATTTTTCGCCCGTAACATGTTCGTTACAACTCGGAATCCGATTCCGTCTTCGCGGATGTGTTCGTAACATCGAGTTATTCGCATAGAGTCCAATATCGAATATGTAAATTCCTGCTGTTCACAAAGTCAACGTTTGACCATCCAAGGGCATTTTGGTCATTTCACGATATTTTGGGAAAATTTTCAGAACGGGTTGTATAAAAAAGTCAATATATTATCAATTACTTTACGTTTTGACCAATATTTGGAAACATGTAGTCGTCTCGCAACTGCTTTTGCTTTTGGAAATTATATCAACAAACAATTTACAACATACAAGGGAAAAACATAACAATTATTGATAGTGTTTATTCGAGTGACTTCTTTAAAATGAGCACGCACTGTTTGAAAAAGGGAAATTGAACTTTTAAAGATGAACAAAATAGTTAACAATGTATAACAAATTATGAGAGTTAAAAGTAAAAGATAAATACAATACTACTTCGAGATAGTCACATTTGTTTTTGGTTCTGTGAAAAAAAAAAAGAGAAGCCTAATCATCCTGCAACCACTGCAGCTCAAAAGTGACCTGTCTAACCTCTCGAGGATCGGTCAGTGGCCAACTCCAGGTGGAGGATAGATCTTCACCAAAACCCATCAGCATGCCGTTGAAGCTTTGAATCTTAGCAGACTTTATGAGATGCTGCCAACATTTGACGCGACTGCCTCCGCAACAGGGTGGATTTTCTACTCTACACATTAACTCCTTGCATATCGACTGTAAGAAAATTGCACAAAAATGCCAGTAGATGACGTACATAGCCGATATCAAATTTTCGCACGTCATATGTACATATCAGGTATCGAAATATAAAGTGATAGGGAAAAAAATATGATATCAATTGTCGATATAGAAAGTGATAGGGAAAAAAGCGTTGATGAAATACGTACCTTTATGATTTCAATGTTGAAAGGAGGAGACCATTGTCTTAAAGAAAGGGTGGTAGGATGACAAGTCCAAAGAAAGCTATCAATGAAATGCATCGCATTCCCTAGTGATGATGATGGAATATTTTCCAGTGACAAAAACCGGAGGCCCGAACGCAGAGGAATTGCAATTTCCTTTCTTAATTCTTCCGGAGAGAATGTTATCTGCAGGTTTCAGGTGACAATGATTAGTACGATTACCTCAACATATGATAAACCTCAAAAGTAAATATCAATTGACGATTGAGTTGCATTTTTGTGGACTTACTTTTGCATCATGACCGAGACGAAATTCTAAGGAGGAAACTGTCTTTGGGTCGAACTTTGCAAGACATTGTCGCAAATTAAGAAACCACGAAGCGTCAAGAAAATATGTATCATTCTGGTAATTAAGATTAAATACTTTCGGCTTCACAGAACGAGAGGAGAACAATGTAACGGGGATGCTTTGCCCACTACCATTGTATGAGTAACCAACAAGACTTGGAGTGTCTAGGCTGATCCTCTCAATACCATCAATAGAAATTGTCAATGACTCGAGTTCATGAAGCGCAATAGTCATCCCCTGTGAGTACCCACCGGACAAGTCCAACTCTACAAGAGAGGGGAACTTAGCACTCAGTTTCTCCATATACTGGCTAGTAATTTCGCCTACCCCTATGTTTATGGTCAACTTTTGTAAACTAGTCCAGCAAACTGCTTCGAGGTCCAATGGGCTCCACACATCAGAATATGTAAGAGTTCTAAGAGCTTTACTAGTGTTGCAATATGGATGTACTCCTTGCCACGGGTCAACATCGTTTTGAATGATTTGGACATTTTTGAGGTTGGGAAGTTCACCAAGTCGAAGACTACTCATGTTGTAACAGTGATACAAGTCCAAAACCTCGAGCGCAGGGCATCTACAGAGGAACTCCATTCCCACTTTGCCGTTAAAATCAACACGGCGCATATGGAGCTCTTGTAGGAAACCAAATAACTTGGTGTCTCCTCCTTTTACTAATTCATCCCAGCCCAACTCACAGTTTTCCAAGTTCAACGCCACTAATGACCCAAGAATATCCAAAGTTTTCGGAGGAGGAAAACGATACCTTGGGAGGTCTTCGCTTTGTTTACAGATATTGAGTTCTAGTTGTTTGACGGAGTGCTTGCTTGCTAACTTTACCCATCGGTCGACATCGGAGGTGTTCGCTTCCTCGCTTAGCCTCCATGCCAGCTTAAAGTATGGAATAATGCCTCCAAGGTCACGGATTATTCTCAAGGAATCGTCAACACAAGCTACAAACTCCTGGGGCGACCTTTTCTTTTTGTGGTTTCCATGGCCAAGAATGGGGCCACAATAAGAGAGGCATTCCTTTTCAGAAAGAAATTCAAACATAAAACAGGAGACTGGTAGGGAGTGCCATGTCTTGGACAATAAGGTCATACGAACTGCTTCTTTCGCAGAGAGTAAAGATAGGATTTTCAGCATAATGGGTTTTGGTAACTGCGATATTCGATCCATACTGTTGATGTTGATCGTTGGAGGATTCATAGGCATTGCCTCTGTTGTTGACCAATACTACTATGCAAACAAGTTTAATTTATATCAAGATATAAAAACAAGCACCCCTGCTATATAGGCATCAAATTCAGAGAATCCTAGACCGGGACGGAATCCCAACTGCACAAAAAAAGAACAGCAAATCCTAGTAGGAAAAAGAAAGCATGAGCAAATAACCCTAATCCTAAATGTACAGGCAATCCAAACTCAAAGAGGAATGAAGTAGAAGGAAACCGTATTAGGAGATAAGGTAGATTGATACCTGTGTGAAGGTGGCGGGGGTGAGAAGCGATCCAAGAGTAATTATACCAACTTTGAAGTTATTTGCATCTAGTAATTCAATTAGGTGCGGAGAAGGAGAAGTAGGGAAATCCGCCCCCAGGCCTCGGAGCGGCGGAACGAGGCGATCCCAGCAGAGCTCACGTGTTTGTTTAAATATGGCCATCAATCATGGGATATGCCAGCTGTTGCACGCGCGTTGGTCGTTAGTGCATGTCATTGACTTTGAAATTTCAATATCGAATGCGCTTGGCCAGATACCTGAGGATGTTTCACAGTGCAAATACCGTTAAGCATTTATTATTCTCTTTTAGTTTAGCGCATGTCATTCCTATGGACATGCTACCTACCTTGCACTATTCGCTTATTGATGCAGTCAGTAATTTGGAACGGAAAATGTACATTAACTAGTAACTAGTAACTAGTCCATGGGATTTGGCTCATCTGTTGAGCTCTTGTGTGTTGATCCGGTCTTGATCCGACTTTTGTCATCATTTGTTGAAGACGTACAATGATCGGAAGCGTTGATTTTATAAATAATTTAGTAAAGATCATTTCTACAAAAAATGAATCAAATCCAAAATCGTTTGATCACCTAATTGTGTAAAAAGGAGCTCGTTTCTCTTTTCAATGTAGAAGGAAGATTGCAAATTGAAATCTCTTCTCGTTCATACGAAAACTTAAAGCGCACAATTAATTACCCCAAAAGTTCAAAACGTGCAAAGTATTTAGGTATGTCACGCGTAGATTTATAATTGGAATGAGAAAATTCACATAGATTGAAAATGAACACAATTTAAAAGGAGGCATAGAAAATAAAAAGAAAAATTCGGTACACAAATGAGAATCAGAAAGCTTTGATTTCTTTGTATACATTTGTTCTCGTCAATACTTCCTCCAAAGTCATACAGCCTCAAAGCATCCCAAAATTTAACCAAGAGAACTAATATGATGTCTGATTTTCTTTCTTTTCTCGTCTTCCTATCTTTGATATTTAACTTAGTGTACGTAGCAACCTATGTTGGTATATATACATTGTACCTCTCTTAAGTAAACTAGGGCAGTCATATTGTGGCTTGTGCCACAACAGAGTCATCAAGCTTTACCTCTTCCTGCTCTTCAGAATTGCCTCCGATAGTACCTTCTCTATGTTCGGTTCTGATGTCTAGTGGACCTTGTGGTGTTCCAAAGAGTGTAGTGAATATCTGTCTATGGCATTCGTCACAAAAGTAGATATATGTGAAATGGCCCTCATATGGAAGCTTATGTACTGCAGCTCCTGGTAAAATCCGGTGCACGAAATCAGTCATTGATGGTGGGACGATCTTATCATCCATTCCCTGTTAAACATTGGAGGAACATGTTCTTGGTTAATACTTAACTTGAACAGTCAACCAACTACTCAGATACGAAACAATTAAGGCTTTTGTATAATTTGACCGAAGCAGTTCCCATGGCTAGAGATTAATTATGATTATAAGGAAACAACGATCACCAGCAATCTGTTACGTTAAAGTGACTTTCTAAACTATAATCCAAATCTTACAATCTTATAGCAAAATCTTTTTGACAAATTTAGCAGTATTTGTTATTCAACCATGTTACATTACATCAGCGTGGTGGAAAGCAACTTAACTAGAATTATCCCTGTCAAATGATAAATCTGGTGTTATCTACGATTCTCAAAATAAAACCTAGTTTTCCAGAAAAAATAGCAAGCGCTATATTATTGATTAGCTAAGACAAAACATGCATAAGATGGAGACGCTTCTGACCTGCCATATGTGTATTGGGCCAAGGAAACCAATGTACTCCTCCTGAGCTGCAGTAAGCAGAGACTTAAGCCAGGTGAGCAACCCTTTCCCAGGTTGTTTCTTCTGCAATTTGAGATCCGCAAGGCTGAAACCCCAGTTTGACACTTGCAATACAGCTTCCTCCACAAAGGGTTTTGCATTCGCCTGCCTAATTGATTCTTCGACATCCCTTTGCCAGAACTCTTCATAAATTGGGTCCTCTAGTAAAGCCTTATCCTAGAAAGTTTCAACAAAAACGTTTCAATGAAAATCATATAGGCAGGATAAAATAACAGTCTCATCAGGGTCATTCAAAAATCCCCTAAGTAAAGCACAGAACCAAACTACAGACTCTGAATGACACAAAAACCGAGCTCTTAACAACCCCCCATGCATAAACAACTGAAGATGAGCTTTGGTACATTTTTAGCACACTAATCCGGGACATGTGAGAGATCAACCATGGATTTCCCAAGAGAAGACCTATCAAATGTCAATTTTTAGCAGTCAAATTTGTTTTCAATCTGTAAACAGAATGATGATAATGATCCTCACCCTACTTCCCAGTGACAATGACAGCCATTTATCAATTTGGCCGTGCTTTCCAGACAAGAAGCTTCTGTGATAGAAGTAAGAAAGAAATCTTGGAAGCCTCCTAGCTAAGAAGTACACAAATTTTCTGCTTCTCGTCCACTTCTCCCAGGTTCTACGTCTTTCTTCTCTATTCATGAGTGGATCATATGGATTAACCATTGGGGCAAACATAGCTGCACCTGCAATTTAGATCGCTATAGATCATGACTTTGGATAAAATCAGAGATCCTCAATTTCTCCAAAAACATTTACCACATCACTGATATTTGTTACCAAAAAAAACTAGTTGAGGATCACAAAATCTTGTAGTGGAACTAACGTACAAGTGCAATGAATAAAACATTTTGGTAATTTTAATTAAAAGACTATCGTCCATATAGAAAGTGGCAATTCGCTGTATCAAACTATTATATGCTTACGTTAGTTACAAAAGTCTAGCAGCGTCTTAGCCAGGTAAATGTACAAGTCTTCATGCTATTGACTTCTAAAATGCAAATCAGAAATTTCAGGCAGTCTCACAAAACTGGAGATCACTATCATAAACATATTCGAGACCAGGAGCACAAATACTTAGAACTAGTGTGCACATTTTTACCTCTTCCTAGCTGAATGTTTTTGTAAACCATTGCAATACTTAAAAAATCACGTAGAAAAGAAACATTGATACCTGCAAGTCTATCAGGAATGTATCTGAGTGCTGCCCAAGCATGCATGCTTCCAGTCGAGTATCCAACAACCCAAAACTTATCATTAACGCCAACAGCATCAGCTAAGAGTAGCATATCCATCGCTGAAGACTCGAGGTTTCTGTTGGGATGAGGATCACTCTCTCCAAAACCGGGAAGATCAAATGTCAATAAGCGAATACCAAACTCTTCTAACAGGGAAGCTTTAAGTCCAGGTATTCCTATTTGCCAAAAGAATGATACAAAAGGTAAGAAAATGCATAAAGGGTAGCGAAGTAAAAGCAAAATATCATTTTGAATTCAACACCCAAGATAGACAACCTGCAAGCCGGGACGAAAGGAAGGGATGTGGAGCAACAATTGAAAATCTAGCTCTGTTTGCCTCAACGCCTTGCTCCTTGTATGCTATATATCTACCATCTGGAAGCATTACCCGGGCAGCACTTGGAGGATGAATGTATATATTCTTAACCTCCGGGGCGGGAATCGAAGGCGTACTTTCGGTAGTCACATACAATGCTGGAAATGTTTAAACCCATATTAGTAAGATCCATACTAATTTGAAAGACACAGTTATGGTTAGGAATTAAAAACAGAACAAAAACAGAACAGATCCTCATGGATGACTAACAGGAGCATGCATTTTACATGTAAACTCTACCACCACAAGCAATATACCTCGTCCATATGTTATAATCCGATATCAATGACTCCAACGGGACTAAAGATTGAACAAATAAATAGAAGAAAAAATGATATTTGAAGTCCGTCCTATTTTTCTTCATTTCCTCATCAACCAAACACAAGAACAACGTTTCGAAAAAACAGAACAAAGTCAAACCTTTTTCCAATCAAGTATTAACCAAATTCAAACCAGCATAAAAGCTACCAAAGGCAAAGATATGCACTAGTCCAGAATTTTCTCAGCAACCAAACAGCTCATAGATAACCGCAAAAAAATTCGAACTTTTCCACCTCATTTTTCTCACCTGCAAAAGCGATAACGGCGACGAACAGAATCACCGACCACGAATGAATCGGGTCCTTATCCTCCGGCAAGTACTCGTTCACGAACCCGAATTTCCGGCCAAGCCTCGCCGCTCGCTTTACGAGGTACGAGTCCCCGACCTTCCTGAAGCTTCTGACCAAGACCGAGTCGCGATTCCCTAGGCTCTGCCGCACTATATCCCTGCACCCTTTCCCGAACTCCACCGCCATCTCCGCCGCCGCTTTCCCGAACTCCCGCACGAGCCCTCCCACCGTTTCCGGCGGCACCGGCACGCCCACAGGGGGGCCCACCGGAATGCCGTACACAACTCTGTCCGCCGTGGTGTTGTGGTGGTTGTGGTGTATGAGATCGTCGGGTCGCCATGGCCTGGCCCGACCCGTGGAGTACACGGGCACAGTCTCGGACGCCGACATTGCACTCGGAAACTTCCGGCGAGCAAAGGAATCGGAAAACGAATCAAAACTTTTTTGGCTTTTTTCTTACATTGGAAAAGAAAATTTTTTAGAGAAAAATGAATGGGGGAGAAATTGAGGGGGCAAAGGTTGACATAGAAAGGTAGTGAAAAAGGGTGGAGTAGAAAAAGAGAGTGGTGGTGACCTTTTGGTTTGTTGCAGTTTGGCGTGAAATTTTTTCATTTTGTTTTTGCCACAAGAAAACAAAGAAAATGAAATTTCGTATATTTGTATGAGTTGTATTGGATCGCGTGGGATCTGGTGGCGTGGACAGTGGGAATGGGAATTTGGTGGGTGGGGACATGAAAGAAAAAATCGTATAATAATATAGTATTATTATCACGTGATATAAGTTTAGCAAATATTATCACGAATAGCACCTAAATTTCTAATAATCGAATTCTAAAGTATTTTGATTTTAAAAATGATCAATTTGATCTCCAAACTTACAAAAACATGATATTATAATACAATTGTATAATACTTAAATTTTAAAAATGATCAATTCAATGGTACTACTCACGATTTGGGCAACAATTTCTAGTGAAGTTTCATTGTTTGCTATAATGTACAATCATTTTACCATTGTAGTTTACTAATTATCACAACTCAAGAATAATAATCACCTGAAAGAATCCACACCTTATGCATAGACATGTACCAATTGAATACAAAGTAAAGAGAATGGAGAGATGCTGCCTTGTTCTGGATGGGATCCCTCTAAGGGTAGAAGTGTAAAAACATCACAAGAGTGTCTTCCACCTGCTAATTATGATCGTCAATGAATAACAACAACTAACAATTAGCAAAAGCAAAGTGAAACTACATGGACTAAGTTACTATAAATCATTAATTATTTTTTAGGGTTATTATCATGAATGGTGCCTGAACTTTCATTAACAGGACTTCATAGTGCCTGAACTTTAAAAATGATCAATTTGGTACCCAGACTTTTAAAAACCGGACTTCATAGTGCCTGAACTTTAAAAGTGATCAATTTGGTACCCAGACTTTAAAAAAGAGGACTATGTGGTACCCAAACTTTCAAAAAGAGGACTATGTGGTATTTTAGTCAATTTTTTTAATCAAATTCCGTTAAAATGAAGGATAAAATGGTCTTTTAACATTAATTTTTATGTAAAATATTTTTTTACCTCTCAACTTCTATAAATATGTTTTATGGTGTTTTGAAAAAAATGAAAATGTCATATAGCTATTTTAGGACAATAAATAAATTGATTAATGAAAATATAGTTGAACGGTAGATTATTTCTATCACTTAATTTCTATTAGAAATAATTTTTAATGTTCAGGTATATTTTTATTCATCAATTTATCTATTATTTTGTAATAATTATATGCATAAATGTTTTTTTGAAACATCATATATCATATTTGTATAGAGGTTGAGAGGTATAGTATTTTTGAAACATCATAAATCATATTTAAAAACCCTTTTTTATATTAATTTTCATGTAAAATACTATACCTCTCAACCTCTATATAAATATGATTTATGATGTTTCAAAAAAAAATTATGCATATAACTATTGCAAAATAATAGATAAATTGATAAATAAAAATATATCCGAACATTAAAAATGATTTCTAATAGAAATTGAGTACTAGAAAAAGTCTACCGTTCAAGTATATTTTCGTTAATTAATTAATTAATTGTTCTAAAATAGCTATATGCACATTTTTCATTTTTTCAAAACACCATAAAATAGTTTTTTTTTACTTCTCAACCACTATATAAATATGTTTTACGATGTTTCAAAAAACATTTATGCATATGACTATTGAAAAGTAATAGATAAATTGATAAATAAAAATATACTCGAACATTAAAAATTATTTCTAATAGAAATTAAGAGATAGAAAAAATCTACCGTTCAACTATATTTTCATTAATCAATTTGTTTATTTATCTAAAATAGCTATATGACATTTTCATTTTTTTCAAAAGACCATAAAACATATTTATAGAAGTTGAGAGGTAAAAAAAATATTTTACATAAAAATTAATGTTAAAAGACCATTTTATCCTTCATTTTAACGGAATTTGATTACAAAAAATTGACTAAAATACCACATAGTCCTCTTTTTGAAAGTCTGGGTACCATATAGTCCTGTTTTTTAAAGTTTGGGTACCAAATTGATCACTTTTAAAGTTCAGGCACTATGAAGTCCGGTTTTTAAAAGTTTGGGTACCAAATTGATCACTTTTAAAGTTCAGGCACCATGAAGTCCTGTTAATGAAAGTTCAGGCACCATTCATGATAATAACCCTATTTTTTAATATGCGAACTAGTTACACATGCGAAATTATTTGTCCTGAGATAGGCTACAGTGATTCTTCCACGAGGATTTGACAGCGTTGATCGGACAGCAGTAGTGGAAGATGCGGTTGGTAACGGCCCTGACCTGGCGCTTTGTGTTCACGAGTCTTTCAGCTCCCGCCACGTCACCGAGAAGATTAAAATACGATCTTGAATTTTAGCACTTTTGTTTTGTGTCGTTTCACCTTTTCTGGTGAGTTTATTCCTTGAGGTAGTTCGGCTAATAATGAACTTTCGAATTTCTATCAAAGTTGTTGTGCTAAGTAATGGATCATGCCTGACAACTGGATTTTATCTTCATCACTATGGTGGTGATCACGGCTAAAAGACACCATAGGTAAACTAGAAAATCCCACATTAATAATGTCAATGATATCATAATAATACTCAAGTCATTAGGTCTATAATACAAAGTTCTCTTATAAGAAGTGCATTTGTAGTCGCTAAATTGATGAATCGCGTTGCGGTAGAAAGTTATCAGTTGATTGTCACCTATTTGGTTGGGTCCCAATATATCACTCTATAAAAACATCTCTACCCAACGAATCCTCGTTAGATTGAAGATGAAGTCTCAGATTGGCTGGAGTGGGTACCCAGTATCTCGAGACGGGTAAGATTGATTTCGGAAAGAACCTGAAAGTTATGAAGCCTAGAAATCAGCGATGGCTGATAAGAAAAACGACAATGTTGCCCAAAATCAGTGATGGTTGATGAGGAAAACGTCGATGTTGCCACAAAAGAGTTTAAGTGCAAAGAGGAAAAGCGACGAGAGAACAGAAACGGAGGCCCTATTGGGTCGACGATGCCAAATGCGATAGTGGTGGTGGCTCGACGGCGGTGGTGGTGGAAGGAGATTGGGGATGAAACATAGATTGAAAATGTACGGGGTAGGTTGAAAATTCAGAATTCAGGGAGAGTTATTTGGTAGTTTGTATTGAATATTAATAAAAAGTAATAATAAATTAATATATTCAATTCGATCCAAGTACCCGCGGGTTCTAAATTCTAAGACCCGATACTAACCCGAATCTGATCGATTTAATTTGATTCGAGACTTATCTTGACTAGAAATTGTCAATACTCATTTAATAGAGTACTCATCTGGTTGATCGGTCCGAATTTTAGGATATTCGGATCGGAATACCCAGTCCTACTTTTATTGCCATCTCTTTTCTTAATTTGGAAGGAAAGATCCCAAGTCGAAAATTTGTTTCTTCCATAAAAGAAAGGCATCACTAAGAGGAAGTGCGGTGGTAGGCTGGTAGCACATGCACATCAGTCATGACAGTTAGAATCATAGGGGGGTTGGCCACGCCCATTTTGGTGGTTTGGGGGGTTTGGTGGTTCGGTGGTCCCTATATCTATAGTCCATAATTGAAGAACCACTACATCATCACAGATTCATCTACATATCAATTGAGTCAATCCAATTCACCTCATTTTGTTCATGTTTGGTTGGTTATTTTCTACGGTCTACCTATCTATAGTCTTAATCAATTTCACTTATTTTGAGCCACATGGATACATAAAGTTCAACTGCACGAAAGGCTTCAAGAAGCAAAATTGGCACACCAACCAACCAACACTTCATTTAGGCCTCAACCAACCACGCTAAAGATATAGAAATATAAAAATATAAAGTTGAACGTGACACAACGCAACCAAGGCATAGCGTATCCCTCCCAAAGAATTTTGGGTTTTTATTTAAAATAGGTCAACCGGCCTAAATCTATTCTAAAATAGGCAAGGGGTAGCGGGCTGTTCTTCAGTAGGCAAAATACTACAGTAACTTTGCAATTAAACCCCTGGGGTTATATGGTGGCCATAGTGCCTCATAGTGCATCCATAGTGCCTTATAGTCCCTCATAGTGCACCCATAGTGCCTCATAGTCTTTCGCATACAGCATTGTTATAATTCATCAACGCGTTCATAGTCCCTCATAGTGCATCCATAGTGCCTCATAGTCCCTAATAGTGCACCTATAGTGCCTCATAGTCCCTCTGCTTCTTCTCCGAACTCCACCGAAGACGTTTTCGTTTGCTGGTGGCAAACTGCTGGGAATTTAGTGTTGAAACTTTGGGGATATATTCTTGAGGTCGAGATGGAACTTTTTGTAGTTGGGGTCGTTGTCAATCGGTGACCAGAAAATGTAGAACGGAGGGAGGTTTGTCGGATCGTTTTTGGCAAAAAACAGATCAAAACGTTTTCGTTCGCCGGCGGCAAACCGCTTGGAATTTGGGGTTGAAACTTCGTGGGAGTGTGCTCATGGATGTTGGGAAGCTAGTCCAGGTTTTCCGAATGGAGAAAGTAGCCGAAAAATTAGCGACGGCGGCGAGAACTCCGGCGGCTCAGTTTTGCGTTTGGTTTCACCGGCGGCGTTCCACGCTGTCTTTGGCTCTGAAATTTTGGGGATATATTCTTGAGGTTGAGAGGGAACTTTTTGTAGTTTGGGTCGTCGTCGATCTATGGCCGGAAAAGATAGAACGGAGGGAGGTTTTTCGGACAGTTTTTGGTAAAAAACAGAGAAAAAAGTTTTCGTTCACCGGCGGCAAACCGCTTGGGATTTGGGGTTGAAACTTCGTGGGAGTGTACTCGGGGATGTTGGGAAGCTATTCCAGGTGGTTCCGAATGGAGAAAGTGGCTGGAAAATTAGCGACGGTGGCGAGAACGGAAAGAGGTTTGTCGGATGGTGGGCTTCTCCTCCGCCGTTTCTTCTCTGTAAAAATGGATTTGTGAAGGGACTTCTCCTTTGCAATTAGGCAACACTCTTGCCTATTTTTAGAATGAATTTGGCTGACCCAAACATTTTGGAATAAGATTTGGCCGGTTGACCTATTTTAGATAAAAACCCAAGAATTTTCTTGACTTTAGCCCATCAACCAAGAAGTCCTCAGTGGAGAAGTCGGACCCATCACAAATCTTCCACAACACCTTTCTTCACAGGGTGGAGGGAGTTCGCTTTCGCACAACAGGTGCAAACTATGCCACCGACCGCATGAAATTGGAACTAATAAGGAATTCAATTCAATGGCAATACAGATATCTAAATGTCTATATATGGTCCTATTCGATATGGGCTGGAACAAATTAAGAGCATCTCCAATGGAAATATCAAAAGTGCTACGTAGGCAGAAAAAATAGCAAACCTCTCTTCCAGCCGAACCTTCAATCCCACATGGAAGCCCCATCATTTGACGTCAAGCTTTGCCTTTTTTGACACCTATGTCTATTGTTGTTATTTGTGTTATTTAATACATGAATTTATTGTTTTTTAATAATGCTGATGCACTATGAATGAGGTGTTTAAACTTGATTGGTGGTCAATATTCATATATCAACAAATGGACCCACATAAACAAAATAAATTAATAGAAAAATAGTTTTTATTTGACATATTGATTATAAATTACCAAAAACATCAAACAACCATATCAGTTATCATATTTGAATTTGATATTAAAAATTTGACATCTCTATTGGAGATGCTCTAATAAGTATTATCTCCACCATCAACAACAACAATTCGTACCCAGAAACAACATTGAATCCTTTCTGGCTCAAAATATGTATTATATGTGTAATTCTAAAGATAAACAAAACACATCAAACAGCAAGCGAATTCCAGAGACTAAATGCGTACTTTCTTCAAGCTGACGAGGAAGCGCCATCATACGCGACTTTGGGCCGGTTATTGACATGTCTAGGTTCTCTTCTTGTTCGCGCCTCTGAGACTGAAATTAAGAGACCTGGAACTTGAAGGGAGAGAGAATAGTAATGGGCTTATCGAAAAATGGTACGAGGAAGGAAGAAGCGGAGGCCCAAGCAACGACAAAATCAACACCAAAATTCCAATGCAGATTTCCCGATGTTCTTAGTACCTTGTAATTCAAGATATAAGTTCTTCTATATATTGATTCGATTTGTTGTTCTTGATTGTGTGAGCATGAGATTCTTTCTAGCTTACGTAAACTTTTCTTACAAGAGGTGGACCATATTACACATTATCATTCGAAGGACTAGAGTCAACGCGAGGGTTCCTCCTTGAGGGTCTTGCTAGTGAGGATGATTTGGGTCATGTTATCTGCAAGCGTAGCAACTCATGAAAGAGTTGCAAGAAGAACTCATACGCGCTATACGATGGCAACGCAGGCAGGAGGAGAGAAAAGCTCTAGGCCGGATTTTAGCTTCTGTAATGGAGTTATTAGTGGGAAGGAGTTAGAATCTAAAAACTACATTATTAAACAGTAGCAACAGTACTAGGGGAGGGAGCAGTACTTGCTGGTATGCTTACCAATCGCACGACATCGTCCACAAGAATTTATAACAGCATGTCTTTGGTGGGAGTTCTCTTTCGCACAACAGGTGCAAACAATCCTCCAGCTAAGTAAAATAGGAACAGATGGAATCGCGGAAGGATTTCTAATTTAAAGTTTTATTATTTGTTAACCACCACCTGATGCACAACGTTAACGCTCCCCGGAGCTTTTCCATCTTTGCGGAGACGGTCTTGGACATCTTCACGTGGTCCTAGCCGCATTGGACTGCCACCGACTCGAGCTCACCTCTGCTCAATTGGTACCACTTCTCCTGGTAGCCTGGACCAGCCGCCCCGTCTCTTCAATCTAAGTTTGACGGCGCACTTACAATTTCGTCTTTATTTGGAATTAGCAATATTGATGTTAAAAACTGACAAGGGGTTGTTCAAATGTAACCTAACAAAAAGAGAGTGCCAAGGGGTTGTTCAAATGTAACCCTAAACCCTGAACAGAACTTCCATGGAAGTGGTTGTTCAAATCTAACCTTAGAATGCACAAAAAGGGAGCCAAGGGGTAGTACCCTTGAAACACACAAGAGGAATTCAACACCTAATTGCCAAAAGTTAACAAAAAGCTGCCCATTGTTCTAGTTTAGCATCAGATACTTTGGTCTTTTAACTCCTCAACCATTTTTTTTATCCCAAATGACAGCAAAACGCAGACGATGACTCTATCTACCCTAATATCTTTAGTTGTCATCTTACAAGAGTCATGGTTATTCTGATCATCGTCGTGGTCGTACCTGTCGTGGCTGTTCACGTACACCAGGCTGTCTTTGCCGTGGCTGCTGATGTATCACAGGCTGTCTTTGCCGTGGCTGCTGATGTATCACAGGCTGTCCCTGCCGTGGCTGCTGATGTATCATAGGCTGTCCCTGCCGTGGCTGCTGATGTAACACAGGCTGTCCCTGCCGTGGCTGCTGATGTATCATAGGTTGTCCCTGCCGTGGCTGCTGATGTATCACAGGCTGCCCTTGCCGTGGCTGCTGATGTATCACAGGCTGTCCTAGTCGTGGCTGCTGATGCATCACAGGCTGCCCTTGCCGTGGCTGTTGATGTATCCCAGGCTGTCCTAGTCGTGGCTGCTGATGTGGCACAGGCTGTCCTAGTCGTGGCTCCTCACGTATAATGGGCTGTGCTTGTCGTGCATGTATAATGGGCTGTGCTTGTCGTGGCTGCTCACGTATAATGGGCTGGGCTTGTCGTGGCTGTTCACGTATAATGTTACGCTCATCCCAGATTGGGCAGGAACATGTTGCTTTCTTGTTCTTCCATTCAGCTCCACAAGTATAACAAAATTCATAACCGCATCTACAAAGACAATGCAAGCATGAACAAACCATAAACCACAAACCCCAAACACTCTGATATAAAGGTGCTAAAAAGCAGCACCACTCTGAAAAAGAAAAACAATCATAAATAATTGCTACCAGTTAGACTATGTTGAGTTCACAGATGTATCTTGCGCTTGTTTCATTATAATCTAACAAAAATTGCTAGTTTGATCTAAAGACAACGAAAACAGCATAGCAACAACCAGAAGATACATCAAACTGGAAGGGAGGGAGTTACCTGCAAGTTATGTGGTAACAGCCTTCGGAAAGTTCAACCATATGGTTACATTTGACACACTGACGCCAGAGTTTCTTATTAGCCAAAGACTTCAGCAATTGATCTTCTGGGAGGGGAAAGGGATGCGATCTTTTATAATTGTTACAGTTCATGTTGAAGTGAAACGGAACCTTACAATTGATACAGAAATAGAATTGACATTTCATGCATCTCCTGGCTCCAGATTCTTCAGCACCGGCAAAATACGTGTTTGTGTATTCTAAAACCTCTCTTTTAGACATTAATGCAGAGCATCTAGCATTTGGGCAATAAACTTTATCCGTAACAGGAATAGCAGATTCCTTGATTCTTTGACTCATAGCCTCAACTAGTTTAGGTGCCAAGAATTTCGCACAGCTGTCAATACTCACCTCAGTTTTACAGCCTTCATGAGGGCACTGTGCCGTCATCCCATTAAGAAACTTCACTTCCACATGCTGCTTCATGCAAGAAAAACAATACCTGTGTAGGCAACCATCGATTGAAAACATTTCGGCAACATCAATATCGTCAAAGCAGATTACACAAGTCTCCTTCAAACTTTTTCCATTGCTACCTTCGGCAGGCCAGGTTATCTGAGAAACAATAGCCTCTCTTGCAATTTTAAGTGCAAACTTTATGTCACTGCGTGCCACAATAGAAGGGCTGCAATATTCGAATTTCCTTTGCAAAGAAGCCACTTCATTGACTAAAGTTGCAACCTTGCTGTTTCCAGGCTGCACTCTGTTTGTGACCTGTATTATAAGATGTCAGTCATCTACACCAAACAAAATTTTCTGCTGTGCTGAGAATGTTTTAGTCTATATACGAATGATGATCATGACGAGGACATAAGCTATCAATAAAAAAGAAAAACATTAGGACTGGGGTTTTCTGTATATCCTTTGATTCATTGGAATGAGAGAACTACATAGTTATCCTCAACGAACAAATGTTGACATAGAAAAATTGGCTTTGTCATTGGTAAGAGTTAAAACATGAAGTTCTAACGTATTGAAACTAATAATTGGCTTTTGTCACACAAGTTCAGCAAACTGAGCTCGATTTAGCACAGATATATGATAGTTAGGGATAGGCTTGTCAAGATAAGTACTAATTATCCCAAATATCAAACTGTTCTTTATTCCAACTCTCAACTTCCGCACAAAGCAAAATCGAAGAACTCCAAAACAGCCACAAATTAGATGACATAAACTTGTCACCTAGAAAGTAAATCAATTCCACCAACCAAATCACTTAACCAAAAGCAACAAAGAAAACAATTAGATTGATGTGGTCCAACACTAGAAATTGTTACACTCATCACATGTAGTAATAAACACCCAATTGTTCATACAACCAAAGATTGTAGCTTACCAGTCAACACAGCTATCACCATCATAATCACAACAAACTACAAACATCCAATAATTCCACCCAAAGAAAACCAAATAAGCTCAAAGTTGAAAACTTTTTAACTCACATATTGGTAAAGCATGTGGTCATCACAATAAAAAGTGACCGACTTCAAGTCCAGAGCGAGAGCATTGGTGAGCCCTTCAACGACGGCCTCCAGCTCCGCCGCCTCATTGCTCATCACCGCCCCATCAACCACTGCCTCCAGCTTCTTCCCCGCCTCGAAGATCAAATTGTCCCTCGGGTCACAAATCGCAACCCCGGCCGCCGCCACTACCACATTCATATCCCTAACCCTCTCCTCGCTCACCAAGCCCTTGCAGTACAATCTCAAATTCTCGGTCTCCTCCGCCGCAAAATTCGCCGACGACGAAGACGACGAGCCGTACGGACAGTACGGGCGCTCGTAATTGTCGCCGTACTTGGCCCAATAGTGGTCGGGCATGGCACGGAGCTCGGCGGCGAACTTCTGATCGTGAAGCCGACGGCTGAGATCCTCCTTCGCCTTCACCATCTCCGAAACCGTGCGCTCGTGATCATCGCGCTCCTGGGCGAACCGCTCGACGTCCCCGAGCATGAGCGCCGCTGCGATGTCCAATACAGCGTCGTACGGCGGCGACGGGGGCGGAGAAACGCGGGAGCTGGAAGCGGAGGCCGCCGTGGGTGTGAGGGCCAAGGAGGCGGTCATGGCTTCCTGCATTTGGAGCTTGAAGGCGATGTCGAGGTCGAAGCCTAGGGTTTTGGCCGCCATGAACTCCTGGCGCTGCTCGGCGAGAATGGCGTCGAGGTCGGAGCCGTCGTCTTCGCCGTTTCGATCGTACATTGCGGGCGGCTTAATTTTGTTGTGATTTTTGTTTTTTTTTTTGTTTTTTCCTGGGAATGAAGTGAAAAGCGTGCCAAAAACTGTAAAGGAGTTGGGAGGCTTGTTAGAGAAGGAAGAGACCAAGGAAAGGAAAATCAGAACATCTTGCAAATCGAGTCTATTGGTTTTACACAAGGATTAAGAGATACAGTCTGAAACATACATACACTAAATATTATATTAACATTACAATATAATATAAGAGTTGTAAAGAATATAATACATCAAAAAAGAATCATTATTGAAAATAAGCTGATTCAAAAGAAAGTTGTCAGGAAAGAACCATTATTAAAAGCAATAACTTATTCAACGTTAGAAAGATTGAATTAAAGTAACCAAAAATCACATTGCTTCCATGGACTATTCCATCTCACTAGTCTGGGAAATGAGGAAAAAGACGACAAATATGAGTGAAGGAATTTAGAACAGAAAGGCGAATCACTTGATAAACTCTGTACATGCACACAAGAACAATATTGTCCAGTTCGTTTCACTCTGAAAACTTTTTTTGAGTCTCCTAGTACTAATAATCTGAGTCAGAATCACAGCAGTCATCGTCGCAGTACTCCTCTTCATATTCTCCGTCATAATCGCCATAGAAGTCTCCGTCATCTTCCGAAAACTCAAAAAATCTACATCATCTACAGGAGACAAGTTGTGGTCACCTTCCGCCGCAACCTCAAAACCAACATCATCTTCAGCAGACTCGTCTTCAGGAACATCAAAAACTACATCATCTTCACTGGACAAGTTATAGCCATCTTCTGGAACCTCAAAATCTCCTGCGTATTCACCAGACAAGATATCATCTTCCAAAACATCCTCATCTTCATCGTATTCTTCATCTCCATCTTCACCAGGCAAGACGTTTCTTAATTCATGAACCTCCCCCTCCTCATCATCTTCATAGTCACTCTCATCTTCTTCATCATCGTTGTCCTCATCTACACTTTCATATTCATCGTCTTCCTCCTCAAAATCTGTATCTTCATTAGGCAACGTACCATCCTCAAGTAATGGTGGGCGTGAACATGTTGCCGCTCCACCTTGCCAGTCAGCTCCACAATCATGGCAAACTGGATGACGTCCATTTGTGCAAAAGCTTACAAGCATGAGTACAGTTACCAAAAATTTCATAAACATTTGTCACTTGCAAACTATAAACTATATCTGCGGCTTCTGTTTGTTTTGTTTTTTTCTTCTTGATCTGGGTGGATTGGTCTTCAACAACTTTCAATTACAATTACCACAATACTAACAAGAATGCAGATCCCCAAAAAACAGATAAATTTACAAATTTATTCATCCTTGTGTCTCTACCATAGATCATCTTGTGAGCAAAGCAGTTGAGAATCAATATAAAGAGTACCGTTTGGTACTTTGCACAACATTTAGACTTCAATCTCATGGAATATATTCCAATCAGAGCAAAGTTTAGGGGGAGGACAATGCAGAGCGGAGATTTTACAGTAAAATATCATCTGAGTCAGAATTATGATCATCCCATTCTGACTCTGAGTCTGAGAAATCATCTTCATCAAAATCCTCATCATCCAAAATATTATCCTCATCCCATAGTGGGCATGATCATGTGGCCTTTTTGTCTTTCCACTCAGCTCCACAATTATAGCAAAACTGATACCCACATCTGCAGAAGTGATAAATCAGTGAGGATCAGTTCTAAGATAACATAGATAAAGTAACAAGCAAACTTGCCATATTGCTAAAATCCAGATTCTCAAACAAGCCAACCATCAATGATTCTTTCAGTTATGACTCTAACGGTGTCACTTGCAAATTCAAAGATCATCTAGCCTTTTGCATATTTGGTCTTCATGTTGATTTGCATTTGATTTGTTACCTTTCCCTCGAACACTGTTTTCACATTGTCCTCTTAGTGGTCTAAAATCTCAAACAGGATTGTCTTAACTCTTGCCTCAATTAATTAATCCTGAAAAAAAAAATTGTATAACATCTTAAGGCCTTCTGTAGTTGTTCAGGTGAGTTTGATGTCTATAAATGGAACTCAGGTGACTTGATTGTGATGTCTACAATAAGTTTCTTGCAGTAGAACTCATGAGTTTGAACATCACACTCATGATGTCCAAAAATGGACATCGCAAATAAACTCATGGGTTTGATCATCACATTTTCTGGCCTATTGCAGAAGGCCAAACTCTTACCGCATTTATATGTTAGGGTGACTTTTAAGGTCTCTAAGACTTATATAGTTATTATACATATTAAGTAATTCAATATATTAATTCCATAATCGGGTCAGATTCATGGCAGAGGATAGTAAAACTATACCAACCCCATTAGGGTTGGATATCCACAGAAACCCATACTCGTTGAGGTTTTTGTCATTCCTAAGTGGTAATGTTTAGTGTGTTCCATGCCTAAGACCTAGGTTTGACCCAAATGTGTGACAGTTTTGACCCAAATGTATGACAATTTTTGCTTCTTCAATTTAGATTTTTTTGTTTAAAACTTTCCATTCCATAAAGTGAACTGTATTTTTTCTTTCTTTATTCTTTACTAATTATTTCCGTTAACAACTAGAAGATGTAAATTAAATTTGTACATTTACATCTAAAAATACGAGGCGAACAATATTTTTGTACATTTGTATTTCATATGAAGTAATGTACGTTCTGTTTGATGTTCTATTCTTTTTGTCATATCAATATTTCAAAGACAAAAAAAATTACTGAGTTATAAGTGATTCTTTTGTTTTGTATAGAATGCATGAAGGGTTGAAAATATTTAGGGTCCCATTTCAAGGATTCATCTTGAGCTCCCAAAATTTCAGGGGCGACCCTGAGGATTGAGCCAAAGCATATGCTTAGGCTGCCTGAAGCTCTCAATTCCAGTGTTTGAGTCAATACGTAATTATTTATATTTTTCTAGAGTTTGAACTTGAGCTTTCATCCTTAAATTTTATGCGAGTTATGCTTGAGCTTCATAAATATTGTGCAAGCCAAGCTTGAGAACCTTGATGCTCGCCTCAGCTTGACTCATTTACACCCTACGACTCTCCTCCGATCTAGGAGACATAGGTCGCAACCTGGAATGACGTAGTTAGCCATTGGGTGGTCAGATCATTTTATCTAGGGACGGATTTTGACGCGAAATTTAGATCTGAGATTTGAGGGGGTGGGTCAGTGTTTAAAAAAAAGTACTGTAATAATGGGCTTCCCAAAGGGCATGAAGAAACAAGTGAAGGCCCAAAATAAAGAAAGGGACTCCTCTTACACAAAAGGAAAATGCACAACGTTAACGCTCCCCCGGAGCTTTTCCATCATTGTGGCGACGGTCTTGGACATCTTCACGCGGTCTTAGCTGTACTGGACCGCCACCGACTCGAGCTCACCTCTTCTCAATTGGTACTTCTCCTGGCAGCCTGGATCAGCCGCACCGGCTCTTCGTTTTAAGTTTGACAGGGCACTTACAATTTCGTCTTTAATTTGGAATTAGCAATCTGATATGATAAGGTGTTTTTTTTTATTTTTTTTATTTTTTTTATTTTTTTATTTGGAACCATACAACGTAGTACTTCTTTAGTTCATTCGTATTTGCTTTACGGCATCATCTCCACCAGCTGATCAAGGCTCGAGCTTTGACTCGTCTAACTCATGAAGCTGAAATAGTCAAGGGCCGGATGAGGCGGCTCAAATTGGACTGGGAGGGTGCCAAGGGGTTGTTTAAATGTACCTAACAAAAAGAATGCTAAGGGTTGTTCAAATGTAACCCTAAACCCTGAACAGAACTTCCATGGAAGTGGTAGTTCAAATGTAACCTTAGAATGTACAAAAAGGGAGCCAAGGGGTAGCACCCTTGAAACACAGAAGGGGAATTCAACACCTCATTCCCAAATGTTAACAAAAAGCTGGCATTGTTCTAGTTTAGCATCATATACTTCAGTCTTTTAACTCCTCAATCTTTTTTTTAAACCCAAATGACAGCAAAACGCAGACGATGACTATCTACCCTAATATCTTTAGTTGTCATCTTACAAGAGCCATGGCAATTCTGATCGTCGTTGTGGTCGTATCTGTCGTGGCTGTTCACTTACACCGGGCTGTCCTTGCCGTGGCTGCTGATGTATCACAGGCTGTCCTAGTCGTGGCTGCTGATGTATCACAGGCTGTCCTAGTCATGACTGCTCACGTATAATGAGTTGTGCTTATCGTGGCTGCTCATATATAATGGGCTGGGGTTGTCATGGCTGTTCGCGTATAATGTTACGCTCATCCCAGATTCGGCAAGAACATGTTGCTTTCTTGTCCTTCCATTCAGCTCCACAAGTATAACAAAACTCATAACCGCATCTACAAGGAGAATGCAAGCATGAACAAACCACAACCCCCAAACCCCAAAGATTGGTATAAAGGTGCTAAGCACCACTTAAAAAAGAAAAGCAAGCTAACCCTTATGTTTCCATAAGAAAAAAGAGGAAAGGTGCATAACCAAGACCATAACTATTCAAGGGGAGAAATGTAACTACTACAAGCAATAACCAAGACCATGACTATCCAAGGGGACAAATACAAGGCCTACAAAGACTTCCATTGATATTAGAATCTCATACAAATTTTCTAGCAAAACAAAAGTATCAATCATAAAAAATTGGGCAAATTACAATTACATACCCTGTGGTTTGGGTTAAATTTCAATATGATACCTGTATTTTTTTTCTTGCATTTAAATACTATGTACTTTCAAATCCTTGCTATCGTGTTCGACCGTTTGTAGAATCGTCAACTTTATGTTGTCCAGTGATGACATGAACTCTGTGGGGCTCGCATATTCACTCGTCCTTGTCATCTATGATCTACAATGGGTGGTGCAAGTACAATGCAATATTTAGTAGTTTCGGCACCATTGCTTTTGTTTCAGATACACAACCCATTTATAAAAGGGTGATTTTATCCACACCCAAAAATCTTATTTCTACACCCAGTTTAAACATAAACTTCCTATTTTGCCCATAATTTCAACAATTTTTGTTCCACACCCACCTTTGAATTATCCAAAAAAACCCAACACTTCCACCCACCATGGTCGACTCCTATCAATCCCTCCAAATCCAGAAGTCAACCTTTTTTTCATGTCTCTCCTCCTCACTCAAACAAGGATAGATATTTCCATGAAAAATCAACGATTAATTTGTGATTTGTAAAGTTTGTCTAATTGATGATGTAATCATGTAGAATTATGGTTTGAATGGTTCAATTGTAATCATCAGTGAGGCCAACCCTAATACTATCAACATCGACCATGAGAACTACTTAGAGAAGGACAAGTACTCATAGCCCTATTAACCTCTATGTATTCATCAACCCGTGGTGGTTTTGTTAATGAAATAAAAAGTTTTGATTGGAATTTGTTTGATTAAGATGGAATTGCTCATTATGTAATAAAAGATGAATAATTGGGGCTCGTGATTGGGGAAAAGAGGCGGGGGTGGAGTGAGACAGCAAGAAATGACGATTGTCACTGGAAGGATGGCCAGAGTCGACCATGACGGGCGGTGGTATTGGACTTTTTTGGGTAATTGAATGGTGTGTGTAGAGAAAAAATTGTTGAATTTATGGGCAAAATAGGAAGTTTATATTCATAATGGGTGTAGAAATAAGATTGTTGGGTGTAGATAAAATCACCCTTTATAAAAACACCAGCTAATCAAATTCAGAAAGTCCACATCATCATTGAACAACCAAAAATTGACGATTCTACAAACGGTGGAACATAATTGCAAGAATTTAAAAGTACAAGATATTGAAATGCAAGAAAAAAAACTACAAGTATGCGGGTCTAAAGGACCAAATTGCATGACTTTTGCGTTATACTCGCACACTTGGGCAACTCTCTTGAGCACTCAAATACTATTGAACTGTAAGTTCATACAAAGTCTCGACTTGAAGTTTCAAGCATTGAAACGTGAAGTTTCCTAAAACTCACCACTCATGATGAAACTTGAAGTTTCCATGCTTAAATCCGAACCTTGTCTTATCTTCTTGTCGCTGAGAAACCCCAAAGTTTCTAGCCTGGAATTGGAGAAATTCGAGAGAAATCTCGCCAGAATAGAGTTTCCGTCCCAGAGAACCAACATTCTTGTCGGAATAGAGCTTCCGTCGCAGAGAATCAATTTTCTCGCCAGAGTGCTTCTTGTCGAAATAGAGCCCACGGCTACCGTCGCAGAGATTTTAATCTCGCTGGATTGAAGGCAGCAAGGACCTTGAGCTCTCAGCTCAGACCTTTGAGACCGCCCCCATAGAATGGTTTCCCCTGATGGCATCATTGATGCCATCATTGCCTGTTGTTTTGTTTATGAACAAAACTGACGCTCGTCTCTTGTTCAGAGATCGCGAGAAGCATGATTTTTTGATCTACTTGCCTAAAGCAAGATATGATTGGAAAAACTTATGTTTCAAGACTAGAAGTCTGTGAATTAACGTAAGTCTGAAGTTTGTAGAATCTGATCCCACCTTGGGCTGTGCAAGTCTGACTTGACCTAGAATGATCTCTTGTAGTAGATCTTCTCGACTTTCTATGCTTCTAATATGCTCATGAAGCAGGAATATAGAGAGTGAAAGTTCATCAAGTCCCTGGATCTGATTAGTACTTTGTTGTTCGCTGAAAAGCACAACAGCTCGCGTCCCATTAGCTCGAACCGCACCCTTTGCCTAGAGCAAGCATAAGCATTTTGTGGAGCTCAAACCGCAATTCTTTGACACCGAACTTCAAGAGTTAGGGAAAGGTTCAACCTTCCTAATCACAAAACCAGCCAATCATATGATATCGTGATAGTGGTACATCCATTGGTTGCGCACTCATCGCGCCCCTACCAATGTTGATGATGAGTACAACTCCGATAGGCAGCCAATAGAGACATGGAACGGCCTTGTTGGCCGATGTTATGTAGCAATATGAAATTTTGCTCTCTTGTTCGGATTTAAAGTGCAGTATTTGGTGCTTGTTTTAGTACTTGCATATTGTTCTCGAATATCAATTAATTGAATCAATTGGAACTAGAATTGTCCTTGATCAAGTGACCAATTCAATTAATTCATGTTGAGGTATGTCTAGTGAGAAGTTAGATGTCTGGCTGATAGCGCGACTGCGCACGATATCTCCTTGCCTGGAGATATAAATCTAACTTCATACCTCCATGTAGACCTACAGAGGCTTTATACTCACCTTGTTCTGGAAGAACATTATTGAGTTATAAGGATATTCGATTGAACAAATACCATGATGAAACTGCTGAAGAAAATGGTAAGGAATATCTTTGCATTACCTCCTATTTATACGGCCATGAGCGTATATTAGAGAAGATGAAACGCCTCTCGCATGAGTTGTATCACACAATCATTTGATCTATTGAGGCGCATCGTGTCGCTAGCATGAAACTAGGGCACACCATGTAGCTAGCGTGAAGCTAGCCAACTCGAGCACTTATTTGCTTTGGCACGACGGTTTGGGACATCCCGGTCTAGATGTGATGCGCCGTATCCTCAACGGGCATTCCTGTGTTCGTAAGGATCTTGTGTATTTAAATACACTTTTCCAAGCATGCTCGTTGGGAACATGGTATACTCTACCTTCCCCTGCAAAGATACTTAATGATCTCTTTCTTTTCTATAGCGGATTTAAGAGGAAATTTGTGGACAAATCCAACCATTATGCGGACCATTTAAAGATTTTATGGTTTTGGTTGATGCACCAATTCGCTGGTCACATGTCTATGGTCCACAAGACACGCTACTTTTGCTAAACTTCTGGCCCATATTAAGGGTTCACCACCCCGGTTATCCATTGAAGTCTATGCAATTATGCGTGGGGCTATTTAATTCTACAAGTAGCTAAGTTGGTCTGCTTGAATCCCACCTCCACCCAATCCTTTTTGGCGTTACAGTTGGTTACCGGGTACGAATCTAAAACTTCGTATTTACGCATTTTTGGGTTTGTAGTTTATGTGCCAATTGCACCGCCGCAATGTACCAAACAGAGGCTGGGAATCTCTGCCGATTATGAATCTCCCTTCATTATGTGCTTTTACAAGCCATTGACAGGCGATTTCTTTACTGCACGATTTGCGGATTGTCACTTTGATGAGACAGTATTCCCGTCGTTAGGGGGAGATAAGAACGTCAACATTCCTGATAAACGACGCGAATTGACGTGGATTGCACCCACTTTGTCTCATCCCGATCTCCATACCGCACAGTGTGATAAGCAAGTGCGATGTATTCTAGATCTTCAGAGTGTTGCACATGGATGCCAAACGCCCTCTCTGATCTAGCTAAAGTGACGAGATCATATATACCAGCAGCAAACATGTCTGTAAGAATGACATGCCATCCTAAACAGACAGCATACACCGTCGGCGAGCCAATCATCTGTCCTTGGCCAGAGGCAAGGCAGATCACTCGGTTCGAAAGGATTCACTCCCTAGAAGAGGAGAACTATGGCACAACCGAATCCTATCGCTATCTCAACCAATCCAACTCATGAAATTGATGAGGATTATGGAAGTGTCCTGAGAGACCCCAGATCCTACTCCCAAGAATCAGGAGATCTCGGTCTATTATACTAGTCTTGGATGAGATGTGGAATTGGAATGAGATAATCATCGATGATATATATGCATATGCAGTGGCCACTGATACTACAAAATGCGACAATATCGAACCGCGTTCCGTTGATGAATGTCGACATAGAACTGATTGGTCAAAATGGAAAGAAGGAATGCAGATCGAAGTAGATTCCTTACCAAAGTGAACGGTGTTCGGACAAGTAGTTCCCACACCCCCCAATGTGAACCATGTAGCTTACATGTGGGTATTCGTAAGGAAGCGTAATGAGAAGAATGAAATAGTGAGATGTAAGGCACGCCTTATGGCGCAAGGCTTCTCTCATTAGCCTTGGCATTGATTACGAGGAGAAGTATTTTCCCGTAATGGACGCAATGACATTCCACTACCTTGTCAGTTTGGTAGTTTCCCAAGAACTGAATATGCAGCCTATGGATGTGGTTATAGCATATCTCTATGGGGATCTTGATACAGAGATATTGATGAGAGTCTTAGAAGGACTCAAGCTGAGTCAAATAGTTATGAATCACAGAACACCCTCTTGATTTGATTGAGGTGTTCACTTTATCCGTGCGGATGTGGCATAAACGTCTAAGTGAATATTTGATCAGTAAGGGATATGTGAATAACGAATTATGCCCCTACGTGTTTATTTAGAAATCACATTCCGAATTTGCTATAGTTGCAGTCCATGTTGATGACATGAATCTCATTGATACTCAAGAAGAGCTTGAGATTACTGCCTCGCACTTGAAATTGAAATTTGAGATGAAGGACCTAGGGAAAACTTGATTATGTCTCGGCCTTGAGCATGAGCAATGCACTGATGGTATCAATCGAATTACAACCATGAGGTGTTGTGACGCTTTAATGAGGATAAAGCAAAGCCTTCGAGTACACCCATGGTCGTCCGAACGCTAGATGCTAAATGAGACTCATTCCATCCTAAAGAGGATGATGTAGAGTTATTGGAACCAGAAGTTCCATATCTAAGTGCAATCGGCGCTTTATTGTACTTAGCTCATTGCACTAGACCAGACATCTCGTTTGTTGTGAACTTGTTAGCTCGGTAAAGCTGCGTGCCAACACGCCGCCATCGGAATGGTGTTAAAGACATTTTCTATTACCTTAAGGGTACGACGAATATGGGCTTATTCAGGATGGATCATCCCCCCCTGATCCTCGGAGTGATGCTTGCCTTGTTGGATATGCTGACGCAGGTTACTTATCAGACCCCCACAATGCACGTTCCCAAACTAGTTATGTCTTTACCATAGGGAATACCGCGATATCTTGGAGGTCTACGAAGCAGACTTTAGTTGCGACTTCTTCGAATTATGCCGAACTCATCGGCCTTCATGAAGCCACATGTGAGTGTCTTTGGCTGCGAACTATTATTGAGCATATTCGGCAGACTAGCAGATTGTCGTTCGTTAGTGATGTCCCGACAACCATATATGAAGACAATGCCGCATGTATCGACCATATTAAGAAAGGATACATCAAAGGGGAAAACACTAAGCACATCGCGCCGAAGTTTTTCTTCTCACAACAGCAACAAGAGCATCAGAAGATTGAAGTCAAGCAGATCCGTTCCCATGACAACCTCGCAGATTTGTTTACCAAGTGTCGAAGGTTACTTACCAGAAACTCGTTCGGGGAATCGGATTGTGTCGATTGTCAGATTTGAAACGTATGTAGTCTTCAGGGGGAGCTTTGTCAACTTCAGGGGGAGTATTCGAAAGAGTACTCATTTGACCTTAATGTACTCTTTTTTCCCTTAGCACAGGTTAACTTTTTTCCACTGGGTTTTGTTGCCTGACAAGGTTTTTAATGAGGCACACGCGTTGGGTTGGTCATACCTCTAAATGCTTAAGTATCGGCATATGCATGCTCCCTTTTTCCCTTCGCTTTGGCTTTTTCCCACTGGGTTTTCCTTAACAAGGTTTTGGTGTTAGCATATACCTGAATGGATCCCTTTTGGACATACGTATTCTCGAGTGCCTATAATACCAAAAAAAACTATATTTTATATAAAATAGTTATATTATAAATAAAAATAAACATACATTTTTTCTTTTTTTTATTTTTAAAGTATTTTGATTTTATTTTTACTACTTTTTCAAAATTTCTTTTTAATAACACTCTTAATTTTTCATCAATAACATTATTTCAAATAAAAATGATTTTTTTTTTTTTACCCTTCTTTTTTTTTTTTGTTATTATTTTTATTATTTTTTTTATAAATAAATATTTAATTATATTTTTTTTTTAATTAATATAATTTTTTTTTTATTTTTTATATTATTTTTTAATTAAATATTTTTTTTAATATATATAATTTTTTATAATATATTAATATTTTTTTTATTAAAAATTATTAAAAAAAAAAAATTATTTTTTTAAATTTTATAAAATATATTAATAAAAAAAAAAATAAAAAAAAAAAAAAAAAAAATAATAAAATATTACAATGACTTCATCAACTGCCTACGAAGATCTGATGCAACTACTTCTTAAGTTCTACACATTCAAGGGGGAGTGTTGTAAACTGTATTTCAGTGTGACTGTGTAAACTAGAACTAGGAATACTGTCTAAATTCAATGTATTCAGTAATAGGAATCCTACATGGATTCTATGTAATAATTAGGTCCATTCCTATTAGCTCTGGTAAACCCTAGGATTGTTTCACTATAAATACAGACAGTATACAAGGGGATGATCAAATATATTCAGTGATCAATCACCCATTCTCATATATCTCTTTCCTTCTCTCTCCTTGGCCATATTATTCTACAACATGTTAGAGATTGTTCTGCAATAATTTAGTGAGTGTTTGACAACAAGGTTGATGTCACTCTATAATTTGCACTGATAGTTAAGTATAGATGACCTCAACTAATGAGTTCAATTGTTATCATGACCAAAAATCAAAAACAGAAAACGACATGCACTAGCAATTTACAACAGAAAGGCGAATCACTCGATAACTCTATACATGCACACATGAACAACACTGTCCAGTTCGTTTCACTCAAACTCTTTTTGAGTGAGTATTCCTAATACTAATAATCTGAGTCAGAATCATAGCAACCGTTGTCTCAATACTCCTCTTCATATTCTCCGTCATAATCGCCAAACAAGTCTCCATAGTCTTCCGAAACCGCAAAACCTCCATCGCCAACCAAGTCGCCAAACAAGTCTCCATCGTCTTCCGAAACCGCAAAACCTCCATCGCCAACCAAGTCGCCAAACAAGTCTCCATCGTCTTCGGAAACCGCAAAACCTACATCGCCAACTAAGTCGCCAAACAAGTCTCCGTCGTCTTCCGAAACCGCAAAACCTCCATCGCCAACCAAGTCGCCAAACAAGTCTCCATCGTCTTCCGCAAAACCTACATCGCCAACCAAGTCGCCAAACAAGTCTCCTTCGTCTTCCGAAACTGCAAAACCTACATCACCAACCAAGTCGCCAAACAAGTCTCCATCGTCTTCCGCAAAACCTACATCATCTTCAGCAGACAAGTTGTGGTCACCTTCTGCCGCAACCTCAAAACCTACATCATCTTCAGCAGAATAGTCTTCAGGAACATCAAAAACTAGATCATCTTCACTGGACAAGTTATGCCCATCTCCTGGAACCTCAAAATCTCCTGCATATTCATCTTCATCAAAATCCTCATCATCCAAAATAGTATCATCCAAAATATTATCCTCATCCCATAGTGGGCATGAACATGTGGCCTTTTTGTCTTTCCACTCAGCTCCACAATTATAGCAAAACTGATACCCACATCTGCAGAAGTGATAAATCAGTTGGGATCAGTTCTAAGATGACAGAGGTAAAGTAACTAGCAAAGTTGCCATACTGCTAAAATAACAAGCCACCCGTCAATGATCCTTTCAGTTATGACTATAATGATGTCATTTACAAAATCAAAGATCATCTAGCCTCTTGCATATTTGGTCTTCATGTTGATTTGCATTTGATTTGTTACCTTTTCCTCGAACACTGTTTTCACACTGTCCTCTTAATGGTCTAAAATCTCAAAACATGATTGTCTTAACTCTTACATTAATTAATTATTCCTGAAAAAAAATTGTATAACGTCGAGATTCAAATTTCAGATCTCAGATTCAGCTGCCCAGCTCTACTTCTAATAGAAATAGAAAGTCATCTCAAAACTTCCCTTACACTATTTTATATCTTTTCCTTTTGTTTATCTATATATACTTGTGAAACGGGAGCAATCAGATAATACTCTAGAAGCCGAAGAGATGGCCCTTTTGATTTCAAGTTAAGAAGACAACAGTGTGTACACAACCTCAAAATGACAGACGGGCGCAGATTGCAAGGTTTAAATCTAATATTTTCAACCCTCGTAGATCTTCACTCAATAACTTTGAAAAAAAAAATCAGTAATGAGGGTTATGGGGACTACGTACCTGCAAGTCATGTGGTAGCAACCTTCAGCAAGTTCAATCATATGATTGCATTTCACACACTGGCGCCACAGATTCGTTGAGGCAAGCAACTTCAGCTTTGTATCTTCTTCTGGGGGATGAGGATTCAACTTTTTGTAGTCAGAGCATGTTCTGTTTTTGTGCCAAGGGACTTTACAATTAATGCAAAAAAGGCCATGACATTTCATGCATTTCCTCACTCCTGGTTGTTCCACATTCCTCAAGGATTCTTTAGTGTGCTTTAAAAGCTCCGGTTTAGACATTAAAGCAGAGCACCTTGGATATGGGCAATAAACTTTCTCTGTTGCGGGAATTGAAGCTTCCTTTATGCGCTGGCGCAAGGTCTCCACATATTTAGGTGTCAAAATTTTTGCACAACTATCAACATTTAGGCTAGATGTACAGCCTTCATGAGGGCATCTAGGAATCATCCCATGAAGCAACTTCACCTCAACATGCTGTTTCATACAAGAAAAGCAATAACGATGCATGCAGCCATCCACAGAAAACATTTGACTAACATCAGTATCTTCCAAACAGATCACGCAATTCTCATTCACGTTCTTGACAGTGATATATTGTACAGGCTGGACGGTCTGAGACTGCGACACTATTGCATCTCTTGCAAGCTTAAATGCAAACTTAATATCTAAACGAGGAACAAGCCTTGGCTTGCAGAGTATAAACTTTCCCCGAAGACTCTTCACTTGATTAACAAGTGTTGCTATCTTGCGCTGTTTTGCTTGCCATCTACCATTTACCTGCATATGCAAAACACAACGTCGTAATGGAGGTGTTAGACACCAAGGACCATAGTTACCATCTACCCAACATTCTTGGTTTCAATTCAAGGCAGCAGATTCATTATATTTCCAATAGTGAGTGTATTCTCAATGCCCATCATAGATAGCGAAACCCACATACAAGTCCAACAAAAATAAAGAAGTGATTCAAATACCAGAACTCTACAA
The DNA here is from genome assembly GCA_033992175.1 of Spiraea crenata. NCBI lineage: Eukaryota > Viridiplantae > Streptophyta > Magnoliopsida > Rosales > Rosaceae > Spiraea > Spiraea crenata. Next base: position 7,254,564 of record JAVBHV010000022.1, read on the forward strand.
AATTGCATACAAATAGCACTATACTAACAAGAATTCAACAAATTCCATACCCAAATATAGTAAGCGAATCCGCATTATCGATTTCCATAACCTAACCCACAAGCAATTCACCTCCACAAATCCAACCCAAGTAATTTTTACCAAATACAAACACAGAGAACCAGCAACTCACAAACTGGAAAATGGGAAGATTCTCGCACAAGAAGACGACCCGCTTCAAGCCCAAAGCAATAGCAGCATTGAGCCCTTCGATCAAAGCCATCAATTGGGCCCCACTCTTGCTATTCCCGTTACCAATCAAGGGTTTCGAAACCTCGAATATCAAATTATCCCTGGGATCGCATAACGCAACCCCGATACCAACCAGCACCACTCTCCGATCCCCAACCGTTTCTTCGCTCACCAAACCCTTGAAGTAAAGCCTGATCACACTCTCCGTTTCGACACTCTTCGCCGCCGCCGCCGCCGACGACGAGGAGGAGCCTTCGCCGAAGGGCTTGGCGAAGAAGTCGCCGGAATCTTGCCTCTCGTCCTCCGGAATCTTCACGATCTCCCTCGCGACCCGATCGTCGTGAATCCGACGGTTGAGATCGTCTCTCGCTTTCCGCATTTCAATCTCGCTTTGAACTCGGTCTTTCAATTCCTGTTCGACCCGCGCGAGTTCTTCGGAGTGGGGGGAGGCTCCGGGAGCGGCGGTGGCGATGACCGGAATTGACACGATTTGAGGCGCCGCGGCGGCGGCGGAGGAGGAGGAGTGAGGAGCGACGGAGGCGGCAAGGGCTTCTTCCAATTGGAAGCGGAAGGCGAATGCCATGTCGGACTCGCGGGCTTGGGCTTCCATGAAGTCGCGGCGTTGCTCGGAGACCATGAATAAAACGTCGTCGTCTTCAGGTGCGGCTCTGCCCGCCATGGTTACGATAACAAAGCTAGAGCATAAACGAAGAGTGTTTGGAGACTGAGAAACTGAGAGAAAACGAAAGAAAAGAGAGAAAATAGGGGGCTTGTATATCTGGTAAAAGTTACAGAATGAATTGCTTAGTCAGCAAGATAGACGAGTTCACTTTTATACTTAAGCTGACAGTAGTACAGCAGTTAGCAACATAACTAATCTACTAACTGCTAAATGACCATCATATCCTTTTGCTACATCAGCTTCTAACACTTCCCCCTTTGTGAAAATATCAGCAACATTGTTGTTACCAGTTACAAATTGTGCTTCCGATCACCTCTGTTAACTCGTTCACGCACAAATGTTACCAGTCACGGGATTGGCACTCAAGGCTATGGCGGACAGGTTGTCACAGATGATTACTGGTGCAGCAGGAATAACAACATGAACATCTTTCAGCACCTGTCTAATCCATGCCAAATCCGTAGCTGTATTTGCAAGAGTTATGTATTCTGCCTCTGTGGAGCTTCTTGAGACTGAAGGTTGCTTCTTTGGCTGCCAAGATATGGGATTACTGCCCAGAAACACAGTGAATCTAGAGGTTGATCTTCTGGTACTTGGATCCCCAGCTCAGTCAGAATCACTGAAACCAGTGAGAAGAGATAAACAAGTGTCTATCAAGTTAATAGGACCAGCTGCATGACTAAATCCAGTTAAGGATAGGGATCCGGCTACATAGTGTAGGCCTTTATCAAGTGTACCTTCATCTACAGGAGACAAGTTGTGGTCACGTTCCGCCGCAACCTCAAAACCAACACCATCTTCAGCAGACTCGTCTTCAGGAACATGAAAAACTACATCATCTTCACAGGACAAGTCATGCCCATCTTCTGGAACCTCAAAATCTCCTGCGTATTCACCAGACAAGATATCATCTTCCAAAACATCCTTATCTCCGTCGTATTCTTCATCTCCACCTTCAGCAGGCAAGATGTTCTTAAGTCATGCACCTCCCCCTCCTCATCATCTTCACAGTCACTCTCATCTTCTTCATCATCGTCGTCCTCATCTAGACTTTCATATTCATCGCCTTCCTCCTCAAAATCTGTATCTTCATTAGGCAACGTACCAACCTCAGGTAATGGTGGGCATGAACATGTTGCCTCTCCACCTTGCCAGTCAGCTCCACAATCCTGGCAAACCAGATGATATCCATTTATGCAAAAGGGTCCAAGCATGAGTACAGTTACCAAAATTTCATAAACATTTGTCACTTGCAAAATATATCTGCGTCTTTCTGTTAGGTTTTTTTGTCTTCTTTATTTGGGTGGATTGGACTTCTACAACTTTCAATTACAATTACCACAATACTAACAAGAATGCAGATCCGCAAACAACAGGTAAATTTAAGAAAGCATATTAATTTATTCATCCCAGTGTCTCTACCATAGATCATCTTGTGAGCAAAGCAGTTGAGAATCAATACTAACAAGAATTCTAGTGTTGAGTCAATACGCAATTATTTATATATTTATAGAGTTGAAATTGAGCTTTCATTCTTAAATTTTATGCTCGTTATTATGTTTGAGGTTCATAAATATTGTGCAAGCCAAGCTTGAGAACCTTGATGCTCGCCTCAGCTTGGCTCATTTACACCCTACAGCTCTCCTCCTATCTAGGAGACATAGGTCGCAACCTGGAATGACATAGGTAGCCATTGGGTGGTCGGATCATCTTGTCTAGGGACGGATTTTGACGCGAAATTTTGATCTGAGATTTGAGGGGGTGTGTCAGTGTTAAAAAAAAAAAGTTACTTTAGTAATGGGCTTCCCAAAGGGCTCGAAGAAACAAATGAAGGCGAAAATAAAGAAAGGGACACCTCTTACACATATAGGAACAAATGGAATCGCGGAATGATTTCTAATTTACAGTTTTATTATTTGTTTACCACCACCTGATGCACAACGTTAACGCTCCACGGAGCATTTCCATCTTTGTGGCGACAGTCTTGGACATCATCATGCGGTCCTAGCTGCACTGGACCTCCACTGAATCGAGCTCACTCCTTCTCAGTTGGTACCATTTCTCCTGTTAGCCTGGATCAGCCGCACCGTCTCTTCATTTTAAGTTTGACGGGGCACTTGCAATTTCGTCATTAATTTGGAATTAGCAATCTGATAAGTCTTTTTAGAAAAAAAAAAAATTTGGAACCATACACCGTAGTACTTCTTTAGGTCATTCGTATTTGCTTTATGGCATCATCTCCACCAGTTGATCGAGGCTCGAGATTTGACTCGTCTAACTCATGAAGCTGAAATAGTCAAGGCTCATATTGGACTATTGGCTGCTTCATCTCAAGGGTTTAGGGCTTAGGGTGCCAAGGAGTTGTTTAAATGTAACCTAACAAAAAGAATTCTAAGGGTTGTTCAAATTCTCCTAAAAAATAAAGTGCGTGGAAGGAGCCGAAACGCTGTGATTAGTATAGTGGGCGATGATTTTGCCCTCTGTTATACACATGAAATCCGCCCGCCCCTCCTCTTTCACAGTGTACTGCCTGTTATGTCCCTGCGTGGACATGTATGCCCTTAGGTTGTTTGCGGCTTTTTTTTCGGCTACAGTCGTCTGTCGATTTTGCCCTCTGCTTTTGTTCCCTTCTTTCTCTCGATCCCATTCTCTTTCTGCTGATCCAGTTTCCTTCTTTCTCACTGTAGCGATCTCTTTCGGTTGTGTGAGTGGAAGATGTAGTTAGATTTGGATAATTGGTTGTGTTTGGAAGATGGGTTTTTCGTTTTTCCGGGGAAGATGGTTTACAATTTTTTACGGGAGACAAGCCACACTGTTGCCTTTTGTGTTGGCAGTCTCTTCTCCTTTGGTTTTCACCTACCCCTGCGCCTCCTTCATCATCTACGTTTTCACCTGCCTCTGGGCTTCCTTCATCAGATAAGTCTTCGTGCTCTTTTTCCCTCATCTGGTTTCCTTTGTTTGCCGTCGCCTCTGTTCTGTGATTTTTAGGGTTTCTTTCTTCAATTTTGTGGCTTTTGTTTTCTTGCTAAACTAGGTTTTCAAATTGTTTATTTGTAGGTGTTGGTTTCTTCTACGTTTTTCCCGTGTTCGATCGTCCCTGTGTTTTCGTTACAGCTCAGAAGGTTGTTGGTCATTCGCTGTGCTGTAAGTCGCTCTCTCTAATACCGTATTTTCTACAGCTGATGTTTGTTCTTGATATTTGGTTGTTTATTTGGATTGAGGATTGAAATGATCTTAGTATTTGTATTTTATAGCTGGGTACAGAACTCTGTTAGTGCTGACTTTACATTTTGTTCTTATTTGTTTAAGAACTCTGTTATACATGTAATCAAAACTTTGATTAATAATTTGGATTCTAGTATACTTAATACTGTCAATTAAGTCCATTTTGTACCATTTCATTTGTTTGTCAACTTTTTTTAGTTGTTTGTATGACAAGTAGCCAGCTTTAGCCTTTGTGTTTTCTCAGATTCATTGTGTTCATTGTGGATTTTGCAAATTCATTTTCATTTTCACAAAATAGGTTAAATTATGGGTTTTGCAGGTTTAGATTTCTCAACCTTTCTATAGCTTCAAATCTGTATTTCAGAGAATGCAGATGGGGTATTCAGAGCTGAAAAATTCAAGTGTTAGTGCCAGCACCATCTTCAATCACAAAAAAGGTTGGTCAGTTCTGTCTTTCACTTTGTTTCAATTTTGGTGTTCGAAATCAGATTGATATGATGCTTTCTTTGCTATTTTTGTGATTATTTGCAACTTTTTATAGTGATTTGTGATGGTGGATTTAGTTTAGGCAATTATTACCCTTTTTGCCCCTGCAATTCACTTCGAAAGATATTTTACCCCTTGCAACTCTATTTGTATCTCATCTGCCCTCTACAACTCATTTTTTGGGAATTTTTGCCCCCTTTTCCGTTAAGTTAACAGTTTTTGTGAAGTTTCCTGATGTGGCAAGTCCACGTCAGCAAATATGAGTCCCATATATACAAGGGGCTCTTACCAAAAATACTTTGTGGGTCTTAGTATTACCAAAAACACTACCTCACTTGTTTTCTTACAATTTACTACTACTATTACAATTTAATACCAAATCAAAACCAAGAAGCCCACTACAGCCCAAGAGCGTGGGGCTCACGTACCCCCACAAACTTGAATTGAAAAAAAAAATTGATTTAAGAGAAGAAATAATTTAAAGGAACAGTTCCTTCAAATTGAAGGAACAGCTCCTTCAAATTGAAGGAACAACTCTTTCAAATTGAAGGAACAACTCCTTCAAATTTTGAAGGAACATATCCTTCAGATTTGAAGGAACACATCCTTCAATTTGAAGGAGCTGTTCCTTCAATTTGAACGAGTTGTTCCTTCAAATTTATAGGTGTTCCTTCAATTTGAAGGAATTGTTCCTTCAAATTGAACGTTGTTCTTTCAAAATAAAGGAACAGTTCCTTCAAAAATCAAATAGAATCCATAATTCAAAAATAAAGGTGTTTTTTCAAATTTCTGACTGCAGTCTCTAGAGTGAAGGAAGCCGACCCAAATGCCCAACCTCCATATCCTTCAAATTGAAAATTACCCACTAAACAGTTTGATCGATCATCAATTGAAGCCACCACCTCCTCTGCCCGACCTCCATATCCGCCGCCTCGCGTCGGACACCCAACCCCTGGCAGCGGCAACGAGTGCGTAGTCCTCATCCTCGCTGACCCAAATGCCCAGTCGTCCATCCGTCGGAGTCGACGACGTCGTTTGAGGAGGTTCAATTACCGGAGAGTTTAGCGAGCTTGGCAAGGAGGGAAGCGAAAGTGGCGGAGCGGTGCTTAGCTGGTTGTAGTGCGGCAGAGGTAAGATCTTGCCGCCACGACTGCACATGAAGCGACGCGCGTGTTGAGATCGTGCGACAGGTGGTTGGAGCGCGGGGTCGAGGCGACAGAGTCGGTGGTGGTCGAGTCCAACTCGGACATCTAGAGTGACGTCATTTTTCGTTTACGAGAATGAACTCTCGCTGCTCTGCGAACAAAATATGATTTATCTTGATTGGTGTGGAATCCGAAATCAAGTTGGATTTAGAGTTGGTTTGCAGAGGCGATGAGGAATGTCTGCATTTGGGAATTAGAGAGTTGGTTGGATGCCTATGAGCGTCACAGTCACAGATGCCCTAATGGCGGTTATAAAATGTTGTGTTATTAAAAATGTATATGCCAATTAAAAAATAATATGTATTAAAGTAGTACTATATTGTAATGTTTAAAGTGTAGTAGTGTTTTGGGTATTTTACTTTTCAAATAGTATCAAAATGTAATTGTTTCTATATACAAATCAAATTTTTTTTTTTGGCGAGCTATTGCTTCTTTGGACTTCGCCTCTCCGGAGGTGCAAAACCAGAGGCGCCGCCCTGATTACGCTGTCATCATCACCAATTTGTTCACGCAGCTTTTCCCTAACAGCATACTTGTGCAGCCTCAACTCCTCTGGATGCAGGAATAAATCCTTAATACCCAGCAAGGCATCTTCAGAGAGAAAAGAAATTGAGAACATTGAAATTGCAAGTAGATACAGTTGAAATTAAATCGAAGTTTGAAGCTTTCATTAAAATAACTGATGACATCGGAGCACAGCGGAACTCTATGCTCATCACTATGTGTGCCACTAAAACTCCAAAATACAAATCAATGAAACAATCGGCACCCAAAAAAATTCAATGAAAAACAAATTGAAAGACGCAAAATTAAGAATTTGGGCAACATTCTCTCAGACAAATGCCTCGTTTGTCCTCAAGGTTTTATGTATGAATGGAAAGGACTCGTCACCTGTGTTGTTCATCGCCGAGAAAAAGAAAACCCCAAAACCCACTTCAAATTTTAGATATCAAACATCAATCAAAAGAACAAAAACAACAAAAGAAGGATCTTATGAAAATAACAGAGAAAACATCAATGGAAAATCATAGCATAATCATTGGTCCTATCAAATTCCGCATCCAAATTGAAATTCTAAACAACAAGAATCTACCTTTACGAACTCTTGAGTTGGGATGAGATGTTTGCTGAAGAACAACAGAGAATCATTAAGTGACAACAAAGGCTTGAGAAACCGAACAACAAACTCATGACATCGAAACATCGATTACTTTGAAGTCGATGTCGTGATTCTGTTGCTTTTTTAGAGCAATTTTTTTTCCTGGTGTCAATTGTATGCAGATAGCTTCTGAGCACACACCAGTTACTCTGTTACGTTTACTGTTACTGTCTTACTGTTAACATTTAGTTATCCAGATGGAATTGGAGGCAAGAATTCAATGTTAAATTGAGAAAATTTCACCTTGAATACATTTGTCGGTTTGTATTGGCCATTGGGTTGTATTTTAGTTAATGTTTCTTATACAGGCTCTTGCAGGTGTAATTTACTATCAGAACCATGATGTGATTAAGCTTTAGGAAAGCATGGAGCTAAGCCTCTGATTTGTTTTGGATTATTTGAGTATTTTTCCTCGCTTAACTGATTTGCGTTTGCTTAAATTTTCAATATTGTGTTGTCAATTGATGTGAAGTTGTGATTCAGGTACTCCTATGCACGTTAGGCATGCTCGAAAAGTTCGTGAATACGAATTGATCCCAAAGAACTGGATTTAGCAACAATGTTGAAATCACCAAGGTAATAATTGTTTCTCTTTGTTCTGTAAGATTGATATGTAGAATTGTTATTTGAACTTAAACTCCACCTACTATGTTTTGAAAATTTTATGATGAAACTGTGTTATGCTATGTTAGCATTTATTTCGTATATAGTCCAGCGAGTCTTTGTGTTGTGCTTAGGATAGCTGATCTTCTAGATGTGTAGCTTCTAGGTGAGTTTGTTTCTTGGATCGTTCTTCTTCCTTTGATTTGTTTTCAAAATATGCCACATGTGCAGCTCTGTGTGTGAGTTAGGTTATATAAAACTAAGTATTAATTAAACAAGCCTTCTTATGTGATTACTACTTTGCAGGTGTGTATTGTAAGTCAGTCAAGATTAATATGATGCATTTATATTATTTTTTCCTAATTTCATTCTATCTTTGAGGGTGAGCCTCGGCGCAATGGTAAGGTTGCTGCCTTATGACCTGGAGGGTCAAGGGTTCAAATCCTGGAAACAGCCTCTCCGCTTGCGAGGGTAAGGCTGCATACATCTACCCTCCCCAGACCCCACTAGGTGGGAGCCTAGTGCACTGGGCCACCCTTTTTCATTCTATCTTTGTAGGAAATGCTGAACAAACCTAAGTTGTGTTCGCACCATTAGAGCATCTCCACCCATGTTAGGTGGATTGCCTTAGGTCTAAGGGCAATTTGCAATTTGGAGGCCAACAAATTGCCTTTATTGCTTTCACCCAATAAAGGCAATTTAGAGGGCAATGATTGCATTTTGTTTATGTGTTAAATTTTTCCTTGTAGTGTTTAATTTTTTATTATAATATATTAGAAATATTGTGGTATTTATAGGAAAAAATAAAAATTATGGTATTTTTTTGAAATTTTTTTAAAAAATAATTACAAAGCAACCCCAAAAAATAATTGCAGAACAGCCCCAAAAATTATAAAATGACCCCAAATCAGATTTCAAAACAAACCCAAAAAATAAAATAATTACAAAATGACCCCCAAATCAACGGTCCAGATCTGCTCGGCAGATCAATCCAACGGCCCACAATAACCCTCGTGAGTGCAGTGACGTCAGCAGCACACTCACAATTTTTTTTTTAAAAAAAAAACGCTTCCTCTCTGCTTTTGCAGCTGCGTTGTCGACGGTCGAGGGCGAGTTCGAAGACCTCGTCCGAGGGCGGCGATCGACATCGCCAGCAACCTTGCCCCTCTCGCGAGTCCGATTTGAGCCCCAGTGGAGGCCGTCTCTCGCGCGCTCGTCCGATTCCGCGGGCAATCCGTCGATTGCCCATCCGATTTTGCAGCCGGTGGAGATGCTCTTAAAATCATCTCTTTTTCCTCTACTTTTCCATTAATTTCTCTTCGTAATGGAACACGGACTATAGTACTATTTTTCTCTTTTGTTTTCGTGAACAAAACCAAATCTAGCGTACTAATAGATTCCCTTTATCGTTTTTATTTAGTAGTACAGTTCCTGCACAGACCCTGCTGGAAGGGGACTGGACTCAACTGGAGACTATGTTATCATGTTTGATTTTTCATTGAACTCTGTAAGCATCAGGTATGCTTTCTGTTACCAATGATTCCTAATTAGCTTATGTATTAGACTTTTTTGTGTATTGGTGAGTTTTTTTCTATTATATTTTAGTATGGTATTCACAAAATTAGTATCGTTCTCTTATACTCAGGTTAGTGATTTTCCTTCTTTTTTTTTCTTTTCTTTTTTTTTTTCATTTCAGACTTCAGTCTCATGTACATGTTTATTTTGTATTTCTCATGTAGCAAGGTTATGTGGATGCTTTAGTCTATATATACAGTGGCAGTTAGAATTTGTTTTTCATTCATTACTTCATCAGGTTTTCTTCTCTAATTTGGTAAGGAAATATTATATTGGGTGAGGTTTGCATCTATTATTAGTCTATGGTTTCATTGGTCTCAGTTTGATTTTGCATGCTGATTGCTTCTCATAGCCTCTTTCACTTCAGTTATCCAAATTCTTGATGTGGTTTCTTCTAATATGCTTATTTATTTTACTTATTGATTTATTGACTAAAGGATACCATTGCTTTGTTATAAGAGCTGATATCCTATGGATCCAAAATAAGACCATAAATAATGCAAACTCAGCAAAAGTAATTAGCTCCCATTCACGGATGTCATCTCTCTCTCCTATTTTTTATTTTTTCAATTTTTTTTGTTTATCAAAATTAATTATAACTTTTGACATAGAAGCCGTAATGAAAATTCGTTTTCACCAATGGATTCGTAGAAGTGAGATTTACTTTTTAAGATCCATATTGAATATGTAATTCATAGAAAAAACTTCGTAAGTTTTGAATGCTGAGACACTGTCTCTGCAGTGATAGTCATGTGTCTCTACAGACACAGTCAAGTGTCTCTACAATGATAGTCATATGTCTCTACAGAAATAATCATGTGTCTCTGCAGAGACAGTCAAGTGTCTTTACAGACACAATTATAGTCAAGTGTGATACGACCCGTTCTGAAAAATCCCCCAAAATAGTGAATTGACCAAAATGCCCCTGAGAGTCAAATGGTTGACTTTTGAACGGCAAGAAATTTCATATTCGATATTGTACTCTTTGCGGAAATCTCGACAATACGATCATGATCGCGGAGACGGAATTGGATTCCAAGATGTAATGAAGGTGTTACAGACCAAAAACGGGATTAATGCAAGGGGACAGGTGGCGTATGGTGATTGGTCCATGTGTTATGATTGTATTATACATGTCAATTTATGGGAGTTATTAAACCATACCCCAAACCGGTTTCACAAAGGAAAAGAAAACAGAAAAATGAAACCACACGTGTCCAAACCGTATCAAACGCCGAGTCGACTCACCCCGTTGACGATTCACCATCGCCGGCCACAGAGCGGAGAAGCGAAGCCTGGATTCGGCATCAGCTCGTTGAGGCAAGCTCGGAACACCCCACTTCGAGCCCTAGAACCCGGCGAATCCAAACAGAAACCTCAACGCCGAACTCCCTTATGCCGTTGACTTCTCATCGGCCGCCGATTGGGAGAAACGGAGCCCAAATTCCTCACCAGCTCGTCGAGACGAAGCGGAGCACCAAACCCCCCCGTCGTCGGCCGTCGGAATAGCCATCAACGACCCCGAACGGAACTCGGGTTTTCCGATCGTTTTTTCGGCCAAACTAGACGCCGGTGAGTTCTGAAAATATGGTTTTTGAATTCCTCTCGTTGCGTAGATGGATTTTGATATAAGATTTGTTGAATTTGGTTGAGAATTGAATGAGATTGAGTTTTGGGGGTTTTGGCTGGTAAATCTACAGAAACCGGCAAAGTCACGGCGGCGCTGATAGTAGCACTGGCGTGCCACGTGAGTGCTGAGTCAGCGCACAATCAGCGCCGCGCAGTGCAACATGTGCGCCACATCAGCAACACCTGACTGCCACACGTGGAAGCCAAGTCAGCACCACGTGGACGCCACATCACTACCGAGTCAGGAACACGTCAGCCGACCGTTAACCGGTGTTGACCAAGTTTGACCAACAACCATTTTTAGGGTTTTCAACGTTCCTAAACCTTAAATCCTAAATTTCGTTTTGCCATCCGAGATACGGTTAAACCTCAATTGAGCAAAACATGGAGAATTAGGGTTTTATGGCTTTTTGATCTGTTTGTTTATTAATCGATATTCCTTGGGACTGTTAGGTGATCAGATTCCTCGGTAGCCGAACCGCTCAGACAGACTAGGAGGACGACGATGATCGCCCAATGTCACTGTGAGTGGACGGGTTTGATTTCAAATGTGTTTTGAGCATGTTATGATTTTATACATATACTCGCCTAAATATATATGTTTATGAAATGGATCTTGCTGGAATTTATGCTTATGGTGATTATGATTAGTACAGTTGATGGCACACCTAAGAATCCATTGGGTTCGATTCCCAATGGGTTCTACACACCTGGACACTAGTGGTTCGATTCCCCAGGTCCTACACACCGCCACTGGTGGTTCTATTCCCCAGGTCGAAATAGATCACGGCCGTAGATTTACACTGTGTTATTGGAATGCATAGGCATGCCTATTGTGATACCTTACTGTACTACTGCTGCATGCTCATTATAGTATCTGCTTACTTGTTTTCAAACTATAGGGGTTATTATATGGTTTTGTAAATGTTTTACACTGAATTTTATTTTCCCTGTCCACTCACCCTTGTTTTTGTGCCCCCACAGGTTCTGATACTGTTGAGCACCACCGAGACGAGCGACAGGGTTCAGAGTAGCTCCTTCCTGTGTTACAAAGAGTAGGAATCTCTTTGTTGTTGTTGTGGTTCAGTTTGTGTAAACCTTTTACTTCCGTTGTATAGATGCTCTGATATCGTGTTTACTGTTGAGTTGCCGGGTTACAACCCGTTGGTTTACCTTTTGTTGTTTCTTTTGGGTGTTTTGTTGTCTTCTTTTGGGGCTTAAGACTTCGTCACTCTTTGGGGGTGATGGCTGCATCTCCCAGACCCCACTTTCTGGAGCGGGGTGTGTCAAAGTGTCTATGCAGAGACAATTAGGTGTCTCCGCAGAGACACCAAATTCTAAAGCACTAAAAAAAATTAGAAAATATACAGAGACATTTAAGTGTCTCTACCGAGATAGTCAAGCCTACAGAGACAGTCATTAGTCTCTGCACAGACACTTGAATTTGGAGACACATGACTGTCTGTGCATTCAAAACTTACCAAATATTTTATGTGAAAAACATGCTCAATATGGATCTTAAAATGTAGATCTCACTTATATGAATCTATCGGCGAAAAACGAATTTTCATTACAACTTATATATCAAAAGTTATAATTAATTTAAAGAAACAAAATAATGAAAAATAGGAGAGAGAAAGAGAAATGAGTTATTATGCCGTTTGTTTTAACTAAATCAAAGATGACCAATAAAATTATGATACATTGACAATTTGGACTATTTGAATATTACAATAAAGTATTTTATTTTTTAGATATTAAGACTCTAATCTAATACCTTTTAAATATTCTTTCTTGTTATAAACAAAGTGTGGTTGTCATTTGTGACGAAACCTAATTGAAGTACACACTCTTTCTGCACATATAGCTGCACACTCTATAGAACTAATATACAGGGCAAGCAGCTTGCCTTAAAGTAGTTGTACAATCTCCGCTAATCTCATTGCAATTCTGTATTGCCAGTATTGATCTTTTTTGGTTGCTTTAGGTGGATTTTAAATATGATTCTAGCTACCTACATTGATTCAGATTGTTTATCAATACAAGTTCAATTCATGCATTTTATTTCATTTGTAGCTTTACTAGAAAAGCACATAAGCTTATTGTGATGACGGCATCCCATTTAGATTCCAAATTAAATGATTACGTTCTCTTATTACCTGTGGCACTTATAGATCCAACAATATTGCAGTTATGCTTTCTCATTTTTACTCTATTTTCACAATTTATGTACATTTACTTTTTTCTTTTCTTTTCTAAATATTTCCTACCAGATTGAAGACTCCAAAACAAAAAAGATGCAGGTCTGAAACAAAGCCCTGCAATGACCGACTAACATATTTATACTGTATTCAAAATTCTATAAACAATCGGCACTTCAAAACTTTTTTAAGGTACTTGCATTATTAATACATGCTCAATATTTTAAGGGCAAATTACAATTTCGTACCCTGTGGTTTGGGTCGAATTTCAAAATGATACCCATGCTTTCTTTTTTTGCATTTTCGTACCCTATACTTTCAAAACGTTGCAAATATGTTCCACCGTTAAAAAATCGTTAATGTTGCTGTTAAATGCTGATGTGGCTTTTGTGGGGTCCACCAACTTAACTGTACAGTACCTTTCTTCCTAACCGAACGCAAACAGACTTTTTTTTCTGGAGAGAAAACGCAAACAAACTTTGACAAAAAAAAACCGCAAGGAGTTTTCCCAAAAGGGGAACAATCGCTGATCTGGATCCATCGCCGCCGTACCTCGGTGCAAAAACTGCGGAGGCGTTCAATCGCTGATTTGATTCTCTTTGTTTTGTTTGGTTGGGGATAAAATGGGATAGAAATGGAATTTAAATTCTCTTATCTGCTTTTCGGATTTTAAATTCGTAATTTGTTTGTTGTTGCTGTTTCTGGGTGATGAAAATGTAGTAAAGATGTTGGATTTGTGTTTTGTTTTTCTTGTTTGAAGCTAGATTAGTTCCTGCATTCATGGTATGTTTGGTTGTCTGAAAATACGATTAAAGACATCGAACTTGAAAATGCAGAGAGCGAGCTCACGCTCCGCCTCGTCGCCGCCTCATCTCCGGCCTCGCCTCGTCGAATTCCCACCCAAGTCAACACGCCATGAATTCGACACCGTGTATTACGCATCGAAGGGCCCAGAATCAGCCGGTTCGACCACTCCGGCCGACCCATCGCCCTCTGGGCCACCCTCGTCGTCCTCGGCACCTTCCTCCTCTGCTTGGAGTTTGGGCTCTGCCAGAACAAAAATTGTGATTTTTTTCATTAATTGAAAAGATATATATGGCATCTTCCTCCTCTAGTTCATACAAACTCATGGCGTCGACATCGGAGAGGCCGGTCACGGTGTCGAATTCGCGGCAGACAAAGGTGGCCGCGGTGGCGTTGGGCCCAGGAGTGGCGAGAGGCTCGTGGTGGAGTTTCTTTTCTGCAAGAACGAAAATGGTGGGCAAAACGGGTCGAGCTTCCGGAGGGTACGACGGCGATGGATCCAGCTCGGCGATGGTTCCCTTTTTGGGAAAACTCCCTGCGTTTTTTTTTTGTCCAAGTCTGTTTGCGTTTTCTCTCCAAAAAAAAAAGTCTGTTTGCGTTCGGTTAGGAAGAAAGGTATTGTACAGTTAAGTTGGTGGACCCCACAAAAGCCACATCAGCATTTAACAGCAACATTAACGATTTTTTAACGGTGGAACATATTTGCAACGTTTTGAAAGTATAGGGTACGAAAATGCAAAAAAAGAAAGCATGGGTATCATTTTGAAATTCGACCCAAACCACAGGGTACGAAATTGTAATTTGCCCATATTTTAATAAGACAAACACCATGTTCTTCTTGCCCAATATTTTGTAAACTACATAATATATCTTGCCATACTTAAGTTGTACAAGCTCTTTAACCACTCTTTACTTATGTACATATTTGCAATACTTTTATTACACTGTGTTTTTAACCCCATAGCAACGTGCGAGCCTCTTTTTCTAGTGTAACCCTAAACCCTAAACATAACTTCGATGGATGTGGTTGTTCAAATTAGAATGTACAAAAAAGGGAGCCAAGGGGTAGTACCCTTGAAACACAGAAGGGGAATTCAACACCTCATTCCCAAAAGTTAACAAAAAGCTGGCATTGTTCTAGTTTAGCACCATATACTTTGGTCTTTTAACTCCTCAATCATTTTTTTTTAACCCAAATGACAGCAAAACACAGACGATGACTATCTACCCTAATGTCTTTAGTTGTCTGTTCACTTACACCGGGCTGTCCTTGCTGTGGTTGTTGATGTATCACAAGCTGTCGTAGTCATGACTGCTCACGTATAATGAGTTGTGCTTGTCGTGGCTGCTCACGTATAATGGGCTGGGCTTGTCATGGCTGTTCGCGTATAATGTTACGCTCATCCCAGATTCGGCAGGAACATGTTGCTTTCTTGTTCTTCCATTTAGCACCACAAGTATAACAAAACTCATAACCGCATCTACAAGGACAATGCAAGCATGAACAAACCACAACCCCCAAACCCCAAAGATTGGTATAAAGGTGCTAAGCACCACTCAAAAAAAGAAAAGCACGCTAACCCTTATGTTTCCATAAGAAAAAAGAGGAAAGGTGCATAACCAAGACCATAACTATCCAAGGGGACAAATACAAGGCCTACAAAGACTTCCATTCATATTAGGATCTCATACAAATTTTTCTAGCAAAACAAAAGTATCAATCATAACAAATTGGACAAATTACAATTACGTACCTTGTGGTTTGGGTTAAATTTCAATATGATACCTGTATTTTTTTTTCTTGCATTTCAGTACCATGTACTTTCAAATCTTTGCATTTGATTGTTCAGTGATAACATGGACTCTGTGGGGCCGCAAATTCACTCTTCCTTGTCATCTATGATCTACAATGGATGGTGCCAGTAGATCGAGTAGCTCTGAGTTATTGGACAATGCGGTATTTGGTAGTTTCGGCACCGTCGCTTTTGTTTCAGATACACAACGCAATTACCCAAACACGAGCTAAACAAATTCACAGAGTCCACATCATCATTGAACAGCCGAAAATTGACGATTCTATAAACGGTGGAACATAATTGCAAGGACTTGAAAGTACAAGTATCATATTGAAATTTGACTCAAACCACAAGGTACATAATTGTAATTTGCCCAAAAAAATTGCTACCAGTTAGACTATCTTCAGTTCACAGATGTATCTTGCGCTTGTTTCAATCCAGTCTAAAAAAATTGCTAGTTTGATCTAAAGACACCGAAACAGTATAGCAACAACCATAAGATACATCAAATTGAAAGGGAGGGAGTAATACCTGCAAGTTATGTGGTAACAACCTTCGGAAAGTTCAACCATATGGTTACACTTGACACACTGACGCCAGAGTTTCTTATTAGCCAAAGACTTCAGCAATTGATCTTCTGGGAGGGGAAAGGGATGTGATCTTTTATAGTTGTTACAGTTCATGTTGAAGTGAAACGGAACCTTGCAGTTGATACAGAAATAGAACTGACATTTCATGCATCTCCTGGCTCCAGATTGTTCAGCACCAGCAAAATACGTGTTTGTGTATTCTAAAACCTCTCTTTTAGACATTAATGCAGAGCATCTAGCATTTGGGCAATAAACTTTGTCCGTAACAGGAATAGCAGATTCCTTGATTCTTTGACTCATAGCCTCAACTAGTTTAGGTGCCAAGAATTTTGCACAGCTGTCAATACTCACTTCAGTTTTACAGCCTTCATGAGGGCACTGTGCCGTCATCCCATTAAGAAACTTTACTTCCACATGCTGCTTCATACAAGAAAAGCAATACCTGTGTAGGCAAACATCGATTGAAAACATTTCGGCAACATCAATGTCGTCATAGCAGATTACACAAGTCTCCTTCAAACTCTTTCCATTGCTACTTTCAGCAGGCCAGGTTATCTGAGAAATAATAGCCTCTCTTGCGATTTTAAGTGCAAACTTTATGTCACTGCGTGCCACAATAGAAGGGCTGCAATATTCGAATTTCCTTTGCAAAGAAGCCACTTGATTGACTAAAGTTGCAACCTTGCTGTTTCCAGGCTGCACTCTGTTTGTGACCTGTATTATAAAATGTCAGTCATCTACACCAAACAAAATGTTCTGCTGTGCTGAGGATGTTTTAGTCTATATACGGACGACGATCATGACTAGGACATAAGCTATCAATAAAAAAAAGAACATCAAAACAGAAAAACATTAGAACTGGGAGTTTTTTGTATATCCTTTGAATCATTGGAATGAAAGAACTACATAGTTATCACAGTTAAATGGTGGCCCCTAATTACACTTATCACATGTAGGAATAAATATCCAATTGTTCATACAACCAAAGATTGTAGCTTACCAGTCAACACAACTATCACCATCATAATCACAACAAACTATAAACACCCAATAATTCCAACCAAAGAAAAACCAAATAAGCTCAAAGTTGAAAACTTTAACTCACATATTGGTAAAGCATGTGGTCATCACAATAAAAAGTGACCGATTTCAAGTCCAAAGCGAGAGCATTGTTGAGCCCTTCAGCCACCGCCTCCAGCTCCGCCGCCTCGTTGCTCATCACCGCCCCATCAACCACCGCCTCCAGCTTCTTCCCCGCCTCGAGAATCAAATTGTCCCTTGGGTCACAAATCGCAACCCCGGCCGCCGCCACCACCACATTCATATCCCTAACCCTCTCCTCGCTCACCAAACCCTTGCAGTACAATCTCAAATTCTCCGTCACCTCCGCCGTCGCCGACGACGAAGACGACGGGCCGTACGGACAGTACGGCCGCTCGTAATTGTCGCCGTACTCGGCCCAATCGTCGTCGGGGACAGCGCGGAGCTCGGCAGCGAACTTCTGATCGTGAATCCGACGGCTGAGATCCTCCTTCGCCTTCACCATCTCCGAAACCGTGCGCTCGTGATCATCGCGCTCCTGGGCGAACCGCTCGACGTCCTCGAGCATGAGCGCGGCGGCGATGTCCAATACGGCGTCGTCCGGCGGCGACGGGGGCGGAGAAACGCTGGAGCTCGAAGCGGAGGCCGCCGTGGGTGCGAGAGCCAAGGAGGCGGTCATGGCTTCCTGCATTTGGAGGTTGAAGGCGATGTCGAGGTCGGAGCCTAGGGTTTTGGCCGCCATGAACTCCCGGCGCTGCTCGGAGAGAATGGCGTCGAGGTCGTCGCCTTCGTCTTCGCCGGTTCGATCGCACATGGCGGGCACGTCGGTTGAGCTGGCGGTTTAATTTTGTTTTTGTTTTTTGTTTTTTTTTTTTCTGGGAATGAAGTGAAAAGCTTGCCAGAAACTGAAAAGGAGTTGGGAGGCTTGTTAGAGAAGGAACTCGGAAGACCAAGACTAAGGAAAACAACACTCAAAAGATCTTGCGAATCGAATATGTTTGCGTTACTTTAATTGATCAGACGGACGATACATAATACTGTTAGAGATTGTACGGCAATAATTCAGTGAGTGTTTGACGACAGGGTTGATGTCACTCTATTATTTGGTCTGATAGTTAAGTACAGATGACCTCAACTAATGAGTTCAATTGTTATCATCATGACCAAAAATCACATTGATAACAGACTAAAAGGCGAATCACTTGATAACCCTGTACATGCACACATGAACAATATTGTCCCTGTTGGTTTCACTCTGAGACTCTTTTTTGAGTGAGTATTCCTAAGACTAATAATCTGAGTCAGAATCATAGCAGTCGTTGTCGCAATACTCCTCTTCATATTCTCCCTCATAATCGCCAAACAAGTCTCCATCGTCTTCCGAAACCGCAAAACCTGCATCATCTTCGGCAGACAAGTTGTGGTCACCTTCCGCTGTAACCTCAAAACCAACATCATCTTCAGCAGACTCGTCTTCAGGAACATCAAAAACTACATCATCTTCACTGGAAAAGTTATGCCCATCTTCTGGAACCTCAAAATCTCCTGCAAATTCACCAGACAAGATATCATCTTCCAAAACATCCTCATCTTCATCGTATTCTTCATCTCCATCTTCACCAGGCAAAACGTTTCTTAATTCATGGACCTCCCCCTCCTC
Organism: Spiraea crenata; assembly: GCA_033992175.1. Taxonomy (NCBI): domain Eukaryota; kingdom Viridiplantae; phylum Streptophyta; class Magnoliopsida; order Rosales; family Rosaceae; genus Spiraea; species Spiraea crenata. The sequence continues at coordinate 7,273,451 of JAVBHV010000022.1, forward strand.
ATCATCGTCATAGTCACTCTCATCTTCTTCATATCCGTCTTCTTCTTCATCATCGTCGTCCTCATCTACACTTTCATATTCATCGCCTTCCTCCTCAAAATCTGTATCTTCATCAGGCAACGTACCAGCCTCAAGTAATGGTGGACATGAACATGTTGCCGCTCCGCCTTGCCAGTCAGCTCCACAATGATGGCAAACCGGATGACGTCCATTTCTGCAAAAGCTTAAAAGCATGAGTACAGTTACCAAAATTTCATAAACATTTGTCACTTGCAAAATATAAACTATATCTGCGGTTTTCTGTTTGTTGGTTTTTTTTTTGCTTCTTTATCTGGGTGGGATTGGTCTTCAACAACTTTCAATTACAATTACCACAATACTAACAAGAATGCAGATCCCCAAACAACAGATAAATTTACAAAAGCATATTTATTCATCCTTGAGTCTCTACCATAGATCATCTTGTGAGCAAAGCAGTTGAGAATCAATATAAAGAGTACCGTTCGATACTTTGCACAACATTTACATTTCAATCTTATGGAATATATTCCAATCAGAGCAAATTTTAGGGAAGGAAAATGCAGAGAGGAGATTTTACAGTAAAAGAACATCCGAGTCAGAATTATAATCATCCCATTCTGACTCCGAGTCTGAGAAATCATCTTCATCAAAATCCTCATCATCCAAAATATTATCCTCGTCCAAAATATGATCCTCATCCCATAGTGGGCATGAACATGTGGCCTTCTTGTCTTTCCACTCAGCTCCACAATTATAGCAAAACTGATACCCACATCTGCAGAAGTGATAAATCAGTTAGGATCAGTTCAAAGATAACAGAGATAAAGTAGCTAGCAAACTTGCCATACTGCTAAATGATCCTTTCAGTTATAACTATAATGATGTCATTTACAAAATCAAAGATCATCTAGCCTCTTGCATATTTGGTCTTCGTGTTGATTTGCATTTGATTTGTTACCTTTCCCTCAAACACTGTTTTCACATTGTCCTCTTAATGGTCTAAAATCTCAAAACAAGATTGTCTTAACTCTTACCGCAATTAATTACTCCTGAAATATAAATTGTGTAACGTCGAGATTCAAATTTCAGATCTCCGATTCAGCTGCCCCCGCTCTACTTCTAATAGAAATAGAGAGTCATCTCAAAACTTCCCTTGCACTATTTTGTATCTTTTCCTTTTGTTTTTTGATATATACTTGCGAAACGGGAACAATCAGATAATATTCTAGAAGCCAACGAGACGGCCCTTTTGATTTCAAGTTAGGAAGACAACAGTGCGTACACAACCTCAAAATGACAGACAGGCGCAGATTGCAAGGTTTAAAACTAATATATTCAACCCTCGTAGATCTTTTTACTCAATAACTTTGAAAAAAAAATCAGTAATGAGGGTTTTGGGGACTAAGTACCTGCAAGTCATGTGGTAGCAACCTTCAGCAAGTTCAATCATATGATTGCATTTCACACACTGGCGCCACAGATTAGTTGAGGCAAGCAACTTCAGCTTTGTATCTTCTTCTGGGGGATGAGGATTCAACTTTTTGTAGTCAGAGCATGTTCTGTTTTTGTGCCAAGGGACTTTACAATTAATGCAAAAAAGGCAGCGACATTTCATGCATTTCCTAACTCCTGTTTGTTCCACATTCCTCAAGGATTCTTTAGTGTGCTTTAAAAGCTCTGGTTTAGACATTAAGGCAGAGCACCTTGGATACGGGCAATAAACTTTGTCTGTTGCGGGAATTGAAGCTTCCTTTATGCGCTGGCGCATGGTCTCCACATATTTAGGTGTCAAAAATTTTGCACAACTATCAACTTTTAGGCTAGATGTACAGCCTTCATGAGGGCATCTAGGAATCATCCCATGAAGCAACTTCACCTCAACATGCTGCTTCATACAAGAAAAGCAATAACGATGCATGCAGCCATCCACAGAAAACATTTGACTAACGTCAGTATCTTCCAAACAGATCACGCAATTCTCATTCACGTTCTTCAAAATGATAGATTGTACAGGCTGGTCGGTCTGAGACTGCGACACTATTGCATCTCTTGCAAGCTTAAATGCAAACTTAATATCTAAACGAGGAACAAGCCTTGGCTTGCAGAGTATAAACTTTCCCCGAAGACTCTTCACTTGATTAACAAGTGTTGCTATCTTGCGCTGTTTTGCTTGCCATCTACCATTTACCTGCATATGCAAAACACAACGTCGTAATGGAGGTGTTAGACACCAAGGACCATAGTTACCATCTACCCAACATTCTTGGTTTCAATTCAAGGCAGCAGATTCATTATATTTCCAATAGTGAGTGTATTCTCAATGCCCATCATAGATAGCGTACGAAACCCACATACAAGTCCAACAAAAATAAAGAAGTGATTCAAATACCAGAACTCTACAAAATTGCATACAAATAGCACTATACTAACAAGAATTCAACAAATTCCATACCCAAATATAGTAAGCGAATCCGCATTATCGATTTCCATAACCTAACCCACATGCAATTCACCTCCACAAATCCAACCCCAAGTAATTTTTACCAAATACAAACACAGAGAACCAGCAACTCACAAACTGGAAAATGGGAAGATTCTCGCACAAGAAGACGACCCGCTTCAAGCCCAAAGCAATAGCAGCATTGAGCCCTTCGATCAAAGCCATCAATTGGGCCCCACTCTTGCTATTCCCGTTACCAATCAAGGGTTTCGAAACCTCGAATATCAAATCATCCCTGGGATCGCATAACGCAACCCCGATACCAACCAGCACCACTCTCCGATCCCCAACCGTTTCTTCGCTCACCAAACCCTTGAAGTAAAGCCTGATCACACTCTCCGTTTCGACACTCTTCGCCGCCGACGAGGAGGAGCCTTCGCCGAAGGGCTTGGCGAAAAAGTCGCCGGAATCTTGCCTCTCGTCCTCCGGAATCTTCACGATCTCCCTCGCGATCCGATCGTCGTGAATCCGACGGTTGAGATCGTCTCTCGCTTTCCGCATTTCAATCTCGCTTTGAACTCGGTCTTTCAATTCCTGTTCGACCCGCGCGAGTTCTTCGGAGTGGGGGGAGGCTCCGGGAGCGGCGGTGGCGATGACCGGAATTGACACGATTTGAGGCGCCGCTGCGGCGGCGGAGGAGGAGGGGTGAGGAGCGACGGAGGCGGCAAGGGCTTCTTCCAATTGGAAGCGGAAGGCGAATGCCATGTCGGACTCGAGGGCTTGGGCTTCCATGAAGTCGCGGCGTTGCTCGGAGACCATGAATAAAACGTCGTCGTCTTCAGGTGCGGCTCTGCCCGCCATGGTTACGACAACAAAGCTAGAGCATAAACGACGAGTGTTTGGAGACTGAGAAACTGAGAGAAAACGAAAGAAAAGAGAGAAAATAGGGAGCTTGTATATCTGGTAAAAGTTACAGAATGAATTGCTTAATGAGCAAGATAGACGAGTTCACTTTTGTACTTAAGCTGACAGTAGTACAGCAGTTAGCAACATAACTAATCTACTAACTGCTAAATGACCATCATATCCTTTTGCTACATCAGCTTCTAACACTTCCCCCTTTGTGAAAATATCAGCAACATTGTTGTTACCAGTTACAAATTGTGCTTCCGATCACCTCTGTTAACTCGTTCACGCACAAATGTTACCAGTCACGGGATTGGCACTCAAGGCTATGGCGGACAGGTTGTCACAGATGATTACTGGTGCAGCAGGAATAACAACATGAACATCTTTCAGCACCTGTCTAATCCATGCCAAATCCGTAGCTGTATTTGCAAGAGTTATGTATTCTGCCTCTGTGGAGCTTCTTGAGACTGAAGGTTGCTTCTTTGGCTGCCAAGATATGGGATTACTGACCAGAAACACAGTGAATCTAGAGGTTGATCTTCTGGTACTTGGATCCCCAGCTCAGTCAGAATCACTGAAACCAGTGAGAAGAGATAAACAAGTGTCTATCAAGTTAATAGGACCAGCTGCATGACTAAATCCAGTTAAGGATAGGGATCCGGCTACATAGTGTAGGCCTTTATCAAGTGTACCTTCATCTACAGGAGACAAGTTGTGGTCACGTTCGGCCGCAACCTCAAAACCAACACCATCTTCAGCAGACTCGTCTTCAGGAACATGAAAAACTACATCATCTTCACAGGACAAGTCATGCCCATCTTCTGGAACCTCAGAATCTCCTGCGTATTCACCAGACAAGATATCATCTTCCAAAACATCCTTATCTCCGTCGTATTCTTCATCTCCACCTTCAGCAGGCAAGATGTTCTTAAGTCATGCACCTCCCCCTCCTCATCATCTTCACAGTCACTCTCATCTTCTTCATCATCGTCGTCCTCATCTAGACTTTCATATTCATCGCCTTCCTCCTCAAAATCTGTATCTTCATTAGGCAACGTACCAACCTCAGGTAATGGTGGGCATGAACATGTTGCCTCTCCACCTTGCCAGTCAGCTCCACAATCCTGGCAAACCAGATGATATCCATTTATGCAAAAGGGTCCAAGCATGAGTACAGTTACCAAAATTTCATAAACATTTGTCACTTGCAAAATATATCTGCGTCTTTCTGTTAGGTTTTTTTGTCTTCTTTATTTGGGTGGATTGGACTTCAACAACTTTCAATTACAATTACCACAATACTAACAAGAATGCAGATCCGCAAACAACAGGTAAATTTAAGAAAGCATATTTATTCATCCCAGTGTCTCTACCATAGATCATCTTGTGAGCAAAGCAGTTGAGAATCAATACTAACAAGAATTCTAGTGTTGAGTCAATACGCAATTATTTATATATTTATAGAGTTGAAATTGAGCTTTCATTCTTAAATTTTATGCTCGTTATTATGTTTGAGGTTCATAAATATTGTGCAAGCCAAGCTTGAGAACCTTGATGCTCGCCTCAGCTTGGCTCATTTACACCCTACAGCTCTCCTCCTATCTAGGAGACATAGGTCGCAACCTGGAATGACATAGGTAGCCATTGGGTGGTCGGATCATTTTGTCTAGGGATGGATTTTGACGCGAAATTTTGATCTGAGATTTGAGGGGGTGTGTCAGTGTTAAAAAAAAAAAGTTACTTTAGTAATGGGCTTCCCAAAGGGCTCGAAGAAACAAATGAAGGCGAAAATAAAGAAAGGGACACCTCTTACACATATAGGAATAAATGGAATCGCGGAATGATTTCTAATTTACAGTTTTATTATTTGTTTACCACCAACTGATGCACAACGTTAACGCTCCACGGAGCATTTCCATCTTTGTGGCGACAGTCTTGGACATCATCATGCGGTCCTAGCTGCACTGGACCGCCACTGAATCGAGCTCACTCCTTCTCAGTTGGTACCATTTCTCCTGGTAGCCTGGATCAGCCGCACCGCCTCTTCATTTTAAGTTTGACGGGGCACTTGCAATTTCGTCATTAATTTGGAATTAGCAATCTGATAAGTCTTTTTAGAAAAAAAAAAAAATTTGGAACCATACACCGTAGTACTTCTTTAGGTCATTCGTATTTGCTTTATGGCATCATCTCCACCAGTTGATCGAGGCTCGAGATTTGACTCGTCTAACTCATGAAGCTGAAATAGTCAAGGCTCATATTGGACTATTGGCTGCTTCATCTCAAGGGTTTAGGGCTTAGGGTGCCAAGGGGTTGTTTAAATGTAACCTAACAAAAAGAATTCTAAGGGTTGTTCAAATTCTCCTAAAAAATAAAGTGCGTGGAAGGAGCCGAAACGCTGTGATTAGTATACTGGGCGATGATTTTGCCCTCTGTTATACACATGAAATCCGCCCGCCCCTCCTCTTTCACAGTGTACTGCCTGTTATGTCCCTGCGTGGACATGTATGCCCTTAGGTTGTTTGCGGCTTTTTTTGCTGCTACAGTCGTCTGTCGATTTTGCCCTCTGCTTTTGTTCCCTTCTTTCTCTCGATCCCATTCTCTTTCTGTTGATTAGGGGTGGGCAAAATATCCCGAAAATCCCGTATCCCGAATTCCCATCCCGAATTCCGCCCCGAATTATCCCGTCCCGTTCGGGATTAATATCAAAATTAGCTTATCCCGTCCCGTCCCGTCCCGATTTAATTTTTTTGGGACGGGACGGGATGAGAAATTTCTATCCCGAAATCCCGTCCCGTCCCGTATAATATGCATGGTATTAAATAAATAATAAAAATCCCTTAAGTGTTACCATTTTATTGGCTCAAAAACAAGTGTATACTAAAAAAAATATGTACCTCATCACATGTAAGATTGTACATATCATTTGAACTCCGTTTTACTTGGGATTTTGGAAGGAGTCAGTTTCACATGTTTACTTATGATCTGCAAATTTTCGACTCCATCTCATGAGGGGTTGAATTTTGATGGATTTTACAAAAACGGTCGACGCCCAGTTTTTTATTTGTGTAATAATCTGTTTTTGGTTTCTTTTGGTGAACATATCATTTGAATTCCGTTTTACTTGAGATTTCGGAAGGAGTCAGTTTCACATGTTTACTTATGATCTGCAAATTTTCGACTCCATCTCATGAGGGGTTGAATTTTGGTGAATTTTACAAAAACGGTCGACGCCCAGTTAATAATCTGTTTTTGGTTTCTTTGGGTGAACATATCATTTGAACTCTGTTTTACTTGAGATTTTGGAAGGAGTCAGTTTCACATGTTTACTTATGATCTGCAAATTTTCGACTCCATCTAATGAGGGGTTGAATTTTGGTGAATTTTACAAAAACGGTCGACGCCCAATTTTTTATTTGTGTAATAATCTATTTTTGGTTTCTTTTAGTGAAGTGCTCTTAGCATATTTAGATAGATTTTGATTTATCATATTTGGGTTAGCTTGTTTAGTTTGAAGTTCATAAAATTTTTATAGGATAATCCCGTCCCGTCCCGATTAAATTCGGGACGGGACGGGACGAGACTAATTCTTAAAAACGTTTATCTCGTCCCGTCCCGTCCCGTTTCAAATAATCGGGACCGGGACGGGATGAAGGTCATCCCGTCCCATCCCGTCCCGTGCCCACCCCTACTGCTGATCCAGTTTCCTTCTTTCTCACTGTAGCGATCTCTTTCGGTTGTGTGAGTGGAAGGTGTAATTAGATTTGGATAATTGGTTGTGTTTGGAAGATGGGTTTTTCGTTTTTCCGGGGAAGATGGTTTACAATTTTTTACGGGAGACAAGCCACACTGTTGCCTTTTGTGTTGGCAGTCTCTTCTCCTTTGGTTTTCACCTACCCCTGCGCCTCCTTCATCAGCTACGTTTTCACCTGCCTCTGGGCTTCCTTCATCAGATAAGTCTTCGTGCTCTTTTTCCCTCATCTGGTTTCCTCTGTTTGTTTCCTTTGTTTGCCGTCGCCTCTGTTCTGTGATTTTTAGGGTTTCTTTCTTCAATTTTGAGGCTTTTGTTTTCTTGCTAAACTAGGTTTTCAAATTGTTTATTTGTAGGTGTTGGTTTCTTCTACGTTTTTCCCGTGTTCGATCGTCCGTGTGTTTTCGTTACAGCTCAGAAGGTTGTTGGTCATTCGCTGTGCTGTAAGTCGCTCTCTCTAATGCCGTATTTTCTACAGCTGATGTTTGTTCTTGATATTTGGTTGTTTATTTGGATTGAGGATTGAAATGATCTTAGTATTTGTATTTTATAGCTGGGTACAGAACTCTGTTAGTGCTGACTTTACATTTTGTTCTTATTTGTTTAAGAACTCTGTTATACATGTAATCAAAACTTTGATTAATAATTAGGATTCTAGTATACTTAATACTGTCAATTAAGTCCATTTTGTACCATTTCATTTGTTTGTCAACTTTTTTTAGTTGTTTGTATGACAAGTAGCCAGCTTTAGCCTTTGTGTTTTCTCAGATTCATTGTGTTCATTGTGGATTTTGCAAATTCATTTTCATTTTCACAAAATAGGTTAAATTATGGGTTTTGCAGGTTTAGATTTCTCAACCTTTCTATAGCTTCAAATCTTTATTTCAGAGAATGCAGATGTGGTATTCAGAGCTGAAAAATTCAAGTGTTAGTGCCAGCACCATCTTCAATCACAAAAAAGGTTGGTCAGTTCTGTCTTTCACTTTGTTTCAATTTTGGTGTACGGAATCAGATTGATATGATGCTTTCTTTGCTATTTTTGTGATTATTTGCAACTTTTTATAGTGATTTGTGATGGTGGATTTAGTTTAGGCAGTTATTACCCTTTTTGCCCCTGCAATTCACTTCGAAAGATATTTTACCCCTTGCAACTCTATTTGTATCTCATCTGCCCTCTACAACCCATTTTTTGAGAATTTTTGCCCCCTTTTCCGTTAAGTTAACAGTTTATGTGAAGTTTCCTGATGTGGCAAGTCCACGTCAGCAAATATGAGTCCCATATATACAAGGGGCTCTTACCAAAAATACTTTGTGGGTCTTAGTATTACCAAAAACACTACCTCACTTTTTTTTCTTACAATTTACTAATACTATTACAATTTAATACCAATTCAAAACCAAGAAGCCCACTACAGCCCACGAGCGTGGGGCTCACGTACCCCCACAAACTTGAATTGAAAAAAAAAAATTGATTTAAGAGAAGAAATAATTTAAAGGAACAGTTCCTTCAAATTGAAGGAAAAGCTCCTTCAAATTGAAGGAACAGCTCCTTCAAATTGAAGGAACAGCTCTTTCAAATTGAATGAACAGCTCTTTCAAATTGAATGAACAACTCCTTCAAATTTTTCAAATTTTGAAGGAACATATCCTTCAGATTTGAAGGAACACATCCTTCAATTTGAAGGAGTTCTTCCTTCAATTTGAACGAGTTGTTCCTTCAAATTTATAGGTGTTCCTTCAATTTGAAGGAATTGTTCCTTCAAAATAAAGGAACAGTTCCTTCAAAAATCAAATAGAATCTATAATTCAAAAATAAAGGTGTTTTTTCAAATTTCTGACTGCAGTCTCTAGAGTGAAGGAAGCCGACCCAAATGCCCAACCTCCATATCCTTCAAATTGAAAATTACCCACTAAACAGTTTGATCGATCATCAATTGAAGCCACCACCTCCTCTGCCCAACCTCCATATCCGCCGCCTCGCGTCGGACACCCAACCCCTGGCAGCGGCAACGAGTGGGTAGTCCTCATGCTCGCTGACCCAAATGCCCAGTCGTCTGTCCGTCGGAGTCGACGACGTCGTTTGAGGAGGTTCAATTACCAGAGAGTTTAGCGAGCTTGGCAAGGAGGGAAGCGAAAGTGGCGGAGCGGTGCTTAGCTCGTTGTAGTGCGGCAGAGGTAAGATCTTGCCGCCATGGCTGCACATGAAGCGACGCGCGTGTTGAGATCGTGCGACAGGTGGTTGGAGCGCGGGGTCGAGGCGACGGAGTCGGTGGTGGTTGAGTCCAACTCGGACATCTAGAGTAACGTCATTTTCCGTTTACGAGAACGAACTCTCGCTGCTCTGCGAACAAAATATGATTTATCGGAATCAACGTCGGTTATAAAATATGATTTATCTTGATCGATGTGGAATCCGAAATCAAGTTGGATTTGGAGTTGGTTTGCAGAGGCGATTAGGAATGTCTGCATTTGGGAATTAGAGAGTTGGTTGGATGCATGTGAGCGTCACAGTCACAGATGCCCTAATGGCGGTTATAAAATGTTGTGTTATTAAAAATGTATATGCCAATTAAAAAATAATATGTATTAAAGTAGTACTATATTGTAATGTTTAAAGTGTAGTAGTGTTTTGGGTATTTTACTTTTCAAATAGTATCAAAATGTAATTGTTTCTCTATACAAATCAAATTTTTTTTTGGAGAGCTATTGCTTCTTTGGACTTCGCCTCTCCGGAGGTGCAAAACCAGAGGCGCCGCCCTGATTACGCTGTCATCATCACCAATTCGTTCACGCAGCTTTTCCCTAACAGCATACTTGTGCAGCCTCAACTCCTCTGGATGCAGGAACAAATCCTTAATACCCAGCAAGGCATCTTCAGAGAGAAAAGAAATTGAGAACATTGAAATTGCAAGTAGATACAGTTGAAATTAAAATCGAAGTTTGAAGCTTTCATTAAAATAACTGATGACATCGGAGCACAGCGGAACTCTATGCTCATCACTATGTGTGCCACTAAAACCCCAAAATACAAATCAATGAAACAATCGGCACCCAAAAAAATTCAATGAAAAACAAATTGAAAGACGCAAAATTAAGAATTTGGGCAACATTCTCTCAGACAAATGCCTCGTTTGTCCTCAAGGTTTTATGTATGAATGGGAAGGACTCGTCACCTGTGTTGTTCATCGCCGAGAAAAAGAAAACCCCAAAACCCACTTCAAATTTTAGATATCAAACATCAATCAAAAGAACAAAAACAACAAAAGAAGGATCTTATGAAAATAACAGAGAAAACATCAATGGAAAATCATAGCATAATCATTGGTCCTATCAAATTCCGCATCCAAATTGAAATTCTAAACAACAAGAATCTACCTTTACGAACTCTTGAGTTGGGATGAGATGTTTGCTGAAGAACAACAGAGAATCATTAAGTGACAACAAAGGCTTGAGAAACCGAACAACAAACTCATGACATCGAAACATCGATTACTTTGAAGTCCATGCCGTGATTCTGTTGCTTTTTTAGAGCAATTTTTTTTCCTGGTGCCAATTGTATGCAGATAGCTTCTGAGCACACACCAGTTACTCTGTTACGTTTACTATTACTGTCTTACTGTTAACATTTAGTTATCCAGATGGAATTGGAGGCAAGAATTCAATGTTAAATTGAGAAAATTTCACCTTGAATACAATTGTCGGTTTGTATTGGCCATTGGGTTGTATTTTAGTTAATGTTTCTTATACAGGCTCTTGCAGGTGTAATTTACTATCAGAACCATGATGTGATTAAGCTTTAGGAAAGCATGGAGCTAAGCCTCTGATTTGTTTTGGATTATTTGAGTATTTTTCCTCACTTAACTGATTTGCGTTTGCTTAAATTTTCAATATTGTGTTGTCAATTGATGTGAAGTTGTGATTCAGGTACTCCTATGCACGTTAGGCATGCTCGAAAAGTCCGCGAATACGAATTGATCCCAAAGAACTGGATTTAGCAACAATGTTGAAATCACCAAGGTAATAATTGTTTCTCTTTGTTCTGTAAGATTGGTATGTAGAATTGATATTTGAACTTAAACTCCACCTACTATGTTTTGAAAATTTTATGATGAAACTGTGTTATGCTATGTTAGCATTTATTTCATATATAGTCCAGCGAGTCTTTGTGTTGTGCTTAGGATAGCTGATCTTCCAGATGTGTAGCTTCTAGGTGAGTTTGTTTCTTGGATTGTTCTTCTTCCTTTGATTTGTTTTCAAAATATGCCACCTGTGTGTGAGTTAGGTTATATAAAACTAAGTATTAATTAAACAAGCCTTCTTATGTGATTACTACTTTGCAGGTGTGTATTGTAAGTCAGTCAAGATTAATAGGATGCATTTATATTATTTTTTCCTAATTTCATTCTATCTTTGAGGGTGAGCCTCGGCGTAATGGTAAGGTTGCTGCCTTGTGACCTGGAGGGTCAAGGGTTCAAATCCTGGAAACAGCCTCTCCGCTTGCGAGGGTAAGGCTGCATACATCTACCCTCCCCAGACCCCACTAGGTGGGAGCCTAGTGCACTGGACCGCCCTTTTTCATTCTATCTTTGTAGGAAATTTGTGTTCGCACCATTAGAGCATCTCCATCCATGTTGGGTGGATTGCCTTAGGTCTAAGGGCAATTTGCAATTTGGAGGCCAACAAATTGCCTTTGTTGCTTCCACCCAATAAAGGCAATTTGGAGGGCAATGATTGCATTTTGTTTATGTGTTAAATTTTTCCTTGTAGTGTTTAATTTTTTATTATAATATATTAGAAATATTGTGGTATTTATAGGAAAAAATAAAAATTAGGGTATTTTTCTGAAATTTTTTTAAAAAATAATTACAAAGCAACCCCAAAAAATAATTGCAGAACAGCCCCAAAAATTATAAAATGACCCCAAATCAGATTTCAAAACAAACCCAAAAAATAAAACAATTACAAAATGACCCCAAAATCAACAGTCTAGATCTGCTCGGCAGATCAATCCAACGGCCCACAATAACCCCCGGTGAGTGCAGTGACGTCAGCAGCGCACTCACAATTTTTTTTTTTAAAAAAAAAAACGCTTCCTCTCTGCTTTTGCAGCTGCGTTGTCAACGGTCGAGGGCGAGTCCGAAGACCTCGTCCGAGGGCGGCGATCGACATCGCCAGCAACCTTGCCCCTCTCTCGAGTCCGATTTGAGCCCCAGTGGAGGCCGTCTCTCGCGCGCTCGTCCGATTCCGCGGGAAATCCGTTGATTGCCCATCCGATTTTGCAGCCGGTGGAGATGCTCTTAACATCATCTCTTTTTCCTCTACTTTTCCATTATTTTCTCTTCGTAATGGAACACGGACTATAGTACTATTTTTCTCTTTTGTTTTCGTGAACAAAACCAAACCTAGCGTACTAATAGATTCCCTTTATCGTTTTTATTTAGTAGTACAGTTCCTGCACAGACCCTGCTGCAAGGGGACTGGACTCAACTGTAGACTATGTTATCATGTTTGATTTTTCATTGAACTCTGTAAGCATCAGATATGCTTTCTGTTACCAATGATTCCTACTAAGCTTATGTATTAGACTTTTTTGTGTATTGGTGAGTTTTTTTCTATTATATTTTAGTATGGAATTCACAAAATTAGTATCGTTCTCTTATACTCAGGTTAGTGATTTTCCTTTTTTTTTTTTTTTTTTTTTTTCATTTCAGACTTCAGTCTCATGTGCATGTTTATTTTGTATTTCTCATGTAGCAAGGTTATGTGGATGCTTTAGTCTATATATACATTGGCAGTTAGAATTTGTTTTTCATTCATTACTTCATCAGGTTTTCTTCTCTAATTTGGTAAGGAAATATTATATTGGGTGAGGTTTGCATCTATTATTAGTCTATGGTTTCATTGGTCTCAGTTTGATTTTGTATGCTGATTGCTTCTCATAGCCTCTTTCACTTCAGTTATCCAAATTCTTGATGTGGTTTCTTCTAATATGCTTATTTATTTTACTTATTGATTTATTGACTAAAGGATACCATTGCTTTGTTATAAGAGCTGATATCGTAGAGATCCAAAATAAGACCAAATATCTAAAAAAGAAATAAAAAATATTAAATATCTGTATAGTCCAAAACCAATTCAAAATTGATGAAAACTCAGCAAAAGTAATTAGCTCCCATTCACGGATGCCATCTCTCTCTCCTATTTTTTTATTTTTTCAATTTTTTTTGTTTATCAAAATTAATTATAACTTTTGACATAGAAGTCGTAATGAAAATTCGTTTTCACCAATGGATTCGTAGAAGTGAGATTTACTTTTTAAGATCCATATTGAATATGTAATTCATAGAAAAAATTTCGTAAGTTTTGAATGCAGAGACAGTGTCTCTGCAGTGATAGTCATGTGTCTCTACAGACACAGTCAAGTGTCTCTACAATGATAGTCATATGTCTCTACAGAGACAATCATGTGTCTCTGCAGAGACAGTCATGTGTCTGTCAAGTATGATACGACCCGTTCTGAAAAATCCCCCAAAATAGTGAATTGACCAAAATGCCCCTGAGAGTCAAATGGTTGACTTTTGAACGGCAAGAAATTTCATATTCGATATTGTACTCTTTGCGGAAATCTCGACAATACGATCGCGACCGCGGAGACGGAATTGGATTCCAAGATGTAATGAAGGTGTTACGGACCAAAAAGGGGATTAATGCAAGGAGACAGGTGGCGTATGGTGATTGGTCCATGTGTTATGATTGTATTATACGTGTCAATTTATGGGAGTTATTAAACCATACCCCAAACCGGTTTCACAAAGGAAAAGAAAACAGAAAAATGAAACCACACGTGTCCAAACCGTATCAAACGCCGAGTCGACTCACCCCGTTGACGATTCACCATCGCCGGCCACAGAGCGGAGAAGCGAAGCTTGGATTCGGCATCAGCTCGTTGAGGCAAGGTCGGAACACCCCACTTCGAGCCCAAGAACCCGGCGAATCCAAACTGAAACCTCAACGCCGAACTCCCTTATGTCGTTGACTTCTCACCGGCCGCCGATTGGGAGAAACGGAGCCCAAATTCTTCACCAGCTCGTCTAGACGAAGCCGGAGCACCAAACCCCGTCGTCGTCGGCCGTCGGAATAGCCATCAACGACCCCGAACGGAACTCGGGTTTTCAGATCGTTTTTTCGGCCAAACTAGACGCCGGTGAGTTCTGAAAATATGGTTTTTGAATTCCTCTCGTTGCGTAGATGGATTTTGATATAAGATTTGTTGAATTTGGTTGAGAATTGAATGAGATTGAGTTTTGGGGGTTTTGGCTGGTAAATCTACAGAAACCGGCAAAGTCACGGCGGCGCTCGGCGCGGCGGCGCTGACGGTAGCACTAGCGTGCCACGTGGGTGCTGAGTCAGCGCACAGTCAGCACCGCGCAGTGCAACGTGTGCGCCACATCAGCAACACCTGATTGCCACATGTGGAAGCCAAGTCAGCACCACGTGGACGCCACGTCACTACTGAGTCAGGAACACGTCAGCCGACCGTTGACCGTGTTGACCAAGTTTGACTGACAACCATTTTTAGGGTTTTCAACGTTCCTAAACCCTAAATCCTAAACTTTGTTTTGCCATCCGAGATACGGTTAAACCTCAATTGAGCAAAACATGGAGAATTAGGGTTTTATGGCTTTTTGATTTGTTCGTTTATTAATCGATATTCCTTGGGACTGTTAGGTGATCAGGTTCCTCGGTAGACAAACCGCTCAAACAGACTAGGAGGACGACGATGACCGCCCAATGTCACTGTGAGTGGACGGGTTTGATTTCAAATGTGTTTTGAGCATGTTATGATTTTATACATATACTCGCCTAAATATATATGTTTATGAAATGGATCTTGCTGGAATTTATGCTTATGGTGATTATGATTAGTACAGTTGATGGCACACCTAAGAATCCATTGGGTTCGATTCCCAGTGGGTCCTACACACCTGGACACTGGTGGTTCGATTCCCCAGGTCCTACACACCGCCACTGGTGGTTCTATTACCCAGGTCGGAATAGATCACGGCCGTAGATTTACACTGTGTTATTGGAATGCACAGGTATGCCTATTGTGATACCTTACTGTACTACTGCTGCATGCTCATTATAGTATCTGCTTACTTGTTTTCAAACTATAGGGGTTATTATATGGTTTTGTAAATGTTTTATACTGAACTTTTTTTCCCTGTCCACTCACCCTTGTTTTTGTGCCCCCACAGGTTCTGATACTGTTGAGCACCACCGAGACGAGCGACAAGGTTCAGAGTAGCTCCTTCCTGTGTTACAAAGAGTAGGAATCTCTTTGTTGTTGTTGTGGTTCAGTTTGTGTAAACCTTTTACTTCCATTGTATAGATGCTCTGATATCGTGTTTACTGTTGAGTTGCCGGGTTACAACCCGTTGGTTTACCTTTTGTTGTTTCTTTTGGGTGTTTTGTTGTCTTCTTTTGGGGCTTAAGACTTCGTCACTCTTTGGGGGTGATGGCTGCATCTCCCAGGCCCCACTTTCTGGAGCGGGGTGTGTCAAAGTGTCTATGCAGAGACAATTAAGTGTCTCTGCAGAGACACCAAATTCTAAAGCACTAAAAAAAATTAGAAAATATACAGAGACATTTAAGTGTCTCTACCGAGATAGTCAAGTCTACAGAGACAGTCATTTGTCTCTGCACAGACACTTGAATTTGGAGACACATGACTGTCTGTGCATTCAAAACTTACAAAATATTTTATGTGAAAAACATGCTCAATATGGATCTTAAAATGTAGATCTCACTTATATGAATCTATCGGCGAAAACGAATTTTCATTACAACTTATATATCAAAAGTTATAATTAATTTAGAAAAACAAAATAATGAAAAATAGGAGAAAGAAAGAGAAATGAGTTATTATGCCGTTTATTTTAACTAAATCAAAGATGACCAATAAAATTTTGATACATTGACAATTTGGACTATTTGAATATTACAATAAAGTATTTTATTTTTTAGATATTAAAACTCTAATCTAATACCTTTTAAATATTATTTCTTGTTATAAACAAAGAGTGGTTGTCATTTGTGACGAAACCTAATTGAAGTACACTCTCTTTCTGCACATATAGCTGCACTCTCTATAGAACTAATATACAGGGCAAGCAGCTTGCCTTAAAGTAGTTGTACAATCTCCACTAATCTCATTGCAATTCTATACTGCCAGTATTGATCTTTTTGGTTGCTTTAGGTGGATTTTAAATATGATTCTAGCTACCTACATTGATTCAGATTGTTTATCAATACAAGTTCAATTCATACATTTTATTTCATTTGTAGCTTTACTAGAAAAGCACATAAGCTTATTGTGATGACGGCATCCCATTTAGATTCCAAATTAAATGATTACGTTCTCTTATTACCTGTGGCACTTATAGATCCAACAATATTGCAGTTATGCTTTCTCATTTTTACTCTATTTTCACAATTTATGTACATTTACTTTTTTCTTTTCTTTTCTAAATATTTCCTACCAGATTGAAGACTCCAAAACAAAAAAGAAGCAGGTCTGAAACAAAGCCCTGCAATGACCGACTAACATATTTATACAGTATTCAAAATTCTATAAACAATCGGCACTTCAAAACTTTTTTAAGGTACATGCATTGTTAATACATGCTCAATATTTTAATAAGACAAACACCATGTTCACTACATAATATATCTTGCCATACTTAAGTTGTACAAGCTCTTTAACCACTCTTTACTTATGTACATATTTGCAATACTTTTATTACACTCTGTTTTTAACCCCATAGCCACGTGCGAGCCTCTTTTTCTAGTGTAACCCTAAACCCTAAACATAACTTCCATGGATGTGGTTGTTCAAATGTAACCTTAGAATGTACAAAAAAGGGAGCCAAGGGGTAGTACCCTTGAAACACAGAAGGGGAATTCAACACCTCATTCCCAAAAGTTAACAAAAAGCTGGCATTGTTCTAGTTTAGCATCATATACTTTGGTCTTTTAACTCCTCAATCATTTTTTTTTAACCCAAATGACAGCAAAACACAGACGATGACTATCTACCCTAATGTCTTTAGTTGTCTGTTCACTTACACCGGGCTGTCCTTGCCGTGGCTGCTGATGTATCACAAGCTGTCGTAGTCATGACTGCTCACGTATAATGAGTTGTGCTTGTCGTGGCTGCTCACGTATAATGGGCTGGGCTTGTCATGGATGTTCGTGTATAATGTTACGCTCATCCCGCAATTCGGAGGAACATGTTGCTTTCTTGTTCTTCCATTTAGCACCACAAGTATAACAAAACTCATAACCGCATCTACAAGGACAATGCAAGCATGAACAAACCACAACCCCCAAACCCCAAAGATTGGTATAAAGGTGCTAAGTACCACTCAAAAAAAGAAAAGCACGCTAACCCTTATGTTTCCATAAGAAAAAAGAGGAAAGGTGCATAACCAAGACCATAACTATCCAAGGGGACAAATACAAGGCCTACAAAGACTTCCATTCATATTAGGATCTCATACAAATTTTTCTAGCAAAACAAAAGTATCAATCATAACAAATTGGACAAATTACAATTACGTACCTTGTGGTTTGGGTTAAATTTCAATATGATACTTGTACTTTTTTTTCTTGCATTTCAGTACCATGTATTTTCAAATCTTTGCAATCGTGTTTGACTGTTCAGTGATAACATGGACTCTATGGGGCCGCAAATTCACTCTTCCTTGTCATCTATGATCTACAATGGATGGTGCCAGTAGATCGAGTAGCTCTGAGTTATTGGACAATGCGGTATTTGGTAGTTTCGGCACCGTCGCTTTTGTTTCAGATACACAACGCAATTACCCAAACACGAGCTAAACAAATTCACAGAGTCCACATCATCATTGAACAGCCGAAAATCGACGATTCTATAAACGGTGGAACATAATTGCAAGGACTTGAAAGTACAAGTATCATATTGAAATTTGACTCAAAACACAAGGTACATAATTGTAATTTGCCCAAAAAAATTGCTACCAGTTAGACTATCTTCAGTTCACAGATGTATCTTGCGCTTGTTTCAATCCAGTCTAAAAAAATTGCTAGTTTGATCTAAAGACACCGAAACAGTATAGCAACAACCATAAGATACATCAAATTGAAAGGGAGGGAGTAATACCTGCAAGTTATGTGGTAACAACCTTCGGAAAGTTCAACCATATGGTTACACTTGACACACTGACGCCAGAGTTTCTTATTAGCCAAAGACTTCAGCAATTGATCTTCTGGGAGGGGAAAGGGATGTGATCTTTTATAGTTGTTACAGTTCATGTTGAAGTGAAAAGGAACCTTGCAGTTGATACAGAAATAGAACTGACATTTCATGCATCTCCTGGCTCCAGATTGTTCAGCACCAGCAAAATACGTGTTTGTGTATTCTAAAACCTCTCTTTTAGACATTAATGCAGAGCATCTAGCATTTGGGCAATAAACTTTGTCCGTAACAGGAATAGCAGATTCCTTGATTCTTTGACTCATAGCCTCAACTAGTTTAGGTGCCAAGAATTTTGCACAGCTGTCAATACTCACTTCAGTTTTACAGCCTTCATGAGGGCACTGTGCCGTCATCCCATTAAGAAACTTTACTTCCACATGCTGCTTCATACAAGAAAAGCAATACCTGTGTAGGCAAACATCGATTGAAAACATTTCGGCAACATCAATGTCGTCATAGCAGATTACACAAGTCTCCTTCAAACTCTTTCCATTGCTACTTTCAGCAGGCCAGGTTATCTGAGAAATAATAGCCTCTCTTGCGATTTTAAGTGCAAACTTTATGTCACCGCGTGCCACAATAGAAGGGCTGCAATATTCGAATTTCCTTTGCAAAGAAGCCACTTGATTGACTAAAGTTGCAACCTTGCTGTTTCCAGGCTGCACTCTGTTTGTGACCTGTATTATAAAATGTCAGTCATCTACACCAAACAAAATGTTCTGCTGTGCTGAGGATGTTTTAGTCTATATACGGACGACGATCATGACTAGGACATAAGCTATCAATAAAAAAAGAAAACCAAAACAGAGAACTGGAGTTTTTTGTATATCCTTTGAATCATTGGAATGAAAGAACTACATAGTTATCACAATTAAATGGTGACCCCTAATTACACTTATCACATGTAGTAATAAATATCCAATTGTTCATACAACCAAAGATTGTAGCTTACCAGTCAACACAACTATCACCATCATAATCACAAGAAACTAAAAACACCCAATAATTCCAACCAAAGAAAAACCAAATAAGCTCAAAGTTGAAAACTTTAACTCACATATTGGTAAAGCATGTGGTCATCACAATAAAAAGTGACCGATTTCAAGTCCAAAGCGAGAGCATTGTTGAGCCCTTCAACCACAGCCTCCAGCTCCGCCGCCTCGTTGCTCATCACCGCCCCATCAACCACCGCCTCCAGCTTCTTCCCAGCCTCGAGAATCAAATTGTCCCTCGGGTCACAAATCGCAACCCCGGCCGCCGCCACCACCACATTCATATCCCTTACCCTCTCCTTGCTCACCAAACCCTTGCAGTACAATCTCAAATTCTCCGTCACCTCCGCCGCAAAATTCGCCGACGACGAAGACGACGGGCCGTACGGACAGTACGGCCGCTCGTAATTGTCGCCGTACTCGGCCCAATCGTAGTCGGGGACGGCGCGGAGCTCGGCGGCGAACTTCTGATCGTGAATCCGACGGCTGAGATCCTCCTTCGCCTTCAGCATCTCCGAAACCGTGCGCTCGTGATCATCGCGCTCCTGGGCGAACCGCTCGACGTCCTCGAGCATGAGCGCGGTGGCGATGTCCAATACGGCGTCGTCCGGCGGCGACGGGGGCGGAGAAACGCTGGAGCTCGAAGCGGAGGCCGCCGTGGGTGCGAGAGCCAAGGAGGCGGTCATGGCTTCCTGCATTTGGAGGTTGAAGGCGATGTCGAGGTCGGAGCCTAGGGTTTTGGCCGCCATGAACTCCCGGCGCTGCTCGGAGAGAATGGCGTCGAGGTCGTCGCCTTCGTCTTCGCCGGTTCGATCGCACATGGCGGGCACGTCGGTTGAGCTGGCGGTTTAACTTTGTTTTTGTTTTTTGTTTTTTTTTCTGGGAATGAAGTGAAAAGCTTGCCAGAAACTGAAAAGGAGTTGGGAGGCTTGTTAGAGAAGGAACTCGGAAGACCAAGCCCAAGACCAAGGAAAGCAACACTCAAAAGATCTTGGGAATCGAATCTGTTTGCGTTACTTTAATTGATCAGACGGACGATACATAATACTGTTAGAGATTGTACGGCAATAATTCAGTGAGTGTTTGACGACAGGGTTGATGTCACTCTATTATTTGGTCTGATAGTTAAGTACAGATGACCTCAACTAATGAGTTCAATTGTTATCATCATGACCAAAAATCACATTGATAACAGACGAAAAGGCGAATCACTAGCAAACGACATGCACTAGCAATTTAGAACAAAAAGGCGAATCACTTGATAACCCTGTACATGCACACATGAACAATATTGTCCCTGTTGGTTTCACTCTGAGACTCTTTTTTGAGTGAGTATTCCTAAGACTAATAATCTGAGTCAGAATCATAGCAGTCGTTGTCGCAATACTCCTCTTCATATTCTCCCTCATAATCGCCAAACAAGTCTCCATCGTCTTCCGAAACCGCAAAACCTACATCATCTTCGGCAGACAAGTTGTGGTCACCTTCCGCCGCAACCTCAAAACCTACAGCATCTTCAGCAGACTCGTCTTCAGGAACATCAAAAACTACATCATCTTCACTGGAAAAGTTATGCCCATCTTCTGGAACCTCAAAATCTCCTGCAAATTCACCAGACAAGATATCATCTTCCAAAACATCCTCATCTTCATCGTATTCTTCATCTCCATCTTCACCAGGCAAGACGTTTCTTAATTCATGAACCTCCCCCTCCTCATCATCGTCATAGTCACTCTCATCTTCTTCATATCCGTCTTCTTCTTCATCATCGTCGTCCTCATCTACACTTTCATATTCATCGCCTTCCTCCTCAAAATCTGTATCTTCATCAGGCAACGTACCAGCCTCAAGTAATGGTGGGCATGAACATGTTGCCGCTCCGCCTTGCCAGTCAGCTCCACAATGATGGCAAACCGGATGACGTCCATTTCTGCAAAAGCTTAAAAGCATGAGTACAGTTACCAAAATTTCATAAACATTTGTCACTTGCAAAATATAAACTATATCTGCGGCTTTCTGTTTGTTGGTTTTTTTTTTTGCTTCTTTATCTGGGTGGGATTGGTCTTCAACAACTTTCAATTACAATTACCACAATACTAACAAGAATGCAGATCCCCAAACAACAGATAAATTTACAAAAGCATATTTATTCATCCTTGAGTCTCTACCATAGATCATCTTGTGAGCAAAGCAGTTGAGAATCAATATAAAGAGTACCGTTCGATACTTTGCACAACATTTACATTTCAATCTTATGGAATATATTCCAATCAGAGCAAATTTTAGGGAAGGAAAATGCAGAGAGGAGATTTTACAGTAAAAGAACATCCGAGTCAGAATTATAATCATCCCATTCTGACTCCGAGTCTGAGAAATCATCTTCATCAAAATCCTCATCATCCAAAATATTATCCTCGTCCAAAATATGATCCTCATCCCATAGTGGGCATGAACATGTGGCCTTCTTGTCTTTCCACTCAGCTCCACAATTATAGCAAAACTGATACCCACATCTGCAGAAGTGATAAATCAGTTAGGATCAGTTCAAAGATAACAGAGATAAAGTAGCTAGCAAACTTGCCATACTGCTAAATGATCCTTTCAGTTATAACTATAATGATGTCATTTACAAAATCAAAGATCATCTAGCCTCTTGCATATTTGGTCTTCGTGTTGATTTGCATTTGATTTGTTACCTTTCCCTCAAACACTGTTTTCACATTGTCCTCTTAATGGTCTAAAATCTCAAAACAAGATTGTCTTAACTCTTACCGCAATTAATTACTCCTGAAATATAAATTGTGTAACGTCGAGATTCAAATTTCAGATCTCCGATTCAGCTGCCCCCGCTCTACTTCTAATAGAAATAGAGAGTCATCTCAAAACTTCCCTTGCACTATTTTGTATCTTTTCCTTTTGTTTTTTGATATATACTTGCGAAACGGGAACAATCAGATAATATTCTAGAAGCCAACGAGACGGCCCTTTTGATTTCAAGTTAGGAAGACAACAGTGCGTACACAACCTCAAAATGACAGACAGGCGCAGATTGCAAGGTTTAAAACTAATATATTCAACCCTCGTAGATCTTTTTACTCAATAACTTTGAAAAAAAAATCAGTAATGAGGGTTTTGGGGACTAAGTACCTGCAAGTCATGTGGTAGCAACCTTCAGCAAGTTCAATCATATGATTGCATTTCACACACTGGCGCCACAGATTAGTTGAGGCAAGCAACTTCAGCTTTGTATCTTCTTCTGGGGGATGAGGATTCAACTTTTTGTAGTCAGAGCATGTTCTGTTTTTGTGCCAAGGGACTTTACAATTAATGCAAAAAAGGCAGCGACATTTCATGCATTTCCTAACTCCTGTTTGTTCCACATTCCTCAAGGATTCTTTAGTGTGCTTTAAAAGCTCTGGTTTAGACATTAAGGCAGAGCACCTTGGATACGGGCAATAAACTTTGTCTGTTGCGGGAATTGAAGCTTCCTTTATGCGCTGGCGCATGGTCTCCACATATTTAGGTGTCAAAAATTTTGCACAACTATCAACTTTTAGGCTAGATGTACAGCCTTCATGAGGGCATCTAGGAATCATCCCATGAAGCAACTTCACCTCAACATGCTGCTTCATACAAGAAAAGCAATAACGATGCATGCAGCCATCCACAGAAAACATTTGACTAACGTCAGTATCTTCCAAACAGATCACGCAATTCTCATTCACGTTCTTCAAAATGATAGATTGTACAGGCTGGTCGGTCTGAGACTGCGACACTATTGCATCTCTTGCAAGCTTAAATGCAAACTTAATATCTAAACGAGGAACAAGCCTTGGCTTGCAGAGTATAAACTTTCCCCGAAGACTCTTCACTTGATTAACAAGTGTTGCTATCTTGCGCTGTTTTGCTTGCCATCTACCATTTACCTGCATATGCAAAACACAACGTCGTAATGGAGGTGTTAGACACCAAGGACCATAGTTACCATCTACCCAACATTCTTGGTTTCAACATAAATACGACACCATTGCATGCATTGTAATCGTAACAAATTCCATTCGTTAAGACTTCTCTTCACAGGAGTTTACAACTTTACAAGGCAGCAGATTCATTAACCAATGCAGAGAAGAAACTAATATGTTTCCAATAGTGAGTGTATTCTCAATGCCCATCATAGATAGCGAAACCCACATACAAGTCCAACAAAAATAAAGAAGTGATTCAAATAACAGAATTCTACAAAATTGCATACAAATAGCACAATGCTAAAGAGAAATCTACAAATTCCATACCCAAATATAGTTAAAGAATCTGCATTATCGATTTCCATAACTTAACCCACATGCAATTCAACTCCAAAAATCCAACCCAAGTAATTGTTTTTAGCAAATACAATACATCTAAAACAAACACAGAGAACCAGCAACTCACAAACTGGAAAACGGGAAGATTCTCGCACAAGAAGACGACCCGCTTCAAGCCCAAAGCAATAGCAGCATTGAGCCCTTCGATCAAAGCCATCAATTGGGCCCCACTCTTGCTATTCCCGTTACCAATCAAGGGTTTCGAAACCTCGAATATCAAATTATCCCTGGGATCGCATAACGCAACCCCGATACCAACCAGCACCACTCTCCGATCCCCAACCGTTTCTTCGCTCACCAAACCCTTGAAGTAAAGCCTGATCACACTCTCCGTTTCGACACTCTTCGCCGCCGCCGTCGACGAGGAGGAGGAGCCTTCGCCGAAGGGCTTGGCGAAGAAGTCGCCGGACTCTTGCCACGCTTCCTCCGGAATCTTCACCATTTCCCTCGCGACCCGATCGTCGTGAATCCGACGGTCGAGATCGTCTCTCGCTTTCCGCATTTCAATCTCGCTCTGAACTCGGTCTTTCAATTTCTGTTCGACCAGCGCGAGTTCTTCGGAATGGAGGGAGGCGCGGGGAGCGGCGGCGGCGATGACCGGAATTGAGACGATTTCAGGCGCCTTGGCGGCGGCGGCGGAGGAGGAGGGGTGAGGAGCGAGGGAGGCGGCGAGGGTTTCTTCCAATTGGAGGCGGAAGGCGAATTCCATGTCGGACTCGAGGGCTTGGGCTTCCATGAACTCGCGGCGTTGCTCGGAGACCATGAATAAAACGTCGTCGTCTTCAGGTGCGGCTCTGCCCGCCATGGTTACTGACAGAGAGAGTGAAAGTGGACGAAACGGTCGTCGTTTCGCGGGAATTTCGGACTTCGGGTAGACTTGTGGTCTTTTATAGTTGGTAGTATGGGCCGGGTTTGGCCCGTTTCGAGAGTTGGGTACTAGCAGGAAGGAGTATGCTAAGATGGGAAAATTACTCTTAATTAATTGAGTTTTTTTTACACTTATTATCCCTTTTGCCCCCTGTAACTCACTTTGAAATCCCTTTTGCCCCCAGCAACTCTATTTGTATCTCATTTGCCCCTTGCAACTCATTTTTTGGGAATTTTTGCCTCTTTTTCATTAACTTAACTGTTTCAGTTAAGCGTAATGCATGTCCAGGGTCAGCTAATGTGTCATCTTAAAAAATAA
Source organism: Spiraea crenata (assembly GCA_033992175.1). NCBI lineage: Eukaryota > Viridiplantae > Streptophyta > Magnoliopsida > Rosales > Rosaceae > Spiraea > Spiraea crenata. Next base: position 7,298,413 of record JAVBHV010000022.1, read on the forward strand.
TTTTTAATTTTTATATTTTTTAAAAATAAAATTTTTTAACAATTAATTTTTAATTTTTTTAAAATTTCCCACATACAAACAATTTACTTGTATTCCAAATTTGTACACTTGTATGTGGGAAATTTTTATTAAAAAAAATACTTTTTAAAAAAATTTAAAACTCTTTTTAGGCTTGTGAGTGGAAACAATAAATTTTTAATTTATTTAAAAATTTCTCACATACAAACAATTTGCTTGTATACCAAATCTATCTACAAGTAAATTGTTTGTATGTGGGAAATTTTAAAAAAATTAAAAATTAATTGTTAAAAAGTTTATTTTTAAAAAATTAAAAATTAAAAATTAAATAATTAAAAAATATTTTTTAAGATGACATGGCAGCTGACGTGGACATGCCACGTCAACAAACTTAACTGAAACAGTTAAGTTAACGGAAAAGAGGCAAAAATTCCCAAAAAATGAGTTGCAGGGGGCAGATGGGATACAAATAGAGTTGTAGGGGGCAAAATGGATCTCAAAGTGAGTTGTAGGGGGCAAAACGGATAATAAGTGTTTTTTTTTAAGGGAAGTGATTTTAACACACCCATTTTCACCTCATGCACACCCCTCTTTAATTTTGAGCATTGAATTGAATTATAAAGGAGCAATCAACGGTCGGGATCACACAAGTGTGTGTAGGAGAATAAAAATGGTATGTGAAAATCACTTCCCTTTTTTAAACGTTGAAGTAATCAAGTTACAATAAATCGTATAATGAATGAATTCGATATGAAAATATAACAATTCAGTTTTCTTGCTATTCATTGATTGGTCGATTTGAGAGATTATTGGGTACGCCCGTACTACCACGTGGCACCTGCCACTTGGTGCGCCTTACCACTTATATAATGACACTTGGCAAAGAAAGTATTAAATGGAAATTAAACGGTTTCCATGGATCTGCCGTTTGTGTATCCAGTAGCTTCGTTAGTTCGAAAAATTACGAAAGCCAAAGTGGTGGAAGATTAAAGGCGTTCCAGATCTTTGCCTCCATGGCCGCCGCACAAACCCACCTCCTACATCTGGTTCTTTCTCCAATTATTATGTTTTCAACTGAATTGCAGTCCTAAGATGAAAACCCAACTCTTGATTTCCTGAAACAAAACAAAGAAAATCTTCATCTGATAACATATTGGTCACTCCAGATCGGATTTTGATAGCAACGAAAGTATATGCTAAAATTTATTGAGCAGAAAACTCAATTGAACGGAGGAGATGAAAAGGTATTTAGAGACCTCCTCTTCCTTTTTCTTTTTTTTTTTCTTTTCTCTTTTCTTTTATTTGGACGGCGGTTTCGATGCCTTCAAATTTTTCTCTGGTTTGAGAAAATACAATTCTTTGATTATATCAGACAGTACACCGCTTGTACATCGAAAGGGATGCATAACTCAAAGAAACAACTCTACAAATCTGGGGAGCAAAGATACAAAAGGAAGAACTACTGGGGCTGAAGGATCATTGACAATCGTTTTGATGAAATCGTTAACTTTCCAGTTGATACTTTCTTTGCCAGGTGTCGTTGTATAAGTGGTAAGGCGTACCATGTGGCAGGTGCCACGTGGTAGTACGGGCGTACCCAATAATCTCTCGGTCGATTTAAAGATGAAAGTATTTGGCTTAGAAATATTTTCTTGTTTTCGTATGAAGGCAATCAAAGTCTTAATCGCTAAGTCTTTGACTCAAAATTTCAATTATCATTACCAATGTTATGTGCATGATGCATCTACTTTTCTCCCATCATGACTTGATAGAGACTCTAATTTCCTACTACATTGGTCTTGCAATTTATGATCAGAAGAGTTGGCTCCATATATAGAAAAAGGGTTATTAGCCAATTTGCCCCCTTAACTTGTACCCTACTTTCGATTTGCCCCCTTAACTTACACTTTGGAAAATTAACCCCCTTAACTTACATTTTTAGCCAATTTCCGCCCTTCCGTCTAAATTAACTGACGGACATTAATTTGGCTGTCAAAAAAACACACGTGACCTGCACGTGGTGGGCATTTTCATCAAAATGCCACTTCTGCTCCTTTCTTTCCTTTTGTTTCTCAGAAAAACTGGGATTTTTCGCGGAGCTCTGGCAGCTGGTGCCGTTCGCCATCATCGACTGCAAAAGCGACTGATTTCGCGCGCCCCAAAAAACCAAAAATCAAACAGAATTTGAAACGAAATGTGTTTGGTTGGCGATAAAATGAAAACGAGAGGGACGAATCTCTGACCTTGCCGAGAGTGTGGGTGAGGGCGGCGCCGGCGACGCCAGCTCCGACGATGATGTCGATGTCGCCGTCGGTAGATTTGCATCACTCGCTCCGATTCTCCAGCAGCAGAGCCCGGCTTCGGCGGTCGTTGCTCCTCCTCATCAGCGTTCGGTGCAGCGAGACGACGGCCAGCACAGAGGCGAAGATCCACCCGAGCAAGTACTGATCCACCCGGCTTTGGCGGTCGTTTTTCAACAAGTTCTTCACCGCGACTCTAGTCCCATCACCGAGAACACCGCTGTAGACGATCCCATACCCACCTTCTCCGATCACATTCTCTTCACAAAGTTCCCGCGACTCAGAGTGTACCATCGCCCCCAGCCCAAATGCGAAACCTCCGGCCCAACAACGTTCCCGCTCCCAAACGACCCCGTCGTATCGCACCCGCTGTTCAAAGTCTCCCTGCTCTCGCCGCTGGACGCCCGGTCAGAAAACACCATAATCCGGTGGTCCGGCGGCTCGAGGCGGCGCTTCGTCAGGAGAAGAACCGGCTCGCAGACCCAAGCGATGAGGGCCCAGTTGGTAAAAAGAGGGAAAAGCGCTCAAATGAAGACGCCAATTCGACTGGGCACGAGAAAATCAAGGCCATTGATCAGTTTCGGAACATGAGTGTAAAGCAATTGCGCGAAGAAGCCGCTCTTCGTGGATTTCTGGCCACCAGAACCAAAAAGGAGTTGTTAGAGAGGTTTTCCGATGACTCCGAGAAGGTCGCCGTTGATATCATTGCTGTAGCTCCAGGTACGAGCTTTGACTCCGTTTGTAACTTTACTAATTTTCTGTTTGGTTGGTTGTCGAGAAAAATAGTGTAGGAAATGTCTAGAAATTGATTTGTTAGTCTTAATCTGAGGTCAATTAATTTTGTTAGGTGATGAAGAAGGGATTGAGAGCAAGGAGAAGATCGTAACCGCTACGAAAAAGGGTGCAGCAGTATTGGAAATCACAGTCGCTTTTGCAGTCGATGATGGCGAACGCCACCAGCTGCCAGAGCTCCGCGAAAAATCCCAGTTTTTCTGAGAAACAAAAGGAAAGAAAGGAGCAGAAGTGGCATTTTGATGAAAATGCCCACCACGTGCAGGTCACGTGTGTTTTTTTGACAGCCAAATTAATGTCCGTCAGTTAATTTAGACGGAAGGGCGGAAATTGGCTAAAAATGTAAGTTAAGGGGGTTAATTTTCCAAAGTGTAAGTTAAGGGGGCAAATAGAAAGTAGGGTACAAGTTAAGGGGGCAAATTGGCTAATAACCCATAGAAAAATGTGGTTCATATATCATATATTCGTTAAATTAATAGTTATTTAATTACAGTTAAAATTTGGACCTTAGGATGAAAAGAATAGACGTATATCAATTGTTCAAATTAACGGCAAAGAAAGTGATTTGAATCTTTTGAACGTTGAAAAGCGGTATAGATCTCTTTTAAGCTTTAGTACAGGTGGAAGCGAGTTTCAGTGGACAAGTTCTGCTAGCACTTCCTTACCACTTGGTCAAATAGGAAAATTACAATTACGTACCCTATGATTTGGGTCAAATTTCAATATGATACATATATATTTTTTTTCATACATTTTATTAACATGTACTTTCAAATTCTTGCAATTGTGTTCCACTATTTATAAAATTGTCAACTTTCAGTTGTTTCGGAGATGATGGGACTATTTGAGTTTGATTATATGGTGTTTGGGTAAATGGGTTATGTACCTGAAGTAAAAACACAGTGCAGAAATTACCAAAAGCCTCATTCTCCAATGATTTGGAACTACTCGATGTACTTACACCACCTGTTTTATACCACAGACAACAAGGACGAGTGAACATGTGGGCCTCACAGAGTCCACATCACCACTGAATAGCCGAAAGTTGATTATTTTACAAACGATGGAACATATTTGCAAGGATTTGAAAGTAAATGATACTGAAATGCAAGAAAAAAAAGTAAAATTTTTATTTTAAAATTTAACTCAAACTACATGGTATGTAATTGTAATTTATTTAAGTCAAATATACATGTATTCTATGAGCATTAAAGGAAACATAAAAAGCTTCATATAGTCAAATATATATGCATTCTATGAGCATTAAAGAAAACATAAAAAGCTTCATTTCTACATATGCATAGCATACGATGTGTGTCCCTTCTAAAGGTATAAATTAAGATAGGAATAGGAAGATAGCGCATGTCTATATTGCTAACCATGAAGACAATTGCACGCAGGTCTTTATGGTACATACTGGTTACATCAATGATCCAATACAAACGTTTATCTCATTTGTCGGCTTTCTTATTAGCTCTCAAACAATGCGCAAAGTGTTTGTGACTCAACTTAGCTAAAGATATTCGCATTTACATTCAAAGTTTAAAATTCGTACACTCAAAAGCCCACTAAGCATGAAACCTGGTCCACTTCGGTTATTGTTCTCCTTTGTTTCTTTTGGGTTGTGTTAGGAAAAAAATATGGGCTAAACTTTTGTTTTCCAAATATAAATGGCAGCACCTTTCACATTTCTCTACTGGGGACTAGGGAGCTTGCTAACAATTCGATCAGCACTCTACTCAGCATCCCAGAAACATTGATCATGTTTCCAGTTTATACCTACATAAAATCAGTTGACAAAAGAAAAAATATAAAAATACTTTTGTCTTAAGAATAAATCTAACGAACAACCTAGATGTTAATATTTTTTTCTCTAAAAAAACTAAACTGAAGCTTGATGATGGAACAGCGCATATATATCTCATATTCAGGGTATAAAGCTATTTTCATAACAAGTAAGAAACTTTCACTTGAGAACCATTCAGAAATGTCCATTTTCTGGTTTTTGTAATCCCTTAAAAGCCACAACCCTATAACTTGATGTTTCATCAAATTGTTGACGCGGATTAGAGCCTACATCCGTCCATTTCAACTATACTCCCAACAAGAAAAGTAATAAGATCAGTTTCAGGAGCAAAATCTGTAGGGATCACGCACACACTTCCACTGTATGGCCCCGTGGACGCACACACTTCGCTCATAAAATCCGTACTTATAAGACTTCATAGGATCAAAATGAAGATCATTAAGGTTTATATGTGCTTGTTCCCAATATGAATATATATCTTTAACATGAATTGCACGATGCAATACTAAACAGTTGTGCGAAAGACATTTTCATGTTACAATGTTATGATAAGGACGGTTCATGTGAGGCGTCCCATTTTACAGGACACATTTATTCGCAATACTACGAGCAGAATCACTAGTTGCCTAAAAAGAGAAATATAATAGCTCGGTGTGTTAATAACCTCGGTGTGTGAAAACAAAGAAATTAGTTGCTCAACATTTTCGGTGAGGTTGTTGAAAGATCACATGGAGGCCGAGTCCTAAGTTACTTTTTAGCTCCTCCATCTTTTTGTTTGCTCTTTTGTTATTGGGTAGATTTGTAAACTTTTTCATATGCACTAATTCTGTTGTTGTAGGCACTTTTTGTTAATGAAGGGTTGAAAGGAGCTAGCTAGCCTGAACTAGGTCCACAACAGAGTATTTCAGTTGCAAGAGGTAGGAAATGCTAAACCTTTTGTTCTTGGATTAGGTAATATTAAATACGTTTAGTTTCCTCCAACATTTTATGTGGTTTTATCCAAAAAAGCAAAAAGACCAATATTTGAACTTGGAGTCGTCAAAATCTTATGTACCAATTTGTCTGATTCAAAAATAATTCTTATAGACGAAGCATCGTTCTTCCTGTACATGTTAATCAATCATGCCTTTCAGACCAATCTAGTGAAATGACAAAGACCTGAAAAAAAAGTATCGCTAAGTCTTTTGTCTATAATAATCCAATTCAATCTCATGTCCAGTTTGCAAATGTGTTATTAGATTTTTGTAACTTCCGTCACCTAACAGATAACATATGATACATGCGTGGCAGTTTTGGTTGGACTAGTTGACTACTATGAAACTTCTCATACCCTTTAAGGTACTCTGGTAAAATTCCAAAGTGAATTTCTACAAATTCGCTACGTTGATTTCCCTCATTAATCTAGAAGAAAAAGAATTTATTCATTTATAATAGGAAACTTTCAAAGAAGAAACACTGAGAAATACTTTGAATAATTCCTTTGATCTCGAAGCAAACGTTTACTTTGCTCAATATTTACATTGTATGTTGAATTCCGATTGAAAATCTATGTTTAAAAAATCCATGATCAAGTTCAAGATTCCCCACAAATTTTGAAGGTTTCCTTTCAAATGCTAAACAATACTATATATATGGTTGAGTTGAAAATGACGATATCTTCCAAAATAGTTGATATATAGCACACCAAAGTATAGTTAGGTAGAGTAGAGTTGTAGACTTAGTCATAAACTATCAAATCAAAGTAGTGTAGAACTGTTGTACATGTCACGGCCCCTCATGCATAAAATATGCACGTTGTTAAACTTATCTTGTTTTATGCAAGGATTAAAATTTCGACTGAAATAACGAAATTTCAGAAATTTTGAGAGTACCGAAATTTGAATCGGGGGTATATATCAATATCATCGGAATAAGACCGACATTTCGGTAATTTCGGAAATATGGTTCTGAGACTCTTAAAAATGATCTATATTACTGAAATTTCTATAAAATTTCAATATAATTTCGGTGAAATTTCGAGTATAATTTCGATGTAGTCTTTGGTGAAGATGTTAATTTTTGTCACTTCAATTCAATACAATCTTTTGTTTTTTATTACTTCAATTCAATCTTTTGACATCCCACTATCATCTCCACCCCTCAATTATATAGGTACTAAAAATAAAGACATGTAAGATGAAATTGCTTTATGCATTATACTTATATTCTTCTTCTGACATCCCACCACCACCTCCACCGTCAATTATTTAACTAACAAACAATATGTAAGAATTTATTTATGCTTTACATAGCTTCTCTCCACCACCTCCACCGCCAAGAGTAAGAATATTTTATTAATAAAATTATTCCCTTTGATAAACAATAGCATTTAAGATATTGTGCTAATTGATAGCTTACCCTATGTTTGGATGAAGAAATTGCAAAATACTGGTAAAACTGAAATACTGGAAATTTAATTGACGTCAATTAAAATGATGGTAATTGTAAATTCCCTTGTTTGGATATTGTGTATATTGAATTTCGAAAATGATGGGAATTATAAATTCTATTGTTTGGATATGGAATGTGGTAGAGAAAACAGCAAAAATTAGAGGAACTTTATGAAAACTACGACTCAATCCTTCTACGCTAGCTACTTCTTCTTTGTGCTATGACCCAATCCTTCAAATGGTAGAAGAACCTGATTTCTTCTTGGCTGATGTATACAAACTCATTGAACAAAACCATTTAATACAACTATTGAAATGAATTGAAGTATACCACAATTGCACTTATAAAAAAAAAGGTATACCACAACTGTACAAATATTAATATATAGAAAAGGAAAAGATTGACATGTAGCTCTAGTCATGTGAATTGATAAAGTGTAATGATGCCCACCAACTAAAAGACCCACCCGCCCCATTGATTATGATCTATTTTATCTATGTATATTATATTTTTCGTCTTCTTCCCTGCGGTACCGATCGGACGAACCAGCCTTCATTCTCTCCGCAAACCCAGACATACAACTCTCTTCCAAAGCAGATCATCACAAATCAGTATCCTTCAACAAATCTACCAAATTCACTCGATACCCATGATAATCTTCAAATACAGATAGAAATTGAAGTGAGGTGTGACTTCTAACCTCAGATCTGTCCAGCCTTTTCGAGTTGTCAAGGAGTTGAACAATGAAAGTAGTTCAACTCTCTTCTCTACAGCTTAATTAGGTGGTTTGAGTTTTATCAGAACACAGATGGTTCTGGCGCGCGAAAAATGTTTCCCCCCCGTGAAAAGATATTTTCTCTGCTTCCGTCAATTGTGATTTTCCAACCCAATAGGCGGAAATTGAACGCGGAAAAACCACTCCCCAATTCCCTCCGACTTTTCCCGCACGGAAAATTGGAAATCCCACTTTTGAGTTGCCAAACGCATCAATTTCATTTTTCTCCGCTCTTTTCCTGAGTTTTATGTAAATGCCGAGTTGTTTTCCTCTATCCAAACACACTGTTAGTGAAATGCTAAAACAAGATCCATTTTGCATCATATCTAATGGATTCCTTGGCTCGAGCCGATCTTACTTGGGATCGCAAATCCCAAGTTCAAAGCACGAATTCTTCTCCCTGATGTATATATAAAAGTTAATCCATATGAACAATATTACATAGCTTCAATATTAAATACATTATTTGTTGATTTTAGAGCCTATGGAAAGTAGAGATATTAGTTTAAAGGTTTTCTAGTTTGTTTTTAATCCTCTTTTCTTTTTTACCGAAATTTTCACCGAAATTGAAACTTTTTCCGAAATTTTCAGAAATTTGAGCTACCGAAATCGAAAAATTAATCCTTGGTTTTATGTCATTTTTCTTGTAGTGGGTATATTATATGTATGCCACACGATCATCAAGGATAGAAATCCTTGTCTCTCATAGTTATAAGTCTGGCATAGTATAGCCCATTGCACTAGTGACCAATTTCCAAATGTGTTATTAGTTTTTTCTAACTTCCATCACCTAACAGATAACATATGATACATGCGTGGCAATTTTGCTTGGACTAGTTGACTACTTTGAAACTTCTCATACCATATTTGGTATATATTACGGTTGAATTCCAAAGTGAATTTCTATGCATTCCCTCCTCCGTACGTTGATTTTCCTCATTAGTCTAGAAGGAAAAAAAAAAACTCATTTATAATAGAAAACTTTCAAAGAAGAGACACTGAAAAATACTTTTCTTACTAGACACTGAAAAATACTTTTCTTACTTTCTTTCTTGATATTCTTTTATCAACTTTTTTCCTGTGATCTCGAAGCAAAACGTTTACTTTGTTCAATAAATTTATATTTAATATAAGTTCCGATTGAAAATCTTTGTTTGAAAAATCCATGATCCTTGATTCCCCACAAATTTTGAAGGTTTCCTTTCTACTGCTATGAGTTGAAAATGACGCTATGTTCCAAAATAGTTGATGCATAGCACACCAAAGTTTAGTTATGTGTAGAGTAGAGTTGTAGACGTAGTCATAAACTTGATCAAAACAAAGTAGTACACGGCCCCTCATGCATTCAATATGCACGTTGTTAAACTTATCTTGTTTTATGTCATTTTTCTTGTAGGTATATGTACGCCATACGATCATCGAGGACAGAATTCCTTCTCTCATCCAAAAACACTAGATGAACTCAACTGTCACAATTAGTTAACAATGAAAATAAAAAATCGAAATTAGACTTAGTGTAAACTTCAGAAAATAAGATTTAATCCACGTAAGGAGTATTATGAACAAATTATTAATAGGTAGGAACGCAATAGGCAACGAAATAAACAAATTTGAACCTGAATATTTAATTTTTTAATTAAATAATATAATTAAAGTAGGAAAAAAAAAAAAAAAAAACCGTGTGGCCCCTTGGGGTGGAGGGGCCGTTCCACCGAACCGGTTGCACCACCCGTGACGGCACTGGTATCACCCTCGTAAGTCTTTCAAGGTTAAGTGCTTAATTAAGTGAAGAGTATGGAGATTCCCCAGCATACTTCCAATGTTCATTAACCATGCGCATCCCTCTACTATTTAAGCAAAATCACTTTAAGATGTGAAACGTCATTGGGTATTCATTAGTATACTTCTACGTGGGATTCAGTTTTTTTACTCCAAAAAAGTTACACAATATCGACCGGCCATTCTTCCCACTTTATCACAAAATGGAATTCGGACACCAAATTTATAAATTCTCGATGCATCCTTTTTTCATGTTTCTCTCTATTTGATCTTGACTTATGTTCTACTTCAATAAAATAACACAATGTCGACCAGCATGTTGACTGGCCGTTCTTTCCACTTTATCACATGAACTCCTGAAGTGAGAAAAGAAAGCTCCAAAAGCCTCAAAAGACTGCAAAAATCTAAGCTAGCTAGTGAGAAAATCAAAATGATCTTTTTGGGGTCCTTTTTCATTAGTTACTTTATGCATATCTCCACTTAATTCTAAAGTGATATTTCGATGTAGAATTAAGTGGAGATACCAATCTTTTGGATTTGAAGATTAGTTTTATGTGTTATCTATAAGCTATAGACCAATTTAAGTATTAAGGTAATGTATTTTCTTCACTTGAATGCGATTTTGCTCCTAATATTCTTTCTGGGTAGTGGATGCCTTATCTCATTCTCTCGTTAATTTATTGACATCCCAAACATGTTTTAATTTCATATTCTGAACATAATTCATGCAAAATTCCAAATAATCAAATTCAATATCCAAATGAATTATCCTAGCTTTTTCTAACTTCCATGTCATTACATAACAGATAACATATAATATACAGCAATGACACATACATGCGTGGTGTTTTGATTTAGAGTCGGAACATAATTCATGCAAAAATCCAAATGATAAATTCAATTTCCAAATGTGTTATATTAGCTTTTTCTAACTTCCATCATTACACCTAACAGATGACATATGATACATGCTTGGACTAGTTGACTAGTTTGAAACTTCTCATACCCTACTAGGTACTATGGTAGAATTCCCAAGTGAATTCCTCATTAGTCTACTTTGATACATTCGCTACGTCGATTTTTCCTCAATAATCTAGAAGAATAAATATTAATTTCTAATAAGAAATTTTCACACTGAAAAATACTTCGAATTTCTCTCTTTCTTGATACTCTTTTATCAACTTTTTTCCTTTGATCTCGAAGCCAAACGATTACTTTGTTCAACATTTTTTTAATAGTTTTATATAAGTTCCGATAGAAAATCTTGTTTGACAAATCCATGGTCCCTGTTCAAGATTCCCCACAAGTATTTTGAAGGTTTCCTTTCAGATGCTAAACAATACTATCACTATATGGCGGACTTGAAAATGACGATGTTCCAAAATAGTTAGCACACCAAAGTTTAGTTATGTAGACTTGCAGACATACAAATAGATCAAATGAGATTTAGTATTGTTGTACGTGCATCCCGGCCCCTCATGCATGCATTCAATGCACGTTAACTTATGCAGTTGTTATATGCCATTTTTCGTGTTAAACTTATGTTGTTACATGTCATGGCCCCTCATAATGGCAGAAGTCCTTGTCTTGTCTCTCATCCAAACACACTGGATGAACTTGACTGTCAGGCTCATAAGCGGTGGCAGATTCAGGAGGTTAAGTCTGGATGGTCTCATTGTACTAAATAAATTTTTTTTTATATAGGTTCTTTAAAATATTAATCTACACCATAATATTTGATAATCGAAGTGAAGAATTACATAAAAATTGGTATTTCGGTAGCTGAAGTATTCAAAAAGCAGGAATGGACACGAAAATAGGCATTTGCGGCCATTAGCCACAGAAAAATGTGGCTATTTAGGTAGTTCTAGTGTTAAAAAAAGAGGAATGGACATGGAAAAAAATCATCTTTAGCTCCACCCATAGATAACCGTAGCTCTTTGGGTGGTCCTAGTGGTATAAAAAGCAAGAATAGCCACATAAGTGGGCATCGGTGGCCATTAAGCCACATAAATCTGTGGGCAATTCGGGTGGTCCCGGTACCACCAAGGACCACCCTTAGATCCGCCAATGCTCGTAAGTCTTGCAAGGTTATAAGTACTCAAGTCAAGACTACATAGATTCCCCAGCATACTTTTGATGTGGGACTCCGATTTAATAATACATCATAAACAATGCACATTATCTATATAGGTTTTGTAGGGTAAACAATAGAGAGTTTTATTAATGGAAAATAAAAGTCGGAAAACAGACCCATTAAAGATATACACAAATAGAAACCCACCCGAGTATATGATACCGATAGAAAAAGGCTAAACCACCCCCAACAACTCATGAACCAAAACTAGGAGCGAGAAAAAAATCATATTATGGCGGATGCGTCCTAATCTATTTAAAGCGACACTACCTAAGTAGTACCCAATCCGGATTCAACTGGATCAACATGTGGAGTAACCTCAAAGTATTCCTCAAAGGACAACTTCCTTGCCTTGCCTTTTTTATTTTGGCTGCCTTTCATACGCTCACCCTTCTTCAAGATCATATTACTCAAGCTTAGCATGTTGGGCTTACTGGGCTTGCCAGCATTGCCCTCTTCAATCCTTCTAAGCTTAACCTTGCGCATTGTCGAACCCAACTCTTTAGGTCTCAAGCCCACAAGCTTGGACATGAGTACGTTAGGGGAGACCCCTTCCTTGCCTAGAGAGATACGGCTCTTTTTGGCCGGTAATGATTCCAAGGTTGTGAAGTTGGGACACCGATGACCTCCTTACTTCGCCAGAGATGACCCATAAACAACAACCCTTTCAAAACCCGGGGGGAGGGTGGCTCTAAGAGTAGACGATTTTGGAGTCACAATAGTACACCCAAGAGCATCTGACTGAGCTTGAGCAGGCCCATTAGTGACAGTTGGAATCAATTTGGGCTAAGGAGGCTTATTGGACCTCCCATTAGGGATGAGCCTCGCCACCAGCCAAGACGGTCAGGTAGTGGGCCTCGAGCCCAAGCCCAGTTTGGTTGCAAGGGATCTAACCCTAGCATCAGCCGCCACAACTTGTGTGGCTGCCGTTAGGGCTAGGACCAAGCGCCACTCCATAATTTGGTAAGAACCACCTTCAGACGCCATACATGGGCTGTTGCGATCCCTTACCATTGGTTCATAGGAACATGCTCCATCCAAGTGGTTGAACACGAACAACTTGGAGCGCACGTTAGCAATGAAACTGTATGTCTTCCGTACTTGAGGAGGGACCTCAATGGGGACCCTCACCCGGGCACAAAAGCCTTCTGTTTCCCAATCCCTAGGTTGCTCCACCGACAATATAGTACCAAAGATTGCACAACTCACGTATCTTGCCACTGTAATGGTCGCGAACGCATCTAGGATGTCAAGAATCGCAAAAAGTCCAACAACCTTTTGTATAGATCATCAACACCATCATAATGAGCCATCATAATCATCTTAACGTCAGAGATCCAAGGGAAGCCAAGAGGCCCTTCTTCTTGTTCTTCTCGAAAAAGAAAGAGATCACGAACATGCCATGATCCCTTGCCGAAAAGGAGACGAATTTCTACAGATGCTAGCTAGATCTTACGTAGTAGCTTGAAAGTAGCACTCGAACTGGAATCAGTATGGCCAATAAGGGAGGCAACCACAAAGTAGTGCAGCTCCCGCCCATCTTCAATCAAGGACAGGTTTAGTTGGAGCTATTGAAGCTTCTCTTCCTCCAATTGGATCTTGGAGAGGTCGGAAAGTACATCCGTAAGCAAAATCTCGAGGAAAATAGTCAGGAGGGCTGGAAAAGTTACATGATGGCCTCGGCGATCGCTTGTGTTTTGGACGGCTAGGGTTTAGGTTTCCTCTCATTCTCTCGCATTCCGCAAATGTACATTAGGGAGGTTATATCCGCACCCATCATTTATATCAACACACCCAATTTTCTCAAAACACCCATCACCTATTTTAGTTAATTAGAATTTTCTAGTTGCACCCATTTTATGTTCCAAAAAAGTCCTTACTCAAACATTGAGCTTGTTTTACACACCCATCATTAATCTAAGCTATGCAAATTAATTTAACAATACAAATTAACAAGAAAATTAAGAATAAGATGGATTTATTTCCGTTAATTCATGAATAAGATACAAAAAAGTCATCAAACTCGCAAGAAGTCATAGCAAAAACACAAAATCACTGGAAAAGTTATGAAACTAGCTCATGGTAATTCACAAGATATGAAAACGAACACATTTTGCAAGTTCTAGTGTGGCGGTGGTAATATCACAAGATACGACGTTCGAACTTGAAGAAAAAGTAGACTAGAGTTGTATTGGAGATGTTGGGTGTGGTGAGAAAATTCCTACTTTATTTTAAATCTTTGGCTTTTAAAAGTAATTCTACATAAGGATAAACCAGTAATTTAATGAATAATATCAGTGATAGGTGTGGCGAGATAAATGTTGGGTGTGGATAAAATTTTCCTTTACATTATCTACATAGTTAAGCGAAAATACTTTAGAGGGTGAAATATGGGTATTCACAAAATGTCTTTAATGAATTAATAATAAGGTATCTCTTAAATGAGGGCAATTTAGCAATTTAATCCATTAAAAAATAAAAATAAAAATATTATTATTTATGTTGCAAATCTTTACAAATTCAATTCGAATACAATAAAAATAACCAATAATGCATATTGGCACACGCTCTGATGCTAGTGTTTTGTTACTTAAAAATAATATATAAATAATTGACGCAACACAAGTAATCAAAGACTTACAAAAGTAAAACTTAAGTAACAGGGTTTTGGAGTTTATAAGCGAATATGAGAGAAACCTCAAATTTATTGATAATATATAATAAAGACAAGAGGCATCAACAAATGATGCTTAAATAGTAGCTAACTCAACCTAGGGCACTACCAACTGACCTAGGTCAAGTCTGGGAAGACAATAAACCTCAAACATAGACAAACCGAAAATAAATGGAAAAGTTCAAAGCTTGCTAAAATATTAGAAATATGTTGTCAAATTCCCAAAATGTTTCTCTACTGCGTTTTGGACTCATGAGCCGATTATCTTCTCGGAAAGGTATTATGAGCCTCAACAGAGTTCGGAAGCCAAATTCGTAAATTCTCGCTGCGTCCTTTTTCCATGTTTCTCTCTATTTGATCTTCAATCCAAACGGACGTATGTTCTACATCAATTATATAAAATAATGTCGACTGGCATGTCGAGCGGCCGTTCTTTCCACTTTATCACATGAACTCCTGAAGTGAGAAAAGAAAGCTCCAAAGCCTCAAAAGACTGCAAATTTAATTAAGCTAGTGAGAAAATCCAAATGATCTTTTTGGGGTCCTTTTTCATTTGTTATTTTATGCATATATCCACTTAATTCTAAAGCGATATTAATCTCGTTGATGTTAGTTCCCATTGCAACATTCTCTTCAGTAGCAGTTGTTTAGGTTATGCATTTTTCAACCCATTTAGGATAAGGACTTGCTACAAATTTTGACTCCTTCACTCTTCTTTTTCGTTTTAGCCTTCCAATTTTGTCCCGTCTTTTGTCAATCTTTGTTGCTCTGGTGTTCTTTTTTTATTCAAACAATTAGGAGAGAAGATGTAAAAACTCGACTGAAACACATTACCTTAGCTTGATAACATTTATAGTATGACTTTATAAATGTGATCCTTCTGTTTTAGGTCTCCTACCCTATCTTATCTCATAACATTTGTTTCTTCCCGCCTAATTGATTTGATGCAATGTGACGACGTCTTCAAATAGTCTACATACGCACACCTAATACCACTATAAGAAATGATGTACCTAGATTGATCTAAACCCACTATAATCTAAAGTGCTCGAGATTCTTTTTATAATCAAGATGTTTTCATTAATTATTGAGGTACAAGGGCTATAGACGGAACTATACTCACATATGTGCCTTATCTATTGGATTTTTCTTCGATTCCGGAAATGGTTTTGAATCGGTTCATTGTGCAAGGTAAAACAAGAAAAAGAAAAAAACTGTACAAATCAAAATCGCAGACGGGTCCAAAACCCGGTTTGGACTCAAGAAAGACCACTGTCTGTTGGTGGACACTATGCACTAAAACAGTACAAAAATGATGATGGTAGGCTCTATTCAAACTCCACTCACAACACCTTAGAACAAAGCATTTTCTACATCTTCGCATTTTTGGTTTCTCATTAGAATTTTATCTCAATGAGGACAAGAAACCAATGTGAGGCCTCATGCGCCTAAAGAGAGTTAGTGATTCATATGTGAAAACGGCCATTACTCTTTTTGTACTGTGAACACGAGAAATTGTACATTTCAACTTAAGCTGGTTTACATTCAATCCAACCAAAAATGGTGGTTCACAAATAATACCCGGGTAATATTCGTTCTTCCACTGATTACCCTAAGGTTTGCAACTTAAGGATGCGTAATTCCATCATCCTTTTCCTAAGCAAGTCGATTTTGAAGTATTAGCATTGACTTGGGGAATCATTTTTCAAAGTAGATATAGGCTTTGCTTAACTTTGCTAGCCCTATACATGGTACAATTGGGTCAAAAAAAAAGACTTTGTTCCCTTTCAAGCATAGAAAATTATGGGATTGTTGGGTGAGACATGGATATATTTTGTCCCTTTTGAGAAGAAAAACGAAGGGTGAATTTTGCTTTTTGTGACAAAAAAAAAAGAAAGGAAAATAATTAGACCGAAAAAAAGAGCATCAAATACGTTGCCGACAGGTGACAATCTGTTGTTGGTTTGCGAGTTGAGAACTTGAGAGCAATTTTAGATCATCATCCAGTCACGTGGGGTGCACATGATTTTGAATTATGCCTCATAAACGCGTTTTAGTAAGGGGTTCAGTGCAATGATTACCAGTTTACTCATTACCCTCCAGTGTCCATGGAGGACCAACAGAGAGACACGTGGCGATGCTTCACTACAACAGGGCCGAGTTTTTCTGTTTGACAGACGTCTTGTGCATCATCGTGAAGAGCAAAAGATGGTGACTTTTAAGAAAGACGGGGACAGTAATAACTAATGTTAACCACAACTAGTGACTTATTGGCCAAGTGTCACCGTTTGGGACAGTAAAAGTAGTTACTGTAATTGATTGATCACTATTAATCATTGGTGGTGTTAGTACTTGAAGGATTGCTCTAACATGTTTTTTTTTTCCTTTAGAAAACAACAGAAAGATATTATTAATGTGAAGAATCATTACAAAATAGCTCCAAATAGAAGGAAAGATAAACCAAACCCTCCAAGTACCCAAAGTCTGACAGAAAGGCATAGAGATCTAACTCAAACGAACATCGAATCAACCATCGTATTCTTTCATTATACTGTTAGTGAAAGGTTAGTCTGGTAAGTTTTTGGTTAGTTATGCATCTGACATGTCAATTAAATGAAAAATTAATAAAATTTAATTATGATTCAAAAATTGATTCGACAAGAGAATATTTTTCATTTCTATCATATACAAGTCAAAGTTCTAGTTAATTAATAAAAACATATTGTGCCTGTGGATTAAGGACTTAAAGTTGTACAAGAGAGTACGTTGTGTCACCGTTTGGGACAGTAAAAGTAGTTATTTAATTGGTTGGTAGCTGTTAATCATTGGTAGTGATAAAAATTGTGGAATCACAATGTGTTAGAACTTAGAAGAATTTCATTAATGTGAAGAACCATCGCAAAACAGCTCTAAATATAAGGAAAAATAAAAGCATAAAGATTTGACTCAAGTAAAAGTCCCAGTTAATTATTCAGATTGTGCCTATGGATTAAGGACTTAAGTTGTACAAGAGAGTACTTTGTGGGCTTAAAGGTTGCTAGAGAAAGTGGTCAAAAGCTAGTTTGACAATGGATAATTCATGTAGCAAAACATCAATTTGTAAGCATTTATAGTAGGTGACCAAAAACGTTGGTGCTAGCATAGATTCAATAAGATCAGCACAGAAGTGGACTTCAAAAAAGAAATATCTCTTTTTTTCTCCAATATGGAAAAGACTACATGAACTAAAAGAAATGACCCACCTAGCTAGCTACTTTTGCTTAAACAAAAGTGATTTTAGATCAAATCCCACCCTTCCCCCTTGTTCAAACGCTGCGGATCTTTACCACTACCTCTACTAGAACTACCCAAAGTTTATTAATTAGTATGGTATCCTCCAACATCCCCTTAGGAGAATATGATTGGATTCATCTAACAATGTTTGTGTTTTCCTCCAATATTCAATTTTCTGATGGCCAGTGCAAACGCCTTCGGGTGTGATGTGACATATTTTGCTCCATGAATGAGTGTGAGACTCATTTCGGGGCTCACACAGACCAATGAGCTACACTGCATCACGTATTCGCTCACGACTGACGCTAGCACTTATCTGACCACTTTCTTATATTCAAGTCCAAAGGGGTTGCTCCCACAATGAGCCTATTGTGGTGGCATCATCAAGGAATCCTAAGTTGTTCTGATTGCTACTTTGAGGGCTGGTGAAGAAATTGTGATCAAGTGATTGTTGAGGAGACCCCTGCTCATTGGATTGTGTCATTTCCATGCAAATCAATGCCACAAGGTTGGCCTGTTGGCATTGCATGTTGACAACCTCAGCTTGTGCTTTGGCCAATTGTGCTTGCAGCTCATTCACTTGCTTCTGGAGGTGGCAAATTGCACCTGCACACCCATAAACTGGGTCTCTAATTCTTGCACTGGCCTCATACACCATGCTGCTCACTGCATCTGCTCTTTGAGATTCCGGAAGTTCCTAAAGCACAAAAAACTTTGATTTAGTTTTCTATGCTATCTTATCATATAATTGCTTGTGTTATCAAACAATGAATTTGAACTACACATCCATACAAGAATCAATTTCAATTAGTTGCTTAGATTCTCAACCTGACAAGAGAACATGATTGCATATAGCTACATGTTTTGGTACATGAATAAAAAGTACCCATGCTAGCTAATGGTGAATTACCTGCAAGAACTTGATGATATTGCTAGCACCAAAGACACGATGAGCGATGGTGAACTTGGCTGGTTCGGTGGGAGGAAAGTAAGGTGCCAAAACACATTTGTCTGCACATCTCCTCCTCAAGATCTTGCAAGCAGCGCAAGGACTAATAACAACATGTGGCGGTGTTTGCGTTGGTGGCAGAGGAGGAGAGGAGGACGACGGCGAAGAAGACGATGGAGAATGAGAAGACAGAGGGGTTGACGAAGTGGTGGTGTGAGTTGTGTTAATTGTGTCCGTACTGCACTCCATTGAAGATAAAGGTTTAAGCTTTTGTTATGTATGAAAGGCAGAGGAAAACAGAGAAAAACAGAGAGAGATGAAGTGGGGTTTGTTTGCACTTTGCACTTTGCACCACATTGTGAGGGTATAAATAGAGAGGCTCAGTAAGCATGGACTGGGATTCTGTGTCACGGTGACGTCATCCTTTGAATATTCTAATTTCATATTTAATTAGGCTGCTGGTGTTGCAGTATAACGACATAATTAGATTCAATTTCTGATTAAGCTGTTAGGTTTGTGCTTTTTTCATGTTACTTTTCACATTTGGATTTTTGAAGGAAAGAAATTGGTTTAAGTTTGAAAATTAATCCTCTACAGTGAAAATGCCAATGCAAGTATGTGTATATCATTATCACCGCAATCTCAACATGCATAACTCCAGAGTTCGTTATTCATCCACATGTAAATAGAAGTAGACTATAGAACAATACAACTTGTAGGTATGCAACAATGATGTAGTACTAGCACCAAAAGCAATCTTTAGTGCTGGGAATTGTTTAGTAAAGAGAAGGAAATTTTACTTACTTTTATGTCCTAAAAGGTTCGAAGTGGTTGGGTTTAGTCAAATGGTCATAGCATAAACTAGGAATTAATTAAGAAACCATGTCAACAAATGTAGAATTAAAAAAAAGAAAGGCAGGACACTTTCTATTTGTAAGCCAATGTTTAGGAGTAGGAGTGCCCTCTCTCTTACCGACGACGGCCGATGTTTTCACATGCAACTTTTCTTCCTAAGTAGTCCTTCTAGATTATTCTTTTAGCCATACCCATAAATTGTCAAGCAATTTATAGACAACTAAGAAAAAAAATTATATATTCAGGTGTTATAAATTACAAGTAAGACACATGATTTAAATATATACAAAAGTCTATCTCATAATCTTCTTTACGACCAAAGATTTTTCGTGTTACTTAACATAGTCTCAAATTTTGTTTTCTTTGCAAATTCCACATTCATTGCCCAACTTTTCGAGTTTAACTTTCTAACAGGAAAACTTGGCGCCTCTCCCTCCCATTTTATTGGACTTGAGTCATATACGGCACTGTTATTTCAAATGAAACAAAACCATACATAGAAAAGTGGCTAGAAAAGTCTCATTTATTGTAATAGTCAATAAATTTGGATGAAAATGGATGGTGATGATATATCGTAAATAGCTGCTGATTTGATATGAAGAATACTAGCTACCATCCACCACTAAAATAACTTTTAAACCAAAAATTCCTCTACTAAGGAGAAACACTTACCACCTTCTTTGTAATTGAATACTCAACGTGAAGAGAGAAACATGCGTAAGAGCATACACATTGTAGTTAACCAAAGAGCCTAAACCCACATGGTCCACACTTGAAGCTAATTATTATGTACCCTACTGCCATAGTGACAAGTGGCAAAGGTTGAGGGGAAGATGAGTTAAAAAGGAGGGTGGTTTATTTGGTGAGTGATTGGGTCTGCTGAATCCACTGAGAGACAGTGCTAGCTTTCTACTTCTCTAACCACCGCCTAATGACCTACTCATTTTCATTGAGAACGACTTAAAAGTATCCCGATGTAGCGAACTAAGTTTTGTTGCTCACAAGACCCATAAATTCAAAACGTATTGTTTGTGTTTTCTGGGGGATAATGCCATCAATATACCTCTCTTTTCCGATTCATTTAATGTGACCATAAAGTTGATAAGAAAACACCTCAATCTTATTTGCACCATAATATACTCCATAGTGTAGTCTGTATGTTAATGGAACTTCAATACTAAGTGAATTTTTCCTTTGTATTAATGTTAGATGTGTATATGATCATTTAATACGCGCATAAGCGTAATATTCTTACTTTTAGTTCTAAGCAGAGGGGTATAGTATTTGACGTAATGTGTCTCAAGGGGAAGGGCGAGTTAACTTTTGTGCAGATTCATCAATTTCATAATGAACTTCTCAGTTCATATATAATAACAAATTTTTGAATCTTATACTGTCCTGTAATTAATTCTATCATTATTATTATGTACAAAATTGAGAGAAAGGGGTAAGGGAGATAGGGTGGGGTATGGTTGGTAGGGAGCCGGTCAGCTCGTTGCACGCATGAGGTGAGAAAAACTCCCGTAATCCAAAGTCTTAAGTTGCCATTCCCGATTGCGACCACTCCATCTAATTAAAGAGATTAAATTCAAACTAAAAGAAAAATTAGAATCTATGTTGGGGTGTTTTTTAGTTTGCCACTTAAAACTTCTACTTTGGAGTGGAAGCAGTTGGAGTTGAGTTTCTTCTCGACCCCACTAAAGCCACCATCTTTTCCCTTAAGAGTCTTATACGCGTGGACCTTAATAAAAGACACAAAGCATATGCCAATTTCTATTTTTTGTTTACATGTGATTTTGTTCATGCACTATCGAAGTCACAAAGTCCAAATCGAAACTATGAGTTCATATTGATAGAAATCAAGCTAGTTAGCCAATGCCAAAAGTAAACATACAACATAATAAGCATGCCGACGTCTTCCCCTATAATACACAAGGAGACACGTTGATGTGGTGTATCTAATGTAGTGGGATTCTATCCCTTGTAATTATTTGTGTGAATTCGATACACTAGGCTAATATATCGTGTATGGTGATACATGTGATATTAGATGTATCACCTTTTCTATTAATAACGAGTTTTTGTGGTATGTTTAGTTAAATTTGTACTTTTCATTTATACCTTTATCTTTTTTAGTATACGCGCTTGGTTAAAAAAAATGAACAATTCTCATAGAATGAGTAAAATAGTTAAATACTTAATACTGGCAAAAACTTAAAAACAACAAATTAATAGGCGCGTATGCGCATGACGAGATACTAATGAAAATAAACGTCATTCTTGTAAAATTAGGATTATATACTATATTAGTTGAAGTATAAATTTGGTCTATAGGAAGAAAATCAAATATATTGGCCTCGACGAAGAGACAAAGTAAGCCAAATACTCTCATTTCAAGGCCAATATGCAAGAAGCAAAGCAATCTGAAAGCTCAATGGTATTGTTGCGGTGGCTCAATAGTACTATTATATCCAAGAAATCTCTCAATCTTCATAAAGATGGTTTGACTCCATTGAAGTGTTGTGGTACCAAAATACCTTACTAACAAACAAGTCGGTACCGTTTTGCTTTTTGCTTATTACTAGCAAGTTTCTAGAAAATCGGCACAAAATCTCACATTGTCTCACATTACCTACATTTGGAATGATGGACGTATAAGCGCACGAACATCCTTTCGTGTAAGCCAATTTTGTTTTGAAATTACAATAATTTTGTAATTTCTTAATTATAATTGGAATTAGAAACTCATGATTGTCTTGTTGACTAGGAGAAAAGTCCTCATCAAGTTGAATAATAGTCATGGACCATGGTAGAATAAGAAGAGCCTCCAAAGTGCACTAGAGCTATACGGCATTGGTACTTTCATCATTCAATACATCAACCTCATTTTATTTGCTCTTCCTTTACATAATTAGCATGATTATAATTAGGTTGTGGACTTAATAAATGTAACATCAACGTGGCAGGTATGAATGGGCAGGGTTCCATGGTTATGTTGCCGTGCTGTTGAAGGTAGAGCACCCAAATATGCTCTTTGCATTTATGCCATGTGTATGACCATGACCATAATTATTGTTTTTTTTTTTTATGTATATAAAAAAAAGAAAAAAAAACAGAGACCATGACCAAAACATTCTCGAGACTTTTGACTAAAAGTTTCTAATTCCGAGTTGGGACATATAACAAAGTTGTAAACCACATAAATGTGAAAGACAGGAAGACCGCAGCCTAAGTTTAAATGCTCAACTAAGAAACTACTTATTAAATTCCAATATTGCACAAAAATTGGATACACGTAGCAGAAGGGCAGAGGAGAAAAACATCTCATTAAGTGCATCTCAAACAAGATACTAAGAAAATTAGAAACTCAATAGTATATAAGACGGTGTGAATGTAAAAATTGTAATATACTAAAGTATTAGGTCATTGGACCATCACGATTTATGATTTGGTCAATTAAAGATAATATGTACAATTATGTATTCTAAAAAATTGTATAAATGTGATTTGTGTGAACTAGAGTGATGCAAAAGTAGAGAAATTGAGATTTTTCACAAAATATTGTATAATTTATGAATATGGTAGTTCTTCTATGGATAGGACGTTCTGTTTTAATAAATACTGGATATTCATAAAGTAGTGATATATGTTCATCATGTCAATAACAAAATCTACAAATATTTTATCAATATCCTTTGAAAAACTCAAATGAGTGGAAGTTTTCAATATTTTAGAGCTTTCGAGATCTTAGGCTTGTATTATTTACATCTTCTGTAAAAATAATGGTTAATTTTTCTCCTAAAAAGAATTCAAGGCCCACGCGGTTTTAGCTTACTTAAGGTCTTTGTTACAACCGGTTTCCACTCCGACCGCTAAGAGCAATTGGCATCCTTAAATTCTTCCTCTCTCTTTCAATGACTTCTAATTAAGCAGCCAAATTAGCGGACATCACACGCTAATTACAGCAAACAAGTACGAATATTAAGCCAGTTGCCAATCAATCACACAAATCCATTCAAACCCAAACCAGAAAAACAATCATTTGTATGTTGAAATCATATTTCCCATAATGTATGCGTCCGTCTCTACCTCATGAAAAAATCTTAGTTGTAACCTGTTGTCTATGATCGTCTGCTTATCTCTCTTATCAAATAACCAATCTTGTGTACAGTCGATGATGGACAATTTTATCCTCTTTAACCCATGGCTCATGGGAAAAAAGACTTGGGTCGACAAGATGATCCTAGTCCTGCAAGGCTGCAGCTGAAATGGAAGGCACACATGAGATCTATGATGAGAGTGACATTTTATATCATGTTCACGTGGTGAGAGAGCTGTAGATACAACCAGTGATGATGAAGCTTTACGCGTAGCTCATGGGAAGCACTGCAGAGACTTAGATGACAAGGTGATCATAGTCCTGTGACTAAAATGGAAGCATGCACAAAGTCGATGGAATGTTGGTATTTCTTATCACATGCAGGACTAAAAAGGAAGCCTTCTATCTCTTTCCAATATAGTTGACTTTTTTTTGTTTGGACTTGATCCGATATAGCTGACTATGCATCCTAGATTTGAAAACGTGGGGGAGCTGAAGGGTTAATTGGCCAAATTCCACACTGACCAGTTAACAAACACGAAATTTACATATAAAAACAATAAGATTTGGACCTAACCTTATCATGAAGATGACACGACTGGTAGTCGATCAATCTCTATGTTCTAGTAACGGTTTGATAAAGAGTAGCATAGGAACTTAAAATTTTTCAACAATGGCTCTGACCTTACCATGCCATGTCACTACTAGACAGTCAAACTCACTGATAATGGTTGTATGAGATTAGAACTTGGGATATCTTTCAAAAAGTTAAGAGAAACGTAATGAGACTATGCGTTAGTTAATTAACACCCTAATTTGAACACATATGTCCTGAACTTTGATGACAACAGAAGTAATTTTGGGCTTAAGTTTGAATCTCTCCATTGTTTTTCCCTCCACCCCGAACTTATCACTCTGTTTCGTTGAAAGGAAAACATGAACGAACAAGCCAAGAGGCTGAAGCGCATAACAAAAGGAAGGCATAACAATCAACCGTTGCGTAGTTTTGTTGATAATAAAAAATAGATGGAAGATTCAAAATTTCCTAAACTAAGCCATATGAACTCAAAAGTTAAAAATGGAAAATCACGATGCAGATCAAGCATGAATTCATATAGGTAGCTAATTTTAGAACAAAAAATAATAATGGAAGATTAGATTAATGACATGTGTACCAACATGAAATGGGGAAACGGAGGAGTCACTGAAGGAAGGGATCGAGGAAGGAACAAGATGAATTGGATTGACTACGTGATCTGATACCAAATTGTGAGTGCATTGGATTACTAGTGCGCGAGTAAACACGTGGGATTTCAATAATTTGAACAATTCTCATTCTTCCCATACTCAATGTAAGTTCGCCAGAATATTAATATCTTTCCAGGAGAAAAATTTTCTCCAAAAAAGAAAAAAACTAAACAGAATTTTCAAAATTCAATCCTGGTGTTTAGAAAGTCCTAATACTAATTGAACCATGCTCGAGGTAGGTGCCTGACCACTATCTAGGGAAGGATGCAAGTACATAGCATTTAAACCAACTAATAATAAGTGAATGAATGCACTCATCAGAAAACCCAATTAGTAATCATAAAGCCCGAAGAACAAGAAGATCAAGAGTCACACCAGAATTCAATGTACTTCTAAGTGCAAATATACCAAACATAATACGCTAGCAGATACCAGCCCTAGACCAATTAAATTCAATAGAAATTGACAATGGAGAGAGAACAGTCAATCGGGGCCATGTAGGTTGCGTTCAGTAGGGGAAAAAGAAAAACTAAATTTCATGATCGAAGTATCTATGCCGAAAATGAAACCACTTAAGTTACAGAAGTCAACCACAATCATTACACTGGGACAAATTCTAGTTGTAACATTCTGAGCTTAGATGTCCTTTTCATACGCTCACGACCGCTGGCTCAACACAGAATAATGAATCTGCTATCCCTGAGCCAAAACTGCGAACTCAAAAGACCTCTGAAAGTGACCAAGGTCAGGTCACACACATGTGAACCAAAGAAGAAGTCAATTCGCTGCCAAAAGGGTAAATATGCCAGATATTTGCTAGTCACACGTTGTCAACTATCTCTAGAAATGGAAAAACCTATGCAAACATGTGAAAATTGAATCACCATGCTATAGATGAACCAGGATGTAAATTTGGTACATCAGAATACCCCACTTTCTCATTAATGTAGAATTCCTGATGATTAAACTGCGCTATATAGCAAAGTACATGTCTGTGCAAGAGCACAAATAGCTATCCTACAAACACACCATAATTGGACCACCATCGAACTAATGTATACTACACACAGAAAAACCGAAAATAGCCTACATATAGCTATCCAAAACTTGCAATTATAGCTTACAAGAAAAAGAGGATGAGAAAAACTATGGTAAAAACTAAGAACTTAACAGAAACCTGTTTCCAACAACATTATCGGAAACATATATTGGAAACAACATAAACAAGATGAAGCGGAAGCCCAACTGCTTACTAGAAAAACTGACCCGTACCAGAAGGAAGAATAGCTGGAACCATAATTAGCAATGCTCGCCAGTTTCCATGTTGTTCCAATCTCCCTGACACCTAGAAGCAAAGAAGCACACATTCAGAACTAGTGTCGGCTCACAGAGAGGAAGTAGCGGATTGCAGCTTTTTATCACTTATAGCTTTGATCTCATCATCATCAAAGAAGTCCTGAAGCGGAATCATCTTGATAGTGCTGGACTTTAGACTCTTTATTGCTTCTGCAGTTGCCAAAGTTCCGGCAATTGTTGTTATTACTGGAATCTTGTAAGCAAGTGCCATCCTCCTTAGTTGCCGTCCGTCAATCTGATCAAGTGCATCACCTGAACTTGTGATCACCATTAACTGAATTTGCCCATTAGCAACCATATCAGCAGCATTAGGCCGTCCTTCATGCAGCTTTAGCACTCTTTCCACTGGGATTCCTGCTAACTCAAGCATACGAGCTGTCCCAGAAGTTGAAACAATCTTAAATCCAAGCCCTATAAAGGCTTTTGCAATCTTTTCAAGATGAGGTTTGGTCAAATCATTTAAGCTGAGGAACACAGTGCCAGAAAGTGGTGGCTTCTGCCCTGCAGCAATCTGAGCCTTGGCAAATGCAATATGGAAATCATAATCAATACCCATCACCTCACCAGTGCTACGCATCTCAGGCCCCAGCAATACATCACAACCTTGGAACTTCTCAAATGGAAGAACAGCTTCCTTTACTGACACATGGGCAGGAATTACCTCTTTCGTGAAATTTAGATCATGAAGAGACATCCCAGACATGACAAGGGAAGCATATTTAGCCAATGGATGTCCAATTGCCTTGGACACAAATGGGACAGTACGCGAAGCACGAGGGTTGGCTTCAAGCAAGAAAACATCTCCAGACAATGTTATTGCATACTGACAGTTCATCAGCCCACACACGTTCAGCCTCTTTGCCAATTTTGTAGTCCATGTCCTAATTGTGTCCAAGCAAGAAGCAGGGATCGTTTTTGTGGGAATCGAGCAAGCAGAGTCGCCAGAATGGACCCCAGCCTGCTCAATGTGCTCCATTATCCCACCAATGACCACGTTACCCTGAGAATCGGCAAGCGCATCAATATCAATTTCAATGGCATCTGATAGATACTTGTCAATCAATACAGGCCGTTCTGGGTCCACTTCAACAGCATTTTCGAGGTAGGTTACTAGTTTTTCATCATTGTATACAATCTCCATTGCTCGGCCACCCAATACATAGGAAGGTCGGACAACAACTGGGTACCCAATGTCCTTTGCAATGGCAATGGCATTATCTTCGCTCTTTGCAATTCCTCCTTTTGGTTGTACAATCTTTAACTCATTAAGGATTGTATTGAACTTTTCCCTGTCCTCAGCATCATCTATTGAAGCAGGTGAAGTACCCCAAATGCGTACATATCCAGTCCCACTTGCACATTTAATCTTGTTCTCATCAAGATAATGCTGAATAGGAAGAGCCAGCTTCAATGGTGTTTGACCTCCAAACTGCACAATGATGCCATCAGGCCTTTCCAGATCAATTATGTTCAGCACGTCTTCGACAGTCAGTGGCTCAAAATATAGACGGTCACTTGTGTCATAATCTGTGGATACAGTTTCAGGATTCGAGTTGACCATAATTGTCTCATATCCTGCTTTCTGTAAACGAGAAGGGGAGAAGCAGTCAACTCACTGAAGGATTAAGCAATTCACAAATCTCAAAGCATAGTCTTCAACAATTCATCCAAACATATAGGTCGGTATCTATATGACACAGAAATCATTAAATTATGGCATATAATGTATAAATATGCTCTTGTGAATGTGTAGTACATTTATCAGACAGGAGAGATGCCTTCGAGTATGTTCATTGACATGAGCACCAAACTGAGTGGTACATGCACAAGAATTATTGAGGATGTGAAAGATGGTTCTGGAACTCCAGATTGCTTATGCATTGCCACTCAAATTGAAGTTTAGCACACTCAACGACTCCAAATAGAAACCTCATAGGCATCTCACTAAAGTAATGTACTCTAGTTGTAGCCACAAATTTACCCAATACCCAAGTTTAGTGGTCCCACTGTCGCATGCGAGAAATGATGCATGACTGATAATAGGATCTGTTATACTTCACCAAAAAAGAAAAGAAATCTAATACCAATTCCATTCAGCAGTAAATGTAATGCAACTTAATTAGCTATTTACGTTTTGTTTAAGAACTTAGGGTCGTGGATAAAGGTGTGATTAAAGAGGGTGTTCAAAAAGAAAGGCAGGCAAGTGCAAAGTTACAATATCAGAGACAAACCTGAAGGGCAAATGCCGCATGGCAACAACAGTAGTCAAATTCTATGCCTTGACCAATTCTATTTGGCCCTCCACCTAAAATCAAAACCTTCTTTGTTTGGGTGGGAGCCGATTCACACTCAAAGTCATAGGAAGAGTACATGTAAGGAGTATTGGCCTCAAACTCTGCAGCACATGTATCCACCCTTTTATATGCTGGAGTAACTCCTAATGATAGCCTCTTCAACCGGACATCTTCTTCAGAGGATTTAGTGGCAAAAGCTATCTGTTTGTCACTGAAACCTCTTTTTTTAACTTCGAAGAACTCATCCTTTGTTAGATCAGGCAAGGTTCTGGCAAGGAGGAACTGTTCCACATCTACCAACTCCTTAAGCTGTGTGAGGAACCATTTGTCAATCGCACACAATTCATGAATATCATCTACCTTCATCCCCTTCTTCATCACAGCGTATACAGCATGGATGCGGTCTGGATTAGGGACTCGGAGGCTATACTTCAACTGGTCCCAATCCCAGTCAAGTTCCTTGATTTTCCCGCAGCCCCATCCAGAGAATCCGCATTCCAAAGATCGAACTGCCTTCTGAAATGACTCTTGAAATGTGCGACCAAGTGCCATTGACTCACCAACGGATTTCATCTGGGTCGTCAATATTGGCTGTGAACCAGGAAATTTTTCAAATGCAAACCGGGGAATCTGCATTGGCAATAAGATGAAAATTGTAAGAAAATATCAACAGCATGTAACACAACCTACCATGCACAGGTTAACAGATATATATGGTAGGATGAGAACAAAAAATGATAATTATGGTATTCCTGCCACCATAGAATGATAGCCGTTAGCATGTAATTGTTAATTCCATCTACAATAAGTCAACCCCTGTCTAAGGTCTAACTATTGCATCAGTGCTACATACGATAAAAATGCATAGTAGACTCGAGCATTACCAAAAGCAATTAAACTTACTCAAAAAAAAAAAAAAAAAACTAAACTAAAGATTCTTAACTGATCATATTACAACTAATGTAATCTAGTAAAAGCAGCACAGAACCGAACGCTGAATCAGAAAACCATTGAAATGATAATGAAAGAGCACTTGCCTTGGTCACCACATAATCTATGGAAGGCTCAAAACTAGCAGGCGTCTTCTTTGTGATATCATTGGGTATCTGGTCCAAGGTATACCCAACCGACAACCTGGCAGCCATTTTCGCAATGGGAAAGCCAGTAGCTTTGGAAGCCAGAGCCGAGGACCTCGACACCCTCGGATTCATCTCAATCACCATCACCTCTCCATCTGCAGGATTGACTGCAAACTGCACATTTGAACCACCACATTCCACTCCAATCTCTCTTATAATCGCAATCGAGTAGTCCCTCAGCCGCTGGTATTCCTTATCAGTCAAAGTCTGAGCCGGTGCCACTGTGATAGAATCACCCGTATGAACCCCCATTGGATCAATATTCTCAATGGAACAAATAATCACCACATTGTCCGCCAAATCCCTCATCACCTCGAGCTCATACTCCTTCCATCCCAACAGAGACTTTTCCACCAGAACCTGAGACGTCACACTCGCCGCAATCCCTGCCTTACAGATGTCCTCAAACTCCTCCCGATTATAAGCAATGCCACCACCAGTCCCTCCCAAAGTAAAGGCCGGCCTAATAATCAACGGAAACTCTCCGATTTCATTCGCAATTTCGATGCATTCCTCCAGAGTGGTCCCAATCCCAGAGGGAGGGGTCTGGACCCCAATGTTCTTCATGGCCTGCTTGAACAAGTCCCTATCCTCTGCTTTCTTAATCGCCTCCAGCTTGGCTCCAATCAATTCAACCCCGTACTTCTCCAGAGCGCCGCTCTCGGCCAGCGCCACCGCAAGGTTGAGCGCCGTCTGGCCGCCCATGGTGGGCAAGAGAGCGTCC
Organism: Spiraea crenata; assembly: GCA_033992175.1. Lineage (NCBI taxonomy): Eukaryota > Viridiplantae > Streptophyta > Magnoliopsida > Rosales > Rosaceae > Spiraea > Spiraea crenata. The sequence goes on from JAVBHV010000022.1 coordinate 7,329,062, forward strand.
GGGCGCTCCCTCTCCAGGACCTGCTCGACCAGCTCCGGCGTCATCGGCGTAATGTATGTCTTGTCGGCCAAGTCCGGGTCGGTCATGATCGTAGCCGGGTTCGAGTTGATCAAAACGACCTCGTACCCTTCCTCCTTCAGCGCCTTGCATGCCTGCGTCCCGGAGTAGTCGAACTCGCAAGCCTGCCCAATCACAATCGGCCCCGCCCCGAGAATCAGGATCTTCTTAATGTCCGTCCTCTTCCCGAGATTTCTCGCCTCTTCCTCCGACGCAGCGCCGAGGTTGGCCGATTGGCACCGGGCCGGGTTGACCCGGAGGCGACCCGGGTAGTCCTTGCCGAAAGTCGGGAGCTTTGACGGCCATGACCGGAGGCGGAGAGAAGGGACGGCTGCGGCGGCGGAGGCTCGGGCGGGTCCGAGGAAGAAGCGGAAGTGGTTTGGTTTCGACAGATAGGGTTTGCCGGAGCTGGCGAAAATGGAGAGCTTCGGCGGGAGAGGATCGCAGTGGGCGAGGCAATGGTCCATAATCTTGGGCCAAATTGCAAGCTTGAGGTCGAAATGGGAAATTAGGGTTTGGGAATTGGAGGAGTGGAAAAAGAGGAGGCGGCGTAAAGGTGGTGGCTTTGGGGAGCTTTGAGTATATCCAGTGGTGTTCTTTATGTTATGTTCTCTCAATCAAGGGAGTGACTGGTGTAGTGGAGGTTTTGTCTTTTTGGTTAGGAAGCAAAAGCTAGGGGACAGTGGGTTTTTTGTGCTTAGAGTCAAATCAGAAATGATATGAAATTCTTGTTGGATTTGGATTTCATTGGGCCTGTGGATTTAGGGTTTAGGGTTTAGGACCTGCCCATTAGCAAAACACAAAATGTCATCAGATTGCAAACAATAAGTATCAATCTGTGGTGAGGAGTGGAGTTGTTTTGACATAGTTGTGTCGGAAGAGAAATAGTAGGCAATGAATAAAGAGGGGAAACACAAACTGGGCAAGAGAGCTCATGAACTGATCTTGTTTGCAAACATGCACCAAGTGATGCAACTAACAAAACTACAAAAGCATTTGTACAAAAAGTTGTCAACAATCAACCATATCAAAGAGTTAGAAAAGAATCTTTGTAGCGAACTGAAACTTGGATAGTGATTCGGTCATCCATGGATCTTATAAAACATAGATTCTCAAATCATCATAAATTACCAGTGGAAATAGCTTAATGAAACTCGGATTAGTACAAAAAAATAAAAAAATTCACTACTAAATAGTCAAAAAGACCCAATCCAAATGGGAAATCTAAAACGTTGGCAACTAGTGCAGACTAGAATACTGATGGCAGAAAGAAGTTACTGAAACATATAAAGATTAGTTCACTAACTAAACACTGTCCATAGAAACACTAGAAAAGAAACAGTTATCTCTTTCTAGTGTTGTTTAACTTCAGCTCCCTTCTTCTGCCAGAGTCGGTCCAGACCACTGTCCGCATCTCCCTGAAAAAGAGTTGAGCAAAGCATCAGAACAACCTCGGTATTGTGACCAAATTAGTATGTGCGTGGAGTAAAAAAATTAGACAACTGCATAGACTTTGCATGATCATGAAGAGTGCTGAAACGAGGAACACAAGGCGAACCTGACCACGGATGTAACCAGAGAGAGCAAAAGTGGAGAACTGTCCGGTATAGATGCCATTGTCATCCAGATGTCCAACGTTAATCTGAACGGATGCGTGGTCCTTTGAAGTCATCAGCCTGTTGGTGGCCGAGCTGATCCACAAATAACACAATTTTAGTACAACACCCCCGCGTCAAAATCAAACAAACAAAACCATGACAAAAAATATAATTAGTCTAGATTGAGTACCATTTCCTGGGAATGTAAACCTCGATGATTTCCCCTCCTTCGTTTTGCATCTTGATCAATGAGTCTACCTACAACAGACACAAATCTTAGTCATCTCAAAAGCCATCCATAGATATGTTTCTATATTATATGTGCACAATACTAAGTTCAATACATCCAAATCCTAAAACTCCAATCTTTTAAAAACAATCTATAAAAATTACGCATCCGGAACTCCAAAACGACAACAATGTAAACCGGGATATTAGACTAATGCTCAACTGTCCAAAACATACATGTTTGTCACTGGATCACAACAATCTCCCTAATCTTCAGTTTGTTTCAAACCTCGAAAACCGAAACCTACAAACTCCTTCTTCGCAATTGACCTATACAAAATTTACAGACTACGTTATTGTTGAGGCAATACACTTCTTTATCTTTTCAAAGTTAAACTAGTGTAACGTTTTAGCTAAAAACTCCACTGAACCATGCTCAAAATTGATGCATATACATAAATTAAGGTGTGCACAAGTTTACTACTTTCGATTCATGCTTGAGAAACAAGCCAACCCACCACGGAAGCAACGAATTCTTAAGCAAAGACGACGGAGATATTGATATCGTTTGCAGAAAAGTGGAAGCAAAGATTGCGAAATTACAGAGCACAAATGGTTCAGATGCATGTGCATATAATTTTGTGGAAAAGAGACTGGTGAGAGTATTATGAAGATTCAGAAAATAGAGAACGGAAAGAATTTACCGTTGGGCAGCAGTCGCGGCGGAGCGGATGCGAATGCATAGGGTGGTGATGCCGCCGGCTGCCTCAAGACTAAATAGGCACGAGTGGGTTTCTGTTGTGCGTGCGTTTTAGGGGGTTTACCGGGAAGGTTCTCGTGGGTGGGTCGTGGCCCAAGTTCAAATCAGTAACACCCCAAAATAATCATAATGCAGTTCATATTTATAATACTAAGTTACTAACTACAAAATTTGTGGTTTGTTTAAATACTTTAATGACTTACAGTCTTATACGCCAATTTAAGTTCTACTTTAAGTAGCTTATTTAGATACCAGTGTCTATAACTGTCATCAAGTAGCAGATCTTTAGTAAAAATTCAACTTTTATCTTGAGTGATAATTCTTATCTCTTTTGGACTTTTGGTATTTGTACTCATTTTTTACTAATAAAGTTACTCCTTCTCAAAAAAAAAAAAAAAACAAAAAAGATGTAACTATGAATTTTACGTGCTCACAAGGAAACACAACAATAATATAGTTTCGTGTCAGCAATACAGGATCATTTGCTACTACATTCTTTCGCCAAGTAATCATGGCATTGTTAAACTTTCATCTGTTGGTGTGAAATGAAATGGTTTAGTTAGCTCATAATCGCAAGTTTAGTAGGGTTTTCCAAATCAAATGTCTTGAAATGCAGTTCTTTGTTATTTGGGCTTTTCTTCAATGGCCCACTTTGTTGGAACATATGGGTGTCAGCCTTTAGGCCCGTAATCAAACATGCCGAAAAGTGGTTCCTCGCAAATTGCTTCCGCACAAGTACTCGTGCTGCTCAATCCAAAATCCTCGGTGTCTTCTTCTCTGGGTTCTGATTGTCTTTGTGTTTTCTGGGTTCTATCTGTTTTCTGCGACATTTGAAGCAGTGCATCACAATCTTCGTTGGAATTTTGAAGCTTTTCAAGTCGGCTGAAATGGTTCTGATATTCCTTTCAATCAAATCTTGACTCAAGTTGCGAAAATGAAACACTATTCGGCCGTCATCTCGTTGAATAACCAAATGGATCTACATGGAATTGGTGCTGATGCTTATACTCTTAGCATTCTTATTAATTGCTTTTGTCACCTGAACCAACTGGGGTTTAGCTTATCTGTCTTGGGAAAGGTCTTCAAGTTTGGTCTCGAACCAGATGTTGCTACCTTTAACACTCTACTCAACGGCTTCCTTCTTGAGAATAGTGTAGTTGATGCAGCAGAGATCTTTACGAAAATGGTGGAGATTGGAAATTGCAGGCCTGATGTGGTTACTTTCAACACAATAGTAAAGGGCTTCTGCATGAATGGTAACAACACCGCAGCGATTCAATTGTTGAGGAAGATGGAAGAAGGAGATTGCAAGCCTGACATAGTTGTCTATAACACGATCATCAACAGCCTTTGTAAGGATACACTAGTGGTTGATGCGTTGAACCTTTTCTCGGAAATGGAGAGTAAAGGTGTTGCCCCAAGCATCATTACCTATAACTGTTTGATTAATGGAGTTTGCAAATTAGGCGAGTGGCAAGAAGCTACGAGGTTGTTGAATGAAATGGTGAGTAAAAATTCTTTCCCGACGTGTACACCTTCAATGTCTTGGTAGATGGCCTCTGCAAGGAAGGGATGGTTGTGGAAGCAAATCGAGTGGTTGAAATGATGATTCAGAGAGATATTGTACCCGATGTACAGTCACCTACAATTCGCTCATGGATGGTTACTGCTTGAGAGCAGAAATAGGAGAGGCGAAAAAAGTTTTTGAAATGATGCAAAGAAAGGGCTTAGTGGTTTGTGTTTATAGTTATAGCACGTTGATAAATGGATATTGTAAGCATAGAAGGATGGATGAGGCGGTGCTTCTTTTTCAAGATATGTGTGCGAAAGGACTCATTCCAAGTACAGTTATTTATAACACTCTTATGTGTTGCAGAACTGATAGAAAAGTAGTGCAGTGGCGGAAAGTAAAGGAGACACAATATTTAACGAGGTTCGGCAAACTGGCCTACTCCTCGGGGCGGTAGCACTAGTTTCTCTTATTATATGGAGTATCCTCACTACTATCTCCCCCTAGCTTGTACTCTTCTCTTCAGGAGAAGAGTTGGCTATTCGGTTGTGTGTTGAATGAGAGGCATTGCCTCTTCTTATATAGGCAAAGGGCTTGGGGAGGATGACTTCATGGATGAGTGAAGCATCCACATGAGGAAGGTTCTACAACACTCCCCCTTGGATGCTCACGAATCCACATGAATGCTTCTAAATGCTCCCCCTGATGAACATCACCGTAGCTCTTCAATCGATCTAGGAATGTTGAGGTTAAACCCAGCTGGATACTTGACTCTCTCTCTTCTGTCAGAAGGACAAGGACAAGGACTAGGAGAAGCCTGGTGGATTCCAAAAGGTCCAGTGCAGGCTTATGAGAACCGCCAAGATTGGAAGCATGATATGAGATACATTTGCTTCCAATCTCCTTGATATGAGATACCTTTGCTTCTGGAAGGAATGACCGGAATTGGTTATTTGGACTATCGACCTCCAAATCAATGAAGAGCTTCAGCTTCCTCTGAATTAGACTCTGGTGATGAATTCCATTCCTGAGAAGGACTCGCAAGGTTAGACAGATGCTGCAGTGGAGTTTTAGGGAATCCCCAAGTCAACTAATCTTCGGAGTATGATATGAGGTACACTTGCTCCTTTAAGCATATGAAAGGCAAATTGCGCATGAAAGGCTGGATGAGTGATCATCTAAAGGAAATTGGGAATGCTGAGAGACTTCTTCTATACCAAGTTCAGAATGCTGATAATATCAATATATACATGGAGCAGCTAGAGAATAGATGGCTGAGATGTGTTTTCTAGTCATCTCAAGACAGGTAAGGCGCACTCCTTGGGATCCGAGAATGTTTGGCAATCTCTTGTGAGTGGTTCAATGTCTGTTGAAATTAGTCACCCTTGGAACACGTGCGACCAATCATCTGGAATCGGATTCGAAGTTAATGGGATCTGATTTGCAATAAAGTAGATTTGCCTGTCAGGTCTCAAACGAAGGAGACCCATTTTTCTCTAGATATCCTCCGTGCAATCCATCTTTGGAAGTCGCATCTTCAAAGACTTTCACCTGCAAATTTTCTCAGCTTTAGTCCTCCAATTTTCCTAGCATTTCATACCTTTCTTTCTTTCCAGTAATGGCTTCATCCTCCAATGTTTCTCCTGATTTGACTCTTGCTCCCCCTGGAGATTCGACGCCAAGTGTTAAGATTTGGCGTCCCACTTTTAATTCCAGCACAGGCCCGCTTACTGTCAAAGACTCAGTAATGCGCAATGATGATACTACATCAATAGTGGCCTGGAACATCTCGACTCCAGAGGATGAGATGTTGTTAGCGGGGCGTTCTGACAAAGAAGCCATGACATGTGCTATGGCTTCATGTGTCCAGAGTGCAACACAAGTGTCAAATCTGGCCAATCGACTGGTGGCCCGAAACTATGAGCAAGATGTGCTCAAGAAGGATAACCAATCATTGAGAGAAGAGAACCGACGCCTGCATGCCATATGCAATCGGTACTCAACAGAGATGAAGGACAAACTTGACTGGCTGGAGTCCAGATCCTCTGTTCTACCGCATAAGGATTCTTGATTGCATCCATTCTGGGATAATATCAATTCCAGGACTTTGTGAAAAACTTTATGTTACAAGCTTTGCCGTATGCCTTGTAATCTTGTTTTTCTCATTTTCTTGTAAAAAAGACCCATTTGTAACCTACAGGGTTCACATTGGGCGGGGTTTGACAGACTGGTCCGAATATACTACAAGAAATTCAAATTTTCCTGAATTGCATATTTCAATCATATCTCTGTATTTAGATCCCCATAGAGATATCTTGCAATCATATCCATAAGTTGCATATTTAGTTTTTCGGAAACTACCAAACTGAGAAGGTAGTGGAACGCCATTGCGTCCATTACGAGAGAATACATCTCATCGTAATCAATGTCAGGGCTAATGAGAGAAGCCTTTTACCATAAGGCGTGCCTTCGCACTATTTCATTCTCATCATTACGCTACCTTACGAAATCCCACATGTAACCTACAGGGTTCACATTGGGTAGTGTGGGAACTTCAGGTCCAAACACTTTTCGCTAAGGAATCTAAATCGACCTGCATTGTTTCTTTCCATTTTCACCAATTAGTTCAACGTTGTGCTTAATCAACGGAACGCGGTTCGATATCGTCGCACTTTGTGATTCAGTGGCCACTGCATAAGCAAAGATATCATCGATGATTATCTCATTTTGATTCCATAAACTCATCCGGACCGAGATCTCTTGATCCTCGGGAATTTGGATTTTGGGGTATCACCCTGGGACGTCTCCCAGGACACTTCCATAATCCTGCGCAATTTATGAGTTGGATTGGTTGAGATAGCGATAGGATTCAATTGTGCCATAGTTCTCCTCTTCTGGGGAGTGAATCCTTCGAACCGAGTCTGTCTCGCTTCTGGCCGAGGACAGAGGATTGGCTAGCCGCCGATGTACCTCGTTCGTCAGGAACGAAACGTCATACAGAGACGTTGCATCTTTCAGGATGATTTTGCGTCCTACAGGGACACCTTCATTACAGTATTTGTTTTGTATGTGGTATATATGATCTCGTCACTTTTATTTGATCATAAGGGGCATCAACCATATCTAAGCAATATTCATCATCCACGTTAATTCGCGTGGGTAAGATGTTGCACTTACTTATTATACTGTGTGATGCGGGGATCAAGATGAGACATAGTGGATGCATCCCTGTCAATTCACGCCGTTCTTCAGGAACGTTGACGTTCTTTCCTCCCCCTAACGGCAGGAAGACTGTCTCATCAAAGTGACTATTTGCAATGAAGGCCTGTCAATGGAGGGAAATCATATCCGATAAAGATTCCGAAATTGAGGACCCATATTGGTACGTTGCGGCGGCGCAACTGGCACATAAACTGCACACCCAACATTGCGTAAGTACGGTGAATCATGTCCATACCCAGTAACCAACTGTAACGCTCAACATGAGTGGGTGGAGATGGGTCTCAAGCGGACCAATATAGTTGCATGCAGAATTGCATAGTCCCACGCAGAAAACGGGAAACGTTGTGAACATCATCAACTAGGCTGACCCGGGTCTGCCCAGCCGGTCTAATCCTTGTTTCTGCGAGATCATTTTGAGTATGAACATAGGGAATTAAATGTTCAATCTCAATCCTAAGGGACGTGTAATAATAATCGAAAGCCTTCGATATAAACTTTCCGACATTATCCAGTCTTCTAGACTACAACGGATAACTAGGGTGGTGAGCCCTCAATATGTGCCAGAAGTTTAGCAAATGCAGCTTTTGATGTGGACAATAGACATGTGATCAGCGAGTCACTACATCAACCAAAACCATAAAATCTTTATATGGTCCGCGTATTGGTTGGCAATCGTCCACAAACTTTTCCCTTTTTAACATGGTAACTGTTCAATCGAATATCCTTATAACCCAACAATATTCTTCCGGATTGTGGTGAGTATAATGTCTTTGTGGAACTTCATGGAGGTATGAAGTTAATAATATATCTCCATTCAGAGAGAATATTATGCGCAGCCGCTCTATCATCCATATGATTAACTTTACATTCCTCAACATGAATTAATTGAATTGATACATGATCAAGGAAACTACTGGTTCCAATTGATTCAATTAATTGATATTCGAGAACAAGATCCGGATAAGACTGAAACTTAAACCCGGATAGAGCAAAATCTAGCTCTCAATTAATCCCAATGTCTTTCAGTTTGGATTTGATTAAGGAACTTCATGTCCCATCATATTATGATGACTAAGGAACTTCGGGTCCAATCATATAATAAGGATCAAGGAACTTCAGGTCCGATCTCTTGCATGATATAAAATATCAAATATTTGCAAGACTCCGTTACTCATGATATTGCACTGGCATATAATATAAAATGGGAATCGGTAAAACCGTACCATCATCCCACAATCAGAATTTAAATTACAGAAAGTAAATAGCAGAATTTAAATTGCTGAAAGTAAATTACAGAATTTAAATTGCTGAAAGTAAATGACAGAATTTAAATTGCTGAAAGTAAATAGCAGAATTTAAATTGCTGAAAGTAAATATGGAGAGGCGGTACAACCGTCCAACATCCCACATTTGCAGAATTTAAATTGCATAAAGTAAATATGGGGAGGCGGTACAACCGTCCAACATCCCACAGTTGCAGAATTTAAATTGCAGAAAGTAAATAACGAAATTTAAATTGCAGAAAGTAAATAGTTAGAAGTTAGATGTTAGATCAATATTAGTAACTTCTTTTGAAACTTCGGGTTTCATTCGAAACTTCAGGTTCGAGATTTATTGTGAACTTCGGGTTCACTATGCGTGCCAGTACAATATTAGTAACTTATAGTTTTGAAACTTCGGGTTTCATTCGTATCTTCAGGTTCGATTATAATTTCACTTGAAATAATACTGTGGTTAAAAAGCCCACAGTCCAAACAAAAGTTTTGGGTATGCTCGAAACTTCGGGTTCGAGGTCTATTGTGAACTTCGGGTTCACTTTGCATTTAATTGAAATAAAATTCAAAGTTAGAAACTTCGGGTTTCTAAGTTTGAATTAAGCTTGAAACTTCGGGTTCAATATATGTGATGAACTTCAGGTTCAATCGAAATTGCATATTCTAACAAGTACATGTATATGCCCGAAAAAGAGACCAAATAAAAGGTCTCGAGTCTGCTGGACTCGTATAGGTTTGAAAACCAATGGCCCAAAGACAAAAATCTGGTACAAAATCCAGGGGGCCCAAAATCCAGCCCAAAACAAGAACCGGCCCAATCTGCCAAAACCAGCCCAAATCACTGTTCGGTGAGGCCATCCGAACAAGGAGAAGCAATAACAGGCGCGTTCGGTTAGATTCTCCGAACGCCTAGTATCCCAGCCCCTAGTGCGTTCGGTAGGTGCAACCGAACGAATTCATGGGCCTAAGTCAGTGTTCTGTTAATACTTACGAACATAGGTCAGCCCTGTTCGGTTGAAGCTACCGAACGAACAGACAACAGAGTCAACGCCGTCGCAAGGAGTCGATCGGCGCTAAGCTTCCGGTTCAGACGTCGGGGCTGTCGTGGTGTGCGAGCGTTGGGCTCGACTTCACGGTGCTGGCGTTGGTGGCGGATCAACGGGATCCGGCGACGTGGGCGGCGACTTCTGGTCGTCCTCATCGTGCGGTGGCGTCGAGAAACGGCGGGGACTGCGACTGCAGGGAGTCGACCGGTGTCTGCTCTTCTGGGCAGACGAGACGGCGGGCGAGATGTGGATGCCGGCTGCTGCTGGAGCGCGTCGGAGAGGTTAGTCGTGGATCGCCGTCAGAGTTGAGCTCGCCGTCGAGGAATACATGGCGCACTCGCCGACGAGGATGAGGTTCGGTGATGATCGCGTTTGGCGACAACAGGTCGCCTGGATTCTTCGGGATCCTTGATAACCGCGGGCCAGCCGGTTGGGCGCCAAGGAGTATCGGCGGTTCGCAGCTGCTGGCGCGAAACGTTGGGCTGCGTTCAGGGAGTGTCCAAACACTGTTTCGATGCCTGGTCTACTGGACTTGGGCATCTGAAGTTTTGAACTTCGTTTTTTTTTTTTTTAGTTCAACAGTATAGGAGAAGAAGGGGGTTAGGTGTGGGAAACATTTTAGTGAGTTTCTGCCTGTAAAGAACTGCAGGTTCTTTACTGCATACAGTGAGAATCTTTAGGTCCTCATTCTGGATTGCTCTTCTGGAGAAATCCTTTTTCAGTAGGAAATATTGAGTAGTGCTTTGCGGTAGGTAAAGCAAAAGCAATCAATTCCTTTATCTGTGTCCAGTCCACCACTGATACTTACACGAGAGCAATTCGTGCTGATAACGTGTTGCAGAACTGATAGAAAAGTAATGCAGTGGCGGAAAGTAAAGGAGACACAATATTTAACGAGGTTCGGCAAATTGGCCTACTCCTCGGGGCGGTAGCACTAGTTTCTCTTATTATATGGAAATACTGGAAATGTATACAATATAGAGTATCCTCACTACTATCTCCTCTGGCTTGTACTCTTCTCTTCAGGAGAAGAGTTGGCTATTCGGTTGTGTGTTGAATGAGAGGCATTGCCTCTTCTTATATAGGCAAAGGGCTTGGGGAGGATGACTTCATGGATGAGTGAAGCATCCACATGAGGAAGGTTCTACAACATTATGAACGGTTTTTGCAAGCTGGGGAGAATACAAGATGCACTGAAGTTGTTGTCTAAGATGAAAGATTCTGACCAAATTCCAAATGTTCAAACTTATGGTGTCTTACTGGATGGGCTATGTAAAAACCAACAAATTGCGTTGGCAATGGAACTTCTTACAGAGATGGAGGGCAAGAAGTTGGAGCTAGATATTGTGATTTATAATATTCTTATTGAAGGTTTATGCATAGCTAGGAAAATTGAACGGGCAAGGGACCTATTTAGTAGTTTATCTTCTAAAGGAATGCAACCTGATGTGAAGACGTATACTATATTGATCAGTGGACTATGTACTGGTGGGCTAACAAGGGAAGCAGAAACGTTGCTTAGAGAAATGGAAAAGAAAGGCTGTTCTCCAGATGGTTTCACTTACAACATAATTATCCGGGGATTTATCAGGAACAATGATACATCAAAAGGGATGGAACTTATTCAAGAAATGAAGGAGAAGGGTTTCTCTGGAGATTCTATGACTATGGAATTGATAATTAATTTGTTGTCTAAAGATGTAGATCCTGCACAGTTGACATTGATAAGAAAGACACTGTGAACGCATATATGTCTGCATTATTGAAAATGAAGCAGTGCTTTTATTTGTCATAGAAATCATTGACAGAGGTGCACCTTTGAATACTACATACATACAGAGGTTTTGTTTATTCCATTGCTTAGATTTATCCACCGTGTGAAAACACAATGCCCAGTTTTCAATTGGTGCTGAGGTTCAAATATTTCACTGTTGTTGACAATATTAGAAGTTAATTTGCATGTTTGTACAATTTTTGAGTTAGATATAACAATTACATAAGGAATATCTTCCCATTGTAATGTTCTTTTCATACTTCAGTAAGTCAATATGTGAACCCTATAATCTAGATTGGAGGGATTGTACCGTTCTATTGAGATATTGCTTGTTTTGGTTTGCATTATAGCTGAGTTTTGTGTTGAAGGGAAGTTCAATTTCATTTAATTCTGAGACTGATTTTTGGCTTTACCTAATGGTTGTTCTGTTGCTGCAATAACTTTTCATATAATCTAATTTTTTATGTTATTGAACAAAAAGCAGTGGTCTCGATTGTCCGGGAGGAGATGGAGGAAGGTATAGTGGTAAGATGGTGGCGAGGAGCTAGTCTAGGCTTGCTGATGGCTTTTTTAATGCAAATATGGTGCATGGACTGTAACAACTTGGACTGCATGGTATGGTTAGTGAAAAGCTCATTTGTGAGAGTTCTCCCTCTGTAAATTAGAAACCCCAACCAAAAATCTTATTAGCACTAAATAAAGAATCTTGGGCTTGAGAAATGGACAGAATTGAAAATAAATTTGAACTGAATATCTAGTATATTGTAATGCATGTTACACGAAATCCCAAATTTCGTCTTCACCCTCAGAAAAAATGCATCAAAATATCGTAGGTTCTCAAAGAGGATTTGTGAGTTACATGAAAATGGTAGAAATACATAGCTCATAGACAACTGGATTAGCTTTCACAATCTTGAGCAGAAATTTTGATTTTAAATACCATAGCTGTCTTAATTCTCATTTCATCTCAATTAAATAATATCTGAACTTTGGTCAGTCCCAAATGTGCTACTTTGATTCCTTTCTACGGTCTTAGAGCATCTCCAACAACGCTCGGCAAATTTTGGCTATTTTAGCCAGTGAGAGCTCTCCAACGGTACTTTAGCTATCGTTGGAGTCCAACAACTTCCAACAACGATAGCTAAAGTTTTGCTATCAAAATGTTAAACCCCCACATTCTCTAAAAAAAAAAAAAATTTTAAACCCACCGACGGCGATTTTGGCCGGTCGCCGGCCGTCCGGACCTCCGTTCGGAATTCCGCCGGCACCTACGTGACCGGCGTGACGTCGCCGACGTGGTGGTGGCGGTGGCGTTTCAGGGAAGTGGCCGGCGTGGCAGCGACGGCGGCAGAACCAAAATCGGCCTCCGACGGCATTTTTGGTCGATCGTCGGCCGTTCGACCTCCGTTCGGAATTCCGCCGGCACCTACATGGTGGTGGCGGTGGCATTCCAGGGAAGTGGCCGGCGTGGCAGCAACGCCGGCAGAACCAAAACACGGCCACCAACGACGTTTTTCGGCTGATCTCCGCCGTCCGACCTCCGTTCGGAATTCCGTCGGCACCTACGTGACCGGTGTGACGTCGCGGACGTGGTGGTGGCGGTGGCGTTCCAGGAGAGTGACCGGTGTGGCAGCGACGGCGGCAGAACCAAAACGCTGCCACCGAGGACGTTTTCCGGCTGATCTCCGCCGTCCGACCTCCGTTCGGAATTCCGCCGGCACCTACGTGATCGTCGTGACGTCGCCGACGTGGTGGTGGCGGTGGCGTTCCAGGGAAGTGGCCGGCGTGGCAGCGACGGCGGCAGAACCAAAACGCGCCTTCGACGCCGAACGCGAAATAATAATAAAAAATTTTAGCGAGCTAGCCATTTTCTCGCTCTTCTTCGCCAAATCTGGCGAGCTTCTGTTCACAAAACCAAAATGACGAGCGTGATGGCGAGGCCGTTGGAGGAAGAAAAAATGGCGTTTTTCGGCAAATTTAGCCCAACAATCTCTTTTAGCGAGGCTGTTGGAGATGCTCTTACCAATTGCATTACTAATCAATAATTAAATTCAGTGTTGGGTTGTTGATGATTGTAGATTTTATGTCGCAGTGGTAGTTGTTGTATTGGAGTACTACTAGAGTCAGTCATAGCTCAAAGGAAAGCAGATACAGATACTTTAGCTGGAACATCACATCTCCTTTTCATTTCAGTACTATTTGTGAGGCTCTCTTGTCATGCGGTGAGTTCCTCCTACGAAAACTATTTGTGAGGCTCTCTTGTCATTCTCTTATCATGCTTTGTGTTTTAGATTTTTATTTTTTGTTTTAACGATTATATGTGGCTGCTGATTCTTTTATTTTTATAACTTTTGATTTACATTGATGTTTGCTTGTTTTGTTTGGGGCTGGCTGAGGATTTGGTTAATATGTTACTTGATCAGTGAGTTATTCAGTATCTGTTTGTGCTTTACAAGTTGGAATTTTAAAGTCGATCTGAGATTGCCATTGTTTTGAATTGTTTTCCGTTGGTATATCAGTTTTGGCTTAGCCCTTCGAAGCTTATATAGGAGTATTATAGTACTTAGTAAAATTGGGTTACTTACTGTGATGTTTTCTGTGTACTGTTTTCTTTTATAGGATTCATTTTTCACAAAAAGAAGATATATCAATTTGCTCAGATATTACTTTTTTGTTCTTTTTCCATTTCTTCCTTTTGGAAAAATCTGTTTTTTAGCTTTTATCTTGCTTGGTTCTTCTGACTTTTATGACCCATCTTTGAGGTCTATATGCATTTAACAAATAGATTACACGTAAGTACTTCTTTCCCTCTTTCCTACTTAACATCTTTTCCCTGGCTTACTTGGTACATTAGTCTTTGGTTACTTTGAGAGAGGCCATAGATGTAGCGCATATGAAATGAATAAACTCCTTTATGCGAATTCCAAATTATCTGTTCATGTTTAGTCATTCTCTCATATTTCATGTGTAATAACCATTATACTGAAGTATTTCTTCCATGTTAACTACATTCTCCAAGCATTAGACATGACTGGCAGGCAGCGATTCATTTACTAAGCAGTGCAGATGGGCCATCGGAAATGGGTTTCTCCCAAAGCATTTGCAGGTATGGGATTAATTTACTCACCTGCTGAATGTGTTGAATGAAATGGTGAGTAAAAATGTCTTTCCCGATGTGCGCACATTCAATGCCTTGGTAGATGGACTTTGTAAGGAAGGGCTGATCCGAGAAGCAGAGAAAGTGGTAGAGATGATGATGAGAGAGATATGGTAGAGATGATGATGAGAGAGATATTGTACCTGATACAATCACTTATACCTCTATCATGGATGGTTACTGTTTGAGAGGAGAAATAGGACAGGCGGAAAAAGTTTTTGAAATGATGCAAAGCAAAGGCTCCACTGTTAATGTTCATAGTTATAACGTATTGATAAACGGATACTGTAAGCATAAAAGGATGGATGATGCCATGTTACTTTCTGAGGAAATGTCTGGGAAGGGACTCATTCCAGATACAGTTATTTATACCACTCTGATGAATGGTTTTTGCAAGCTCGGGAGAATACATGATGCACTGAAATTGTTGTACACGATGAACGATTATGGACAACTTCCAGATGTTCAAACTTACGGTGTCTTATTGGCTGGCCTATGTAAAAACCAAAAAATTTCCTTGGCAATGGAACTTCTTACAGTGATGGAAAGCGAGAAGTTGGCGCTAGATATTGTGATTTATACTATTGTTATTGAAGGCTTATGCATAGCTGGGAAAGTTGAATCTGCAAGGGATCGCTTTAGTAGTTTATCTTCTAAAGGAAGAGAGAGGTTGTTCTCCAAATGATTGCACCTATAATGTTATTATCCGGAGATTTATCAAGAACAATGAGACATCAAAAGCGATGGGACTTATTCAACAAATGAAGGAGAAGGGTTTCTCTGCAGATTCTACGACTATGGAATTGATAATTAATTTGTTTGTCTAAAGATAATATAGATCCCGCACTATTGCCATTAATGAAAAGATGTTAATGGAGTTGGTTTTTCTTCTCTCTTTGAAAACTGATGAGTAATTGAGTATATTCTCTCGCTAAGTCCATAATATTCCTCAAGTAAAGCCACGGGTGTTATAGTGTACAAATAGTATCCACATAGCTGGATAAAAGAGATTCATGTGCATGTGCATGTGACAACAATGCCGGAATATGTGGGTTAGTAGAAAGAACAAAATTTACGCCAGCCTTCTTCGTGGTTGCCGTGACTCCTCGTGATCTCTCACACATTGATTATTCTCTAATTTTCCTTTTCAAGAAAACAAAATAGAAAAGTGGGAATCCAGCCGACTTGAACGATGCAATGTGGTGTCACCCTCGATCAAAATAGACTAAACAAAATAAAAAATTCACTGGAGAATATAAAGATAGTACTATACCTCAATAAACAAACGACGTCGTTTAGGTGCTCCGAGTTTGAAACGCGTTAAAGAAAACGCAGGTCGTCGTTGGTCTCTGGAATCTCAGAAAGTCAAGAAACGACGATCTCCGGCCCGTCACGTTTGCATTGACTCCGTCTAACCGTCCAAAAAGGGACTCTGCTAAAATGCGCTGTGGGTTGATCTGTTGACGTGCCTTTTTTATTACAAGACCAACTCAGATACGAGATTTCATATAAGCAAGACTTCTGATTTCCTTGCAGCACTCGGCAAAAAAAAAAAAAAAAAAAACACAAACGAAGACGCATTCTATTCAAGCCTGCTCTGCGCAATCCAAAATCCTCGGTGTCTTCTTCTCTGGGTTCTGATTGTCTGTGTGGTTTCTGGGTTCTGTCTATTTTCTGCCACATTTGAAGCGGAGCATCACAATCTTCGTTGGAATTTTGAGGCGTTTTTTAAGTCGGCTGAAATGGTTCTGATGAAGGAATTGTATCCATTTGGTGTTTTTTTTTCAATTTGATTATGATTTTTGAATTCTGTGTTTTAATTCTGGGTTTCCCTTTTCTCTAGTTGCTAAGAAGATGGCCTTTGAACTTAATTTGTGCTGTTTCAGTGTAGGCATTAAGACAAATTGAGCAAATTATGATTTCTTGTGTTTGTTGAAATTTTCGGCATTTGCCAGTGAATTCGTATATGGAAGTGTATAATGCGCTGTGCTCATGTTAGATTCTCTGGTATGTTCTGGACTGCATAGAATCATGTGTAAATTTTGCAAGCAGTGGTTTACAGTTTGGTCATGCCTATATTGGATTACTTATCAATGAAGGCTATAGAAAGTTCGTACTTTACAGCTCTTGAAAATATAAAAAAGATATGGCCCCTTTCTCTTGAGGTTTCCTTAACTCTAGACTTTGCGTGAAGCCGGATTGTGATGCCCCTGTCGTTGGAAGAGGTAAATGTAGTTAACAAGTTTGCAATTTTGTGTTGTAAGAAAGTACTTTGCCATGAGTTTTTACACAGTTAGTTGTCACTTATTGCTGAATCACATGTTTGAACTTCAGTATCAAGTAGCCCAGATGTACATGGTCACGAAGATGCAGCAACAGAACACCACCAGTACGGAAGGGGTGGAAGTATTAGAGACTAGACCCTTTGAAGATGATGTATTTGGAAAGGGTCGATATACTTCTAAAATCTATCGTCTACAAAGGTAAATAACTACACATGAGAATGTGGTCGAGTCAAGTTGCAAACAAACTTCAATTTTCTTCAGTTGGTATTCTTACTTTATGCCTATTGCTAGCGAATGATGCAGCTAACTTAAGCTATTTTAGTCTGAACGTGCAATATAGGCTCCCTTATGGATGAGGAACTATAACCAGAAATGAATTAATTTGGTTAGTTCAAAACATACTCATTACCTGCACACTAGCCGTAATTACCAAGAGACTTCCGAACCATGCAGGCTTATGTGTTGTAGCTTAGTTAAGGCCGCGTCTTGTTTTCTAAGGATTGTACAAGTTCAGATTAGTATCTTGATGAACCAACTTACATGTTCTTGTGAAAGATGAAAAATTAGTTGATTGACCTAGATGAGTGAGGATCAATCTTTACTATTATTCCATCATTTGTTTTCACTTTCCTTCTTGGTTTTTGTGGTGCATAGAATATGTTTATAGTGATTGTTTGTTAACTCTATACAGCTATTATTGGAATGTTGATTTAGAATCTCTTTCTTCTGTTGAAAAGATAGCTTGGTTCATTAGTTTGTTCGTGATTTTTTTCACAGAGTTGATGTTATATATGGTTTTACTATATAGTGGCCTCTCTGTCTTCTTTCTCTTTATATTCGTGAAGTGAATTCTCTGTTATTACTGTTTTATGCAGACATTTCTTGTATTTACAAATTACATTAGCTTATTCATTTTTATATTGCAGCAAAGCTCCTTCTTGGCTTACCACTTTTGCACCAGCAGATGCTCTCATCATGCAGGAGGAATCCTGGAATGCATACCCAAGATGCAAAACAGGTATTCCATTTGTTCATGATAATTTTGTTTCTCTTGTAATTAAGCATGTTCAAAACTTATTCTAACCTGGTTCTTGGTTGTCTGCAAATGGATGTTTGATGCCACAGTAATTAAGGTAACAAAATTGTTCATTCCTAACGTTGATTGATATTCCATAGATTATTTCACTTTTTAAAATCTCACTTGTTATACATCTTTGCAGTGCCCATACTTTACAAAGTTTCAGCTGACTGTTGAAACCGTTCACAAGGCTGACAATGGGCATTCAGATAATGTAATTTTCTGTAAAGTCTTAGTTCTCTTACTCCTAACTCTATTTGTAACCCAAAAATTGTAACTTAAAGTATTATATATTAACTTTCTTTCTTGTATTTGCTTTGCCACTTTGTATGCAAACTAGGTACATGATCTAAGCAAAGCACAACTAGCAACCAGGGATGTGGAAATTGTTGATATAGCCTCATCGGCAAGGGATTACTGGAGTTACATAGTCGGTAGTAGTAATACAGACTTATCTGAATTTGCATCAGTGAAAACTGGTCGCGGTCCCCTTTTAGAGGGGTGGCAGGTAGGAATACCCCCTGCCAGTATTTTAGTCGAGTGGTTCATCGGTTTAATATTACATATGATTGGATATCTGTTTACATGAATAAAAAGTATTGCAAACAGTTGCACTCTCTGGTTTGCATTTTCACTTAAATGCGCTTGCAAATCTAGCTTCTACTCTGTTACTTATTATCTAATATTTTCAGGAGAGGTCGAATCCAGTTATGACAGCCTACAAACTGGTTACCATTGATGCGCCATACTGGGGTTTTGGCTATAGACTTGAACAATCTTTGCTATTGGTAAGCTTTTTTAGATTTTGAACATATATTCTATGCCATATAGGTCTTTGGGTAATGGCAAACGTCTTTTCCAATCAACAGCTAAGCAAATGGCAGCATTACCTGTATATATGACAAAGATGATTCATAAGCTATGTTTGTAGTTTAATCATATTTCCATGTGACGCTTGTTTTGCAAGCAGAACGGGTGAACACTATGTTTTCGTCAGCAATTAAAATTACGGATAAGAGGACGCAGAGACAGGGAAATTGTAACTTTTGACCTGATTTATAATTCATCTTATGTAACATTTCTGAACTTGTCATTTTTCTGTATGTCCTAGTCATGAAATATTTACCTCTATCTATCAGCTTGAAAATATCGTATCTACAAGTAAACCTTAAAACCATTAAACATTATTTGTGGTGATCTTGTCCTCTTATGTACTTTGTATTCTCTTTATTAATACAAGCTTTGTTTCTGATTTTATAAACTTACTTGGCAGTGTGAAATTTGTTACCTTTGCATATGGTTTCTAGTCATCTTGTGCTATGTGTGTTAGTAAATTGTGGAGTTAACCTTCTATTCTATTTTCAATAGGGTGAAAGGGCTCTTTTCCTAGAGAGCCATCGGAATTGTTTTTCTTGGATTGATGAATGGTTTGGAATGACAATACAGCAGATACGTGAAATTGAACAACAAAGAGACTCAGAGGTATGAGGGTTCTAAACAGCTCATTTTTAAATGTTACCCTGATTAATAAAGTTTCTGCTTAGTTTTAAATTTCAGTAGCTATCTAAAGAAAACAAAATGGGAACTTTACTTAGGTTGTGATCAAAATTAAATTTTAGAGCTACTTTGTTTTAAGAATTCAAACGTATAGGTGTGCTTTGTCTATGTGTTGGTGGCAGAATCTTATGTTCTCATAAGCCAAGTACACTTTTGTCCCCTGTAATGTACTAAAAGTCCCATTCTGGATCATCTATTTCAATTTGAAGATTTTTAACCCTGTAAATACTAATAACAAATTTGTGTTGATCCATTCCCTATAGCTTCAAAACCAATTAATGTCTGTCCTGGACCTTTCATTTTGAATTTTTTTGTTAGTTTGGTCCCTTTATCCACGTCTACTAATCCAATCAGATAAATAGAGCCCTGAATTTTACACCAGACAATCTCAATTTAACCTGACCGTGAGCAGGTGGTCATTATGGCAATTACGAAGCCTGATAAATTTTGTAATTGAAACTGATAAGTTTGAACTTTATTTTCTGGGTTAAACAGCATTGTTTTATAGCAAAACTAGAGGAGGGTAAAGTGCACTTGGTCTTTTAATCAATCCATACTGTAGTTGCAATTATATGTATATATTTTCATTTGGCACTCCTTTTCTTTCTTGTGGGAAGAAAGAAAAGGAGTGCCAATTTTAGTTCTTCTGAACGATTGTTTCTGGTCATTCAAATTCATCTCCAGGATCTTTAGCTGAATCAAGTAGTCAACTTGCTTCCAGTATTGATTCTTATATGATAGTCTGGTTAATTTCCGGGGATTTAGTCTTGTCTGTTTTCAAAGTGAATATTGCAGTATTCAATTTCTGTTATCTGTTGACTTGCTTGCTTCAAACCAACGATAACATTGTGTTTTTATGCCTGCTTTTCTATGCTGAAGACACAGGAACTTGCGAGGCAAACTTTAGTGAAGAATATTGACGGGTTTGACCAGAGATTATTACCTGAAAGTGAAGAAATCTATCATGGGCAGAGGCCTCAGCTCTCAACTTAAATACACACCGCACTGGCTTTCGTAGACATGAAAAAAATGGTTTAATACAACTGCTGGGTTCTAACAAAGTCTTCTGATAGACTGCACTGGACGTACTGAATTGCCGGATGTAGTAGTTGAACATGCAAAGGCAACAAGGTTTGAAAGTTCTACTGCTGATACATTTGGCTGCACAAATTTGACAGAAGATTGTAAGCATAGAGTACTAACATGTATCAAACCCAGCTGAATTTTCAAAGATCAAATATTGAAACACCCAGATTGAAACTGTTCTCATTGTTTAGAATACTTTCTATATTTCTTGATTCTCTTGGAAATAGTTGTGCATATGCCACGTTTACAAATTACAACTTTTAAGATTATTTACAGCAAATGCTACAGAATTGTTCTGCAATTTCAACCACTTTCATTTGCATTCACTTTGTAATTCAGCTACAAAAATTTGAATAGATTACCAAGTGACAAACAAACTCACTCTTAATTTTCCATGAGAAAATTAAATTATATGAACTATCAAAGCCAAGGTCACTTGGTGTAACTGAACTGAACTTCCTAAAATCTGACTTATCAGCAATCATGCAGCTCTACCCAGCTGTCTCTTTATCGTCGTAGAATTCGAGAGGAGGTTGGTTGAGATCCAATTCGAATTTCCCAGGATCTGGACTGATCTCACCATCTTCTAAATCCATGAGTGCTACTTCAGCTGTTGCTTGAACTTCTTCCAAAGGTAAAACCCTGTAGTTGTGACCCCTCATATGGCCTCCAAGAGCCTGACCTGTTGAGAACTTGCTGGGGCAAATATTGCACACAAACTGCTTGATTCTATGCCCCAATGCATGAGCTTCTTCTGCTCTGTCAGGTACTTGGACTCTGGTAGCATCAATGCCATAGTATTTTCCCTTTTCAGCGAATTTGGTATTAGATTCGTGAGTTTTTCTTGGAATCTGCTTGTGGGTTTTGGAAGCCGGCTTCATCATCTTTTTCGACCTCAGCTTCCAACTGGTCTGATCAGCATCATTGTCATCATCTTCTTCCATGAATGCCTTTCCTTTACCTCCAATACTGAACTTGTCTGGTACTAAAATGGCACCACCAGAACTTTCACTGCCCTCCATAGTTTTACTACCATCAAGTTTCAGTTTGATCTTCAACGAAGGCGTGCCTTTGTATACAGCAAGTGACTGATGTATTGGCTTCTTTACTGAATGTTCACCAACCTCGTCATTCGAATATGCACTACTGAACGCAGAATATCCCTCCCTCTTCACATCACTCATTGTATCTGATCTTCTGAATCTAAATTCTCGAGGCTTGCTTGGAATCTGCTTTCGATCTTTTTGATCATACAAGTCAATATCTTTCATTGGTTCTCTGGTTACTTTTGCACCTCCAGTACTTTTACTTGCCTCCATAGTAATCTTCTTGTTACTACAATCAAATCTGGCTTTCTTGGATGAAAGGTTACCTTTGTATCGAACGGGAGACTCTTCATCTATCATCTTCTTCCCTGAAAACTCACCAATTGGACTCCTGCACACACGCCTCTCTTCAATCTTCTCCCAGTTTACTAAGAAATTTGCTGCATCAACATCTGTTTCAATGGTGTGATTAGATAAATGGCCATCACTACCATCATCGACGTCATCATCCTCCTCTTCAGAGACATTATTATGCGAAGAAGAAGAGTTGCTCTCTTGTTCCGGAGGCAGAACAACCCCTGGAGGCCTAACACCTTTCCAATCTCTTTCCCTGTGGAGCCTCATGTGGCCGTGCAAAGATTTTGTTGATGGGAAGTTCTTGTGGCAAACATAGCATGAGGTGCTATTGTTGCGACCAGCATCAAGTGGCTCATGTGCTTTTTTGATCGAAAGGTGTTTACTCTTGGTCTTGAACTTGGTGGTCTTCTTGGGAAGAAGAGTTTGATTGAAGTGAACTTTTATGTGACCTCCCAAAGCTTTTCCATTTGAGAATCTCTTGCCACATTGCTCACAAACCCGATCCCCTCTTCGATGTACTACTTGTTCTTCTTTCTCTTGTGAATGTAGCTCATCATCATCGTCCATGCTTTCTTCATCTTCTTCATCTTCTTGGAGGTGTTTGTTCTTCTCTTGAAATTTTTTCATGAGAAAAGATAAACTAAGAGATTTAGATTTTAGCTAATTGATTAAAGAAGGCACATTGGAGTTTCTGATTGTGTTGAACAACTAGGGTTATCTGAAAACTCTATTAGAGTGTTATAATTTCAGTTGAAGACCCTAATATAATTTGTTATGAGTTCTGGTTTTGATGTGCTACTCTCTGTTTTTTTTTGTTTGTAGTGACAAAGAATCGTCCTAATTAAGTGGGAAATCGATTAAGATATGATTTGGAGTTAATTTAGTGGCTTGTACAAATGGGTTGGTTCAAATCTCTTGAGCTGATCCGTTTTATTATGATTAGGGTCCAAATTGATATGTTTGATTACCGTGTAAACTCGGTGTAACAAATCAGCTACCTTCATTTAAGAAGGGTGGGTAAACGGGGTAAAAATGATGGGGAAATAGAACTTGATTGGTCAAAGTCAATGCTGTTAAAAAATGAAGTCTAATCCAATGAAGCTAGCTGGTACTTGCATCTCCTTTCTATCCAAGGAAAAATTTAGGGTGGCATGGATCAAATCCTTTTAGCAGATTGTTACCCTGTTTGAAAAGATTATGCATAATTGCAAACTTGGAAGGGAAGGGAAAGATTGAGAGATTTTCTCGATAAAAATTCCATTTCAAAAAAATTCCAAAGACAAAATCCGGGAAAATTTTATTATGTGACGGTCATATTACTGACTATGAAACGTTATTCATTTAAAATTAAATGTTATAAAATAGATGTAGCAAGGGAAAAAGATACTGCACATTAGTTATATCATGTCTCTCAGATCTCTTGGTAGTCCGATCTAGTAACCCAAGTAGCTGCTGCATTGATTGAAACGAAAGAGCTTATTTGAATTGACTTGACTAGCATGTCATAAGCATCAGAAAGTTTGGACCTAAATACAAATTATGATTGGAATGAATCACATAGCCCTTTAGGAACGTATAAGGATTTTAAATTTACCTGCATATTTGAGACAGGACACCCTATGTTTCTATAGCAGTTGAAGTTCATCTTGACTATGCTGTATATATGTAATAGTCTGATACACTTATGACACGTTTACTAACTTGGAATATGAATCACTACAAATTGGAGTGAGTAGAAATTGAGATGAATCAGAATAAGCAGGAATTGAAGTAAAATAATCATATTGAAACATTTACTAATTGTTCATAATCACAGTGAAAATTAAGTTGATCATCATTAAATTTTTTTACTAATTTTCAGAAATCAGAGTGGAAATGAATTACATTACTAAAATGTCTCATTATAAAATTTTATCTTTTTTCAGCATTAAATTTGTGGACATAGGCATCACAAGTTTCATTCCCGGTGGAGTTAATCTTACAGAATCCATATACCACCTCAACACAGAGAGTCTCATTCTTTGAAAATCTCGAATGTGATTGATGATTTTATTATGGGTCCCACCATAAATTTGTAACCCAAAATTTAGCAAACACATGAATCAGCCGGAGTGAGAAAAACCTCCATATTAGTAAACACGCTTAAATTGTCGTTCTAATATTTGAACTTACACCCCAATTGAAGCACATAACTCTTTTGAAAAGTTCATGTCGTATAGGGATGACAAAAACCTCCACGGATATGGGTACATGCGGGTATTCGCCCCTAATGGAGTGGATATGGAGGAGATAAATGTGGATGGAGATGGGCATGAAGATTTTTAAAATCCCCGTGACGAGTATGGTATTAATATCCCCTGACCCAAACCCAACCCGATTATATAAGGCAAACATGCTTGTAAGTCCTTTTAACGGGTCTTGCTATTGCCGCTGCTCAAATATCTTTGTTTTTTTTTTTAATGCTGCAAATATGAAGATGAATACAAATATTTAATAAATTAGGATTGCTTATGGAGTTTTGTTGTTAATATTATCTATATATATTTTTTTCTATACGGGGGTGGATATGGAGATAGGTATGGAGGTAATAACGTCTCTGGAGGCGGGGTATAAGGATACACAATTAAAAATTAATAGGTATAAATATGGGTATAGAAATGAAAATCATAAATAAAAATGGGTATGGAGGTGTGATACCTCTAGCCCCGATCCGATCCATTGCATCTCTAATACTGCAGTAGCATGTATGACATTGTCAGACGAGGATTGTCATCAACCTGCTTTTTCTCTATTATAATTACCCCGTCTTCCGATTACCATACTATATGACAATGTCACACACCATGGCTATCCCGTACAAAATCTAAAATTGCATCTAATCTTCCAACAAAGAAATTAATCCAACTCGGGTAATCCAAACTCTATACCCGAGCCAACGTAAGCCAATATCATCAGCCCCCGAAAAGAGTATACCCATGAAATTGGTTTCAACCAAAGAGCCAAACAATGACGGCGAACAATAGTACTTCATTCTTTTACTATTGCAAAAATTAGAAAATCACATTACATAGGAATGACATCATAAGTAAAACAAACTAATTTGGGGAAATCTCATCTCACTAGGTAGCTAGAGGAATTAAGTCATCATTCCTCCTCGTCCTCGTCCTTAGGAAATTCGTTCAGATCCAAGTCTAAGAGTCTACGATTCCCAAGACGAATTGCGTCCTCGGCGAATTTCATCAACTCCGCCGGTGCAATCTCGCCCTCTTCAAGCTCATAATCCGACCCAACTGTCGTCACTACTTGTTCGGTTTCGGTATACGCCGGCGGAGCTACCGATATTGGTACCGCTTCGTAGACGTAGTGGGCCCTCTTGTGCCCGCCGAGGGCCTGCCCGGTTGGGAACGCTTTGAAGCAAACTGTACACACGTGTTGATCCTTGGTGGAGGCATTAAAATATTGGACTTTTTTCGAAGATGGGAACTTGCGGTACTTGCTTGTAAACTCGTTGTCACAATCGGGGATTTGGTTCCCAATTGGACTACTAGTCCTACTATTACCACTACTACTACTACTGGTACACATGGTGCTTCCTCTCCTAGCCTTCTTGGCCCATCTTGGTAACGATCTTACTATGAAACCTTGCTCTATGACATGGCGATATCGATCTTCGTCCTCCGTAGACACATCTGATGAAGATGAATGCGGCGGAGGAGAATATGTCGAAGAAAGAGAATACGCCGGAGGAGGAGAAGGCGTAACTACTCTCTGACGATGAGATCCCATGTGACCGTACAAGGATTTTCTGGAAGGGAAACTCTTGTTACAAACATGGCACGAGACTCGATAATCCGAAGGAAGCTGTTCTAGTACTCGTTCTTGTTGTAGCCTGAACTTGAATTTGTTGGTTTTTTTCACGCCTAGAGAGGGTTCGAAGTGGATGCTTATGTGACCTCCCAAAGCTTGTCCACTCTTGAATCCCTTGCCACACACGTGACATATTCGAGTTCCATCTGGATTTCGCCGTGATTGTGCTACTTTCTTGCCGGTAGTACTATTAGGATCAGATCCATAAAGTATTATTTGTTTTGCGTCATCTGATGAACGTATGTGATGCTCACCCCGTTGGTCGTGGCTAAAACTTTTCCCTTGAACGTTTTCCATGTTGGAAAAACAGCTACCAATAATAGTTGATGGTCGTGAAAGAAAAAAAAAAAAAAAAAAAAAAAGAGATAATAGTGAAAGCAGGTGGGGAGAAAGAGGGAGTGTTCTTTTTTTTTTTTTTTTTTTTTTGGGTTTGTTGAGATGAGAGAGAGGGAGAGTTGCTAGGCAGTTGAGGTTGAAGGGGAGGCTTGCTATTTATAGGGGGTGCTTGCTATTTATAAGGGAGGGGTCTAGTGGATTTGGATTGGGAGATTGCCACTTAATCACCGACTTACATTGAAAAAGGTGTTTGTATTCCAAATCTAAATGGGAACCGCCAAAAGTGTCTCTGAAGTGATTTGCTAGCTAGGCGGAGTTGATTTCTCACACAACTTTCTATTTTTATGCAGGTAGTATGCTTTGTCTACCTTGCGTCTACATTGAACTACGAATCTAAGGATTACAAATTTATAGTAGTGTGCAGAAATTAGTTGCCTGTGTTTCCTAATGCCAGTAGGAGAGTGGGGACCCACATTAGTATGTTTATCCATTGGCAATAGGAGAGCGGTGGCCTATTTTCTATTGGTAAAAGGATCAGTCTTTTGCACAGCTGGCATGTGGCTTGTTTCCTCTTGGTAGAAGGATTGAGTCACTTTTGGGACAGCTGGCATAGTAAAGAAGCAGAAATCAATTATTAAATGTTTTTGGGCTCATAAGTAGTGTTGTGGGTCATCGTTTTAGTTTTCTTCTATTGACCAGTTTACAACAGAGCTTTGATGGTCTGGGTTTTTTTTATCGATAGAATGGGCTGTGTTTTAAGACATTGATTGTTAACACTTTAATGAACATAAGATTAGTTTTCTAAAATAATTAGTATCAAATATTCGTTAATCTGTTCCGTCGTCTGGCCTAGTTCGAATATCATATGGACTTCCGATGCCACTTTCATATATGAAGGTTTTTATTTGAGATTGATTTGCTTTTTGGGATCAATCGAACTGAAAAATTTGAACATCCGTCTTCTTCTTTTATGTTAAGAAGATAAATACTAACATCAACTTGGCTCATAATTAATTTTATTCATTTTGTACTGATTCTTTATCAGGATTATTTACCGTGGGAGTATCGTGTGGTCAATATATGTGTTATGTCTATAAGAGAAATGCATATTTCCTAACAGCTACCATAGTAGGGTTTCTAATTCAACAAATTATCGATCTAGAGTTATATAAATGTATGTAATAACCGTATATGGGGTTTATGATCGACAAAACTACGTAACATTTATATACATAAGTATATATTCGTGACAAATGTTCATCGTAAGGATCTGATCGATATATGTATCATTCTAGGGTTTAAGAGTAGTAAAAAGATAAACATGAGTAGTAAAAAGATAACAATCATTGTAGATGTATGATCTGAAGTTTGAATCATACTCCACAATATAAAAGTCCTGGACCTAGAGGCAAAGACAGAAGTATATATAGATCGATCATCGATGAAATTTTCGCAGATTAACCCAATTAAGTACCAAAAACAATTCATAACAGAGTTGGCCCAACTTGAATTTAACAAAACTACATACGAACTGGAGTTGTTATTATTACATCAATCAAGCACATGATCTCACTTTGGTGTTTCAGCTTGAATCTTCGCCTTCTAGTTTCCTGCAAAATACATCACGCTAGCTAGTGTGAGCCTTACAATAAAGAAACTGATTCCATCATCATCAAAATTCGTAATATATACATAAAGACGATGAAAGGAAACTACAATTCTAGAGAACGTTGATCAAGAATCAGGCAACGTTGGAACCTGAATTTAGAACAAATACAGAATTCAAAGGACATGCTCCGAAACTTTCCTCCCTCAATAAAGGGAAAATTGCATAGATATCACCTATATTCACTCAAACTAAAAAAAATTCACAGTTTACTATATAAACGTATTATTTTTTGACAATATATAAACTAAATTAATTTCCCTCAACAATTTCATTAAGTTTGATCACGTAAGTTAATTGAACTAACTTTTTTGCGGTAAAGGTTTTTAATTGAGACGTAGTTAGAAAAATAGACTGCAAAAAGACTACACACTTAGAAATGTAAAAGAACAAAGTATCTCATAGTCATTCATTTTTTTATCCAATTTTATAAAAAGTATATGTTTTGTGATGCATGAATCAAAAGATAAGGTTTCAAAAAGTGATCTTTATATATATATATATATATATATATATATATATATATATATATATATAATGATCTTATTTGATGTTTTTAAGGATGAAAAGTTATGTTTGCGGTATTGTCAAAATGTATAAGGTTTTTAATTGAGACGTCGTTAGAAAAATAGACTGCAAAAAGACTACACACTTAGAAATGTAAAAGAACAAAGTATCTCATAGTCATTCATTTTTTGATCCAATTTTATAAAAAGTATATGTTTTGTGATGCATGAATCAAAAGATAAGGTTTCAAAAAGTGATCTCATATATATATATATATAATGATCTTATTTGATGTTTTTAAGGATGAAAAGTTATGTTTGCGGTATATTGTCAAAATGTATAAAATTTAGGTGATTAATTGTAAAATTTTAAAATCTGAATAGCGAATGCACAAAAGTGCAAAATCTGAATGCTATTTGTGCAATTTTTTCCTTCAATAATAGAGGATATATGCGAAAATTATAAGTATGAAACTATAGATTGAAATACATACGAAGCTATAGATTGAAAATTAGAAACTAAAAATTGTAAGTACAGTTTTCAGTAAACTGTTTTAGTTTCAATAAAAAAAAATTTCCTACTCTTTCACACCACCCTAGCTACGATCCTAGCTACTGTCTTCATCGTTCATTTCTTCATTTAATTAATCCTTCACTACTCAGTCTTATGAAAACTAATTAAAAATCAAAAATCAAACTGCTATTCAAAAATTTTACAATTCATTTCCATTCATATTCTAAACAATTAGATTAGCAGAACTACACATTTTCCAAACTGTATGTTAGAGTTTACCGGAAATCCAAGATAAGGGTATACACATATATCAATTTTCAGTTAATAATTAAGATTGAAACGAAACCAACCTTTCTTTCAGCTTCTAATCTGGCGAACTACGGGTTTAAAAATTTGTACCAATTAACATAATCATTATAATACTCATCATTATCGTCATCATCTTCTTCATCCTCCTCGTCAACAGCGTCTGCATCAACGGATGAACTCGTCGCGGCCTCTTCATCCCAACCGTAGAATTCATAAAGAAGTTTCTTCAAAGAAGGCCTGCATTTGTACCCCACCGCGTCCTCATGCACCACCGGCTGATAATTTTCGTCGGGTTCCCCCAACCCTCTCCGGCCAGTCTTCCCCCACTTGAACACGAACTTCGCCAGATCGACTTCATCCGACGATGATGATGTCATCCTCTGATCACCGCCGTCACTACCACCACCAACACCATTTAAATCCTCAAACAAAGGAGAAGTACGCGGAGACGGTGGCAGCGGAGGCTGCGGAGGCGGAGGAGGTGGTGGTGGAGGTGAAGGTGGGGGAGCCGCGGCGGCCTCTTCGGGATGAAGGATTGCTATCAAAGAGCGGTACCGGTACTTAGGCCGGCCACGACCACGATAGCGTACAGGTTGGGACTGAGCAAATCCCAACCTATACGCTCTCTTCTTTAGGGGAAGAAGAGGTTGAGGGATTCCATGACTATAGACTCTGCCGTCACGGCCGGGAATAGCTTGGCCGGACAGAGGGAGTGACTGGTTTTTGCGATGGAAGTTGGTCATGAGGAAAATGTTGGGGGAGGCTGACTGAATTTCGTCCTGTATGAACTGGGGTTAAGTACAGTAATGGGAATTTATTACTTGGTAAGTGATTTGTAGTATTAAATGACGGGGAAACTATGGTGTGGCTACAGGTGGGGTCCCGGTTTTGGTAATTAATACCGTGCAACGTCTTCATGGTTATTGTTCAAAGTTCTTAATAAAACGTAATCTGGTGGTATATAGACTGTATGGTATGGTGGTTAATGTTGCAGTCCTGGCCCTCGGATGTCCAATTAGGCTCTACTTTTTCCATATATTTTGGCATCTTATGAATCCTTGCCATAGTGTATTCTTATTGATAATATCCATGGTGTATATCTAGCTAGGTACCTCAACTCTTAATAAGAACGAAGGAATTAACAGTGTGACACTGTTTCCTAAGCCATGGGGTTAGCCTAAGCGGTAGGTAAGCATGAGTACTAAGTTAAAAATTATGATAGATCGAGAGTGAGTTCAAATTAATAGCTTAAATAGACTGAACAAACCGATACTGCTGGATGTGCTCACGATTGAATTATGTTTCTTATTGGTTGGATTGAGGATAACCGACATGACTGTTTGTTTGTATTTGTTTACGTTGTGTGCGTCCATTACAATACGTAATAATTAATGATATTTCTGTTCTTAATGTTGAAGATGAATGTAGTCCAAGTCAAATCATTTGAGTTTCAAATGCGATCACTATATATGTTATATCATATAAGCATCGTTTTCAAATATAGTTCTACAGTTTCTGAGTGAAAAACATTTAGGGTTAGCTACTGTAGATACTGTCCACAAATAATTGCATTAGTAGAAAATGAAAATATTACAGCCAATGGTAAAGCTAGGAAATTTTAAATGGGTGGGCTAATTTCCACTTTATTTGACATGTATCTTTTATCTTATTGAAAAAGGTGAACTAGTTAGGTAGTTGGCTTTACCAGGGTCGGGCTAAATTGCTGATTTGGTGAGAATTTGGAGTAAGAAATTACAGATATAAACTGAATTTCTTGTGATCAAAAGTAAATTGCATTGTGCTATAGCCTTGGAGAGCATTAGCGTGGTTCTTTGTAAAACGGGGACCAAAATGCGAACCTCCTCGGTTCCTCTTTATGATGATAGATGCAGCACATAAAATTTTAAACGAGTATAGAGTTGCAAGCAGTTCATGTATTATTATAAGAATTAATATTTATTGATACATCCGAATGTCAAACTTAAAATATCTTTCATCCATGTTATAACATCGTATTTAAATTCATTGTATAACGTGAATGCATGGTATCATATTATTATGTAGTTTCTCCTTTGACGTTACGTGAATAGTGAATTCTCCATCCAATGGTGAATGCTATTTCCATATACGGTGGCGTATTACGAATAAGCTGAAATGTTACCTTATCTTAGTTGTCTAGTACTGAGATGGAAGAGGATAATGTCCATGGTATCCTAAGCCACAGAGTTAGCCTAAGCGGTAAGCATAAGTATGGTAAATTGAGTTAATTATTATGACAGATTAAGAGTGAATTCAAATTCATACCTTAAATAGAGCTGACAAAAGCGGAATTGCTAGATATGGTCACAATTGAATTATGTTTCTAATTTGTTGAAGGATTGAGGATCGCCGACATGACAGTTTGTTGTATTTTTTTACGTGCATATACATACCTATTACAATATGTGTTAATTTAATGTTATTTTTGTTTTTAATGTTGAAAGATGACCCTAGTCCAAGTCAAGTCATTGAGATTCATATGTGGTCAATATATACTTTATGTCTAATATAAGCATCATTTGTAAATATATTTCTAGGTTTATGAGCGAAAAACCTTTAGTGTTAGCTACGATGCAAAGTATTGAATAATATTCTATCTTAGATATAGTAGATTCTGTCTACAAATAATTGTATTCGTAGAAAATTATTGACTACATTGATCTTTTTGTTGAAAGGGGACCAAATTCGATTCCCCTCGGTTCTTCTTTGTGAGGATAGAACAACAAAGATAAAAATTTAAACGAGGAGTATAGAGTTATATGTATTATACTATAATTATGTGGAAAATATAAGTATAATAAGAATTAATTTTCATTCCTATGATGCTCCAAGCTCAAACTTATAAAATATCCACTATATATCTTTTGTCCATACACAAATCCATTATACAACATGAATGCATGGTATCACATAACTCTATAATTTCTCTCTTGGTATTACTTATATAGTAATTCTCCATCCGATCCAATGGTGAACGTTATATATTTTTCATTTCAATGATATTCCTTGGTGCTTATACTATCTTCTTCTCTAGAACGTTGTAAACTAAAACTCGGACCATATTCTGGATAGCAGGGTTGAATTTGAAAGATGATGCAGACAAATTAGACCTTTTAATGGCTTAGCGTTATGAGATTCGTCGGTTGAATTGATTTCTGTTTACTTGAGTTCTGATCCATTTCAACAGCTGTATTGGGCTTCTCTAGTGTTTCGCATTTGGAAGGGCCATATCCCACCCACTGTGAAGTTATATACATGCATTTTGTAAAGGGAAATTGGTTAAATATCAATTTTCAATATTTTCGGTCCAAATTGTGCAGGTAGCAATGGACACTGTTTGTACTGAGTATGCCCCTGATATAAAATAATCATGTTTTGCAAATCTGTCACTTACTTTCTCCACTCCTTCCTCCGTCCAGGTCTGCCTTTACATTGACGCCATCAACTGGCCCACCATCAAACTGCCACCAAGCCACCCCATCAACGGCGTCGACGATGCCATCGATGAAGCTCTGCCAGCTATCAATGAAGTTTCCCTCGCCATCGATGATGGAAGCTCGGCTCGCCATTGACGAGTTCCATCCGCCATCAATGAACCATACCACTGTCGATGAAGTTCCATTCGTCATTGATGAAATTCCACCATCAGTGAAATTCTACTATCGATGAACCTCATCGATTCAGAATCCGTCCAGAAATTGAAAAAAAAAAAAAGATGAAGATAAAGATGTGTGAACTACGACCGATCTACAGGGGTACGATACTATAAGGACACTATGGATATTATAGGGGTATTATGATATATAGAGACTACTTGAAAACTATACGAAAGAGAACTATAGTGTCTTTATATTACTCATTTAGTATGGTTATAGTATGTTATAGTCCATAAGGACTTCGTG
The DNA here is from genome assembly GCA_033992175.1 of Spiraea crenata. NCBI lineage: Eukaryota > Viridiplantae > Streptophyta > Magnoliopsida > Rosales > Rosaceae > Spiraea > Spiraea crenata. Next base: position 7,362,236 of record JAVBHV010000022.1, read on the forward strand.
CAGAAAAAAACAAAAACTTGTAAATCCGTGTGACTTAAAAACTGGAAACGTGTCTTTATATTACTCATTTAGTATGGTCAAACAATTCACATACACCTAGTGAAAGTATTGATGTGGATGGACTTATAAAGGAAGTAAAAATATTTTAGATTGAACGAGGCACAAAGTAGTTGAAGGAAATCGAAGTATGAACCAATTTTAATCTGACTAATTATTCCACTCATCATCGTTACTTAATTGAACTAGACAAAGACATTGAACGAGAGTATTGGTTCAATCCAACTTCTGCTTACTCCAGCAAATGCGTCAGTAAGGCATGTTTAATAATGGAAACCTAAAGATGATTCTTTGTTTCATATGGCATTATCTACCAAAGAGTAACCTGTAGACGGGGCTTAATTACAAATTAGAAACTATTCCCTTAAGTACCATTTGTGAATAACTTCCATCCTACCTGCAAATCTCCCTTATTTCAAGCAAGCAAACATGCACTAAGCGGAAAAAATGAAATAATGGAAGTGCATATTTGCCAAAACATAATCAAAATGTATTGAATATCTACTTGCTGACATTTCTCACGACCGCTGAACAGAGCTACAAGGTTTGAAATGGCAAGGAGTAAGGGTTTGGAGATAATTTTGTAGTCACATTGGATCACTATAATAAAAAGTTTTACAGTTTTGCTTCACTAATGGCCTTCCTGCTGCTGCTGTGTTTCTTTACCAAATTGAAATTTCATTTAGTGATTTTATGTTCAATTTGATTTGGCTGTTGTTATGTAGCTGCTGATCATACGGGCATATATTTTTGCCCTTCTATGAGTTAGTAGTCACTACATTGAATCTATATGAATTTCCAACCCTCTATGAGATATTCAATGTTGGAATGCTCAGTTGAATTTTGGTCCTGTGACATTGTTTTCCTGGTCTGTGTTTCTTGCACTTCCGAGAAAGTGGGTTTCCTTGATGTACAAGTAAAAGGTTAAGTTCTCTAATCCCGTCTCCAATGTTACGCATGTTCTTTCCTCTTTCGTGCATCTTGCGTTTTTAGGAAAGTTTTTTTGTTCCTTGATGTACAAGGAAAACGGATAATTAGCTTCCAATTCCTTGTGCTTTCCTGTTCACGCTTTGTCCTTCATTCGTTCTTCGGTTATTAGGAAAGTTTTGGTCGTCCTTGATGTACAAGGAAAAGAGTAAGTTTCCTAATCCCTTGTGCTTCCCTGTCCACGCTCTCTGCGTTTTGTAGAAAGTTTTGGCTCTCCTTGATGTGCAAGGAAAAAGTGTAATGTTGAGAGTCCTATGTTTCCTTGTTGTGATTGGTCTCGAGATCTGCTTTCCTGTTCCTAATTTCACTAGGATTTTGTCTTTGAATGCATATAAATTGGCCATATGGTGAACCAGCCTAGAACTCATCAACAAACACTTCTTCTCTATAGAGCTCTCTCCCATATTCAACCTTAGTCTTTTTCTCTACTAATTTCAATTCGGATTCTGAACAAACACTCAATTGGCTCCAAATTCCAATCAATGTCGAAATTAGCAAACTCTTTCGATGATGCAGCAGCTGCTGCTGATTCTAAAGATGTTGTGGCTGAAATAAATAACAAGCAGCCTTCAGTTGAGCAGGAAACTCAGCTTGCATCTCAGCAGAAAGAAGAGAATGAAGAAGGGTGGCAGCAAGTGCCTGCAAATAAGTGGAAACAACACGTTGAAAAAAGGAAGCAATATCAGGCTGCATATACGCAAAATCGGCCTGCGTTTTGGCAGCAGCAGTCATATAGGCAGCAATATCAGCCTAATCAGAAACAACAGCCTACTAATCGGCAGCAACAACAGCCTGGTATTCGACAGCAACATTGGCCTGCTAATCGGGAGCAACAACAGCCAACTAATCGGCAGCAACAACAGCCTGATATTCGGCAGCAACTTCGGCCTGCTAATCGGGAGCAACAACAGCCAACTAATCGGCAGCAACAACAGCCTGATATTCGGCAGCGACATCGGCCTGCTAATCGGGATCAACAACAGCCAACTAATCGGCAGCAACAACAGCCTGATATTCGGCATCAACATCGGCCTGCTAATCGGGAGCAACAACAGCCAACTCTGGCGCAAGCCAAAGAAATCTGGTACCATCAACAACAGCAGCAACGGCAGCAACAACAGCCTGAAAATAGGCGGCAACAACGGCCTGCTCATGGGAAACAACATCAACTTGCACAACAGCTGCATAGAATAACAACTGCACAGCAGCCTACACCTGAGCCTGCACCTCAGCCTGCACAGCAACCTACACCTCAGCCTGCACAACAGCCGCAGAAAATAATGAAAACTGCACACCAGCCTGCACATCAGCCTACACATCAGCATGCACAACAACAAAAGATAATGAAGACTGCACAAAAACAGGCCGTGGCAGCAAAGCCAGGTGCTTCCATTGGGATCAAGGCTGATAAATTGCCAACTTTGTTTTTTGGTCAAATTCCAACCACAATCAATTAATTGTACTATTTCTTTTCAGAGGGAGGGGAATTTGTAGTTGAAAAAGTCATTTGAGTAGTGAAAATACATTGCTCAACTCGCAAGTAACTGAGGAAAATAGTTACTCAATTTCGTGGAGATTGTGGTATGTAGGTAGGCCACATAATTCAATAAGTACTTCATTTTTTATCTAGGAAATAAAATTATCCCTTGAACTGCATTGGTTCTCCTTCATGTCATCCGGACTAGTTTTACAATCAACTGACTTTGTTTATCATATCATTAGGATGTAATTAATTAAAAATACAAATGGTAGTAAGTATCTGATGAAGACAACAAAGTGTAATTTAGTCAAAACTCAAAACACCACGAAATCTTAATTTAACCTTAAAACATATTGACCAAAAAAACTCAAAATATAAAGACGGAAACAACGAAGAAATCTCCGCACAATTTCTCAGGCGACTTTTGACAAACACGAAAATCATCAGCAACTCCTCCTTGTCCGAAAGGAAGCTCAAAATCCAATGGCAAATCCGTAAAACCCACCAAAACCCAACCCCAATTCCGATACATCACGACCAGTCCACCACCCTCACTGGACCATATAAAACCCCCCACAAAAATCTCCACTGGAAATTTCACAACACAAAATTAACCTCTGACCTCCAAACTCCATGAATTTACGGAGTGGGTTTCCGCTGCTGCACCAGCAATTCAAAGCTCTGCTGAGGAAGAACCTGCTGCTCTCATGGCGGAGCAAGAGGGCCACATTCCTCCAGCTCTTCTCCTCCTTGTTCTTCATCTTCCTCATCTTCTGCATCGAGAAGGCCATCGATGCCCGCAACGCCTCTTCCACCGCGTTCAAGAGCGTCGCCGACCCGCCGGCCCTGGTGGCGCCGCCGATCCCGCCCTGCGAGGACAAGCACTACATCAAGAAGCCCTGCTTTGACTTCGTCTGGAGCGGAGACGGCAGCGATAGGATTCGGAGGATCGTCGGAGCTATCATGGAGAACAATCCCGGCCGGCCCATCCCGGCGAGCAAGGTACGGTTGAATTCTTCTGATTGGTTGTCGAGAAAACCAAAATGAAAGAGAAAGTGACCCCTCGCTTTTTACTTTCGCTTTGTGCTTTAGAAAATGATGAAAATATTCATGTTAGTTTGCCACGTCAGCAGTGTGGGGACGGAATAGAACTTGCTCTTTGTTTTGATTTATTGGAGCAAATTTTAGACAAAAGTTTGGTACATAGTGTTACTTGTCCTCTCAAATGTATGGAACATGTCACAAGTTCGAATCACCCGAAGTATGCGAGCTTAATGTTCACAAGTTGGAGCTAAAAATTGGAAATACAGATTTTCAACAGTTTGGTAAACATTTGAGCTGCGATTCGTTTTGTTCGTCTGGTTTGTTTGTTATGTGGACTAAGCTTGACTTGTATAATAGGTTATAACTCTCAGTTCTGCTTTTACTTGGTGCAGGTGAAGTCGTTTAGGACAACAGCTGAAGTGGATGCATGGCTGTTCAGTAATCCTATGTATTGCCCGGGAGCTTTGCATTTTGCAGAAAGAAACGCCACAGTTATTAGCTATGGAATACAGACGAATTCTACTCCTGTTGCAAAACGAGGGAAATTTGAAGATCCCACTTTCAAATTTCAAATTCCGCTTCAGATTGCTGCAGAGCGCGAAATCGCTCGGTCTCTGATTGGAGGTAGTCGGTTTAGTTTCTTGATGCCTTGTGTTATATGCAGAAAGTCTTACTTGCCGGTCTACAGCGTTAACCTTACCACTCATATATATAATCTCTTTTTCAGTTCCAAATTTTAGCTGGGTTGTTGCTTTAAAGGAATTTGCTCACCCTGCAATGGAGGGGTTCTCTGCCCTGGACACAATTGCACCGACCTTTTTTCTTGCGACTGCCATGTTTGGTTTTGTGTTTCAAATGACATCATTGATCACAGAGAAAGAACTAAAGCTTCGACAGGTGAGGGATTTGAGAAACTTTATGTAAATGCATGATTCTGTCCAGTTATACGGGTTCAAGTAGTTCTAGCATTGCTGTTCTTTTGCAGAATCAATCAGTTATCTAATGTTTTGTTTGTTTTGCCTAACAGGCAATGACAATGATGGGGCTTTATGATACTGCATACTGGTTCTCATGGTTGACATGGGAGGGAACTATTACACTTCTCTCATCGCTTTTCCTCGTTCTCTTTGGAATGCTGTTTCAGTTTGATTTTTTCCTAAAAAACAACTTTGCAGTTTTGTTCCTTGTCTTTTTTCTTTTCCAACTCAATATGGTGAGCCTGTTTCTTGAAATTACTTCCTTAGATCATTCTTATTCTTCCTAATTGATGTTTACCACTGATTCATCCTCTCTAACATTGTATGCCAGCTTGGTTTTGCCTTTATGCTGTCAGCCTTCATTAGCAAATCGGCTTCATCCACGACTGTGGGTTTCTCTATATTTATTGTTGGTTTTATGACCCAGGTAAGATCCATCAGTACAAGATTCATAGATTAGGGGTTGTTAATTTGATGATACTAACAGAATCCATCTGTCATTTCAGCTTGTTACAGCATTTGGGTTTCCCTATACTGATAGCATCAGCAAAACTTATCGAAACATCTGGTCATTATTCCCGCCTAATCTTCTAGCCAAAGCTCTTGAGTTACTTGCTGGTGCAACATCCACTCATCAAGATCCTGGAATTAGCTGGAGTGGAAGAACTAAGTGTGCACCAAACGATGAGGACTGTGTTATAACAATTGTATGTAAATACAATCATCCTCAAACCCAAAACATTTACAATAGCTTATAACTTCTTTTGAGCAGTGCCTATCACTAATATTTCTCATTTTACCTTGGATAGAATGACATATATACATGGCTGGTGGCCACATTCATCATCTGGTTCGTATTGGCTATCTACTTCGATAATATCATCCCAAATGTATCTGGTGTGAGAAAATCAGTGTTTTACTTTTTAAATCCTGGGTACTGGCTAGGGAAAGGTGGAGGCAACTTCAGAGGTAAAGATCAGACTGGAATTGAGATTGTGTTTTAGATTCCCTTTGTTTGTTATTACTTATGACTTTATGCTTTTTTCCTCTCTTTGAAAGAGGGTGGAATTTGCAGTTGCATGGGTTCAGTTCCACCACAGGAGCAACTTACTCCAGATGATGAAGATGTCCTTGAAGAGGAGACGATTGTAAAACAACAAACTAGAGAGGGTATTGTTGATCCAAACATTGCAGTTCAGATACGTGGCCTCATGAAGACATATGGTGGAACCACAAACATTGGTTGCTGTAAATGCAAGAGGACTTCTCCTTACCATGCTCTCAAGGTGAATAACCTTTTCTGACTTCTAGTTATGAGAAAGTTGAGAGATTAAATGGGCTTTCCTTTCCATCACTTCGCTTCCTACAGGAATGTCCCTTCGCTAAGTTTATGGATTTTCATGAATTTCTTCAGTTGTCAGTCTAATGTATGAGGCAAAATATATAATCGAAGACAGAGCATATAGGTACCAGTATTATCAGTAAAATAATATAGTAACTATTGATTTGTTTTGAAACCTTCAGAATTTATGGGTGAACTTTTCCAAGGATCAGTTATTTTGCTTGCTTGGACCTAATGGAGCTGGGAAAACCACAGCAATCAATTGTCTAACTGGAATCACACCGGTGACTGGCGGAGATGGTAATAGTATCGCTATTTCCTAGTTCATTAAAAAGAAGTTTTTCGGATGAAATCAACAGGTTTATGATAAATTATACAATGTGTAACAGCACTGATATATGGAAATTCTGCCCGAAGCTCAGTTGGCATGGCAAAGATTAGAAAAATGATAGGAGTTTGCCCGCAGGTGAATTTCTCTCCCTCTATCCACACACACACACACATATTCAAACGAGATGTATGCATGTGTGTACATCTGACATAGCTGATCAATATGGAAGCTGGAGTGAAAGGAATTTATACTTAACTTGTCCATATGTTTTCTTAGTTTGACATTCTTTGGGATGCATTATCCGGGCAAGAGCACCTCCACCTGTTTGCCAGTATTAAAGGTCTACCCCCAGCTTCAATCACATCGGTAAGTGCTAGGCTAAGTATTCAAGGAGTAATTCTTCTCTATCCGGTTGTGGACAATCTGTAATAGGAAAGAAAAATTCTTTGAGGATCGATAATTAACATTCTTTTTCTTTGCAAGTGTTGAACTCTAGGTATCACAATCTTCCTGTCTTATCTTTATGATTTATGGCTCGAGCAAGAATTACTTATTTTCTATAAATATTGAGATTGCTCCTTCTCAATTGTAGGTTGCCAAGAAGTCATTAGCAGAGGTGAGGCTCACTGAGGCAGCAAAAATGAGAGCTGGGAGTTATAGTGGAGGAATGAAACGTCGCCTGAGTTTTGCAATAGCACTTATTGGTGATCCAAAGTTAGTTATCTTAGATGAACCGGTATGTAAATCACAACTTTTCCTTTATTAGTGTTGAAGTAAAATTTAGGTATATCAGAGGAAGATTATTGTAAAGCGTCAATTATCAACAGATACGTAATGTTCATGTAGGAAACACCAACACATAAATATGCTCTAAAGCCTATCCTTGATTTAGCTGATTTGATTATAAACCTCTAATTGAACTTAGTAATAGCAATCAGATTTTAGTTTAAGCTTCATGCCTTGTAGTCAGCCATGAAACTGAATCACCAATTATCATCCTATATCAACGATATATAGGTCATCTGCATGGTTTGTTCATGTAATTTAATTTGATCTGCAGACAACTGGTATGGATCCAATTACAAGAAGGCATGTGTGGAACATCATAGAGGATGCCAAAAAAGGGCGTGCAATTGTCCTAACTACTCACTCAATGGAAGAAGCTGACATTTTAGGTGATCGGATAGGAATAATGGCAAAGGGTAGGCTCCGTTGCATTGGAACTTCAATCAGGCTCAAGTCACGGTTTGGGACTGGTTTTATTGCTAATGTGAGCTTCACTGGAAGCACCAATGGACAAAGTCCTCCAAATGGAGATGAAGTGGTTTCACCTCACCATGAAGCCGTGAAGCAGTTCTTTAAATATGTGAGTCCAGTTTGTGTATGATTTAGACTTTTCTATATGCATGAAAAAGTTAATTTCTAACATGGGGAAATTTGTCACAGCATTTGAATGTTTCACCAAAAGAAGAGAACAAAGCCTTTCTGACTTTTGTTATTCCTCATGACAGAGAGGGGCTTCTGAAGGTAATCATTTCACTTTCTACTTTCTTCTATATCTTATTTAGCTACTTTCCCGTTAAAGGTTCTTATTTGTTCTTTATTGCGTGCTGATAGAAGGATGGAAAAGTGTCTGATACTCCTAGGATGTGACTAATAAAATGATTTTTGAAAACTCGCAGATTGTCCTTATAAAATAGGTTTGTACTGAGGAATACTGTGATGCTGCTTATGTTTTTCATTTTGTTACACAAGACATGTCTAATTTCCAAGATAGTGCAAGTGTTTTTGTATTTTTTCACGGTTGTGTCCTTTAAAATGCTTTGGACTGATACCAGGGTCAATTGGTTCAGTTCCGTGAATAAGATTTACTTGTCCTTATATTCGTATATAGTGTGTGCCATTTATCAAAAACACTGAATCAAGAGAAAATACCACGAACGACTTGTTTTTAACAAATGAGGTCTCACTGATGACGTTTGCAGTTTTTTACTGATCTTATCCCGGTTTTAAAATATTGTGCAGAATTTTTTCGCTGAACTTCAAGATAGAGAAGATGAATTTGGTATATCAGACATCCAACTTGGTCTTACAACTCTTGAAGAAGTTTTCTTGAATATCGCAAAGCAGGCAGAGCTAGAAACTGCCACAGCAGAGGGGAGGTTGGTCACTCTCACATTAACATCCGGAGGCGCAGTCGAAGTAAGCACAAAATCTCTGTCATAGATTGCTCTGTAGCAATATACATTTGCAACAAATAAAAAGTCACAAGTATTTTCTCAGTTTCTTGTTCTACTCTTTGATTATAGTTCAATGATTTTGCAGATACCTGTAGGAGCTAGGTTCGTGGGGATTCCAGGAACAGCATCTGCAGATAATCCAAGAGGGATTATGGTAGAAGTTTACTGGGAGCAAGATGATTCGGGTGCTCTCTGCATATCCGGCCACTCACCTGAAATACCAATACCTCCAAATGTTGAACCAATGTCTTCTGCTGCTGCAACATCACGCAGAAGGTCAAGACCAATTCGTGGAACTGTGATTCGTCCCGACCAAATCAGTAATATGGATCCCCATTGATACTGTCACTTGAAACTTTCGTTTGTACATCTACCTGAATCTACCGTTTGCGGTACATATTCATAATATGTTAGTACTTTATCTAGTAAACCAGAGTAACTTCATTGGCTTATTCCTATCGTAGTGTTTTGATTATTACGCCCCCTACTTCACCAGTCGAACGCACCCGAACGACTTAAAGCTGGATTCTTTTTCTTGTCTTGTTCATTTTGCTTGATTGGTCTGAAAGTATAAGGGCATGACTGATTAACATGACAAATTGGAATATAAAGATTATTCAGCCGCTGAGTCCACTAAGCAAGATTCTGAAGCGGCTCTCCAGGTTTCGAGTCACACATCCATGGCGAAAATTGTGATAGACTCTCCGTTGATTGAGGGTTCCTTGTGAAAGGAAAGGATCCTTAATATTGAGGGTACATGTACCTGAGGGTCTTTCAATCTATGCAAATGAGTTTTTTGGTTGCACAAGTTCAATCACACGAGCAAAAGCGGATTTTCTAGTTAATATTGGTGTCTAGACTTTTAAGTTGTTGAGTTGCCATATTTAATTAACTAAACCATAAATCATGGCAATTCAACGACGGATGAATCCGGTTTGCAAGTGGAAAGTTCATGAAAACTGCACTTGACCTTGATTATTGATGTGTAATTATATGGATTTTGCTTGGGTTGCTCCGGTCCGGGGAGGAACTCTTGAGATTTAGATTTCTTAATCTGAAGCATACATATCCTAATATACCATTCAAAGATCATACCTAGGAAAAAAAAATCGAATTGAAGATAATCCATGTACATGTGTCAAAAAGGGAGGGCGAAGCAAAAACAAAGGCAAAGAATATATGGAGAACCAACCTGTATATGGATCAAAGTCACTAATATACAGTATACAAAGAGAGAGAAGAACTTGAGGTTTCACGGAAATTTCCAACCAAGGTATAAACAAAGTTACACATCAATTCCTTCTGTCTTGGTTGGACCTCTTCTCTTCCTTTTGATAAAAACTAGGAACTTCAATGTTCCCAATTCACCATCTGCAGCTACAAAACTATGAACTTTGGACTTGAAACTTGTAAAGAAGTTGTATAGATCAGCACATGGAAATGGAATCATCAGCTGGTCCAGAGCTTCCCCGCAAACTTACATGCTTTCAGATTCTCTCAAGGCTACCACTGTCCAAGTCCTTGACGCGATTCAAGTGTGTATGCAAGTTTTGGTCCTCTCTCACCTGTAGCCCTTCCTCTGTCAGCTTTGATCAACATAGTACTGAAACTGGTGGTCCAGAGCTCCCCAGCCAGATACTATACTTTGAGATACTCCCAAGGCTACCGGCCAAGTCTATAATGCGCTTTAAGTGCGTATGCAAGTCTTGGTCCTCTCTGACCCGAAATCCTTCTTTTGTCAAAGTTCATCAAAACTTGGGATGCAGCAAGCACACTCACCTCCTTCTCACTGCGTGGGACAAATCCACAAGGCAGCAACACTATTTCTCTTTACAACTCAACCAACAAGGAAGTCTGACTCCCGCTGTCCATCTTCTAAATCTTTTAACACCAGCATTCAATGATGAACTTCTCCATAATGCACAGAGTATCAATGGCCTGGTTTGCATTTGCCTTTACAATACCTCATTTCCCAATCAAACTGATCCTGAAATCCCCGTTCACATATTTAACCCCTGCACTCGAGAGTGTATTACTCTTCCCCGTGCTTCACCCCCTCCCCCTAAATCCCATGTAACACACCATTTTGGGTTCAATCCTATTACAAACGAGTATAAGGTTCTACAAGTGCAAAAGTTCATCTCTGCTGTGAGGGGTATGCAATTTATGCTAAAGATATTCACATTGGGGACAAGTTTTTGGAGGCCTATAGAAGTAGACCTCGATGATCTTCCTTTCGATCCTCTGAAGTGCCTGTTTCATAGGCGAAGTGTGTGCGTCCATGGGGCCATACATTGGATGCATGGGACAGAAAACGTCATAGTGGTTTTTGATATTGGAGGAGAGAAATTCAGAGTGATCCCAATTCCTAGAGATTATACTTGCTTTACACATCTTGTTACTTTTCCAATCGGGAGTGTAGTTGAAGTGGAGGGATGTGTGGCTCTAATCGGTGACAAGCATTTGATGAAACATGAGATCATAGGATTGTGGATTTTGAGGGATTACGAAAATCAGGTGTGGGTTAAGGAGACCATCATTCCTGCTCCTGGCTGGCCGGAACTAGGATACCCTGTTCCGTTTTGCACCATCCACACAGGTGAGCTTCTTTTGCAATCTTCCAGGTCAAGTAGACAAAAGATCCCCCATGTGAGGGCTTATTTGTACAATACGGAGACTGAAGTTTTCAGGGGAAGTGAAATTCATTTGCCTCAAAAATGGACATTTCTGAATGGTTCTCAAGTGAAGTTTCTCGCTTGTTATGAGGATAGCATTCTACCCTTATGATGAGATATATGTCCTATTCCATCATCAAACCTTCAGTTAGTTTGTTTTGATGGTTTCTTTAACTTGAAAATGTAATGCGTAATTCTTCAAGTAGTTCATTTCTGAATGGTGCTCATATATTGATGAGAACAAGCTTCTGTTTCTCCAAAGGGAAGAATGTACTGTCTCTCCAGCAATGCATTCAAAAGAGAGGCTACTCACAAATAGGTCACTTTTTCATATGTAACTACAACTACTATTAAAAAAATGACAAAGTTCCAAGTTGGATACTGTCAAATATTTCTGTATTGAAGTTGGCTGTAGTCTAAAAGACAGCTAGTATAGCTTCAATAACGCTCTTTTGTTCGCTGCAACTTCAGGTAAGCATCCATATTATCATTCTGCGTTTTTCGGGGCATTTACATGGTCTGCCATCCCTTATTGAGTAGGAAGATTGAAAATTTCGGACACAAATATCTTGCAATATATTCAATATTTTCCAGAAAGAAATAAGATCCATGTTTTGTTCATAACAACTCAAAAACCTTATTGACTGTTCCTAGCCGAATTGTGGAAATTGATTTGCTGGAGGCTGTTGGTTTTCTGCAGATTGGCCGAAAGTTTATGGCTGGAGTCAGATCGGGATGGCATGGTACCGGACTGGTTTGTCCCGGTTCCGAATGGGACAGTACCAACCGGGACAAGCCTCTGTCCCGGACTGTTCCCGTACCGGTTTAGCACACCGGGACTAGCCGGATCCCGGACTGTCCCGGACCGTGCCCAGCCCTACAATAGATTATAAGGTATATTTTGTCGTTAGGGTCTTTGTCCCTTGTTTTATACACATACACTGTTGTCAATATGAATGTCGGAAAAAAAAGCAACATACATGTTCCTATATCAAACATTTGGACCAGATTTCATCCCGCTACAAATGAGATAGAATGCTAGTTTTCAGTTTTCCTTTTCATGTAAGTATTGGGTGGTTTACCCTTCAGTTTTCCTTTTCCTATAAGGATTGGGTGGTTACACTTTTTCCTATAAGGATTGGGTGGCTTTCTTTCCCTAACTTGTTTGGAAACCATTCCCATCCTGAGAAGGATTTAGATTCGGTTGATGATGATGGGTATAAAAGGCATAGCTAGGCTCATTGTGTTCTCATTCTTTTGACAAGAGAACAAAGCAAAGCAATGGCAGACCACAACACCATCTCCAACAACAGCGAAAGCGACGTCCCTGCTTCTTTCAACCTTTCGGAGGCCGATGAGCTTCGTGTTCGTGGCTTGCTCACCGCTAAGGCGGAAGCCTTGCGCAAACGCTTGCCGGAGGCAATCGGAAATCTCCCTCTCGATCTGAACCTGATGTTGTATTCGTATGCCGCTGACCCGTATTCTTACCTCAAGTCAGACTCGGAGGAGCTTACTGCTGCAGTCTCCGCCCTCAATAATTGGAAGAAAGAAGCCATGTGGTATCTTAATCTGAATATGCAATTAAACCTCGGCGTGCTGGCAAGATACCTGCAGGGAATCGTGGACCTAATCCCGAGCGCCGCAGAGCGATCTGAGATGTCCAGGAGGATTCAGGAAGACGACTTTATCATCTCCTCAGATGCCCCGCTGGACTTTTCTGAAAGAATACAGATAATTCAGGCGTTGGATAGCAATCACCGCGCTGCATTACTAGACATGTTGTCTTGGTCGCGTTTCAACCTGCCACCGGTGGTGGCTGCAGCTACTCTTTTGAATCCAGATACCAAGTAGTGCTTGCAACCAAGCTATCTTTATTATTGGTTCAATTTTCATGTATACCTTAGCAAGATTTAATTAGTTTTAGTCAAATTTGATTTCCAGATTCTGATGTTGGTTTAAAAAAAAAAAAAATTTAAAAAAAAAGCTGTCTTTTATATTAACGCCCAAGGAAAAAGAAAATATGAACATATTATAACTCAGAGACAGTGACAATCAATATAAAATCAGGAGTGGTTTTATGATTTCTTGTTTCTCCCTTCAAAGTTTTAACTCATTCAACAAATGAGTTCGATGAAGAATATACTGTCCCAGATTGGGACCGTGACAGTGAAATACGACTTATAATAAACTAGTAGTTCTAAATTTCTGATAACATCGAGGTTTTGGTATAAAATTCAACATCTGACAATGTTAAGCTAAGAAAAATGTGAACTCGTACATCTAATAGCTACATCTTTACACGTCCACAAGTAATATGAGAATTTGCATTATATAGCCAACATATAAACCAAAATAGCATCAGCTGATAGAGATGTATAGCCTGCAGCACACCAACCAAAAGCAATGTCATTTCTTTATAAAGGACTAGCCTAGTCTAACATCAACCCCCCCCCCACACCACAACACCAAAAAAACAACCAACTAGCCTTTAGTCTAATCTGAAGTTTCTTTTATTTTCTGTGCAGATTTCCAAATTCCCACCATCCGAACCAACAAAACTAGGTTTCTAGTATTGAATACTTGTTCTAAAGCATAAGATGCATCCTAACAAAGTAGTAGTAAAGACCAATACCATGGAATCAGCTGGTGAAGCGATCCCTAGCCAGATTACATGTTTTGAGATACTACCAAGGTTACCTTCTAAGTCCTTGATGCGATTCAAATGCGTGTGCAAGTCTTGGTCCTCTCTCAACCGCAAACCCTCCTTTGTTGATGCGCATCACAAATTGGGCTGCAGCAAGCACACTCACCTCCTTCTCACCGCCTCGGACAAACCTACAAGGCAGCAACACTTCTTCTCCATACAACTGGACCATCAAGGAAGTACAACACCTGCCATCCATCTTCTAAGCCTTCCAACACCACGAACCAAGAATGAACGTCTTTACAATGCACAAAGTAGCAATGGTTTGGTTTGCATTTACCTCTATTGCACAGCACTTCTTAACCAAACGGATCCTGAAAACCCTGTTCGCATATTCAACCCCTGCACTCGGGAGTGTATTGCCCTTCCCCATTCTTCACCTGCATCCCCCACAGCCCATCTTACACACCATTTCGGATTCAGTCCTTTTACCAATGAGTATAAGGTTCTTCAAGTTCAAAAGTTCGTGCCTTCTGCTCGGAGAGGTAGGCATTATTTGTTCAAGATATTTAAACTCGGAACAAGTTCATGGAGGCGCATAGAGGTAGACCCTAATAGTCTCTCTTTTAGACATCTTGATTGCCCTTTTACCAAGAAAAGTTTATGCATCAATGGGGCCATACATTGGATCCGTGGGGCACAAAATGGGATATTGGCTTTTGACATTGCAGAGGAGAAATTCAGAGTGATCCCGCTTCCTAAAGATTACAGTCATCTGATAATTCCTCTTAGTTATCCTTTCGGGGATATAGTTGAAGTAGGCGGATGTCTAGCTATAATTGGTGACAGACACTTGATGAAACAGAATATGATGGGGTTATGGATCTTGAAGGACTACGAAAACCAAGTGTGGATTAAGGAGGCTATCACATTTCCGTTTAATTGGAGGGAGTTAGGATACACTGTTCCTTTCTGTACTACTCACACTGGCGAACTCCTCCTCCAGTCTTCGCGGTCAATTAGACAGAACCTTGCCCATGTGACGGTTCATCCATACGATATGCAGAGTGAAAGTTTCAGGGGAAGTGAAAGTATTGTTTTGCCTGCCGAATGGACATTTCTCAACGGCCCTGGACTGAAGTTAGTTGCTAGTTATGAGGATAGCATTATGCCCTTAAGATGAGATAATCAGATGAGCTCAAACTATTCAACGCTTGATTACCAGGGAAATGCAACTTTGTTCAATGGAAATTTTATGTATGTTTTATTTCCAGATGATCATAAACTTTTTACTTTGAACAACATAATGGTGGTGCATTTGTGCTTACATATATTGTTTCCAGATCATTATGTTTCATCCAGAGGCGGAGCCAGGATTTTGGGACCGGGGGAGCGAAACTTAAAGGCTCAATCGTTCTAAAAAATATTAATAGATCTAAATACACTAGGATTAAAATAAGGATTAATAACCTATAAGGACATAGAAAAATAACCTACTTCTATATTAGAACATTCAATCCTACAAGAACAAATTGACATTTAATCAACTAAAAAGTGGGTTCCATATAAAATTCCAACTGACAAAGCCACGGGCAGATCTGTTTCCGTCGCTGAGCTCACTTACAGAGCGCCCAAGAACCCCAAAAAGCTTTCAAAGTTCGAGGCTTTTTCTCCAATGGCGTTCTGCAGGTTCGTTTATAGGTTACAAAGTGACGACAAAAGCTAGAAATCACATGTTCGCTATGAATGGGACCAAATCAAACAACACAACCAAAGATCCAGCCGCACTTCAAAATAAACAGAAACAAAATTGAAATTAATCAAATCTCTTATTCAGAATTAGGAGGACTGATACTTTGCATTATCATAATCAAGCCGCAAATCTCAATAAAGGTTCATATAACATAAATCCCAGATAATAAAGCAAGCACCCAAACTTTATGCATCAATTCAATCAACAACAATTTTTTCAACGATTACAACAAAGAAAAATCAAAACTTGGGGATGAAAATAAATACAAGATTGGACAAAGACATAAGAGAATTGCCAACAGTTCGAAGCTTGTGCTCCACTACATATTCTCTAATTTTATGATCTTACTCTTGCCTTCTCCCATTATTCTAGATTGTATCAGAAAGAGGAGAGAAATGAAGGGTTTAGAAAGCAAACTTAAAACGACCCCATTTTCTTCAAAGAAGAAACGACGCCGTTTTCATTTAAGAAGAAACGGCGTCGTTTTGTGTTCGCTCTTCTTCTTCTTCGTGTTCCTCTTGGCAGTGCATGCCCAGATCTTCATCAATGGCTTCGTGTCGAGGCAGTGGCGTGACGGACCAGGGGAGCGGAGCGACTCAGACCCGCTCCCAGTCCCTGCTTTTTCTGGCGACCAGGGGGAGCGGCCGCTGACGTCCGCTCTGGGCTGGCTCCGCCTCTGGTTTCATCTCAACTATACTACTGCACATGCTTAGGTCCTGAAATTAATTGATTTAACTTTTACTTTGCGAAAGATGTACAGCCATCTAGTTCGAGTAATTTCATTCCGAACGGTGGCGAGGCCAGAAGGATAATTGGGCAGGACAAACAGTTAATCCTAACAAGGATATGATTAACCATTTCGAAGTGGTTTTTGAGAAAGCCAATTAGTTTGTGCATTTCTTGAGCATACACCTATCAAGCTGCTCTGCGAGTGCATAAACTTTGCTCTGCCACACAAAACACAATTGATTCCATTAACACACTTTCTATATTGGAAACTGAGAGTAAACAATCAGATCGACTTTTTGTTCAACTTTGATAGTGAACGAGAAAGAAACTAAACGTAAAACTACTTGTCATTTGGTCAGATTGTTTGCTCTCAATCGCCAGCTGTGAAAGTATCAATGTGGTAGCGGATGTAGAAAGTGCATTGTGTGCGGCACATCGCTGTTCATGCAGCAGCAGAGAAGCTCGGTTTCAGCTCAAGAAATACATAATCCTTGTTTTTATCAAGTCATTTTCTATGCAAAAATGCTATATATACTAAACGCATGCTGGGGAGCAGCTTGCAAAGTATAGTAGTTTTTACCCTTTCAAAAACCACGTCTTCTTCCTTGCACAGTGCTCTACCGATATTGCTCTTCATTTGCATTGAACTCATTCATCTAATGACTAAGTACTGAATTAGCATTATAGAGAAATACCTCATGAAGAAAACTTAAGAATAGAAAAGAGAGCATCATCGCATTGCAGTTGTCTTTTACAGTAAGCCAAGTGAATAAACCAAAGCATCCAAGACAAGCGACAACAATGTATTGCCTGTATTCCACACTAAACCCTATTGGCCTTAACAATCCCTCACAACAAATTCGTTCGGAAAACCTTGTTCAAACCTGCACCGGAGAGTGTATTACTCTTCCCCCTGCTTCACCCACATTCTCAACAGCACAGGTTACACACCATTTCAGATTTAGTCCTCTTACCAATGAGTATAAGGTTCTCCAAGTGCAAAAGTTCCAACGTGCTATGAGAGGTATACTGTTAGTTTAGGGAGGAAGATTTAGAATATAAAAGTAGAAGTGTTGTGTTTAAGAGTTTAGAAGGAGTTTAGAAGTGTTTAGAAGTGTTGAGGAAAATAAGACTTTTTATAGTCTAGGAAGATCTTCCTTCCTAATATTTCTAGCTAATTCTAGAACATACAATTAAACATGGTTGCTAGCTACTTATAGAACTTACATCTAATTGGTGACAAGGAGTTGATTGAACAAAATATTTTGGAGATGGATTTTGGACTACGAAAATCAAGTGTGGGTGAAGGAGGCTATTGCTCTTCCTTTTCCTTGGAGGGAGTTAGAATCGCCTGTTCCTTTCAGCGCCTTTTACAAAATTAAGCACACATAACCCTGCCCATGTTAGTGTGCATTTGTATATCAGGTCAAGTTTGATATTGTTTTGACCGCCGCGGAATGGACGTTTCTGAACAGCCCTCAGCTTAGATTACTTGCTAGTTATGAGAATAGTATTGTAATTTAAGATGAGATTAATATGACTTGATAATGTTGCTGTATGGCTTAGTAGTCATTTTCACAATTCTCAAGCAATTATATGTCATATTTTATAATTGGATCGAGTATCAGTTGATAATATTGATTGATAGTATACTCTAGCAGACAAAGAGGGAATCAGCCGATTGAATGGCTGCACTTGCATTCACACGCAGCCTCCAATGAAAACAAAATTGAAGTTCTGACAAAGTAGAGAACCTCGCCATTGATAAAGCTATGAACTTTAGATGTCCCAATTCTCTCATTCAGCATCCGCTGCTACAAAAATACCTCTGATTTTATATGGATAAGATGAATACTAAGAAAGTAGTAGTACAGAGCAATAGCATTGAATCATCAGCTGGACCAGAGTTCCTCGGCCAAATTACATGCTATCAGATCCTTCCAAGGCTACCGTCTAAGTATCTGATGCGATTGAAGTGCGTATGCAAGTCTTGGTCCACACTAACCCGCAACCCTTCCTTTGTCGATGCACATCACAACTTGGGCTGCAACAAACACACTCACCTCCTCCTCACAGCATGGGATAATACCACAAGGCAGCAACACTTCTTCGCTGTAAAGCTGAACCAGCAAGGAAACTTAACACCTACCGTCCATCTTCTAAGCCTTCCAACACCGCAAACCAAGAATCAACGCCTATATGATGCACAGAGTATCAATGGCTTGGTTTGTATTTACCTTGAAAATACCTTACTTCCCAATCCAACTGATCCTGAGAATCCCGGGCCGGTTCACATATTTAACCCCTGCACCCGAGAGTGTATTACTCTTCCCCATTCCCCACCTGTATCCACCACAGCCTCAATTACACACCATTTCGGATTCAGTCTTGCTGCAAATGAGTACAAGGTTCTCCAAGTGCAAAAGTTACGCCCTCCTATTATCATGAAGATATTTAAACTAGGGACAAGTTCATGGAGGCAAATAGAGGTAGACCTGAATGAAATCTCTGCAAGTCAGCTCAATTGCCCCTTTCACAAAAAAAGTGTGTGCGTTAATGGAGCCATACATTGGGTGCACCAGAGAGAAAAAGTCGTAGTGGTTTTTGACATTGCAGATGAAAAGTTCAGAGTAATCCCACTTCCTATAGATTACACTCGGCTTGTGCATCCAGTTAATTACCGGTTTGTTAACATAGCTGAAGTTGGAGGATGTTTGGCTCTAATTGGTGACAGGCAGTTAATGGAACAAAACATGTTGGGGTTATGGATTTTGAAGGACTACAAAAGTCCAGTGTGGGTTAAGGAGGCTATCACTTTTCAGTTTCTTTGGACGGAGCTGGGGTACCCTCTTCCTTTCTGCACCATTCACACAGGCGATCTTCTCCTCCTATCTACAAAGTTCAATAGAAACCCTTCCCTTGTGAGGGTGCATCTGTACAATATGGAGAGTAAAATTCTTCGGGGAAGTGAAAATATTGTTTTGCCAGAGAAATGGAAATTTCTGAATTGCACTCGTGTGAAGTTACTTGCTTGTTATGAGGATAGCATTGTACCCTTAAGATGAGATGTGGCCTATTTCATTATCTTATGTGCTTGCTGCGTCTAATTTGTAATGTTTTTTTCTTTTCTGGGAAAAACATCAATATTTTCCTAAAGTTTCTTTTCTTGGATGGAGATTCAATTCTTCGAATGTTTTCGATATTTTTCAGAAACCTTGTCCACGGTTTTGAGCATAAAAGATAACAAATAAAAGTTGTTGACGGTTTCTGTCTGTATTTGCCAAACCAATTGAAGTATCTCTCTTTCTTCTTATCATATAATGCCCACAGCAAAAGACACAATAGAAAATGACATTAGATAATGACAGCATATTCCACAAGTAGCCGAGTCAGCTTAATCATAAGTTTTAACGATATATTGCCACTTAGATCAACTCTGTCATTTCTTTGAATGCATCTTAGTTGGTTTGTAGTGATCTTTACAGATCTTATTGCATTATTATAAAAACTATGAACTCTAGCTAGACTTCCAGGATAACATGCATCCTGAAAAACTAGTAAGGATCAACTACATGGAGTCATCAGATTGTCCAGAGCTCCCCAGCCAAATAATGTACTTTGAGATACTCCCAAGGCTACCATACAAGTCTTTGATGCGATTCAAATGTGTATGCAAGTCCTGGTCCTCCCTCATCTGCAACCCTGCCTTTGTCAACGCTCATCAGAAATTAGGCCGCAACAAACACACTCACCTCCTTTTCACCAACAGGGACAAAGATACAAAACAGCAGCACTTCTTCTCCACACATATTGATCAGCAAGGAAGCCTAACACCGGCAACCCATGTACTAAGCCTTCCAACACCTCGAATCAGGGAAGATTTTCTTCTCTACACAGCACAGGCTATCAATGGCTTGGTGTGTATTTACCTTGCTAATAATAACTCAATTCACCATCAAATTGATCCTGAAAATCCTGTTCGCATATTTAACCCATGCACTCGAGAGTGCATTACTCTTCCCCACTCTTTAGAAGCTTTCCCCATGTGCCATGTTGCGCACCATTTTGGGTTCAATCCTTTTACAAGTGAGTATAAAGTTCTCCAAGTGCAAAAGATACTCCCTATGAGAAATACGCAATTTTTGTTCAAGATACTAACATTGGGGACAAGTTTGTGGAGGCAGATAGAGGTAGACCTTAATGATCTCTGTTTCCTCCTTTACTGGCCTTTTCACAGGAGAAGCGTGTATGTCAATGGGGCCATACATTGGCTCCATAGGAGACGAAATTCAATAGTGGTTTTTGACATTGGATCTGAGAAATTCAGTCTGATATCACTTCCCATAGATTACAACAGTGTTATGCAGATTCATGTGGCTTATCCCTTTGGAGATCTAATTGAAGTGGCTGGATGTTTAGCTCTAATATGTGATAGGCTGTTGAAGGCACATAATGTATTGGAGTTATGGATTTTGAAAGACTACAAACATCAGATCTGGGTTAAGGAGACTATCACTTTTCCAATTCTCTGGAGTGAGTTAGAATACCCTTTTCCTTTTTGTACCATTCAATCTGGTGAGCTTCTCCTCGCTTCGAAGATAAATGGCCGGAAGGATCCTACTCTTTTGAGAGCTCATTTGTACAATATGCAGGAAAGTAAAACTTTTAGGGAAAGTAGTGAAACTAGTTTGCCTGCCGAATGGACATTTCCAAACAGTTCCCAATTGATGTTGCTCACTTGTTATGAGGAAAGCATTGCTCCCTTAAGATGAGTATTGTGTTACCAAGCAACTGCAGTTTGTTGTACTACATACATATTATTTGATCATATTTTTCCTTACATAGATGTTTTACTTTCTCTGTATCAAGTGCTGCCCATCTAGTCCTGTTATTCTTGCCTTTTTTCTCTTTCCCGGGTGAGAATAATTCCAACCTAGAACCCCTTCCAACAAAGTAAAGAGTGATAATATCACTAGACAACAGCTAGACCAGCTACGAAACCTTTTCCACTCTAATTTCTTACTAGAAAAAAAAAAAATCAATAGAACGTAGATATATTATTGTATATTTCAAACTTGGTCAAGCGAATAAAACAAAGCAGGTTAGCTGTATACTGAGCATATACAGTGATGAGTGAAAACTTAGAACTTTTCAATTCTTGAAGTCGAATTGCTTGTCGTTTATTTCATCAGGTATGCTTGTTGTCATCACATTCTGCCGGCTGCATCGAGCTAGCTGTGAGCATAAAACTAACAATAAGGCTTGTTCTTAACATAAGGCTTGTTCTTAACATAAGGCCGAAAGCTAAAGACAGGATGATGAAATATGACTTGAGACAATGACAACCAATAAATCTCAATTACTTTTGTTTGTTCTTCATAGTTGTAAACAACTCCACAAAATGAAGGCTTAATTTCTTCAGCATTATGAATTTGCAATGGTTCAACGTATCCGAACAAAACCCAACGGCTGTTATTAATAAATATGCCCTTGTCGATCTAACGGATATACGAACTACGGATCATGAGCCTCTATATTTGTTTTTCCACGCATTTGATGCATTTGCTGAGGTGTCAACCATCAACCACTACAAGCATTTTTTTAATGGGGTTTTTAACCATATCCTCCCATCAGCAACATAATTTTTACAGTTAGCCCACCCCAATATATTATAAATATAAATCCACATAAGCATTTTAAGAAAATAAAAATTACTCATGCAAATACAATAAAGTCCGCTACTTTTTCAAAAAATTACAGCAATTGCCATAGATTAAGAACTGAAATGTTTTCAAACGAAAACATATCCAACAAATAAACCATAAAATTAAATTAAAAAATTAAAAAGTAAACAGCCTAGTCAACTTGATCATAGATTGCAACGAATCATTGACGTAGCCTGTATTCCATTGTGGCGGTGACCATATGGTACTGTGCTGTGAGGGTTGAAGAAAAAAGAAAAAAAAGGGAAGGGGGGGGGTTTAAAAGAGAAAAAAAAAAAAGGGGGGGGGGGGATCCCTACTTTTAAGGAAAAAAAAAAAAGGGGGGGGGCCGAGGAGAAAAAAAAAAAAAAATTATTCTTAAAATTAATATAAAAAAAAAATTTATAAAAAAAAAAAAAAAAATTTAATCCAACTCAGATAAACTTTGTTGTATCCTATATCCTTTAACGCAAGTGTTCTTCAAAGATCTCATTCCGATTATAGTGACATCTATGACAGAATTCCCATATAAGTCCAATTCATCTGCTGCTAGAAAACTAGTTCTGTATGTGTTGACTTCCATAGATAGACGAACGATCATAAAACAAAGTAATAATAGTACAGAACAAGATGGAACAGTCAGATGATTCAGAGCTCCCAAGCCAAACTAACATAAGTATGTTAAGCTTTGGGAGATTCCAAAGCGACCATAAAAGGGTCTGTCAATAAATATAAAATTAATCAAAACAATAATTTGTGCACTCATCAGAGACTAATATGGAAAAAATGCACATGTGGATTAAATATTCTAATGAAATATATGAAAAACATTAAATTTAGGACTAATATTAAAATTTAGTGGGTTATTGTTAAAAGTTAGTGATTTGGTGGGCTAAACCCACATTTATATTTCTTTTATCGAACAGGCTCATGCTTCTTTTGTTGAAATAAATGCAAATGGTCTGATTCAAGATTCAACCTGTGATTGTTCCTCTGCCAAGGCTGATCAAGCCATGGAGTCAGCTAGTCCAGAGCTCCCCAGCCAAATAATTTACTTTGAGATACTCTCAAGGCTACCATGCAAGTCTTTGATGCGATTCAAATGTGTATGCAAGTCTTGGTCCTCCCTCATCCGCAACCCTGCCTTTGTCAATGCTCATCAGAAATTGGGCCGCAACAAACACACTCACCTCCTTTTCACCAACAGGGACAAAGACACAAAACAGCAGCACTTCTTCTCCACACATATCGACCAGCAAGGAAGTCTAACACCTGCAACCCATGTGCTAAGCCTTCCAACACCTCGAATCTGGGAAAATTTTCTTCTCTACACAGCACAGGCTATCAATGGCATGGTATGTATTTACCTTTCTAATAATAACTCAATTTCCCATCAATTTGATCCTGATATTCCTGTTCGCATATTTAACCCCTGCACTCGAGAGTGTGTTACTCTTCCCCACTCTTTCGAAGCATTCCGTGAATGCCATGTTGCACACCATTTCGGGTTCAGTCCACTTGAAAATGAGTATAAGGTTCTCCAGGTGCAAATGGATCTCTTCCAAGGAACAACCAGCCAAGAAAAACGGGGACAAGAGGAGGACGAAAGGAACCCCTTCTTCTTAACTGGCCGTTTCATAAAAGAAGCGTCTACCTCAATGGGGCCATGCATTGGATGAATTGGAGTCAAAATGTAGTAGTGGTTTTTGACATTGGAGATGAGAAATTCAGAGTGATCCCACTCGCTAAAGATTTCACTGGTGATATGAAGACTTATGTGGATTATCCCTTTGGGGATCTAATTGAACAAGGTGGATGTTTAGCTCTAATATGTGACAGGCTATTGATGGAACAGAATGCATTGGAGTTGTGGATTTTGAAGGACTACCAAAATCACGTGTGGGTTAAGGAAACTATCGTATTTCCGGTTTTGTGGCAGAAGTTGGAATACCCTTTTCCTTTTTGTACCACTCATTCTGGTGAGCTCCTCTTCGCTTCTAAGATAAATATCAGAAAGGAGCCTACTCTTTTGAGAATGCATCTATACAGTATGCAGGGAAGTAAAATTTATAGGGAAAGTGAAACTTGTTTGCCGGCCGAATGGACATTTCCGAGCAGTTCTCAGTTGAAGTTGCTTAGTAGCTATCAGGAAAGCGTTTTTCCTTTAAGATGATTATGGCCTTGGTGTGTGTTGTACTACATACTGTTGAAAGATAAGGTCTGTACTTATCATATTTATCCTAACATGGATGTTTTACATTCATTGTATCGGTTGCAGCCATCTATACTCCTGTTTGTTTCCGTTTATGCTTCCAGCCATCTGTATACTCCTGTTTATTTCTGTTTATGCTTCCATTTTCTTTTTATCCAGATCAGGATCCAACTTCGAAGTTCGAACTTCTTCCAAGAAAGTGAAAAGTAATATCACTTAACAACAGCTAGAACCTGCTGTGATTCATTTTCTGCTCTAACTCTTATTGGACAAATATTCGATAGAGAGCTTAAGCTACATTGAATTTTCCAAGCTTGGTCAAGCGAATTAAACAAAGCAGCTTAGCTTGTTTATGCTTTGTATCTGCCAAACCAATTGAAATGGTCTCCTTGTTCTTATAACATAACGAAAGCAAAAGACAGAATGAAACAACTTGAGACAATGACAACCAATATAAAATTTTCGTTTTGCTCTTCAAACTTTGAAATTGATTTGCAATGATTGCGATCTCTGACCAATATCCAATGACTGTTATTGATAATATACCGTGGTACAGAAATTAGATCAACTTTGATCAACTTTATCAACTTCATCATAAGTTATAAGCCGTCTACATATTTCACAAAATTAGACAACTAAATGATTTTGGATTTGAGTGAATTTTCACAGAGATGACCTTATCTATATAATCAATCAAATGAATGGTTCCAATCATGATACATGTCAACCGAGAGCGTGAGAATGCGATCAATGCAGCCAAGGGCTGCTCTAGCTTTGGCAGCCATTAAATGTCCTTTCTTTAAAGGCTTCATATAATTTGAAGTCTTCTCTTAAGATTTCTTTCTTTTTATTTTGAAGTCTAGTTACTCTAGATTTCTCAAATCCAGCTCATCATCTGATATGTTGGATTCCTTGGATACATGATCATAAAAGTGTCGTAGCAAATCAACAATACATGGATTCATCAGATGGTCAAGAACTCCCCAGCCAAATTACATGCCTTGGGAGGCTACATTCCAAGTCTTTGAAGCAATTCAAATGCATATGCAAGTTTTGGTCCACTCTAATGGACAAAGACAAGAAAAGTTCTTTCATCAAAGAGCCTCACGCTTCTTTTGTTGAAGGAAGTGCAAATGGTCTGATTCAAGGTTCAACCTGTAATCATTCCTTCGTCAAGCCAGATGATCAAGACCTGGAGTCATCAGATGGCCCAGAGCTCCCCAGCCAAATCATGTACTTTGAGATCCTCCCAAGGCTACCCTCCGAGTCTTTGATGCGATTCAAATGTGTAAGCAAGTCTTGGTCCTCTCTCATCCGCAACCCTGCCTTTGTCAACGCTCATCAGAAATTAGGACGCAACAAACACACTTACCTCCTTTTCACCAACAGGGACAAAGATACAAACAGCAGCACTTCTTCTCCACACATATTGATCAGCAAGGAAGTCTATCACGCGCAACCCATTTTCTAAGCCTTCCAACACCTCGAATCAAGGAAGATTTTCTTCTATACACAGCACAAGCTATCAACGGCTTGGTCTGCATTTACCTTTCTAACAATAACTCAATCCACGATCAAACTGATCCTGAAAACCCTGTCCGCATATTTAACCCATGCACAAGAGAGTGTATTACTCTTCCCCATGTTTTAGAAGCATCTCCCTTTTGCCATGTTGCTCACAATTTCGGATTCAATCCTCTTAAGAAGAGTACAAGGTTCTTCAAGTGCAAATGTTTTTGCCAGGCTTCCCAAGAAAGAGAGCTCGGCAATTTATGTTCAATATATTTAAGCTTGGGACAAGTTCATGGAGGCAGGTACAGGTAGGCCTAAACGACCTCCCTTTTGATCATCTTGATTGGCCGTTTCACCAGAAAAGCATGTGCGTCAATGGGGCCATACATTGGATGCACAGGGCACAAAATGTTGTAGTGGTTTTTGATATTGGAGAAGAGAAATTCAGAGTTATTCGACTTCCAGAAGATTCCAATGGTGATGTGAAGATTTCTTTGAATTATCCCTTTGGGCATCTAATTGAAGTTGGTGGATGTTTAGCTGTAATAAGTGACAGGCTATTGATGGAACAAAATACATTGGGGTTGTGGATTTTAAAGGACTACAAAAATCAGGTGTGGATGAAGGAGACTGTCACGTTTCCGATTCCTTGGGGCAAGTTAGAATACCCGTTTCCTGTATGCACCATTCATTCTGGTGAGCTCCTCCTTGCTTCGAAGATAAATATAAGGAAGGAGCCTACTCTTTTGAGAGTGCATCTCTACAATATGCAGGAGAGTAAACTATTAAGGGAAAGTGAAACTTGTTTGGCAGCCGAATGGACATTTCCGAACAGTTCTCAATTAAAGTTGCTGACTACTTATGAGGAGAGCATTGTACCCTTAATATGAGTATGGCTTTGTGCAAAATGGTACCAAGCAACTGCAGCCTGTTGACTGTTGTATAATCTGGTTATTCTTGGTGCATTTGTAATACATATTATTGAAAAGGCCCTGAACTTGCTCATATATATATTATATATCGAGTGCAGCCATCTATAGTCTTTGCTGTTTCCTTTCGTTTATGTTTGCGTTTTCTTTTAATCTGGATTAGGATCCAACTGTGAACATCTCAGAACAAAGTGCGGAATAATATCCCTAGACAATTCTAGAACCTCCAACCACACCATTCTAATTTCTTACTGGAAAGAATGAACAGAGAACTTAAGCTATTTTGTACTTTTCATACTGGTCAAGCGAGTTAAACAAAGCAGCTTAGGTGGATATGAATTCAAACTTAGAACTTGTCAATTCTTGAAGTCGACTGACATTCCAATGATACATAAGTAGCTTTCTATTCCGCCGGCTGGAGCTACAAAATCCGTTGTGACTGGGTGAGAACATTTAGTAGACATACATGGAATCTGGTTCAGAGCTCCCAACCGAAATTGTATGCTTCCAAATACTCCCTAGGCTGCCGGCAAATTTGCTCGTCCGCTTCAAATGCGTATGCAAGTCTTGGTCATCTCTCATTCGCAACCCTGCCTTTGTGAGAGCTCATCAAGACTTCCACTTAAGCAAGCTTAATGATCACCTCCTCCTCACCACTTGGGACAAAGGCTCAAGGCAGCAACACTTCCTATCTGCACAAATCAACCAAGAAGGAATTCCATCTACCCCAACCCACCTTCTAAGCCTTCTAATACCGCCCTATGCTCAGCATCTCTACAATGCGCAGTGTATCAATGGCTTGGTATGTCTTTACCTTTCTAATACCGTCTTTCCCATGCAAAACGGAAACTATCATAATCATCCCATACGCATACTCAACCCCTCCACGAGAGTCTCTATTATTCTTCCACATTCTTTGCCCTCATGCAGTACAGCCCGTGTTACACACCACTTCGGATTCAGTCCTCTTACAAACGAGTACAAGGTTCTCCAAGTGCAGAGGTTTCAGCTTCGAGATTCTCCTACAAGGGACATGAAATTTATGTTCAGGACATTCAAACTAGGCACAAGTTTCTGGAGGCAGGTAGAGGTAGACCTTAATGATCTCTCTTTTGATCCTTTAAAGTGCCCGTTTCATAGGCAAAGTGTGTGTGTCAATGGGGCAATACATTGGTTGCACGGGTCACAAAATGTCATCGTGGTTTTTGACATTGGAGACGAGAGATTTAGATCGATCCCACTTCCTGAAGATTATAATTGTGTCGCACTTAAATTTAATTTTCCATGTGGGAACATAGTTGAAGTGGGTGGATATATGGCATTAATCGGTGACAAGGAGTTGGTCGAACAGAATATGATGGGGTTATGGATTTTGAAGGACTACGACAATCAAGTTTGGGTTAAGGAGACTATCATATTTCCGTTTGTTTGGAGTGAGTTAGGGTACCCTGTTCCTTTCTGTACCATTCATTCGGACGAGGTCCTCCTCCAACCTTCAAAGTTGAGTAGGCAGCAGGACCCTGCTAATGTGAGATTACATCTGTACAATATGAGGACTAAAAGCTTTAGGGGAAGTGAAATTGTTCTTCCTGCAGAATGGATATCTTCTGATGATACTAGATTGACATTGCTTACTAGTTTTGATGATAGCATTATGCCCTTGACATGAGAGCCAATTTATTTCATCATTAAGCTTTGATCGAATATGTGGTATATAAACTTTTATGTTTGCCTAGTTAAGTGCCTTTAACATGAAATTATTATGAGGGATGTTAGTTCCACCCCTTTGTCTTATTTTCACACCCACAATTTCATGAAAATTTTAATTACATTTTAATCTTATTGTGAAATAATGTATACGGGCAGTGGCAAACAAAAAAGATAAATCTAAATTTTGTGTTTGTGCGGTCTCTTTGTTTCCCTGCAAAGCTCCTCTGTCTCCCATGTCTCCCCTCCCTCCTCCAAAACCTTCTACAATTTCCTCTCTTCTATTCATCTAATCCTTAAATCATTCAATTAATTTTGAATAAAAAAGAAGACAATGGATGTTGAAGAGATCAATTCCAATGATGAGGTAAGCAATTTTTTTTTAGTTCATCAAATCCTTAATATCCAGATGAATTGAGTTGTTGCAATAGGAAATTTGGTAGAAAGTTAATTTTGAGTGTGGAGAGAGTATTTACTTGAGATAAATTAGGCACATTTTAGGAATAATAGTGGGTGGAAAAGAGATTTGTAATTTATGGAGGGTATATATATATATAAAACAAGAGGGTGAAACTAACTGCCCCTATTACTATTTCTTAAACAATTGAAGTGATCAGCTCTCTATGTTCTTATACTATGTATGTATAACGCCCAAAGCAAATGATCGACTCTTCATGCTTCTCTGTTCTTATAATATAGGAACTAAACTTTTCAGATTTCTTGTACATATGTCAATCTAATAGCTACGACCACATAACTAATGCCTAAAGAACCGAACATGAAGCAAAGACCTACAGACATCCTTTGGCACATCCAAAAAGAAGGAATAGCCTAGGCAACCCCTTCACCTAACTCCAAATATTATATTTAAAAATAGAGAAAAAAAAAAAAAAAAAAAAACAAGGAGACACACACAAAACTATAATAAAAACAATAAAAACCCAAAAACACAAAAAAAAAACAACCCCAAAAAAAGGAATTAATAATGTTTGGAGATTAGAGCACCCACTACCTCATCCCACACCCCCTACAAAGAAAACCACGGCCTCCCCCCTTTTTCCTCTACTAAATTCAATCCAAACCTCACTCTCATTATCCATCCCGCATAAAAATAAACACACAAAATTATATACCTTACTCCTTTTTATCTCCTCTCTCCCCCTCTCCCCTTTATCTTCTTTTTTTTTCTTCTTCTCTCCCCCCCCCTCCTCCCCTCCTACCCTCTCCCTCCACTCCCTCCCCTCTACTTTTTTTTATTTATATATCCCCTTTATCCCCCCCTTTGGCACCATTTCGGTTTCTTAAGGCCTTTCTATCATTCTTATTTTTTCCTTTCTACCGACGAATGTTGAGAATGTGGTATGAAAAGTCCCACAATTGGCTAGTGAAGGGACTTTGGTGGTATTCATAAAGTATTGGCCTACTCCCCCAAAATTTAAATGTTTTTTGAACAAAACCTCAATTTACTACTACCACCAACAAAAAAAAAAAACAACAACAACACCTCTCCAAAAACAAAAAACCAAAAAAGAAACCCACAAACCCCCAACCCATCCTTAAACCCTCCAAACCCCAAAACCAAAACAAAAACATCACAAAAAAAACACACAAAAAAAACCCCCTTCCACACACAAACAAATCTAAAAAAACCAAAATAAAACCCCCCCACCCGCGCTCCCTATTCCCCCCCCCACACCCCCCACACACACTTTAAACCACAAACATAACACACCCCATCTCTCTCTCAAAACAAAATAAAAAAATAAAGCTTTTTCCAAACTAGATGTCACCACTACGATTCTAGTATTTTATCAAAATTGACTTTTATTGACAATTGCGTTGTCTTTATTTAGCTTACTATACTTTCAAGTTAGAATCTCTTTCGACAAAGTGACGGGTTTATACAAGTAAACAATATTTGTAAAAATATTACCAATAAACATTAGCTAGAGAGATAATATAAGAGTATCTCCAGCAGCCTCTTTATATATTTCTTTCTAGTATAATTAATACGAAACGAAAAAGCACCTGCTAAAACTATGACCTAGGTGGATATAAGCCCGATGGGATTACCTTATAGAGAAAGGCCCAAAGGCCCAAGATGCACCTGCAAAGGCCCCATCTTTTTCTTGCCTCTCTTTGTTTACCTCAATCCTCCTCCGTCCTCACAGCGCCGCCGTCGCCGCCGCGCCTCCCTTCTCAACACATCCGTATCATTTCCATCAAATTTGGTCCTAAGACTTGCCCCGATAACTTTCAAGGTAAAGCACTTTACTCTCTTCAAGCTCTGTGAAACAAATGTGTTATTGTTTCATTTGTTACGCTGATTGGCCTTATTGTAGGATATAAATGGGGCCTAGATGGAAAGGAAGGGGTGCAGAAGCCAAGGCTCTAGCAGATCCCATGTCGAAGATCGTATCGCAGCTTCAGTCTTGTCTAACCCAGTCGGCTGCTCAAGGAATCTTGTGCGGTGGCAGCGTACTTCTTGCTGCAGAAGAAGACCAAGCTCGTCTCCTTGACCGTGCCTGCTTTGGCCAACCCGTTGTTAACGCACAGAAGGATCAGCAGTGGTTTCAGCTGGGCATGGAGGAGGCATTTTTTCTGTGCTATTCTCTGAGATGCCTCAAGATAGCGGGTGAAGATAAACGCCCCAAGGATGATCAAGAGCTTTGGCATTACATGAAGTCCGAAAGAGCAGCTTTCCCTGAGTTTTACAAGGCGTATGCTCATCTTCGAATGAAGAATTGGGTTGTGAGACCCGGGTTTCAGTATGGTGCAGATTTTGTTGCTTATCATCACCATCCGAATTTGGTCCATTCTGCGTATGCTGTGATTGTGTCATCGGGAGGAGATGGTGATGCGAACGGGCGATTGAGGGTGTGGTCGGATATTCATGGCAGCCTAAGGCTTTGCTTAGGCGTTAACAAGACATTGCTAGTGCTTACTATTA
This sequence comes from Spiraea crenata, assembly GCA_033992175.1. Classification (NCBI taxonomy): domain Eukaryota; kingdom Viridiplantae; phylum Streptophyta; class Magnoliopsida; order Rosales; family Rosaceae; genus Spiraea; species Spiraea crenata. The sequence goes on from JAVBHV010000022.1 coordinate 7,393,507, forward strand.
GTAGAAGTGATCGTGATGCAGCCTCTCCATCGTGTTTGGAGCACTACACAGTTGACGAGCGCACAGTTTCAAGATGGGTTCCGGAAGAAAATCGCGAGATCACGACTGTTGATGTGGAGTAACAAGCAGTAGTTGATTGATAAACTAGGTCAGGGATGGCATAGAATCCTGTTTTCGTTTTACATTTGAAAGAGCCAATACTCAAATTTTCTGTTCTCTAGAATGATGACAATCATTTGATATACAAGAGAAATTAAAGTACCAAGATTTCACATATACAGCCCAACTTAACAAAAATCAAGCCGAAGTCATGATCACTTGTCTTAAGACATACAGAACCTTTATCATTCATTTTTAACACAGTTCCAAATTATCAGATTAGCTACCATCCTAATCAAAGTTGGAAGAGACTTGGTTGCGTCTTTGTCATTCGTGCCTCGCCGTAGGGTTCATCATTGTCCATCCTACGATTATTCCGGAACGCTGCACAGCCTATTGCGTAGAAGATTACCAAGATGATTAACACGACAATGTTGATCACGGAAACCTTTCTCCAGCTCTTCCTAATGTTCGCCAGAACGCCGGCTTTGCAAGAGTTGCAAGAGTAGCAGAGTTCCTGCTGGTCATTGTTCCACAGTGTGCAGTCTGCATTGGTTCCCCTAGAGCCTCCTCCAGTGTCCCAAGTGGTTTCATTCAGGTAGGTATAGCCACATTCTGTAGGGGGCTTACAGCATCCAGACTACACAAGAACAAGGGGAAAAGAAAATTAGCATTTTAGTCATCATGTCAATATAAACACAAACATGTATCGCTTCTTAAGAAATATTACGGAATGTCTGGTAAAGTTTCTCAGGACCCATAACAGCCTAATTTCAATAGGGTACAAACAAAATATTAAAATTTGCTGCACATCATTTTATTTGTAGAACTTTGCCAAGGAAATAGATAGGACTTCAAATGCATGGGTCATCTTTTCTATTGCCCCTTTGTGGCCAAGTTATGGCCTCCTTTGCTTCTCTTCTGTTCATTTATACAGATCACAGGAACCTGTTTGCTGATTTAAATGCTACCTGATAAACATCAATGCTGCCCCAGCTTTTGGAACAACAGAATGGTAAGCATGAAAAATATAAGAAAAAAGTCAAAATCCAAAAGCCAGAAGTAGACATTGATTTGAGCATGAAAGTTTGAAACCAAATCGATTTATTATCATTTAGTTGACCTGGTATCGAGGACAGGGGGAATCAGCCTGAGACCTCTAAGTACTACAGTAAATGCTTATAACAGACTAATCTACTAGCCCTTACCTTTATGTTTAATTATTTTGGAAAAGAGTTAGTTTTTTTATGCCAAGTGATTTTCAAAAGGAAGGTGGAATATGGGATATTTGAATTCTTCCCACCCATAATTTGGACTGTTGTATTCATTAGACCAATCATGCACTCTTATCACAGAAGTGCACCAAAAGAAAGTGCACACACAAAATATGTAGGAAAAGAAGGGACTTTAAGTCTTTTGCAAGTTTGTTCCAAACTTAGGTCTATTGTTTTCATTTGTATGGGACCAAGAAGACAAATGTTTGAAAGGGATATTCCACCTAAAAGAAATTCTGTTACGATAAAAAGCAGAAAAAGCCACCCGAAACTCCATAAAAGAGAAAATGCAAACATTCTTTCTGGAATATTTGAAGGATTATATGACCTCCTACCAAGGACAACAATTGTTAGACAGCAACTACACTATTGTGGTGTATTCACCGGCTAGTTATTAGTTTAGTGATATTTCCCTTCTGACTATAGAAACGGATCATAACTTCGAATCTTCCATCTCCCATTGATTAAAGAACAAAAGTAAGTTTTTCGACTTTCATGGTGAATGTAGATAAGTATTCTACCCAGGAAACTATAATAAACCCTACAAGTGGGTTTGTGCTTTTGATTCTGCGAGGTTTTAGTGGTATCTTGTAAACATCACTTCCAAACTCTAAAAAACTATTTTATAAACACATGTGGAACATTATTATTGGAATTCGCTAAATCTCCATTAGTGTCACCACCCTTTGTCATCTAATCCATGGTGCCATCACATCAGTCCCAAAAACTTTTTTGTAATTATGCAGAATATCTCATTTACATGAAGAAATTGATATGCTGTGTGCAAAATATCTCATTTCAATTACTGTTACGTTTCAACAAGAACAATCTTTCAAATTCCTTTTAGGTGAACATAAAAATGCGTCTTTTACAAAAATTGACATACAGTACACCAGATAACGCCAGTGTACGGGTCGTCCATCATTATCATTATCATTATCAAGAGAAAAATAAGACTAGCATGGCAATCTTCGATTGGTCCAAGAACCACATATTCAGGGGTACGAACACAAATAATATAATTATTAAGGTCTCAAACTCAATCACGCCCCACCCCATGGTTGTCAGACTGGAAGTGTCCCCATGTGACATAACCTCCTTACCAGAGATGAAAAATCTAATAAATCCTAAAACCAGATCTACAATTAAATAGTCTCTCTCTTTCTTCAACCTTCCACCTTAAGAAATGGTCAAATGGAGCACTGCAAAGTCTATGGGCATAAAACCAAAAACGTTTGCCCATGCTAGATAAACAGTTGGAAGCACTTTCCAAGCACTCAAAAAGTGTTTCTCGATTCTAAAAGCACTTTTTTTGCTTCCAAGTACTATTCCAGAAAGTGCTTGATTCCTAATTGCTTTTCAAATTTGAAGCTCTGCCTAATAATAAAACATTGATGATGCAAAATCAACTGAAAATTTGAGACACAAAAAACAACATACCTGAATAGAGTTAAGCCTTCTGTTATAAAACATGTCAGCAGTTTCCGGGACACCGTTCGCGGTCCTCGCCATCTTCCCACAAACCTTAGAGTCCCTCACACAATACGCAATCTTCCTCCAGTAATTATTTTTGGCCACCCGCTCCGCCAGCCAGCCGGAATAATCCTGCAAATAGTAATCCTTGTACTGCCGGTTCAGCAGCGGCCGGCCCCTCCCCTTATCCGTCACGGCGTAAGCGAAGATGATGAACCCAATCAGAGCAGCAATGATGAAGAACATCACGAAGAGGTAGACCCACATGAGGAAAGTGTTCCTGTAGCAAGCTCCGGCGAACCCGGCGAGGGAAATGACCAGGATGGAGACGCCGATGATGATGAGCGGCCACTGGAGAAATTTCAGGCAGTCGGTGTTGTTGGCCCGGCTGCTGAGCCAGATTCCTCCGCCCAAGATTGGGATTGACAGGAGGAAAGTTGTGAAGTTTAGGACCCCAATCAGGTGGTTGCTGGACCTCATGGTGGTGAAGTTTTGGGTTGGAAAGTTTGGAGATTTTTTGGGTTTTGATTGATCTGTAAATCAATTTTGTGCTTCTTTCTTCTTCTTCCTCCTCCTCTGCTTTCTGCTGCTCTGCTTTTTTTGATGCAGGTGTTATTTTATAGCAAGGGAGCTTGGGTGAGCTGGGAGAAATGGGGCCTGTACTCGCTCTATTTTACCGACGTGTGTTAACTTTAACTTTTTTATGTCGACATGGATCTGATAGCACTGGAAATGACTAAATACCCCATACATTCAAATTTGTGGTGTTGTTGGTCTAGCTCAACGGCTCGGTCTCGGTGTTGATGTTCATGCTTAATGTTTATTACTTCTAAAAATATGACAATTTGTATCTCGTAATGACTTTTTATTATATTGACTATGTGATAAGTATGAAATTTATTTTCCTCCATGTAGCGTCAATTTTAAATACGAGATTCAAGTTTGGCATGTGAATCTCCTTCTCAAAAAAAAAAAAAAAAAAGTTTGGCATGTGAATAATTTAACAGAAAAAATATATTGACATTACAAACTGATATACTTTTTAAATAAATTTAGATTTCATATGATGAAATTTTTGAAATACAAAAATTGTGATCTAATTTGGCTGTAATATATTATACAACTTTATTTTGGAAAAATCATGTTTGGTTAAATGGACAGTTTCAAAACTTAGACTTAATACTTATCCAATTTCAATATTGAGCTAATACATGTGCTTTGAAAATCACTTCCTTTTGGCAAAAAAAAAATAAAATAGAGCGATGGGCATTTCTAACTCTTTGGGGTTAAAATGGGAAAATAGCTGCTTATTGCAAAGACTTCGAGTTGCGAATACACTCGTGAGAGTGGTGCTTGTTGCTGTATTTAGTTTTGCTTCTTAGTGGAACTACTATTTGACTATATGAGTAGATATGGTCATTGAGTGAAGATAAATGATTTGCGAATAAATTACTCAATTGAGTTATACTGTTGTTGACAATGACTTGAAACTATTTAGCCAAATAACTAATTTTAAAAAGATGACTTTCTTATTCAGTAATCATACAATACTCCAGATATTTAGGCCATGTGCATGGCTCTCAAGTTTCCTACTTTTATGTATTTCTACATATTTTAGACCAAGTGCTTGTCTGTCCATATGAGACCGGTATCGTGGAGAGGCTGGATTGGCGAGTTTGTGCAACATACTGTAATTTATTCGCAAGAAATATTTGAATTTCCATCATCTTTGTATATTAAAATTAATTTAAAAAAATCCTATATTAGGAGAATAAGTTTTACTATATTAAGAAGGCGCATTCTGAAGCCAATTGTAGTTGATTTTGTTTTAAGCTTTGTCCTAGTTCTCTTTGTACATTTTTGCTCTTGTAGTTTCACTTTATTTTTGTTGTAATTGAATTCGTCAAAATGTTTCGAGAAAAATTAGAATGTCAAGTATATCGACAATTGCCAAGTAATGCAGGTTTTCTGCTGCTATAACGTACGCAGCAAGTAGATCAAGAGAAACTGATGCAAAATGAATTAAGAATATACAAAAGTGGGTCCAAAATGAACGTTATAGCCGCCCGTCGCCACTTGGAAAGCGAAGATCTTGGAGAAAATATGCAGAGGAGAAACTACTTTAACGAATACGTAGAAAAAGTATGAAAGTAGATAATAGTCGGTGTTATGCAATAAAATTCTCCTCACTTTCTGGTCCAACACTCAAGCTTATCGACTTATCAACGAGAAGGGACATCATTATTTGACAAACGAATATACGAAAGTTGTGTTTGGTTTTTTGTTTGTCAAAGATAAAGTAGATTTACAGTTAAAACTGACAGCACAAAGCCATCAAGTATGTAGATGAGACAAATATTACTCCAATTATCTAAAAAGATTCATACATATTTGATTGAGTGAGTGGAAATTGTTATTCTCACTCCAATTTTTTCAAAATGCACTTTACTTTCTCTTTAATTTTTACACATAGATAATACATAATGAAAAAAGTGGAATACCAATAATATCTTCTTTAGTGATTAATGTGTGTTTTTGGCGTGATTTTTCAACTTACAGGGAGAACCAAATAGAGAGGACAAGGCCCAGATGCCCAAGTAACAAGCAGCCCTAAAAACAAAACAGTATAGGCTTAAAAGGAACCCCACAAAAACCCAAAGAATAATAAGAAAGCCCAAGAACAACTCACAAAAGAGCCCAATACATCTCCCATATTAAGTAAATATGTAAATAAATTGAAGTAACTAGTACTATATTGTATATGGTACACTTTTAATTCGTGTATAGCCAAACTTATTATGAGTGAAAGAAATTTACATTTTTCAATTCAACATATTGTGTATGACCTATTTTTACAACATCTACTAGAATTTACAAATATACACATTCTACTAGACTACATATAATTTACGGGCAAATTACAATTTCGTACCCTGTGGTTTGGGTTGAATTTCAAAATGATACCCATACTTTTGTTTTTTGCGTTTTCGTACCCTATACTTTCAAAACGTTGCAAATATGTTCCACCGTCAGAAAACCGTTAATGTGGATGTTAAATGCTGACGTGGCGTATGTGGGGTCCACCAAATTAACCGCACAGTATATTTCACATCCTTTGCGTTTTTTCGATTGGCCGGAAGCACCTTCTTCATACTCCGGCGGCCGGAGTTCATCACCATCCACTCATCTCCATCCACCGCAAGCAGCAAAAGCCCTAGCAGCAGCAACAACAATGGCAGTTGAGTCGACTCAGCTACAGCAAGCCCAGCTCGCGACGATTCTGGGCCCCGACATCGGCGATGATGAAGACGCTCATGGAGAGGCGTCGTATGCGGCGACGTATCGTCGTATTCTGGACTTTTATTTCAAGCGGCAAAGCGAGAGAGCCAAGCGAGAAGATGCAAAATTAGGGCAGCAAAAATGAACAGTGAGAGCTTCAATTTCAAAGCCGCCATCATCACAATGTAAAGAAGATGTTGCGGGGAAGACAAAGCTTGATCCGATTGGTCAGAAAACGCAGGCGCTTCCTTCCCAATCGCCAATCGCTCCTCTCCGCCCCAACCCAGGCAATCAATCTTCGCCCACCACCTTCAATTTTTCAAATTCTAAAAACATTGTTTCAAATCGTTTAATTTTGAAGTTGTGGGTTTCTTTTTCTTGTGTTGTTTCAGAGCTCGTTGAATCTGCGGACTGGTGGAAATGGGATAGTTGCGCCGATTGATAAAGCAGAAGGGTCGTCGAATTGAGATGGAGACGAGAAGACTCGAAAAATCGCGGGCGATGAGAGAGTAGCTGATTTGAGTCGCTTTTCATCATTTTTTTTGTTTACATTAGAAGACCGGTTCATCGGAAACCCCACATAGGAAAACGCAGGCGCTTCCTTCCCAATCGCCAATCGCTCCTCTCTGCCCCAACCCAGGCAATCAATCTTCGCCCACCACCTTCAATTTTTCAAATTCTAAAAACATTTTGTCAAATCGTTTGATTTTGAAGTTGTGGGTTTCTTTTTCTTGTGTTGTTTTCGATGAAATACGACGATACGCTGCCGCATACGACGCCTCTCCATGAGCTTCTTCATCATCGCCATTGTCGGGGCCCAGAATCGTCGCGAGCTGGGCTTGCTGCAGCTGAGTCGACTCAGCTGCCATTGTTGCTGCTATTGCTTGGGCTTTTGCTGCTTGCGGCGAATGGAGATGAGTGGATGGTGATGAACTCCGGCCGCCAGAGTATGAAGTTGGTGCTTTCGGCCAACGAAAAATCGCAAAGGATGTGAAATATACTGTGCCGTTAATTTGGTGGACCCCACATACTCCATGTCAGCATTTAACATCCACATTAACGGTTTTTTTAACGGTAGAACATATTTGCAACATTTTGAAAGTATAGAGTACGAAAATGCAAAAAAAAAAAAAGTATGGGTATCATTTTGAAATTCAACCCAAACTACAGGGTACGAAATTGTAATTTGCTCATAATTTACAGAGTTATTTACAGCACCCCTTGGAAGTCTGGTTTGAGCTTGCAGATTTATTTGTAGAATTCTTTGAAAATGCTCTAAGGCCATGGTAAAACAAAAAGAAAGAACTTGCTAACAACATATTTCCTAACAACGTGTTTACTTTTTTGAAATGAGTATAAGAATGGAAAGACACATTTCAATTGCTAGGCATCCCTACATTTACTAAAATATAGAGCAAATGCGGTGCATAAGACAAATCTATTATTTGGTGATTGTCTTGACATATTTGCCGTGACATGACATCAATGAATCAAAATGAATATAAGAGCATTTCCACCCATGTAGGCGAAGGCGAAGGAGATTGAGTGTGGTTTCGCCTTAAGGCGATGAATAGTGATCGCCCTCGCCTTCCGTCGCAAATGCAGCTTCCACCCACGGAAGGTGAAGGTGAAGGCGAAGGCGAAGGCGAGGGCGAGGGCGAAACACTACATTTGATGTAAAAAATAAATTTTATTTATGCATAAAATTAATGATTACATACTAAAAAAATTTGATAGAAAAAAAAGTTATTTTTTAGATGTTCGGCCGCCATTGCCGAACACACCCACTCCAAACAGCGTTCGGAGGATGTTGCCGAACACGCCAACTCACACCAGACAAAGTTTGGAGGACGCCACCCAACAAGCCACCGCGCCTTACCCCTGACGCCGCCGCCGATACCGCCAACCAAGGCCAATCACCCGTCGTCGCCGTCAGCCCGTTGTCGCCCACTACCTACGTCGGCCACAATTGGAAGAAGAAAAATTAAAAAATGGGTCGGAGTGCGTTGTGACGTCACAGCTCCGTCTTCGCCTGCAGGCACGGGCACGAGCGAGCCTCGCCTTCGCCTTTGCCTTTGCCTTTGTCCGTCTAGCCCGCTGATCGCCCGCCTGTTTCCTCCCCGCTAGAGCATCAATAGGAGCAGCGGAAGGCAAACCCTTGCCTTTTGCCTTCCCGCTTCCAGTGCTCTAATAGGTACTAGATGAACTACTTTATGATGGTTTTGCATAAAAGGAACAAAACTACTCCAATCACCGTCGATCCAATTCTCATTTTAGCTCTCTTCTTTTGAATGACGAACTTACTGACTAAGAGCACCTCCTCCGAGAGGGCGAAACCGCAGGCGAGGGCGCGGGCTCGCCTACGGACGGCGAGGGTGAGTGGCGGGCGAGAGATCGGAAGGCGCAGGCGAAGGGCGAGTGTGGTGTGGGCCCCGCTGACGTCACGCCGCACTTCTTTTTTTTATTTTTATTCGGGCACGTGCAATACACGCGCGAGTGGGCGCGAGTGAGAGGCTTCCGCGTTCGGGAGTGGGTGCCGAACGCCCTTGTTGGGCTGATTTTTGTGTTCGGCGGTGGCTGCCGAACACTTAAAAACAAATTGTTTTTTTTATTTTTAATATAAAATCAACATTTTCTTTTCTATAAAAAAAATCACAATTTTTTTATAGAAAATTTTTTAAGTATGTAATATTAAATTTGAAGCACAAATATTCTATTTAACATATGATAATTCTACATTTTTTTATGATAATTATTAGTATGTAATATTCAATTTTGTGTGAAGAAGTATTCAATTTTGATGTTTTCCATAAAAAATCACAATTTTTTTTATATCAAAATTTTCAAGTATGTAATATTAAATTTGAAGCACAAAAATAATTTCACATATGATAATTCTATATGTTTTTTTATGATAATTATTAGTATGTAAAATTTAAATAAAATTTAGTTGACAACAAAAGGGTAACATTTCATAATTATTATACATGTTTTTGAAAAAAAATTATTAAAAATATATGTAAATAGTGATTGCCTGCGTCTACGACTACGTGGGTGTGGGTTTTATTTTTACGGAAGGCGCAAGTGATCACTATTCATTACCTGCAGGCAAGAAGAAAGTAATTGCCCACTTCGTACCTGCGCCTGCATGGGTGGAGATGCTCTAAGAGTGTGTGTAAATGAAAAGGAAAAGATCACTTCTGCTCCTTAAGTTATTTATTTGCGTTAGACATTGCAAGGTTTCCATTAATGAAATATAAATAAATCAATTGGCTCCCTCGGCTTTCTTCCTGAGCATTTTCTCGACCTCAACACTCTCCTCCGCCACCTCGATCGCCGTCTCATAGTCGTCCTCGGCTGCCATGGACAGCTCATCAATCTCCGCAGCAATAATTGAGAGATTGGCAACGCAAACTCCGCCAACTGTGCCGTGACATGTGGAGCTGTAATTGTGAAGGAAAAGCTGACGCCACTGATGGAAAGTGAGATAAGACGCCATTGAAATGTGTCCGATTCCAAACAAAGATTCCCCACTTCATCTGTTCAATCCTTTAATATAAAAGTCGTCGTTTTGCTCGTCTCGTGAACTTGTGTCAGCTGATTCTTACAAGGTGTTTACTGAATCACACTGTTCAGAGCTTTGGAGAAAAACCCACTTCGCCATTTCTTAAATCATCAATTTGGTAGGTGGAAGTTTCAATCTTTTAGCTTTTCTTGAGAATTTGCATTCTGGGTTTGAAAAGTTTCAATTTTGCAGTGACATTTGAGCAGCTGAATCTCAGCTGGGAAATGGAGGTTGTTTTGGGCCAAAAAGATGCTGCTGACTGGGCTTATAGAGGTGAAGGGGCTGCTAATCTTGTTATGGCGTACTCTGGATCCTCCCCTGCTTTTGTAAGTTTTATACTTTGATTCGAAAAGAATGAAGTTCTTGACCTTTTCCTTTTTCTTTTATATTCTGTAGGAAAAAATATGAATGAAAGTTCTTGTAGTTTGATGCTTAAAAAGATTGTATATTGATGATTGTAGATTGGGAAAGTGATGCGGTTGCAGAAAGCTCGAATTAATGGGGCAAAAGCGATTGATAGTCCCACGGCATTAACCGTGCATGAACGCCTCTTGTGGAAAGAAATGGAGGACATTGAAGCTACCTCTAACAAAGAACTTGCTGGCCAAGTATTCGTGAAGCACGTCATGAGCCCTTTATTGGGTTCTGCATATGTGGATTCCGGGGTATGTAGCTATTTCACTCATGCTTTTGATAGTGTCTGCGAACATAAGCTCCTCCGTATGTTGAAATGAATGGTGGTTGTTAAATTGGAACAATGTCATTGCTGTATTTTGTATCTACTGGCTACGAAAATAACAAGTATGGGCTTTAAGGCTTAGTTTGGTTCAGTTGTATCTGTGCATTAAATGGTGATTGTCAACTTCAGTTGCTGGTTCGCGCTGTAAGCTTGCCTGATGGGAAGTGTCCTCCTATTAGAGGAAGCCACAATATTTTGCATGAATGCTATCCGCATACTGAGGGAACATAAAATTTACATTTGGATTTCCCGTGAAGTCATGCATAAATGTTGTGTTTTATGAAATGATCTAGTTCTCTAACCTTCCAAGTTTAATTTGGCAGATGCACGTCACTGTTTCCAGGGAATTCTTGGAGTCGGTTGATAAAAATGTAATTTGTCAGCGTCCTCCTTCTCGAGTTGGTGCTGCTAAAGTTGACACACAATGTGATTCCGTGCTGCTCATGTCCGACCATTCTCTTTTCCCTCATGGTAATTAGCGTCTATGTTAGTTACAAGTTATTACACTTAAACATTTAGAACTGTCTGTTTTGCATTTGTCCATCTCAGCAGAAAGCTCTGACATGTTCACAACGTGATAGTTTGAAAAAGTAGCTTAAATTAAAGTGTATGTTTCCAAAAGAGTGATAGTTTGTTCCCGCTCTGTTTATTTCAGGTTCTCAAGAAGAAGAAGCCTGTATATCTGTAGAGATAAAGGTGTTTTTCTATAATCCTGCCCTTTGTTTGTTATGTATGGCTAAATGTATACCTTTCTCTCTTTTCCTTCACATGAGGAATACCTTGAGTTATAATTACTTATTCCTTTTCCCTTTCAATTGTTTCCAAATGTAGCCCAAATGTGGATTTCTCCCATCTTCAATGTTCATTGATGAAGGAAATGACATTAAACGAAGCATAACACGATTTAGGATGCACCAAGCCCTGAAGTTCCATGAAGGAGAGGTGATTTTACTATGCTTTTCTGTTGGTCAAATTATTTAAGACAATGGAAATTCCGTCTCGTCTAATTCTTAGAACTCTTTCCAACAAGCTTCCACAAAGTAAGGCTTATTGTGGTGATGCTAAGTATCAATTTTTAGTCCTGACTTGAGTGCATTTAAACCTATGTTGCAGGTATCTGAGTACAGTGAATATGATCCACTTGATCTATTCTCTAGATCCAAGGACAGCATACAGAAAGCTATAGGGGATCTCTTCTCGACTCCGCAGAATAATTTCCGTGTATTCTTGAATGGTTCTCTAATATTTGGGGGCTTGGGTGGCAGTGCAGTTGGTACCAATTTGGTGACAGGCGGAGCATTTGAAGATGCACTCAAGTGCATCATTCAGGGAGGTGATGGCTTGCGAACAACGAGTTTTCTAAAGCTTGTTGCTGAGACAGTTTACAAATCTGGAGTGCTGGATCGGCTCATTGAGGTCCAGAAACTTGATAATCTTGACATTGATGGGGCTATCCATGCGTATTATGACATCATTTCTGAGCCTTGCATGGTATGTAGAGATTTGGGTAACGATAAAGTGTCCCAGAGATATTCTACACTGCATTCCTTCTCTATGGATGAAAGCTTGAAGATAGTGAAGAACTTTCTGATAGCTGCTACTGCAAAGGACTGCAGTTTGATGATTAGTTTTCGACCAAGAAAAGCTGGGAATCCAGACTCTGTATACAACAATGTGTATCTAGAGTCAACCAACCAAACATTTGATTACAAGGTAAGAACCCCTTACAATTGTTCTGAATGATGCCGGTAGATTTCTCAATCACAGTGTTTGGAGTCTTCGACGCTTAATAGCTTTTATTTCTTACTTTTCAGTTTTTAAAAGGTGCCTTGTAGTGATTTATTCCATTTCTTATCAGCTAGAGAACATAAAATTTTAAATGACCACTACTTAGTTATTTTGCTTAGTTGAAATCATTCCTTTTCGCATTAACAACTTATCTGAGTTGCATTTTCTAGGTGAACTTCATTGACTTGGATTTGAAGCATTTGAAGAAAATGGAAGAATATTATGAGTTGGACAAAAAGATTGTAAGCTGCTACAATCAGATGGTGGAAACTGAAGAAAGACAAAAGAAATCTACAAGCACAAAGGCTCTTACTTCTGCAAATTGAGATTAGTTACGATGCCATGGAGGATACTTTACTTATAAATTACGAGTAAGTGGAAGTCACTAGATATACAGTCTTCTCTCCGAATTATTGTTGGTAATAGTAGTATTCTTGTGTGACCTGCTTGGCTTTTTGCCATTGTTTATGTATTTCCCTAGTTTTAATATGTATATGAAGTTTTTGATTTGTAAGGTTACTAATCTAATAGAACTAATTTCTTAAAAGTTAATGGAGACATGTGAATGAGTGTTTCATCTTATTATGAAGTTAATTAAGAGTCACAAGGGAAGAAGAGAATGTGCTAAAACACTTTGTTATATGACTGATGGAAGTTTAACTCGAGATGATGAGAAATTGATGAAACAACATTTCTGGGCTCTACTGGGAAAGTGATGTATTAACTAACTTAAGTATTTCATCAAATCCCACATCGGCTATTAATTCGGACAGCTAGCTATTCATCCTGTGGTACTATAGCAGGAAAGCGTGGTCTATGAAACAAGGCTTTTGAATTTATTTGCTTTGGTTAAGAGTACTTGAGGGCATAGATGAATTGTTTGAGTTGAATATGCGATATCTTGCATAAGCAGTAATCCAGTTAAGGTTTTTTATCGGAATCCTTTTTTACTCTTTCTTTATGTTTCCTGACAGCTCTTATTCAAGCTTTTTCCATTGTTTGTGTGGAGGGAAATGGAGGTTGTTTTGGGCCAAAAAGATGATGTTGATTGAGCTTATAGAGGTGAAGGGGCTGCTAATCTTGTTATGGCTTACTCTGGATCCCCTCCAGCTTTTGTAAGTTTTACACTTTGATTCTGAAAGAATGAAGTTCTTGACTTTTTTTTTTTTTTTTAAATATTCTAGAGGAAAAAAAATGAACGAAATTTTTTGTAGTTTGATGCTTAAAAAGATTGTATATTGATGTTTGTAGATTGGGAAAGTGATGCGGTTGCAGAAAGCTCGAATTAATGGGGCGAAAGCGATCGATAGTCCCACAGCATTAACCGTGCATGAACGCCTCTTGTGGAAAGAAATGGAGGACATTGAAGCTACCTCTAACAAAGAACTTGCTGGCCAAGTATTCGTGAAGCACGTCATGAGCCCTTTATTATCCGCGAATTTTTCCCTGTTTTTCTCACTCTCTCATATCAGGTGCTTTGGGTTTTTGGGTTCTGGGTAATATCTGCGAATTTTCCCCTTTTTTCCTTTCAATTTTTTTAGGGGTTTTCTTGATTTTAAGCTGGGTTTGCTTAATCGGTATATTTTCATGGTGATTTGCTGGTGCTCTTTTGCTGGTTGATAGCTAATTAGCCGGCTGTGTGCTTCTGTTTAAATTGGAGGTGAGTTTTTTTAATCATGGTTTTTTATATCTGATCGCAGGAATTCCAGCAGCTTCGCGCATTCAAAATCCCCATCTTCACGTTCTGCGCTTCCAAACGAAATCGATTCTGTTATCAGTCCTGAGGTTTGGAATTTTTTTCTTTGGCTGTTTTTGGTGATTTGGGTTTGGATTTTTGTTTCGGTTAGAGAACTGGGGCGATGTTATTTAGGCATTTTTTAATGTACAGATGTTAGTTCTTTTATTTTGATGGGTTTGGATTTATAGTTTTTTTTTTTTTCCCCTGAGAATTTGGTTAGTATGAACAGCATCAATAAAGAACGAAACAATCATGATAGAAAGAAATTACCATTGATTTGCCATGCTGCATCACATACAAGCACACATAAACATAGAGTGAGTAGTTTCACGGAAAATCCGAATCTTATTCAGTCCAGGGAATACTTCTTCAGAGTGTGATATATTTCACTTTTGAAGTTTCATACTTTTCAGCTACAGGCCTTCAAAACGATTTGTGTTGTTCTATCCAAGAGTTTAATAACTGAATGCGCATCCAAGATTTTACTAGACATTGTTTATACTCCTAAAGCATGGTAGTTCTGCAGATTAATAATGCTGCCGGTGACAGCCAATGGCCTTTGCCATTGATAGGCTCTAGGCTCTAGGCTCTAGCAAAATTTTCAATTTTTCCTGCTTAATTTAGTTCTTGACCCCATGATTAACACATTTGTGAAGAAGTTCAATTTTTGGGTCCATATGTTCACAACCATATTGTTATTTTTTTGGTCAAAACAACCATATTGTCATTTTTTTTTTTTGTCAAAACAACCATACTGTCATTGGAATTTGAAAAAACTCATGGAACGGATAATATATGATATATCCAATTCGGACGTAAAACTCGAATCATATCTATTTTTATCTTCCTCTTTCCTCGTTAAACGACAATCTGTCCTTACCTGTTTTCACTGTTTCCGGCCGTTTTGCTTTCTTTTTTACAGTCCACCAAAATTAGCACCAGAAGAAGAAGATGAAGATGAAGTTGAAGTGAAAAGTCTTCAAACTCCTACCTTTTATTTTCTGCTTCTTTGAATCTTGCATTACCGAAAAAATGCTTCACCAAGTAAGTTTGACCCATTACTTTCCTCATGCTTTAAGTAGTTTTTATTATTTTGAATTTGTAATTTTCTCTCTGAATTTTTTCTTGTAATTTGCTCCAATTCGTTTGCTGTGAAAATGTAGGAACAGAGAAATTAGAAAAGCTTAAATTTGTTTGCTACATTCTCATTCATTTTTCAGCATTTTTGTTTGTGATAATTCTGGGTTTGTTGTTTCCACTTAAGAAAATGGCTTACCTTAAAGCTTTACCCAAATTTTCATTTCCTTTCATTTTCCCACATTTTCTTGGCACCCAAACAGGTTGAGTTTCTATTATTGCAGTGTTGTTTCCATCTTTTACTGGGTTCTTAGATTTGTTCTCTGCATTTTCCAGCATTTTGTTTGTGATGTCTATTGGGTTTTCTGTTTACACTTGAAAACTTGGCTAAACAAAAGCTTTGCCCAAATGGGTTTCCCTTTCCTTTGTATTTTCTCACATTTTTCGGCAGCCAAACAGGGTTAAGTTCCTCTTCTTTAAGTTGTTTATCACATCTATTACTTGGTTTTTAGAATATTTATTTGCAATCTGAGTGCAATGATGTTTCTTTTGAACTTCTTTTTGGATAAAATCTGAGCATGAAAAGAAGCTCATCTGCCAATTGATAGATACAACACAATGCAGCTCTCCTTTATCCTGCTCAAGAGCTTCAACCTTTGCAGCCTTTTTGTCTTCTGCAGATAATTTTTCACCCCCCCCCCCCCCCCCCCCAACACAAAAAAATTTTAAGTCCAAGTGCTTGTCTGTCCATATGAGACCGGTATTCGTGTAAAGGCTGGATTGGCGATTTTGTGCAACATAGTGTAATTTATTCGCAAGAGAGATTTGAACTTCCATCATCTTCCTATATTAAGACTAATTTTTTTTTTAATTTTAAAAAAAAAAAAAAAAAGCCTTATATTAAGAAAAAAAAAAAAAAAGAGAAAAAAGCTTTACAGTATCAAGAAGACGCATTCTGAAGCCAATTGTAGTTGATTTTGTTTTAAGCTTTGCCCTAGTTCTCTATGTCCATTTTTATTCTTGTAGTTTCACTTTGTTTTTGGTGTAATTGAATTTGTCAAAAATGTTTCCAGATTCGAGTCAAGTATATCGACAATTGCCAAGTAATGCAAGTTTTCTGCTGCTGTAACGTAAGCAGCAAGTACATCAAGAGAAACTTATGCAAAATGAACTATGAGTATACAAAAGTGGGTCCAAAATGAACGTTGTAGCCGTCCCGTCCGTCCCACTTGAAAGCAAAGATCTTGGAGAATATGCAGAAGGGAAAACTACTTTAACGAATATGTAGAAGAGAGTATGAAAGTCGATAATAGTCGGTACTATGCAATAAAAATTCTCCTCACTTTCTGGTCCAACGTTCAAGCTTATCTACATACCATCGAAAAGGAACATCATTATTTGACAAACTAATATATGAAAATTGTGTTTGATTTTTTTGTTTGTCAAAGATTAAGTAGATTTATAAGTGTAAAGCTGACATTACAAAGCCAGCAAGCATATAGATGAGACGGATATCAATCCAGTGATCTCAAAAAGTCCATCAACAATACCTACCGATTTGGTCGCGATACGTTTGATTTAGTGATTTATGCGTGATTTTTCAACTTCCATGAAGAATCGAATAGAAAGGACATGCCCCAGATGCCCATGTAACAAAAGCAGCTCTAAAAACAAAACAGTATAGGCTTAAAAGGAACCCAACAAAAGCCCAAAGACTGATAAGGAAGCCCAACAACAACTCACATAAGAGCTAAGAGCAACTCCAAATGATTCTATAAAGATATTATGGTGTGTTTGGATGAAGAGTCAATTCCCGGGAATTAACTAAAAGTCAAAAATTGAGGTGGGGAAATTGGAAATTGATGTGTTTGGATGTGGAGCGATGGAAATTTGCGATTTTAGTACCAGATAAGTCAGAGGAATTGGAGAGCCAATTTCTCGAGTTTCAAAATCCGCCAAAAGGGTCGGAATTTGACAAATCTTGCAAGCGAGGAAAAATTCTTTTCCCGAGATGCAGATTTCAAGCCTGCCAAAATCCCCGAGCGGCAGACTTCAAACCTATCTTCAATCTTTATTTGATCTTGATGATTTTCGCTAGATCTGTGTAGATCAGTTGTGAATAATTTTGGTTTTCTGGGTTATGGATAGATGAATTGGGTTTGTCGGGGGCGGGACGGCAAGTGACAGTCAAACGAAATAGTTTTGTTTCTGGGTAGAGAGTTCGGTGTGCTGGGGTTGAGGATGATGATATTTAGAGCATTTCCACCCACGTAAGCGCAGGCGTAGGCAATCGGAAGGCAATTGCTCACTTCTTGCCTTAAGGTGATAAATAGTGATCGCCATCGTCTTCCGTCGAAAATGCAGCTTCCCCCCACGGAAGGTGAAGGCGAGGACGATCACTATTCACATATATTTTTTTATTATATTTTTTTTGTCAAATAATATTTAGTTTGTGTGTTCATAGGGCATTTATAAGAAAAATAAAATTTAGAGTACTTTTTTGAAATTTTAAAAACAAAATTTAATCACAAAACAACCCTAAAATAAAAAATTAATTACAAAACAACCCTTCCTCTAAAAAAAATTACAAAACAACCCTAATATAGGTTCGGCAGACCCTGCCGAACACGGGCAGCTCTCCAAACAGAGTTCGGAGGCCACCACCGAACGTCTGCACGACTCCTCAATCGCAAGCCGCGACCTGCGCCGTTGCGCGTCGTTGTCCTCCGACGACTTGAGCGTCACCGAAATGAGCGTCGTTGCTCGTCGTCGTCCTCCGCAAACCCAATTTTTCCGCTGCCGAAACAACCCATCGCAATCGTCGCCTCACCCCAATCGTCGCCGAAAAAACAATAAAAAACAATTCGAGTGCACTTTGACGTCACTGGGACCACCTCGCCTGCAAGCGTAGGCGCAGGCGTGAGTTGCCTTCGACCTCGCCTACGGAGGTCTCGCTCGCCGCTAGCCTGTCGACTTTCCTCCCGCTGGAGGATGAATAGGATCCGCGGAAGGCAATCCTTCGCCTTCGCCTTCCGTTTGGGCCCTTAAAAAGACACACCAAATTTAACATTATACTCTAAATTTAAAAACATAAATTACAAAAAAATCACACAAAACAACAAACAAATAAAAAAAAAAAAAAAAAAATTATAATTAATTAAATATAATAATCATTAATTTTTTCCCACGTGGAAGTGCTTTTAGTTTAAAATATAATATACGGACAAAGACAAAGATGACATGTCACTAGAACCCAAGATCGGATGGTTTGGGAGTGAACCACAACTCCACCAGGTCATAAAGAAGCAATAATATATGAGTTGTACTGTAGTGGGAAGTTGTTTAATTAATAATTCTAGTTGCTAGTTGTGATGGGGTTGTGAAAAGTAGTGAGTATTTGTTTGACATTGAAGATGTTTTATGATTATCAACTATCAAGTGTAGTAAGGCAACATTGATCCTTGATTAGCATTACCTTTTATTGGTTGAGTTGAAATTTTGTTGGATTTAAAATAAAGTGTGAATTGAATTTACAATTTTTGTGATTTTATAAATTCCTAGAATTTAGAAATTTACTCATCCAAACAAGATATTTCACAATTGACAGAATTTTAATTGATAGGGATTTAAATCCCATCAATTTATAATTCCTAGTAATTAAAAATTTCCTCATCCAAACATAGGGTAAAATAAAGTGTGAATTTCTCAAAAACTCAAATGTATCTAAACAATTGAATTTACAATTTCTGTCATTTTATAAATTCCTAGAATTTATAAATTTCCTCATCCAAACAAGAGATTTCACAATTGACAGAATTTTAATTGATAGGGATTTAAATCCCATCAATTTATAATTCCTAGTAATTAAAAATTTCCTCATCCAAACATAGGGTTAAGTAAATTGTACTTTGATGGTTGATGTGAAATCATATTATTTAGTCATTAAAGTTGATCGCTCCAAGCCAAAATGTAAATAAATTGAGGTATATGGTACACTTTTAATTCATGTAGAGCCAAATTTATTATGAGTGGAAGAAACCTACATTTTTCAATTCAATATATTATGTATGGCCAATTTTTACAACATCTATTAGAATCTACATATATACAATATTTATTAGCCTCTGTATAATTTACAGAGCCATTTACAGCATCCCTTGAAGAGTTGTTTTGAATTTGTGGAGTTATTTATAGAGTTATTTGAAAATGTTATACGGCCATGGTAACACAAAAAAGAACTTGCTAACGACATATTTACTTTCTTGGAATGAGTGTAAGAATAGAACGACTTATTACGATTGGTAAGCCTCTGACATTTACTAAAAAAATAGAGCAAATGCACTGAATAAGACAAATTTATAAAATAAATCTGTAATCTGGTGACTGACATGATATGTTTACCTTGACGTGACATCAAAAAATCAAAATGAATATAAAGGCAGCAATTTTTTTTGTTATTAGGTACTAGATCAACTACTCCAATCATTGTTGACCCAATTCTCACTTTGCATTTCTCTCTTTTTGAAAGATGAACTTACTAATTAAGAGTGAAAATGAAAATAAAAAGATCACTTCTGCTCCTCAGTTCTTTATTTGCGTCAGATATTGTAGCATTGCAAGGTTTCCATAAATAGCAGGGGACCATACTCCTGTATACAAGCGTGAGTGACCCACTCAAGTATGGCATTTACAATGGGAGGGAGCACTACCAACCAACACACTTTGACAAACCTGAATCAATGGCGCACACAAAATTACGTGACAATGTGTGGCTAGAAGACATGGCTTTAAAGACACACCTTATATATGTACTAGTTAGACATGAATTAGAATCAACGGGAGCGAAAATTCAATTCCAATTCAAAGTTATAAGAAAGGAGGGATCGTTCAAAAAGAGCATCCGAGCATTTGTTGAGGGTTGTTCAATTATGAATGTGGAAAAGGAGATCCTAAGACAAACATGGTGTAAGGTGTACCTAATCCGACATTCTATTAGAAATAGGCTCTAGGCTCATGCAAAACTTTCAATCTTTCCTGCTTAAGTTAGTTCTTGACCCCATGATTAACACATTTGTGAAGAAGTTCAAATTTTTTGGGTCAAAACAAGAACAACCATATTGTCATTGAAATTTGAAAAAACTCATGGGAGGGATAATATATGATATATCCAATTCGGACGTAAAACTCGAATCAAATCCAGTTTTATCTTCCTCTTTCCTCGTTAAACGACAACTCTTTGTCCTGTCCTGACCTGTTTTCTCTGTTTCCTGCCGTTTTACTTGCTTTTTTACACTCCACACACTCTCCAAATATAGCGACCCCGCCTCGGAAACTGCAACACCAAAATTAGCACAAGAAGAAGAAGAAGAAGAAGATGAAGTTGAAGTTGAACTGAAAAGTCTTCAAACTCCTAACTTTTATGTTCTGCTGCTGACTTCCATTTCCTTTTTCACCGTTCACCAAGTAAGTTTGACCCATTACTCCACACATGCTCCAAGTAGTTTTTATTGTTTTGAATTTGTAATTTTCTCTGTGAATTTTTCAATGTAATTTGCTCCAATTCGTTTGCTGTGAAAATGTAAGAACAGAGAAATCGGAGAAGCTTAAATTTGTTTGCTACATTCTCATTCTTTTCTCAGCATTTTTGTCTGTGATAATTCTGGGTTTGTTGTTTCCACTTGAGAGAAAGCTTTACCCATTAGGGTTTTCATTTCCTTTCATTTTCCCACATTTTCTTGGCACCCAAACAGGTTTGAGTTTCTATTATTGCAGTGTTGTTTCCATCTTTTACTGGGTTTTTAGATTTGTTCTCTGCATTTTCCAGCATTTTGTTTGTGATGTCTATTGGGTTTTCTGTTTCCACTTGAAAACTTGGCTAAACAAAAGTTTTGCCCAAATGGGTTTCCCTTTCCTTTGTATTTTCCCACATTTTCTCGGCAACCAAACAGGGTTTAAGTTTCTCTTCTTTAAGTTGTTTATCACATCTATTACTGGGTTTTTAGAATATTTATTTGCAATCCGAGTGCAATGATGTTTCTTTTGAACTTCTTTTTGGATTAAATCTAAGCATGAAAAGAAGCTCCTCTGCCAATTGATACAACACAATGCAGCAGCTCTCCTTTATCCTGCTCCAGAGCTTCAACCTTTGCAGCCTTTTTGTCTTGTACAGATTTCTAAACCCTGAAATCGAATCTCAAAAAGCTTCCTACAATCTCACTTTCCTTTTTCTTTTCTTACAAAGAACAATTGTTTCAATTATTTTAGGCGTACATGACTTTGCTTTATCTGCAGATTCGGATTCTACGTTTAAATTGTTTAATATGGTTTGGGTGTATGTTGTCTTTAGATCTGTGTCTGTTTGTTTGTTTCTACGGAAACTGTTGATACCCTTCCGAGGAAATAGTGCCTTCTCCGAAAATCAAAAGGGAAGTTGATTAGTGATTGTTTTAACTGCCACACTACCATCTTGTGTTCTTCACAGTGCCCTTAATTCACGGCATAACTGGGGGGTGAACTTTTTTTCTTTAATACAGAACTACCCCCAATTTGAAGCACAATTAGTTCCCAATGTCAGGTTAGGATAAGGGGTCTTTCTGTAAATTTGGTCTGCTAGCTGTTATTACAGTGATGGGTCTTGGGCGTGGTTAGCCCTGTGGGACTATGATATCAAGTATTTAATTGGTTTTGCATATAATTGTTCTTTCATTATTCGAATTCGGGCCCCCTTGCAACCTTGGCAAGAGAAACACTTGAGAAGTAATTGTCTAGTTGGTCTTTTTGTGATTGGTTGGGAAATGACTAGTTGGTTGAATTTATGATTGGTTCATACTTGCCATAATGGCTTCTTACGTGATGATAAGGAGCACATGTCCTTCATGAAACCTATTTACTTCTTGTACATTAAAAAAACATTGGATTCCCATGTCCCAGCTTGATTATGTCTAAACTGTTTCAGGGTTGTGGGGCGGAGGCATTCAAGTAGTGAAGCATAAATTAGTTCCCTCTCACATTTGCTCCTAGAAAAGGCAATTAAAGAATGCAGACCCCAAAAGCAAGGTAACTTCAGTTGCTTTCGTTCATATGATTTGTATCTTCTCCTCTTAGGAGCTTGTCGGTATGTTGCTTGGTCGAATGAGCGGTTGTTTTGTTTTTTAAGGCAAAAGGTAATGTTCTTTGTAATGTTGTATACTTTTTCTATTGCTTTACATTAATGGGCAAAAGTTCTCATCATCTGAGACAAATTGATGTCATTGCTAGTTCTTTTATCATGTATACTTCAATTATTTCTGCTGATCATAGTTCTTTTTTTTCCTCTTATAAACTACGCTGCTTAGTGTTTACATCTTGTTTCGGGTTTGACCTACTTGTGGAATATCATACTTTTTTCGTGCATTCTGCTCATAATCTACCAATCTTATTGTCAAACTCTGCTAACTGGAGTTGACCAATTCTGCGGTAAGGGCCCTGGTAGCAATACCTATCTATTGGAATCAATATGAAGATTTAGGAACTCGTGGTCTCCTGCCTTTGAGGTTATCTTGGGGCCTCTTGACAGCTCTTCTGCTGCTTGCAGGGACCACTGGAGATATCTTTTTTCAGGGCAAAAGCTTCAGTTTATAAGTGCCACTGGAGCTATTAAATGAGAGAAAAGGGCTCCTGATTGGAAGCAATTAAGCGACTTTTGTTGCATAATCTCAGGGGCACATTAGATTGAGTACTTATGAGTTGTCCAATTTGCTTATGGCAAAATCATTTTACTCAAGCTAGAAAGGAATAGTAGCAGTACTTGGTATCAGCATCATTACTCCTAGACCTTTTTAGGTTATTAAAAGGGAAATTATACCAGTATGTTGCATATTTTTCTAAGCAACCAAACAATCTCAGTGTAATGTTTCCTGGGTAGCAAAAAATTCTGGTAATAATAAAGAGATATCTTGTAATTTTCTGTATGTGCTATGTTCTAGCACCTGTGTTGTGAGTGGGATCTCTTACATACTGAACATCATTGCATGGCAAGTTTTCTTGGCTGTCAAATAAGTATTTTGACCAAACTTTGGCATTTTTATTTTGTGCTGTTTTGTATGGTGTATGTTGTGTGGTTTTTTTGTAATACTGAAGGCATTGGCATTTGCAGAGTTTCAACAATTAGGATACCAAACGGTTTCAAACCTTATCACGTGTGTTATGCATGACCCAAAGCATTTGCTGCTGAAGCTGAGAATTTTCATTTTGTAATTTCTTCTTAGTAAGCTTGGGATTATTGACCTGATTATCATTTGACTTGTTTATTACCAGAAGTGGCTCCTTGGAAGTGCCTCAAAAGATCTCTCCTTCTCAGAAGGTCTCTCCTCGAGTTGTTCGTCACATCAGACCAACTGCATTGGAAACTGATCCTGCACCTAGTTCTACTCCAGCCGGAAGTAGCTCCTCTGAAGTGCCTCAAAGGGTCTCTCCTCCTCAGAAGGTCTCCCCTCGAGTTGTTCGCCAACTCAGGCCAACTGCATTGGAAACTGATCCTGCATCGAGTTCTACTCAAGCCAGAAGACTATCTAAAGATAGAAGCCCAAAAGTCAATAAGCGGCTATCACCCAGAAGTCCATTGTTTGAGGTACTCCTGAAATGCCACCATGGATCCTTCCATTTCTTAATCTATAGAATGCTGTACATTCACAGTAGCATACATGCTGGAATTAATTTACAGAAGTACTTGTAGTTTGCTTTCTGGTTAGAGGTTTGCTCTCGTCAGTCCAGCATATAGCAACACATTTACACATCCTTAAATTTTTTTTTTTTTCCTTTTTTTCAGTCAGAAATATGGATGCTATCCACCTTTCGGTTTTCTTGATTCATTTGACAAGTAACAATGTTAGTATTGCATGCATTGTATACTTCTTACGTGATGTAGAGAAAATTCTAAGCTTCTGTTTGTTTTTCTTTGGTTCATTGGTAAACTGGGTCTCTTTAGACACAGAAGAAGAGCCCAAGTAGAATATCAGAACTGGAATCTCAGATCTCTCAGCTCCAGGAGGATCTGAAAAAAGCAAAGAACCAGCTGCAATCTTCTGAATCATGCAAGAAACAAGCTCAGCAAGATGCTGAGGAGTCCAAGAAGCAAGTATTGGCCTTGTCTTCGAAGCTTGAAGAATCCCAGCTGCAGCTTCCGGAGCTTTCTGTTTCTGAGGAAGCTCGTGTTATCAAGCTCCACAAGATCTCACAAGAGAGAGATCAAGCATGGCAGTCTGAACTTGAGGCCGTGCAGAAACAGCACTCAGTTGATTCAGCTGCCTTGGTATCTGCTGTTGATGAGATTCAGAGGCTTAAACTGCAGCTTGAGACAGTAGTCGCATCCGAGGCTGATCAGGCCAAGAATGCTGAATCAGCAAATTCAGAGCTCCAAAGCTTGAAAGATAACTTGGAAGAAACTCTTTCTCTTGTGGAGAACATGAAAACCCAATTAAAGGATTGCAAGGAATCGGAAGCTCAAGCAAAAGCACTGGTTAGTGAAACCCTCCTGCAGCTGGAATCTGCAAGGACAACAGTGGAGGCACTCAGGTTAGATAGCAATAAATCTGCAGAAGCTTACACCTGCATTGTTTCACAGTTAGATCAGTCAAAGGAACGCATAAATGTACTTGAAGAACTTGTTAGCCAACTCAAGGCTGACCTGATCAACGCAAGCAGCAATCTTTCTCAAAACCAGGCTGGGAACCATGACCTTCAGCAGGAACTTGGGGAAAACCTAGAGACTCTGGGCTCGAACTTGAATGAGGCAGAGCTGTACACCTTGAAGTCTGAAGTAAAAAGGCTAAGATCTGTGCTGGAAACTGCTGAGACCAAACACCACGAACAACAAATTCAGAGCACAGTGCAGTTAAGAAGTGCTCATGAACTGGTGGAGCAGATAAAGTCTGCATCTGGTCAGAGAGAGGGGGAACTGGAGGCCGAACTGAAGAAGAGCAAAGCTAAAGTTGACGAGTTGAAGGCTCACCTTATGGACAAGGAAACTGAACTACAATGCATTTCAGAGGAAAACGAGGGACTGAATTCCAAGCTTGAAAAGAGCCTGTCGTGCCAGAGAGAGTATGAACTGGAAATGGAACTGAAAGAACTAAAAGGAGATATTACGGAGTTGAAGGCTCATTTAATGGATAAGGAAACGGAGTTGCAGAGTATATCAGAAGAGAATGAAATGCTGAGACTGGAAGTCACCAAAAGTAAATTGGACAAGAGTAAAGTGAATGATGAGGTAGTGGCAGAAAAAGAGGCCGCAAGGAATGCAGAACGAGAGGCTCTGATGAAACTCGGAATTGTTATGGAGGAGGCAGACAAGAACAGCAAGAAGGTAGCAAGGGTGGCCGAACAGCTAGAGGCAGCACAGGCAGCCAATGCAGAAATGGAGGCAGAACTGCGAAGGCTAAAGGTACAATCCGACCAGTGGAGGAAGGCTGCTGAGGCTGCAGCATCCATGCTTTCAGCAGGAAATAATGGCAAGGTCATGGAGAGAACTGGATCAATGGACAGCAACTATAATCCTGGTACTGGTAACTTTGGCTCGCCTTACTCCGAAGATATGGATGATGATTTTCTGAAGAAGAAAAATGGAAACATGCTAAAGAAGATTGGGGTCTTCTGGAAGAAGCCACAGAAGTAGAAGCACCCACGGGCAGGTTGGTACTATTACTCTTGTTGTCTTTTCATCTTGCAATATTGTTCTTCTTTATCTCATTCTAACTTTGCTTTTCTTTTGGCAGATATAAGGTTCTACAGGGCACAGCTAATCCAGTTTGTTAAAAAGTTGGCAATCTACTTAGCTTCTATCACTAGTGTAGTGGCTGCAACGCAGG
This sequence comes from Spiraea crenata, assembly GCA_033992175.1. NCBI lineage: Eukaryota > Viridiplantae > Streptophyta > Magnoliopsida > Rosales > Rosaceae > Spiraea > Spiraea crenata. Next base: position 7,419,383 of record JAVBHV010000022.1, read on the forward strand.
GATTGTTTTGGTTGATTCCCTGGAGTATTATAATGATGAATTTTCCTACTTTATGAGAATATTCTGCTTTTCTACCACAAGTCATGGAAGTTATATGTATGTATTGATTAAGAACAATGTGTTACTGTTTTTGTGAGACATTATTTACTTACGAAAAGCTGGATTAGCCCACCAAAACTTGTCGTCCTTATTGAGCTGTGGATTTCTTAGTTCCTTTTTTTTTTTATCGAAATGGATTGCATTGATAAAAAGAAAAGGATATAACAAAGGCTCATTAACAGGACAAGAGCCCACAACAAAAGGTAGCCCAAGTTGACCCTAAGTCTAGAGAGCCATTGACTTCTCCTTCACCACCAAGCAGCAGCCGCTCCTTCACCATGAAACCAACCACCAAACGAGATATGGAAGCAAATGAACTGATGACATCAACGGAAAGAGGAGTGGTTACACCACATGCAGTTACGCATCCACGATCCAAGTCGAAAAGTGCCATTTGCACTTTGAAATTAACCAAGCACCAACAAGAACCACCAAACAAAGGAATTGGAGATGACTCCCGGGGCTTGCAATTGAGGAGGGAGATGGTTGAAGAATTCCGGTGAGAAGCCGCCATTGATGTTGAAGAACAAATCACTGGACTCTAAACCAATCAAACTGAAGACAAAACAACAAACAACAAAAGAAAAAACCAACAATGATCGGGTGTTTAGGCCGATCCCATCTATCCAAACTCACCTTTTCAACTTTTCAACTATCCAATCTGCAGCCGGCCGACCCCAAGGAAGATCCAAGAGGTCGGCGGGGCGGGGGAGCAAAAGTGTTTTGGGGGTTTTTTTTTTTTTTTTGAGAGAAACTTCCCGTCCAAATTTACCTCTTTTTCTTTCTTCTAACCCAAGGTCACCTAATTTGGGGAGAGTTGGTATTCCTTCTTAGTTCCTTTAATTATTGATTTTCTGTGTTAACCTCTCGTCCTTGTAGGCACATTTGTTCTGCAAGTTGCTCTATTCTCAATCTTTTAAGTTTAGTTGTGGGTGTAGGAATCTATAGGCGCGCTAAAAGATATAGAATGATCCGACACAAAATTTAGAACACAAAACTCCACTTTTATTGAACCATAAACTTATTTGATTACAATCACAACTATTGTTGCTTATTTTAGATTAGGAGCTCAAATTCAGCACTGTTTTGTCGGAGCAATCATGGAAGTTGGAGATTCGGGTTCTTAATATTTGTCGCAGCATTTTTTCGAGCAGTCATGCATGCAGTTTCCCATCTTCTTTTTATCTGTCATGACAAACAAAACACAAACACATTATACACTGTGATTAAGAACCGTAGAGAAAAAAATAAAAGAAAATAGAGAGATTAACTTAAGGATAGCTAGAAAGAAAATGAAGTTAAGCGTTTTACCGTTCTTGTGTTTGATGCAATTGTCAACAGAGCAACGAATATTGCAGTAGCGACAATGATTCGCATCAACACTTTCAACTTGTTGGGAAGGGCACTGGCCGATGCATAGGTTAACACACGATTGACGTAGCAACTGGCAAGTGCCAAGGCAATTTTGATAGCAACTAGGATCGGCTGCAGTTGGATCAATCTTTTTGACTTGAACTACTTGCTGAGGAGGGCATTGTCCGATGCATTGTTGAGCGCACAGTCGAGGTAGCAATTGGCAAGTGCCAAGGCATTGCTGGTGGCATTTATCATCCGCAATTGTATGCGGAGTGAACATCAGAAGTGCCATAAGAACCAAGGAACTTGCTTGCAGCACACTCTTCAACTCCATTTTCGAAAATTTCTTACTATTCAATAAGCTCTCACTCTAATAGAAGCTGTTGTACTTGAAGATATGTTGGCCAAAGCAAAGACCCCAGTGCACATTTTATAGGTCTCGTTATCTATCTACCCATTGAATTATGAAGGAAGATAAATTTAGCTAGATCTTTACAGATTTTATTCATAATTCGAAGAATCCCACAACTACTTGTTGAAAGAACATATAGTTCATGATTTCAAACAATTCCCATTCCAGAGTGGTTTGCTAAGATTTACTCTCTTTTTTCTTCCCAAATTTAAGATTTAGTATAGATAATGTTTAAAATAGAATGATGGAAATCACCTAACCTTTCCCAAAAATAGCGGATTGTTTACCAACATTAGACCACTCCCATTTATCTGATTGTATTTGGTTTAATGTACTCCCTCTTCCTGTAATTCAAGTCGTCATGCTTGATAACTCTCTTGTAGGCCGGCCCGTGGTGCCTCGCATAGTCTTCTACATAAATCAACTAAAGGGAAAATTCATCTTCTTCTTTTTTTTTTATCAAAGGAAATATATTAATAAGAGTTTGGTAAAAACCAAACAAAGAGTACAAGGAAGAATCACGAATATCCGGCTCAATACTCCTATATGGAAAAATACATTCAAAAAATTCAATAATTCCAAAGCCTTTTTATCAAAGGAAATATATTAATAAGAGTTTGGTAAAAACCAAACAAAGAGTACAAGGAAGAACCACGAATATCCGGCTCAATACTCCTATACGGAAAAATACATTCAAAAAATTCAATAATTCCAAACCCAAAAAGGCTGAACAACAAAACAACACCAAATAAGTCTAAACCCAAAATCGATGAAAATGCTGCAAAACCAAATCGGACCAAACCCTAAAATTCATCTAATTGTTACCAATACGAAAGTCTTCGGTTCGTCTTGTAATTTGGAACCGCGCAAGTATTACATGCATTTTCCATCCTTTCCCAATGTTGGGTTCAAGTTATTATTCTTGAATTGGGCTTTCATCACTTATAGGCCCATTCTCTCCGGAAATCTTGTAAGTTGGAAATTTGAAGCCCAAAAAGACCACCGGTATATATAATCGTTATAAGCCCTAGGGTTTCTCATTGCACTCAGTGACCTACGAGCCCTCCTTGTTCTCGCGCCTCCGAACAAACTCCTCCCTGCAAATCGTCGAGTCTCATCTTCTCCGGCCACCATGGGGTATGATTCTCCAAACCCTAATTTCCAAATGGATTCAGCTAGCACTCTTTGTTTGTTTCCTCTGCAACTATTTTTCGGACACAAGTGCCTACTGGAACTCCAGTTAAATCTTAGCTGAACCAGTTTCGTGGAACAGAACATAGTGAAGATAAATTACTTTTCGATGGAGATTATGTCGTGTTATTAATCTAATGTGAATCTTTTGTTTTCTGTGTTGTTTCGGTGGATGAATTTCTTGATGCTTATCGTTTTGATTGGGAAGTTTTTTGTTATATTTGTTATTATTGGAGAGGCTTCTTTCGTCGGTGTTTCGACGCAGGAGATGTTTAATTACGAAAATGATGATTGTTTACTCGAATTGTTAGGTTTAGGCGATAAATAAATAGGATGGGGAAAAGATTTCCCTTTCCCAGATTTTCCGAAGCTTTCGAAAGGAAGATTGTTAGTTGAAATTTGAAATGAATTGAGTTGAAGTTATAGATTATGTTACTTTGAATGTCTTAGTGTAAGTCATTACTCATTACCTTGAGAATAAATGTTCATGTGCCCACTACTATGTCTGGAGTGTTTTCGAAATAGAAAATTGTTTGAACTTGTTGACGCTTTGTATCTGGTTGCTGGGTTTGGTGCGTTGATATCTTGGGCAAATCTTATAGATCAGTCATGTGAAGTGCTTTGGGGATTTGATGTAGTTTGTTATGACCAATATTTTCCATTGTTGTTGATACATTCTGCCAGAAGTAAATGCTTTTAACTCTGCTAGGAACTTTTTACAGGAAAACAAGGGGAATGGGAGCAGCCCGCAAGCTGAAGACCCACCGCAGGGAACAAAGGTGGGCTGACAAGTCTTACAAGAAGTCACATCTTGGAAACGAGTGGAAGAAACCATTCGCTGGATCTTCCCACGCCAAAGGCATCGTCCTTGAGAAAATGTAAGGAATCAGCTAGATACCTCACAGTAGGTTTTGTAACCACTCCTTTGGGGTCCGAATTATTAATAATTTTGGTTTTCAAAATGTACAGTGGTATTGAAGCCAAGCAGCCTAACTCTGCCATTAGAAAGTGTGCTCGAGTTCAGCTTATCAAGAACGGGAAGAAGATTGCTGCCTTTGTACCAAATGATGGATGCTTGAACTACATTGAAGAGAATGTGAGTATTGTGTAGAATGAGGACTACCTGAATATGGCAATAATGTTCTAATAATTTAGTCTTTTAGTTTGTTTCAGTTGTACTGATTATTGTGGCTTTATGCAGGACGAGGTTCTGATTGCTGGATTCGGTCGTAAAGGACATGCTGTGGGAGATATTCCCGGAGTCAGGTTCAAGGTTGTGAAGGTTTCAGGAGTGTCACTTTTGGCCCTCTTCAAGGAGAAGAAGGAGAAGCCAAGATCTTAAGTTATCTAGTATAATGTTGGGTAATCTGTTGTGTTAACGAATTCGACCTAGAGACCAATTTTGTCAGCATTTATGCCCTCTATGTTGCTTTTCCTCTATAATCAGATGCTGCTGTTTTGTTGACGGATATTTCTGTTGCTAAATATGATTTTTGTTCCCTTAATGAAAGATTGTCTGTGTTGGATGTGTATGGTTTCTTGATTATTTTTCTTGCTCAATCTGCAGTTCGTTAGGTCTAGGCTTAATGCTAGAATTGAGGATGCTATACTGCAGTAACGGCTTTTCTGGTTGCGCATCTCATAACTGAGCTGAAGGCATACACCCTTTTACAAACTTTCACAATGCCTAGAGGCTAGAGAACAACGGGGTCAGTGCAAATGTGGTTGGTTCAGAACTTACCTCTCTACAGTACTTGATACTCCCCTCGGATTTTGGCAGCAATCGTACCCAAAGGAAGCGTCTTGGGAGTCTCAAGTTGGGACTCTATAGTTCTGGAACATAGAAACCATTCATTCAGCCATGATATCCAAACTGCAACCGAATTTTATGTGAGTTCTGAAAAGTTGCGACGGCATATCAAAAATAGCAAAAGCTTCATTTTCCATTTTTGACTTTAGCAGCATGGCCAAAAGAAAGGAGTCCTTGGTAGGGGATAGAATGGGCTTGGAGTGCCTGGAGGCCTACTTTGGAATGTAAAGAATGGGCTTAGATTCAATCTTCACAACTTGGTGGTCTTGATCATTAGTCAAACTCTGGTAGGTGCTTACTGTTCTGCGCTTCTGCTGATTGGGTTAGGTTAGCTTAGCTGGTCAGTTAATTTGCAACCGTTTACATCCGAGTTAGGAAATAAACTGCAAATTAGAGTAGTACAGACCATAGCAGCTATATTATAACAAAAACTTCCTCCACGGCCCCTTGCTTCTTGTATGAGGGACTCTATAATGCAGAAGCAAACCACCTCCACCTAGCCCAATCTGAGCTGCTACGGGCCGTCATCATTGCCTCCTGGCCCAGAATCTTGACCTCGCCGTCGGCCACCATAACCATAAAGATAGACGTAGAGGCAAATTCTAATTCTGTCCACCTGTAGTAGCCACATAAACCATAATAAAGGGTCCCACTGAATCCACATCAGCACTTAATGGAGTATTTGACGGGAAGAGGACTCTATTCCACATTTTGTGAGCCATTTTTGTTCCACTTTCATTTTTTCGACATCTCCGATGATTTTTGTTATGATCCAAACCGTTCACTTTTTTTATTATCTAGTAAAGATCATCCTTGCAAAAAATCATTCAAATCCGTGATTTTTTAGGTTATATAAATACTCGGTTTTGTTTTACAAAGTCGATTCGGCTATTTTTCATTATTTGATAACCGAACGATTATAGATTTGAATGATTTTTTGCAAGGATAATCTTTACTAGATAATAAAAAAAAGTGAACGGTTTGGACCATAACATAAAGGGAGATTATATTCCCACCCAATAATTATCTCACCACACCCACCTTATTTTTTTTCTAAAGTCAAAATTTCTTACTACACCCAATATTAATTCCTAAAAGACCCTCCTTCACTAACAATCATTGGATTTGATCATGTGGCTGTGAGAAAAGCTCCAATTTTTTAGTGGGGTCTACTCCTCACCACCACCCACAACTCCCAAACGGAAGACCTCCGCCGCCGCTTCACCGACGCCGAAAAACACCACACGACGACTCTGCTCCCCCGCCCCTTGCATAAAAGTTTAATGCTTTCTTAATGGGCAAATCTACACACACAAATGAATTCCATTGGATCCCAGTACGGCAAAAAAACAAAAACCAAGATACAGAAAGTCAATTTCAAAGCCCAAAAAATAGAAAATTTTCCATCTTTTGCAGAAAACAATGAAGAATCTTGAAGATGAAGACAACCCAGATGAGAACTCACCACGAAACAAAGAAAGCTCGGAAATTTTCAGAGAGACAACGAACCAGCAGAAGAATGAGTTGGTAGAAATAGAGATGAGAGTTTTGGGGAAGAGAGAAGACAGAGCCGAAAGACGAAGGAGAAGAAGGGGGGGAGTTTCAAGGGGCTGAGTCAGCTCTCTGATTTGATGATGTTTTTTGCATGCACAAGAGACCAAAGCGAATAAAAAAACATGGAAATCAAAATCCTACAATTTCTTGCAAATTTGATAGAAAAAAGGACTAATTGAAATTGACTTTCTGCAAAACAAACAAATCAAATTGAAAGCTCGACGAAAGAGAAGGAAAAAAAAAAAAAAAAACTTCCCCGCAGCTGTGGAGTGGTGGTTGTCGGCGTCGGTGAAGCAGCGGCGGAGGTCTGGGGAGTTCTGTCTGCAACATCATTTGAGGTGGGCATGTTTTTTAGTAATTACATGTTAGGGTAATATGGTAAATTCATAATTAAAGAGTTTGATGGGTGTGGAGAGATAATTATTGGGTGGGGATATAAATTCTCTAACATAAATCATCGGAGATGTCGAAAAAATGAAAGTGGAACAAAAATGGCACACAAAATGTGGAATAGAGAACCCTCTCTCTATTTGACGGAACAGATAACAGTAAAATATTCTCGCAACAAATTGAGAAGCATGGGGTACTCGCATAGTGCATTGCTAAAATTGAAACCACATGTATCAAGCTGTCATATTTCCAAACCACATATATGTACTGAAGTGTAATTTGCCCATAAAACATTGACTTTGTCTATTTGAGAGAACGATGGTTAGGTTCTCTGTGAAAGTGCAAATCCAACAAATGTGTTTACGAAGACTTCGAAAATTTGTAGAGTGGGAAAGAAATGTTTCATCCGTACAAAGATATGTGTTTGGTACAAGAAGATTTGGTTCTACCGTCTAATCATCACACCATTCCATATAAATCAACAGTTTGGATAACCTCCCATATAAATTATGCCTATTGACGAATATTGTAGGGCATATGTTTGGTGAGGGAATATCCGACTATTTTTGTCATTGATGACCCCTGTCATTTTCACCGTGAACAACGTGTGATTCTCAGTTTTCATGGAGCAGTATTTATTTAGGGATACAAATCGGCACGAAATAGTTCGAGCTCGTATCGGATTCCATTTGAGTTTGGCTTGATAAAGTTTCACTCGTTTACTAACCAAACCAAGTTTAGACTCAACTCAATTGTAAATCAATAACACTATTGGCACCAAGATGTTGACCAAATTTTTTATACCAACACATGTGGCACTTGACATGTCAATCCTTATAATATGCCATCTCATAATTTTAATTAAAGTAGAATTACTTAATTTGAATTTCCATTAATGTAACCGTAATCCTAGATGAAATTCCCTAAGAAAAACCCAATTTAGCAAAACCCAGAAAAAGGTGAACTGGCCACCACGTTGAGATTTTTTTTCCTTCTGTATATGTCCATTCCTTTTGTACTTTTCCTGCAAATATAAACAAAGATCTTGTCCCGGTAGCAATTCATCCATTTCATCATCATGTCTCTTATGCAAAGAAATAAAGGCTAATCACCGGCACCGTCGAAGAACCTTTGCGCATGCTCGATGAATGATGTAGAGTGGAAACCGCCGTTGTCAAAATCGTGGCGACGATCTCGATATACTACGGTGGCACCATTTCTGTAAAACTTTAATTTAAAACTAACTCATAAACTCATCAACTAATGAAACTTGATTGCTGGTCCTTCGAGTTGAAGAGTGATGTTTAGAAGAGTTGAAGAGTTGATTCAATCTGCCACCACTTCTAGTTTGAAGACTCCATTGCCGGTCCTTTAAATTGAGTATTGATTGGGTCTCTTCCTCTAGTAAATTTCTAAATTGCTTTTATCCCTTGAATTGAACATAAACCATGGCAGACTTTTGGAGGAAGGGAGGTCATTGAGGAATCTGGGATGAACAAAGGACATGAAAGAGTTGGGAAGATGGAGGCATTGGCTAGGGTTTATGATTTTAGGTTTTGTCATTGAATTCATCAGATATGGAAAATAAAAGTAAATAATTTTACTAATTAAAATTATGAGATGGCATGTTACAAAGATTGACATGTCAAGTGCCACATGTGTTGGTATAAAAAATTTGGTTAACATCTTGGTACCAATAGTGTTATAGATTATAAATAAGCTAAACTTGAGTATTGCCACGTTCGGCCCGAAAAGATCGGCTCGATCTCAAGCTCGACACATAATTAATGCATGTCATGAATGGTTTTGTGAAGTGAACTATAGAAACAGTAAATAATAAATAGGTTTCTGTATTCCTTGGGCTTTAGGGTTTTTTCTATTTTGTGTGATGCAGTGGAAATATATACTTCTATGTTCAAAGATTCTGCCATGTGAAGACCCCTAAACAAGTGTAATAACATTTTAAATACCTAGTCCTTCACCTAAGAGCTCATCATTCCTATTGTTGATATCTTCTTCAATTGCTAAATACTCAATTGTTTCATCTGTATAGTAGTATTTATACTTTTGAAATAGTAGCTCACTATAGCTCGAAACAGCTAGACTTTGGTATCGAATTCAACTTCTAAAGCTCGCTTGAAGTTTGGGATCCTCGTCTAACAGTCAACCTTAGCTCAAGTTCGAAAAAAATTAAATGAGCCAAATTTGAAAGTGTTGTTGGTTTCAACTTGGCTCGTTTATTCCTCTAGTGATATTAAAACCGAAACTGAATTATTGGAAAGGATGACTTTTAATGGAAAAATATACACAACCAGCAGAGTTACAAATTCTTATGATGTTCAGTTTGTCAAATTGAAGAATTGAAGAATTGAAAATTTTGTCGCACTCAGAAATCAAATGTCAGTCAATTTTCCAAAACCAGAAAACAGCTAGTTGGCCCCAACAAAATTCTCATACAGATTCTGTCAACTATTTTTGTCACGCCCGAATCCTAACTTGGATTTTGTCTGCTGAGACAAAGGAAAATCCACCATGAAATTGGTGCTCATGCAGTCATGCTTTCACTGAAATTTGTATGCTTGGGAAGAAGAGACTCCTATTCCAATTTTCAAGCCCCCAATTTTAAAATTGTTATATCTTCTGGGCAATTAAATAATGTAAAGAATCTACATGAAAATAAGAAGTGTAATGATAGCAGAATATGTTGAATACACCACTCATCAAAATCCAAAGCCTGTTGTAACCACTTGCTTTGATATCAGTCAGACAGTTTAGACTGCCCAATCCATGAAACATCACACTCCATCTTTTTCCTTTTTCTAAGTTGTAATTGAATAAAACGATTCTTTGGCAACCTTCTCAAGTTTTCTTTCACTTGGTTAGCAAACAAATCTTGAACATCATTGGTGGAATTTTCAATAGTTGCACTTAGATATTATTGCTATTGTAAAATCATCCAAAAAAAAATTGTCTTTTAAATAAATACATAATAACTATTTTCGAATGTTAATAATAATTTTCTAAAAACAACAAATCCAAATTAGAATGTGAAGATGATTGAAGTGAACCATATGATCATTACATCATAACAACGGAGCAACTTAAAAGCACTAAAAACTGACAGTTAAGTGCGGGAAGTGAACAAATTAAACATAACATCAAAATTAAAAAAACCTATGCTTTCTAAACTATAGTTTTTCTTCCTAAACACACCAGGTAATTAAAGAGCTCTTGATCTTAATTGGGGTTTTAAACAAGGGGGCTGCTTTGAAGAAGTCCATGCCAATTTGAAGCAATCCCATTCCAGCTCTCCCTCACTGAATCACATTCCCCACCACCAGCAATACTGTTCACTTGATTATCTCCATTCATCTGCCAAGGAAATCCCCACAATACCCTTCCGCTCTGGTCACTTTGGTTATGGTCCCTTCCATTGCAAAACTCCTGCTTCATTGTTGCCATTGTCACTGCCGCCGTGGTCGAATTCGTCATTTCATCGAACGGGTGGAGTGCAACTCCCCCCATTTCTCCACACACCCCATTATTCTCCACCTCGCCCAAACTGTGGTTGTTGTTTCCGTTCTCGTTTCCGAACCCGTAATACGGATTTTGGAAATTACCATTGTGGGTCTCCAGAAACCCAGTCCTCAGTGCATCAAGAAACCCAGCTGAATTGTTGTTGGTCATGTTGATTCCACTAGGGTTTCCCAAAATGGAGATTTGGTCATGGTCGTCGAAACTACCAAACTGCCCTCCGCAAGACTGCTGCCTCTGTAGCCTGGCAAAGGCGAGAGTGAGGTCATTTGAGTCATACGACCCAATTGAGTTGATTAGCGATGACGACGGGTTGGAGTTGGGTGTGAGCGGCTGCTGGTGGATATCCTGCGCCCTCTTCGCAGACGATGAGGATCGCTTGTTCTTCCTGCACCCTCCGCCCACTGGAACATTTCTCAATGTGCCGCCTTTGGTCCAGTACCTCCTGCAGGCCTTGCAGAAGTAGCGAGGCTGCGATAGGCTGTAGTTGTTGTAGTAGCAGAATTTGGTGTTGGACGAATCGCATCGCGGGCACTTGAGGGCATGTTCGGGTTGTGGCCTCGGCTTCTTGTCTTGCTGTTGCTCTTGTTGTTGTTGTTGTTGCGATTTTGAGCAGGCCAACATGTCAAGTGAATGTGCGGACATTTCCTGAATTGAAAAGGCAAAAAATTATATGTTATGTATTCTCAATCTTAGCTTTTAAGTTACATATGATATGGATCACATGTTATGTGATAGAGGGAATATGATGAGTTGTAAAGGTTTTTCGAACTGTGAATCTGGAATACGCAATTAAAGCATGAACTGAGCCGACTGATAGTTTGGGTAAATTCGAACTCGGGTGTGAAAAGAACATGGTTTTCATGCTTGCTTGGTTTTGAAGTTTTCTTCTTCAGACAAGTAAAGAGTAAATTGGATAAGACAAGGAATAATTAATGAACTAGATGACCTCAATAACAAACAAAATTCCTTCTTGCGATCAACAGAAACCAAACCCATGTATTCAGTTTTCTAAAACTTCAAGACTAACAGAAGAAGGAAGATGAAGCATCATACAAAGATATAACACAAAACATACAAAACTGAAAGATCAAATTATTTCTAGCTCAAATTCAAAAAGAGCAAAGAGAAAGGAAGAACTTAGAAAAATGGACCACAGTACTATAATCTTACCTGGAGATGTTGGTGTTCACTTGAAGGATCCATAGTTCATGCAACCTTAGGAATCACAGTGCTTTCAATTTGAAGAAATTAATGGTTTGTTCAAAGAGTGAAATTGAAGGAATTTGAAGAGGAAATTAAGGGGGAGCTTTTAGGGGGTTTGGGGGGGATCACATGGACTATGAAGCAATTGATATATATAGAGGGTGGCAAATATTGTGATCTTCAGGGTTAGGATCCAGTGCAAGTGTGATGGGATGAGGAAACTTGCACGCAGAGAAAGTGTGTGTTGTTGAGATGAAATTTCTGGGTCCCCATCTGTTCTGCAACGGTTTCATATATAGTGGAGGAAAGGCTGATGAGGTACTAGCAGCAGCTAATCACTAGGCCCCACTCCGACAGTAGTCCCCATTTCTTCTTCCCCGCGTGGGTCCCGCTCTCGCGTGGGATGCAACTATTTTATGTGGTCCCCACGCCTCCACCACTAGTAACCTCGCGCACCTTCTTAGCCCCACCGCTAACTCAGCTCAGCCCCCAATTCCTTCATCAAACTTATGCAGTCACTGCAGCATAATCCTCGTGTTCCAAAAATCATAGGAAATTAATTTATTAAACATGAAAAAACAAAAAATCGAATGCAAAAAATAGTATTAGAAAACAGAGATTTGGTCTAAGCCGGATGAGAGAATTTTAAGATGAACGAAAGTGTTTTTGGAATTTAGTGCTTGGGTTTGGGCCCACAGAACAATACATTTTCAGATATGATTTTGATTGTTAATTCAATGGTTTACAATTATATATATTGCACGTTTACTTACAAAAGGGAATTAGTGAGTTAGTAAACGTAGGGTAATCAAAGAAACATAATGATTCTCAACTATTCTCATTCCTTATATGTAAACATGTCCGTAGAATTGTTTTCTATTTTTCTTGTAATGTTGTTATTGTTGTTGATGTGATTGTTTTATATGATGGTGAATGTTCTGATCATGTAGACTGTATGATTGTGGTTTGGGACAGGGGAGGGGCTAGGGGGACAATGGTGATTGTGACATATAAAGAGGATCTTCATTTTCTTTGATATGACGATAAGTAAATAGTGATATACAATACTCAAATAAGAATTATAAACTAATAATATAGCTCTGGCTAAGTTTTGATTTTGCGTTCTTTGGTCTTGGTCAATTGGTGCTGTCCTTGCTAGTGGTCCATCTATGTTGGAAACATTTTGTGAGAAGTCCTAATCAACCTAAAAGCTATTAAGCTAGTATAATCCCATGATTAAAACCACCATTATTTTGTACCATTTTGTACTCGGTTTACGGATGGTTACCATGTGCAAGCATACTTATTTATATACCAAAAGTAGTTCGTTTTGTCTAGTGTTAAGCTAGTATGAGTTACTTCAGTTAGTGATGTGCATTGAATAGAATCTGAAGGAATAAGAAAAGGAGACTAATGACTTACGCCTCCTCTCTCGCTCAGGTTCTTTGATTTATAGCTTTGTATTGGGGGACTTAAAGGAATTTACCAGCGCATATTTATGATCTTATTATAGAGTAATTTTTTCAATCGTTTAAAACGTATTGGTTTAATTGGCAATTTACCAACTTTATGCCATACAACTTACCGAATTGTATAACAAAAGTACCGAATGACATGTCTTCGGTGACACATTACAACTTGTTACTAACTTATTATAAGATTTCAAGCAATTGTGTTATGAACATATCTGGTGCTTCACAAGTTCATGACCAAACTATATATATAAATAGATATATAAAAAGATAGATATGTCTCTTACACCATGTAGCTTTATTCGCTAATAATTAAGTTCAGCCTGCAAAAGTGCAGTTTCCAGCCCACATCAGATGGAAGATATCAGTGGATGATCAACTAAATCTTGTCTTTTTGCTCTGCCCAACAAACTTAGTATTTATAGTAACCATAAATTGCTTCTCTTGAGGAAAGTTTCTTGATCTCTCTGCTGCAACATATGGATCTTGTTATAGAATATAATCTCCAATGACATGCTCATCATAAAGTAAACAGTTTTAATTTGCATATGTTTTCTTGAAATTAATGCCTTGAACTCGATCCAATCGATCACCTAAGACCAAAAATAGATGAGGAATACCATTAGGTGTTGAGAATGTGGATATTTATCCTATATTGAAAAGAAAAAAAAGATCATGCGAAAGTTTATAAAGAGTTATGTTACTCCTCCCATCGGCAATTGTTTTTGAGATGGAACCTCAATTTCTTTTAATAAGAAAATCATATATACACTCTCTTTAGGAAATCTCGTTAGCAATTCTCAAAATAGTTTAGCATCTAATTTGGTTGGTATGAATGTAAGGCTTTATTTTAACATCAATATCAACATGATCAGGGCATGTTTGGATGTCGCATATGAAAACAAAATCATTTTCGTCGTTTAGCGGAGTCGAGATCTTAATCATTCACACTTGCCCTAATAGAAAACTTTCTTCCCCTATCATTAAAGTTCACGTAGAGCCATCATAAATAATTAGCGCACTAATTTGGCTTCATTAATCAACTATCAATTTGGTTATCCACATGCAATCCACTCATGATGGCCGATCGATCAACTAATCAAATGAAGATCCAACGGTTGCTAATTACTGTCATCTTTGGTGTCAACACAAGATTCTTGGAGTGGAGTACGTAGCGGGAAACACAATGTATCAACAAAGATTTCGGAATGTTATAATCTGTCAGAAAACTAAGAAAATGATAAACAAACAATGATTGAGACCACCATCATTATCATTATTTTTTGGATCCTAGGAAGTTTTTGTCTTAGGCTCCAAGAACTCATTTCAAGAAAGAACAATACTAACTAATGACGATTTCTTTTTTATCAACACTAATGATAAATGTATTATCAGAACACTACTATTGGCACTCTAAAATAATAGTTTTTCAATTTATTCAGAAAGAACAATACTAATGAGGATTTCTTTTGGGAATTGTTATTCCCACTCCACTTTTTTAAAATGCACTACACTTTTTCTTTAATTTTTACACATAGATGGAATGCATAATGAAAAAATTAGAGTGCCAATAACATTTCTCTTTCTTTTTTATCAACTTTAATGATAAACATATTATCAAAAACTAATATTGGTAAGTTTTTCAGTTTATTCAGAAGTCACTCTCATAGTGTGTACACGATCGACGAATCAAGGTCATTTATATAGTAACCGAATTTGCTTAGAGAGGAAAAATACATATTACCCCAATAAGAGTTCCTTAATTACTTGGTTGATTTTGCTTGATGAATGGTTGGACAATACAATTGGCAAGAAGCAGCAAGCTCACTACTTTTGAGGGTGCAAATACAAACATTGTGGTGGGGGCAGGAGTGAAATGTGGGGCTAAATGGGAATGAAATCATGGGGATTGATCAGTCAAGACAGTTGACTGGTCAAAGTGATCGGTCAAAGAAAATATTGGTGAAGGCCGAGGGGGCAAAAACATGGAAAAGAAGCATAGTAGTGGGCTAGGAAACTGTGCCGGGGACAAATATATGATAGTACTATAGGAATGAGAATAGTGTTATAGGAGTATGTATCTTGTGTGAAGAAAAGAATCTAATAAGCATGCATTCCTACTCTTGTCTTGTGGAATCTCTTTGGAGGACTTTGAGGGGGTTTGGTTCACTATAGTCACACATTCACATCACTCCTAAAGACTAATTTAGATGTCTACAGAACAAAAGGAAATTAACATATTTTAAATCAAGGACGATAATTTGAATGAGATTATTGTATAGAAATTTTTTAGTACGAGAATTTAAATTTTATCTGAAATTTGATTACTATGAATTCAACTAACTTAATCAACGATGAGGTAGGTGCTCCAACACTTAAATTTTCAATCTTGGCAATATCCTTATATTCAAAGCTCGAATTTTAAGAATCTTTCTAAGACATATGTATATGAAGGGACTTAAAGCTGTTTCTTGACAGTTTGAAATATGATTGATTATATTTTGGGATAAATTCATACGGTCTTATTGAATGTTTATTATGAATTTCATCAAATGCTGAGTTAAAAGTGCATTTCAAAGTTCATTTTCATATCAGTGGAGTGGGGGATGATGTGTGAACAAAGGAGAGGGATAGTTGTGGGAAACTGGAGAAGCGGGAATAGAAGAGCCGACTTGACTTGGAGAAGCAAATAAACAAGTAGGGACAATTGTTGAGTGATATGGTCGGTGTTGGGTGGGTTCCACACGATAATAGCCTTCTACTCCTATCTGGGCCCGACACGTGACAACACCAATGCGGCTACGAGAACGAATATTTCAGTTTACGAGGAAAGTACACAGCACAGCACACCACAGCGTCCCTACTACACCTCATCAGCTGTCATGTCTTATTGGGCCGTCTTAGTGGGCGATTCCTTGTGGGCCCTATGTAATATACTTCTCCTCCCTTCCCAAGCAAAGGATAATTCTCCACTATTAACTATCGTTAAGTCTTCTTTTGTTTTCTGAGTGTTGAACAATATTATACAATGTGTTTCGAACTGGACCTAATTCAAAGTTTTTGTTCTTCATTTGATAATAATTTCCCACCCCCTCAACCCCCCCTTCTCCAATTTCATTCTTCCATGCGATCTAGACCTTTGAATGAAGAAGGAGAAGTTTTGGAAGTGTTCAGAATAAAGGCCAAGCGTTTCTCCTTTCATTGCAATTTCAGGACCAAACCACAATATTCTTCCCTCTATTAAATTCCATAACTAAGAGCAAAAATAATGTTGGGGAAAAAGGTAGGGAAAAAAGATAGGGGCAAAATGCATAATTTTCAAATGTTGAAGGGAAAAATAAGGGGAAATTTTGCTCTCTTCCACCACTTTTGGATCACAAGAAAGACATAAATTGCAACGAATGAAGAGAGAAACACGATTATTGATTTATGATCCACGATAATTATAGAAATTTCATTAAAAAACTAGATTCAATATTTTTTTTAAAAGAATTTTATTGACCGCGTTAGATGTATGATGTTCATATATTTTTAAATGGTGAATGCAATGTACCAAATGTCAACAAAGAGAAAAGAAAGACTGAAAAATGGTGGAACCCGCATGCATCGAGGGTGTATATTTTCTCCTAAAATTATATTTTTCACCTTCATTTTAGGTTTATATAACCCCATTTCACAATATTATTTAATTGGAAAAGATAATTAGAGCGCGCCGCCCCTCCTCCCCCCGCTAAAATAAATGAATTAAAATAAAAAAAAAAAATATTTTTCATAATTCCTTCATTGTCTATGGTTTATTTATCACCAAAAAAAAAAAAAAAAATAATAATATTCTCCTAACCCCATTTCACAATATTATTTGAATTTGGGTGAAAAGTATGTAGATGCATTATCTTTTGCTGGTGACGCCAGAACTTGTTTCTTTCACTTTGTTTGGTACTTCTGTTAATTTTAAAGGGTTTTTGGACAACCTGGAGTACAAGAAGCTTGTCATCTTCAATTTCTTTTTCTTTTGATCTTGAGTTGGTCCATCTTGTGCTATCGGTTATCATATTTTCCAGTAGCTAGTTATGACAACAGCATACATGGGTTATTTGCTGCTGCTGATGAGTTTCTGAGGGTAGTTGCAGCCAATTTTTCTGGAACACTTAATTCCGCTCCCGCCAAAACTCCCCCCCCCCCATTTGTAGAATAGATTTTTGAGTTTTTTATGATACGTAACATCATTTTTGCTCTAAAATGTAGAGAATTTTAACTCCAATCAATATCTTTCAAGCTTATCTAAATATCTGTATACACTGTCACACCAGAAAGAAAAATGAGACCAGCATTGTAGGCCTATACTCGAAAAGATATTTATTTTATAGAATATAGGGATGAGGTTGATTGGTTATTTGGCACATGGGAATAACGATGCGAAGTCACCCGGGCCACGAAAAGGGTACCGTACACGTCATCATGGGCTGAATGGGGATCAGATGATGAGGGAGAGGTTTCGGGTAACGGATTGGGTTTTGTCGGACTCGGGCAATGGGTCGGTTATGAAATATTTCGCAGACTAGGATCCAATTTCAAATTAACTTCATGCGAGCTTGGATAACGTACACATTGTTATTAGCAACATTTCTTGCATTGATTGCATGACTCCAACTCAATTTGTGACGTATGCAGCTTTTTACCTGAGCATAGAGGATGCATCTTAGTTAGAAGCGCTTTTTTAAATAATGTACAATCTTATTTATTAGTGTAACTAAATTTTAGAAACATTAGAGATAAGGTCGAGTAATCTGATTCAAGAGCATCTGGTGCAATAATAGTGCACACACATATCTTTGTACTTTAATTTATTTTCTTGTTTAGCTTACTAAAATCAAGGTTCAAATTGGAAGAACTTTGTCCATGATTGAATATTAGTTCTTTACACGACTTGGTAATCATGTCAACATTAATATCAATAAACTAAATGAAAGTGATGTGGAAAATATTCCCATGTGATTTAAAACCTATAGTTGACAAAAAATCCAAAAAAACCCTAGTTGTTCTCTCTCAAAAAACCTTGTAGCCGCCGGCCCCTTGCTTTGGCTTGGGGTCGGTCGGCCATCCAGATCTTGCTTTCCGCCGCCCTCTCTCGTTGTGAGAGCCCCTCCCCCTCATCGTGGGGAGTTTTGTCCTCTCTTCCATGAGAGCCTCAGCATAGTTCCCGACCTTGTGTTTGAGATGTTTTTGTTCGTTCTTGACCTTGTGTTTGGGAGGTTTATTTTTCCTATATTCTATGTTTTTGGTTTTGTTCTGTTGGGTGTTTGGTTGGGATGTTGAGAGGTATATCATCAGCTTCGTCTCCTCATCGCCTATGTTTCGCCTGTCGCCGCTCACCGATCCAATCTGGGTCCAGTTGGTTTGTGATGGATGCGTCCTCCGTCGGATCCGTTATCAGTTGTTGTGTGGTCGCCGTCAACGTCGATGCATCTGCTTGATTCCGATCTGACTGTCCCTGTCTAATTTGGTTTTGCAGCAACTTCAATCATTTTGGGTCTGGACTTGTTTGGTGTTTTTTGTTGTTGGGCCTTTTTGGGTTGAAATTGTTTACTTGAATGTAATTGTCCATAGTTTGGATGCTTGTGTTTGTCCTCAGGAGTATAGAGCACTCTTGTCTTTGTACTTTGCAAGGTTTTTAATGAGGCCCCGGTTTGAATTTGTATATGTATGTACTCATTGTTTGGTTTTCTGGCCAAACCCTATCAATAAAATTACTATTTTTTTGATAAAAAAAGAAAATATTCCCATGTTTTCTTTAAATACCAAATGGGCATATGAACAAAATGGAAGAAAGCCAAAACACGTTTATGGAACAATATTCTTATTGAAGAATATGCAATACTTCTTCAATCAATGATTTGACTACTAAATATACCTTGTCGGTATTAGTATTTTTTTTTTTGACGAAGTTGTCGGTATTAGTATTATGCTATAATCATGTGTCATAATCAAGTTAGAATTTAGTAATCGAATTCCTTAGATCTTTCACCGATCACTCCACAAACCCAACTTGATTTACGAATATCGGCATGAACCAAACTCCAATTCATCGTGTAATTTGTGAATTGTGACTTCAACTTATGGACTAATCTTCTAGAAATGTGTATTCACAATGTGTACTCCAATTCATCAGCAAATGTGTATTCCACAAAACACTTGATTAACATGAGAGTGAATCATATAACAATGAAAAAACTGGCATTTGAAAGGAGAGAACAAAAGCGAATGGTGATAGGTTATTAAGATAACTATTAATTTCAACATATTCCAAAGTTTAATATGAGATGTTGGAAGAAACTAATAATGCCTGATTCCAGGTACAATAGATTGGTTTTTATGGGTGCAACATACGTTTGGATTTAACGAATGAATGTGTAACCCTACAATGTCTTTCACTCCAATGAGGCCAATGGAAAAAGGCGTGATCTCTACGAGAACTCGAAGCATAATTGTATAATAGAGCTTGATATTATCAGTCGAATCCATCTCCAGTGTTAACCATGCTATATGTAAACGAACCAATCTCTGATCCTGAGTTTCATATTGCATATCCTTTACCGTGTGTTTGGATGAGGGTTAATTCCCTGGATTACTAAACTTGGGATTGAGTCGGAAAATCAGAAATTGAAGTGTTTGGGTGTAAAGAAGAGGAATTCAATTCTACCGGAAACGGATTCCCTCCAATTTCGAGTTCAAATTCGCCAAAAGAGTCGGATTTCAAATCTTTCAACGCGGAATCTCTTTTTCCTGAAGGGTTCGGCCCCACTCTCTGCGCCAACCTTCCTATTAATTTTCGACAAACCATATCTGTATATCTTCAACGCAAAGAAAGAGATCATCGCTCGGTTGTCGTTGACTTCAATTTCAAGGTTAAATTTCGACTATCTTCAGTCTGTTTTCGTTGAGATTTGTGATGATTTCGTTTGATTTTTCTAGCTGTACAAGAAATTTTTTTCGCTGGATTCTGGAAAAAATGGTTTGAGTTTTTAGGTTGCGAGAAGTTGTACAGATCGTATTTGTTTGGGTGGGGGTGGGGGTGCGTGGGGGTGGCCGATTACTGTTTGGTTTTTGTTTGGGTGGGACTGATATGATATTTGTTGGTAAGAATTGATTTAATTGATATAATATTAGAATGGGTTATGTATACAGTATACATAACATACATCATCAATTGCTTGGTATTTTTTATTTGTTTTTTTTGTGTTCAATTAGTTTCTTTTCACCATTATCGTTACTACTTGGTACTTTTTCAAAATTATAATCTATAAGCAACAACTCATGTGATTCAATGCATTTATATAATTGTGTTGACAATAGGATGGATGCAATTGGTTTTAATAACATGTTAACGAGATTAAAACGGAAGCGTGCTACAGATGAAGAGAAAAATAGGAAAAGAAGGAAAATTATTGTAGCCACATTCATGTCCTTTATCGTGATGGTAGTGCAATGGTACTACAAAAAAATTCGTGTTAAAGAGCCTGCACGTGACTGGGATGAAGAAAGACAGTGTTATCTTCAACGTTTGTACGATGGTAGAGAAAGCTCTTGCATTGAACAATTACGAGTAAGCAAGAATGCATTTAAAAAGTTGTGTAGAATTTTGCAAGATATTGGTGGGTTGGTTCGAACAAGAAGTGTTTCTATTGAAGAATCCGTAGCAATATTTTTGAATATACTTGCCCACAATTTGAAAATGAGAAAAGTTGGTTTTGACTATTATCGTTCTACGGAGACAATTAGTCGGCAGTTCCAAAGAGTTCTGTATGCAGTGATGAGAGTAACTCAAGAATACGTGAAATTCCAGCCATACAATATTGAGACTTCAGAACAAAACAAGTGGCAGTGGTTTGAGGTAAGTTATAGCTAATGCAAAACTAAATTCATTATTTTAGTTTTGTTATCGATTACTTACGGCTTACACATTTTGTTGTTATGTCATATTTAGAATTGTCTTGGTGCACTTGATGGAACTCACATCCCAGTCATAGTATCAGCCGATGAAAGACCGAGATACCGAAATAGGAAGGGAGATATTTCAACTAATGTTTTAGGGGTGTGTGCTCCAGATTTGAGATTTATCTATGTTTTACCTGGATGGGAAGGCTCTAGCATCTGATGCACGTGTCCTCGAGACGCTATACGTAGGAACAACCGGTTCAATGTTCCAAAAGGTAATATGTAATACTTTTTTCAAATAAAAAACATGTAAGATTACACATTCTAACTCTTGTATGCAAATTTCTTTTGTAGATAAGTATTTTCTTGTGGACGCGGGTTATACAAATGGACCAGGTTTCTTAGCACATATCGAGGAACTAGATATCACTTAAGTGAATGGAGTGGGAACAATCGACCTGAAAATCACAAAGAGTTGTATAATCTTCGTCATTCATTGCAGGAACGTGATTGAAAGGGCGTTTGGTCTATTGAAAAAGAGATGGAGTATACTGCGCACACCTTCATTTTTTGACATCAAAACACAAGTGAGAATCATAAATGCTTGTTTTATATTGCATAATTTCATACGAACAGAGCAAGTTGATGATCATGCTTTAGAAGATCAAGAGTTGCGATTTCTAGCTTCTGTGGACAATGCTTGTTTGAATTTGTATACTCCATGCTTGTTATTTGCTTTAAGTTATCTTCGATTTGATAGGATTTGATCGTATTTGGTTTTTGCAAGTTATTTCCTATTTGTCATATTTGGAGTGTTTTTCCAAAGTCCTATGAAACTTGGGGAACAAGTAGATTGTTTTCCGATTTATTTGAAGTTAGGGTGTAGTGTAGCCTATATAGGGACTGGTGAAGTTTGTTTGGGGAACAAGTAAGATCATTTCCCTTCGTGTTTGAAATTAGAGTGTAGCCTATATATTAACCGATGAAGTTTAGAAACATGCGAAATTAAAAAAAAAAAATGAGAGTTACGTTCAAGCAATGCGATTCAAGTATATCCTGCGCAATACTACACATATATAACGTTGAGAAAATTCACCAACCTCTAAGTCTCTCAAATACATCGTTCAAATTGTTCAACTTCATAAACCCTGTCAATAGAAAACAATAAACCAAAAGAAAGTGATGTGGTGGCATATGAACAAAGAGAAGAAAGCCAAAACACGTTCACCGAACCTTATTCTGTTCACAGCATTCTTATGGCAGAATTAATGAAAAGGTTTCATTACTTTTCTTTAATCAAGAATAAATATACCTTGTCGGTATTAGTAGTAATGCTTTAGATTATGTGTCTTATCTAAATCAAGATTAGTTATATCATTCACTATTCATATTATTTCATTATGTTATAATGTAGCAGAACGAAAACATTATTTCATCTATTTGTTGTTTTTTCGATTGCTGGATTTTGTTTTGTAGCCTGGTGAAGCGGTTGATTATAAATTTCAAATTTTGGCAAAAAGATAAGTGCATCCTTCCCTATATCATAACTACTCTTTCTCATTTGAAGTCTTAACTAGAGTTGACACATTTTTATTTTTGCAGCCAAATAATTGGGTTGTTCATCTGAAGGAAGCTTGAAGTATGACGTCTTACCTTATCTTAATTCTATCACATTTAACGTGTGGTATCAGGCAGTGCATCTTCTTATGATGAATGCGCTTAGTTCCTGATGTTTGGAATTAAGGTTGACGTCCAGCGTTGCTCTGGAAACTTTGTTTTTTTTGCTCAATAGAGCTATCTATCAAAAAAAAAAGTAGTCTATCAGAGAATTAACGAGGTGAAGTCATACAATATGAATGCTAGGCTTAATCCAAATAAAAGAGACTTCTTGCACAATGTGCCAAATAAAAGAGACAAAAGGAAGATAATTATTATGGGCTGGCTACGAAGCACATCATGGGCAAACCCCAGCCCTGAAAGCCCATTATTTATTCGCATTTTCAGAATAATGACACGTTTTGTTTGGGGTGAAAGTAATGGACCTTGTAGTTTTCAGTAACTATTTGTTTGTTTGTTTGTTTTTTTTTTTTTTTTGAGAACACAGATGGAATTCCATTGATAAGGGGCCAAAACCAAAGTTTTGGAATGTTACAGCAAACCCCAATTGGAGGGTACAGGCAATTACATGAGATAACGAGAACAACTAGCCTGAATACAGTGAGCTAAATATTGAAATATATAGCCGCTCACTAGAAGCCGAGACACTACCAGAGCAATAACATCGCGAAATTTCAGTGCTACAACGAACCCGGAAGCAATCAACAATTGCACAGCTACGAGACAAAGAAGACGCCACATAAGAGGATGACATACCACTCAATTCCTCCCTGACATCCAAGCAGATGTCCGACGTATACCTCGTCTCATCCAGGTTCAAAGCACCAATACTCTGAAATCCCATAGCTTCTCCTCCAAATAGCAGCCAGATCTGCAAAACAACTAAACAAAAAAACCCAAAAAACTATTCCAACCTCAACAAAACCACCACTTTGTTAAAATTGGAAAAAGTCAGGGGAGCCCAAGGTCAAGCAAGGCAGATCTGGAGAGGACCTCGCCAAAAGACCAAACAAACAACAAAACCAAAGACAAAGCCGGCCAACAAACCGGTGAAAGGCCCTAGACAAACCAGGGAGGGACAAAACCTTGCACAAAGCAAGGGGCTCAAAACTCTCTACAACATACGGGGGAGAGAGGCGCCCGAATTTGGATTTAAGGGAGGAGGGAACCAAGGAAAACCCCGGTCCCCTTTGGGAACGATGGTGGAGGTCTCTGTTTTTTTTTTTTTGAAGAAAGTTTGGAGACGAGAGAGTTCGAGAGTTTTTTAGTTCAAAAGTAATTTAACTGTTTGTTTGGTTTGTGTGCAATTAGAGCCTACCTTGATTGGCATTCTTCTGCCATCCTTTTGCATTTCAATGTGAATTTACATATTAGCCTTTAGATCAGATAATGAGCGAGGTATATTTTGGCCATTTGTATCCAAACAACCAGTTGTACCACCTAGGCTGTGTTTGTTTCAAGTTTCCAAGGTGGGAAAGGGAAAGAAAAAACTTAAATCGGCGTTTGGTGAGGAGGGAAAAGGAAAAGCATTCCTGGGCCCACGGAAAAACTGGTGGGTCCCATGGAAAAAGAGACCGGCATCACAAACCCATCTCCCCCTGGTATTGTGATTCCCATTCCGTGGGAATCACAAAATTGCTTACATTTTACCATTTTGCCCTTACAAAAAAATTACTTTTTTTAAAAAGTGAGGGTATAATTGTAAAATTATACTATTTTATTTCTTATCTCAATACACATTCCCATCTATATTCCCATTCCCACCCAACATAACCAAACGATGTAATGAATATCTTTTTCCCATTCCCACCCTATATTCCCAGTAATCCTATTCCCATCAATCTTATTCTCATTCCCATCAATCCGATTCCGTGAACCAAACGCAGCCCTAGAGTCTTGAATTTTTATTCTGCTCGGAACTTGCATCTTCAACTTTGGGATGTTAGGTTGATTTCATGTTGTATGCTGGGATAAGTGTTTTTTTTTATCAACAGAAATATATTATAAAAGCGTTTGCCAAAACCAAACAAAAGAGTACGAATCAGACATCGACCGAACAAAGAATGTCTATACTCCTAACAGGACCCATAACTTCACTGCAACTAGGCAGCAGAAACAAGCCAACTCGTTAGAGAAGGCATCAGTACAGCCGAAAAAGAACAATTTGACCGATTAACTACAAGTTTTACAAGGACAACTTAACTACTAAACCAGCTTAACAACTAAACCGGCAAAGCATGGTGAACCTGAATCCCGAAACTCTTCAAGGAATCTGAATCTGACAACTGCACAAGCCGCCACTAGATCTCACCCACTGCACAAGCGGCCACTGGATTGGGTGAGATATGAACCTGCTGAACCCGAAACCTGAAAAAACACCGGCCAAGCAAGGCAAAATCGAGATCTGATGCCTATCAAGTAGTCGAAACCAGAATTACACCAGCCACCACTAGTTGAAACCCAACACAACAGACCAAGAAAATAAACAACGAACTGACAAAATTTCTTTATTCAGGACTAGAACTCTAAACAAAACAGACAAACAACTGAAGCAAACACCAATCAATATTCCTTTATTCCAGCAAAAAACCAAGCACCGAAAAGGCCCAACTCCAAGCTCTCAACCGAAGACAAGGTCTAGCCCAACCCCAAAAGATTCGGGTTGGGGAAGACTGCATCCAATCCAACGGCACACGGCCATACCGAAGCCAAATCATGGAAGTTGCAGGCGATCGACAACAACCGGAGCACCAAAAATGAGCCATCCCGTCGACAACACTCGGCACCAGTAGCCAGGGGATAGTGGCGAGACGCGGGACCTCTAGACGGTACCGGCGGCAAAGTGACTCACCCAAGGAAGTAGGGGAAGAAGGTTGTCGGATCAAGAAAGGGGAGGGAAGGAAAGGTGAAGAAAGGTGGCCGGCCGACCCCAAGGCAAGCCAAGGGCCCGGCGGCGGCGGGGATTTATGGTTTTGGGGTTTTTTGTTTTAGAGAGAGCGGCTTGGTCTGTATGCTGGGATAAGTGTTAATTGTAGGTTCCAACAATTTAAAAGGGTATTCGTATTAAACGGCATTTGCACATTCCCCTTATAGATGGTTGAATGTTGACTACTAAATATACCTTGTCGGTGGTATGCTCTATATTATGAGTCTTAATTAAGATTAGAGAAATTATATCCACACCCAATAATCTTATTTTCACACCCATCACAAATTCTAATTATGAATATCTTATGCTCCTGTTTGAAACATGCCGCATCACCAACCTAGAGCCGTCTCCGGGCATCCTCGACGTCCATTTCTTCCAGTTTTGCAATAAACTACTATGAACAACCACATGCAAAAACACCACAAATCATGAATAACTACGAGTTCATTTAAATTGAACTAATTGCGATGAAAGTGTTTCCTTGATTTGGCTGATTTGATTCCAATCAATTTAATAGCTTGGTTAAAATTTCAATGGAAAAATACCACAAACCTAATTCATTCTGAAAAATTTCAAAATTAAATTTGGTTGGGGGTGAGGCGGGTGTATGGGGGTGTGATGAACGCTGCTGCCGGTGATATGCAGAAGTGATTTGCTGGTAGTTCTTTTTGGTCAGAGTGCTTATGGTGGTGCCGAAGGCTTTTGCTGGTGGTTCATGGTTAGAGAGTGGACACATGGCAAATTTTATTTTGATAGAAGTACACTAAACGGTGGGGTGGGAGGAGAGATGAGCAAGTTGGATTGTGGGGTATTTTAGGGATAAAAGTTGGGTGTAGAAAGATATTTTCAGTTTAGCAAAATGAAGTATGGGTGTAAAGAGTAGGTTGGGTGGGAAGATAAAATGGTTGGGTGTGGATAAAATCACCCTTAAGATTAGTTACATGATTCACTCTCATTCCACTAATGACTACAAAAACCCAACTTGATTTGTGAATGTCGGCAGGCCAGCGCGAAGCAGATACCAATTCATAGTTTAATTTGCAAGGTCATTTGTATATATTTAAGCAAATAGTCTTCGCGCCAGTTCGTGAGAAAGTTTTCACACATTGTGTGCATTGCACACACACATGGTTCACATGATAGTGAATTATAAAACAATGAAAAAGTTGGCATTTGAAATTGTTAGAATAAAGATGATTGATGATAAGTTCATAATCAACTATCAATTTCAATTTTTTTCTGTATAGTTTAAAATGAGGCATTGGAGTAAACTAACAAAATACAGCACCCATTACATTATAGTGCTTTTATAGAAGGACAGTAACTTCAAGACGGGCTAACAAGGATGACTACTTAACAAGGTAAATTAAAGAAGGCCCGGTTAAATATGAAGTTCGTACATGCATGGAGTTACTCGAGAATGTTCATCATGTTAGAGCATCTCCAAGGGATGCTGTAAACATAATAGGCAAATATGTGATTTGATGGCTGATATGGCACAAAATCTATCAGTTTGCCTAGTCTGTAAAACAGTTTGCTCCAATGGAATAGGCAAACAGTTGCTGCAAATATTATTATATAATTTACCCTCTTTTTTACCATATGTTATTTACTCTAGTAATTCAAATTTTGGTAAATAATCTTTCCTACTTAAATTCATTCACCAACACATACCCCATCTAATCAATTTTGTATCCATACTCAACCAATCACACCACCCAATCAGAGTATTATGATATACAATGTTGTTGTGGCTCTATATGATCTCCTAACACCGACTTATAAGATTATTTCAACTCTCAACCACTAACCATTTATTACTCACAATTACTCCCTTGATAATGAATGAGGTTGTTGGTGGTTAAGAGTTGAGTGTTAATTAGACGAGTGAAAGTGAAGAAATAGTGTACAATTTAGTTGAGAGTTGAGTGTTAATTAGATGAGTGAGAGTGAAGAAACAGTGTATAATTTTAAGTTACCATGATAAAAAGTGAGTAACAACATTTTTTATTCAATAAATTAGGTGGGTTCCATTTATACAGCATCTCATAGACACTACAAATATACAGATTCTACGAGACACTGTATAATTTGCAGAGTCATTTACAGCATCCGTTGGAGAGCTGTTTTGCTGATGTGGCGCTGCAAACAGGGGCGGATCCACGTGAGAGCGGTGGTACGCGGCCGCCCCTCTGGTCGACGGAAAAAACCTGGGCTGGGAGCGGATTTCCGCACCTCTGGTCGCGCTTGAAACCGCTCGGATGGCGTCGCTCGCTCACCCGGCGTCTGCCAATCTCGCGCAGCGAGGAGGAAGAAGATGCTTCAGCACAGAAGCAAAACGGCGTCGTCTCTTTTAAGAAGAACGACGTCGTTTCTTTAAAGAAGAAACGGCATCGTTTCTTTTAAAAAGAAACGGCGTCGTTTCTTTTAAAAAGAAACGGCGTCGTTTCTTTTAAGAAGAAACGGCGTCGTTTTCCTAATGCTGGGCAGCGGCGTGTTGTTTTTTAAAAGCAGCATGTCGTTTTTTATTTTTTTGGTTTGGCAGAGATGTATTTGAAGCTGGGTTGGGCAGTTTTGCCGATTCAGTTCAGTGTTCTCCTCTCTTCTCTACCGATTCCAAGTCCAACTCCTCCGTTCTCTTCCGCGCGGCGCTACTGTAAGTAAGCCCTCCCAAATTCCTATTCGCTATAAATTTTTCATTTAATTGAAATGGGTTGTTTGATGTGAATTTGAATATTGATTTTTCCAATTCAGCTGTGTTTCTCCTCTTCCGATCCGAGTTCGTTCGACCTCCTCCATTCTCGTCCGTGCCACTGCCTAAGTAAGCCCTCCCAAATTCCAATTTGTTATATCTATCAAGTTTTGTCATTCAATTAATGGGTTATTTGATTTGAATGTTGATTTTGTGAAATGAGTTTTGTTTCTTATTTAATCGTACTACTTGAGCTGTGAGAAGAGTGAATTGGATTATGAAAATTATTGTGGAATGTATTGTTTGGTAATTGGAATTTGGAAATATGTTGGAAAATTGTATGAATTTGCTTTGTGGTATTTTGATAGAATATAATTGTGTGGATGGATTAGATTAATTTGTATAGAAATTGTATGTTAGAAATACTTTGGTGGACTCTCATAGACAACTAAAATTTAATTTACAGTTATGGAACGCTTTTATAAGAGGGCACGACCATCTTCTTCGGATAATCCGGATGGTAGTAGTTCCGGGCAATCCTCTATTGCAAGTAATCAAAGAACAATGGGTAGTTCAAGTGAAGTGGCTAAGTTAGATGAAATTTTGGCTAATCTTCCTATAGATCCGGGACTTAGACCTTCAATGACATCTTATGACTTCAACTTTAGGGAAGCAATCCGAAGAGCCTATCTACAAAAAGGTCCTTGCCAACCGAAGAACCAAAAAGAAATGCCCTTTACAACTACGGGAAATGATCCTCGTCGTTTTGTTGTCAATTGGTACAAGGAATTTTCATGGTTAAAGTATAGTAAAGCAAAAGATGCTGCATATTGCTTTCCTTGTTACCTTTTCAAATGTGAATTTGATAAACATGGGACAATTGGAAATTCCTTGTAGAATTCAAAGTGAATGACCTTTTGATGCTTGAAGATCAGCTTGGCATTTACATTGTTGATATGCAAACAAGTCCTGACTTTTCCTCATTGAAAACCATTAGTGAGCTTGCAGAAAATTTGGTGAGTACAGGCAGAAGTCGAGTATATAAATATGTATATTTGCTTATTACATTGGCTTTAGTTTTACCGGTGGCAACTGCTTCAGTGGAGCGAGCATTGTCTGCAATGAATATTATCAAGACCCCATTGCACAATCGGATGGGGAATCAATGGTTAAGTGACAGCTTGGTGGTTTATATTGAGAGAGACATTTTTTCTTCTATTGGTAACGAATCTATTATGCGACGGTTTCATGATATGAAACCGCGTAGGGAAAAACTTTTGTAATACTATTTTAAATTTGTAATGTTGTATTCTATATAAAGTTTGACATTAGCGTTATTATTTTCTAGACATTTCGTCTTCAAATTTCCGCCCCCTTGCTCAACAATTCCTGGATCCGCCACTGGCTGCAACTTGGGTTTGTAGAGTCTTATACAGCATCTCTTGGAGATGCTCTTATGAAATTGAGATAACTGATAGAAGGAAAACATAAATGAGACTGAACGAATTTTTTCGGATCAATCCGCCTACTCTAGAGGAACCATTTGAAGCAGAAATGAGTGGTGGGAAATGGTTGTCAACAACTTTAAGACAGACGAGGCGGAGGCATCGTGCATAGTATGTGGGTTATATGTGGGCCTAAGGGTAATATATAAAAAGCTTGTCAGAAATGTGATATCTGTTTAACTATATTTTTCGTACAAACTATTACAAAATAGTTCCATTTTGGAAACCTAATAACCCAAACACTAATTACAATTACATTCTCACCATTTAATCTTGTTTATACCATGCCCCACCACGACATATGGCATGTACAACCAAAGCGCCACATGGCAAGTACAACCCAATACCTTATGGGTAATCCCGCAAGTCCCATGGGCACACTTTACGAGGTTCGTGGCCCCCACACGGGACTTCGCACGACAAACCAAACACACCTCGTAGAACCACCTCGCGGCGGTCTCCGCATCGAACCGCGGACCTTCTTCGTACGATAAGAGGTGGGCCCTACACAAAGGGATAAATACAAGGAAATACCTCGCGGGTACCCCCTATCCCACATTGGACAAAAGAAGATGTGACACCCTCACCACCTCTATAAAAAGGAAGTTCACCCCAAGGGTCAAGGGTAACGAATTTTTACTATTCAAATTACCATTTACTGCCACCGTCATTCTTACTGACTTGAGCATCGGAGCCCCTTCGGCCGGTACCGACACCGGTACTCCGATACTCACACTTGGTTTTCTTGTAGACCACCTCAAGAGACGTCGCCCCTCCTAGAAGACACCTCAAGTCCTTGGCTTCCCCGAAGCCACAATCATCCCACGTGGAAGCCCCCGCTTCCACGTTCTCATTACTATTCAACGTGTCAATTCCTAGTTTTTGACACAAACAAATCCTAAATGGCAAATAACAGTCTACCATTTGCTCACACAACTTGAGCCAATTGACCATGTCCACGCGCCCCCACCAATATACCATCTCAAATAAACGTGTGCACCCCCACACTTATGCTTTAAAATCTAGACTAGAGTAAGAGCAACTCCAAGAGACTAGTTAAACATCCACTTTTAGCTATTTTAACCAAAAGGTCACCATTTTGTTCATCCAACAGGCTAGCCATTCCACTAGCCAAAACAGTTTTTGCTACAGAGCTAAATTTAGCAAGGTGGAAAGAGAAAATGACTACTAGCTAAACATAAAATAGTATTGTTGCAAATGATATGATATTTAGGAAGAAAGAAGGTTAGAAGAGAGAAGGTGAGTGAGGTAATATAATATTTAGAAGTGAGGCAATAAATAATAAAATATTTTAACAAATGTTAAAATAGCTAATGTTGTTGAAGATAGAGTGTTATTGGTGGGTGCTTGTAAAAAGATAATAAAAAAAAAAAAAAAAAAAAAAAGAAAAAAAAAAAAAAAAAAACACAAAAAAAAACACACCCCCCAAAAAAAAAAAAAACAAACCCAAACAACACACACCAACCAAAAAAACAAAAAAAAAAAAAAAAAAAAAAAAAAAAAGAAACTTCCAAAACCGGCGTGACTCTCACACTCGATGAACGCCGACCGACCACGGAGTCGGACTTTCGTCCACCGCCATCAGCACCAAGCTCGACGAGACGAACTCGGAGCACTAAGGATCGGCCCGGAAACCCAGCGAAACGCTGGCAACGACACTGACGAAAACCCGGAGCTTCCGACGCAATTTCCGGCCAAACCCGACCCCGGTGAGTTCTGAAATTGGTAGATTTGGATTCCTCTCATTCCGTAGATGCGTTTAGACATAACGTTTGTGGATTTTGGTGAAGAATTGAAGAAATGGGAGTTCGCCGGAAAACTAGAAATTTTCCAGTGACGGCACGGCGGCGCTAAAGAACACGCCGGAATCTGGAAAATTTCCACATTCCGATGAGTTTCCCGGCGCCGGCGTGGTGATGATGTCAGCGACGGTGTGCTGACATCAGCGCCCAGTCAGCACCACATCAGCGCCACGTGTGCACCACGCCAGCACTGTGTCAATGCCATGTCAGCACCGTTGACGGTCGTTGACCGACCACTTTTCCAAGTGGAAACGACATTCCGGACCCAATGGCGTACTCCGTTTTGCCATCCAAGATACGATTAAACCCCGATTGAGCAAAATGTGGGAAATTAGGGTTTTGACTGTTGATTTATATTGGGGAGTTCTGATTGCTGAAATTGGGAACTTCTTAGGTACCGAGCTCTAGTTAGACACTGCGGTCAGACAGCTCAGGCGGACGAATTCGACGAATCGCCAATATCAGTGTGAGTGGATGGATTTTGTTTTCATAAAGCTATTGGTTTTCATTGAAGTTCAGTATATAGCAGTATTATACAGATATATGGAGATTTAAATATCAGTTTTCCAATAGCCTTTTACCTTAGTGCACCTAGAATCACACGTACACTTTTAGTACTTGGACTATGGCAGTAGGACACAGTTCTCACAACATTGGCTGCCTCGAATACCCCATTTGCTAGCTTTATTTTTTGGTGCTAGCGGTCCCTGCGCTATTTCAGGGACTCGGGGTGACATGTAAGGGGGAGTACATGGGGTTTATACATTCAGCTGTACACAGCGGTGCCCTGTGCGTTCCTAGGGCACTGAGTGTGATATACTGCGTGAACTCGACCGGCGCCGACCAAAGTAGGTTACCATATTTTCAGTATTTCAGTACAGTACACGTTTTTACAGCAGGGGGTTACTTATACTATTTTCAGAAATTTTTTCGAAAGCTTATTTGTTTTTCCATCCACTCACCCTTTTGGTTTTGCGCCCCCTCTGGGATTAGTAGCTAAGTTAACCGGAGACGCGAGGAGAGGCTATTTGATGGTTCTGCAACCGTCCCGAGAGTGTAGGGACATCACCTGTTCAGTTCGGGTTGTTAGTTGCTTCCGTTGGCTCTCTTCTGCTGTTGTAGATGCTTTGATGTTGTTGTCTTTGTATTGTGTGATTGTTATGGGCCCAGTGTGTCTTTTGTGATTTTATTTCCGTGATTTTATCGTCTGTGTGTGCGGGTATAGGCTTCGTCACCCTACATCCCGGGCACACTTTTTGTGGACAGGGTGTAACAAGAGAGCGGTTGGAGGAGGCCTGGTGGCTTGATAGCCTCATAGTTGTTCCTTTGGCATGTATCACTGGAAGCAACGAAGTTCTTCACATCAATTTTTAATCCGGGCCAAGAGAAAGATCGTGTGACTCGCTTGTAGGATCTAAGGAATCCCGAATGGCAAGCACAAGGAGAGGCGTGGAATGCTTGTAAAATTTTGGATCTCCAATTAGAGGAAGTTGGGACAAAGATGCGGCCTCGATAGAGCAAACTGCCATTAGTCACCGTAAAGCCTTGTGGTCCAGATGTGTTGGACTTAGGAGCAGCCATGATAGATTGGCATTCCGGGTCAGAATGGTACAACTGTTGAATATCCTTTAGGCCATCAAAGATAGGAGTAGAAATGGCCATCAAGTGTGCATCTTCGTGAACACGAGAAAGGGCGTCTGCAGCCTTATTCAAAGAACTAGCGCGATATTCCAAAGTGTAGTTATAGCCGAGCAATTTAGCAAGCCATTTTTGTTGAGCCGGGGTAGTTATACACTGGTCATGAAGATGACGCGGTGTTTGGTGATCCGTGAGGATCGTAAAAGAGGAGCCTATAATATATGGACGCCACTTTTCTATTGCAAGTAGAATGGCTAGCATTTCCTTCTCGTATGTAGAGAGGGTCTGATTTCGGGGGGACAAGGACTTGTTGAGATAAGCGATGGGATGCCCCTCTTGAGATAACACATCACCAATACCAGTGTTGCTGGCATCGCTTTCAAGGACAAACGGTTTTGAGAAGTCAGGGAGATGCAAGACAGGTGTTGTGGATAACGCCAACTTGAGGAACACAAATGCCTGATCAGAAGCAGAAGACTATAAAAAAGCGTCTTTTTTGAGCATATCTGTCCAGGGTTTGGAGATGACACCATAAGACCTCACAAACTTTCTTTAATACCCCGTTAGCCCAAGAAACCCACGAAGAGCTTTAAGGTTTCTGGGTTTAGGCCACTCACGGATACTTTGAATTTTGGATGGATCTACTGCAACACCTTCAGCCGATAGGACATGTCCCAAATATGTAATGGTTGTCTAACCAAAAGAGCATTTAGACATCTTGACTTTCAAGCTATGTGTCCTTAAAATATCGAAAACTGCCTGAAGGTCCAGCTTGTGTTGTTCAACCGAAGAACTGTAGATCAAGATGTCATCGAAGAAAATGAGAACAGACTTACGGAGTAAGGGCCTGAAGATGTCATTCATGAGGGCTTGGAATGTAGAAGGGGCGTTGCTCAGTCCAAAAGGCATCACCAAGAATTCGTAGTGCCCTTCGTGTGTGCGAAAAGCAGTCTTGGGAACATCGGTCGGATGCATTCGGATTTGGTGGTAACCGGAACACAAATCTAATTTGTAAAAAATGACAGCACCATTGAGTTCATCCAATAATTCATCAATGAGTGGTATGAGAAAGCGATCCTTTACCGTGACGGCGTTAAGGGCTCTATAGTCAACACAAAACCTCCAGTTAGAATCATGTTTCTTGACAAGAATCACCGGAGAAGAATATGGGCTGCAACTCGGTTGGATAACCCCAGAATCGAGCATTTCATGGACCAAGGATTCAATCTCTGACTTCTGGAAATGAGGTTAGCGGTATGGGCTGACATTGATGGGTTGTGTATCGGGGATGAGGTTGATTTGGTGGGCTATTGGGCGCTGTGGGGGTAAACCTATCGGTGCTATGAAAAGATCAGAGAAATTCTGTAAAAGGGGTTGAAGGGTGGGGTGTGGTGTGGTTGGTGTTAAAGTGGCAGTATCTTCAACAACAACGAGTTGGGCCAAAACTCCCTAGTGTTCTTGGGCCAACAACTTGGTCATTTGGGAGGAGGTGACTAATTCTAGAGTGGGTTGGGTATGGCCCACTAATTTGTAAAGTCGGTCTGCAACCTTAAAAACCATAATTTTCCTTTTAAAGTGCCATCCAATAAAGCCAAGAGTGTCCAACTAGTCAGCACCAAGAATTAGGTCGCAACCCACTATTGCATGTAAATAGCAGTCAATAACGGTCTTATAGTCTTGCAGCGTGATTTGTACCTGGTGTGCCTGACCTCTGGTATGAATAATTTGGTTGTTGGCTACTTGAATTCGTTTGGGTGGGTGTGAGTTGTCAATGACGAGACCAAGGCGTTTTGCCAAGGACAAATTAAAATGTTGTGAGTGGAGCCAGTATCAATGAAAACGTGAACATCTGTGGTCCCAATGTACCCACTCAAAAGCATTGTGCGTGTAGTACGTGATCCGGTCAGTGCATGAATGGAGATCACCAGCTCATCTGACGATGGTACGGAGGGTGGTGAGTCATCGCCGGCCATTATCTTTGCCGTAACGTGCCCCTCAAAAGCGGCATCGAACTGATCGCAGTCAGCCTCTATCATCAATAACTGAGGCCGCTTGCACCGGTGAGTTGGGTGATACGTCTCATCACAATGGAAGTAAAGATTCCGGTCACGGAGGTCACGGGCTTCGACAGTGGTTAGACGCCGGATTGGGGCTGAAGAAGGCGCCGGAGTGGAAGAAGAAGGTCGAGGCTGCTGTTTGGAGGATAAGTAAGACGATGGAGTTGGTCTATGTTGAAAGGGTGGTCGTGAAGACCGCTTCTGTTGGCGACAAGTATAATAAGCATGAGCCAAGCGTTTGGCATCAGTCAAAGTGGTGGGCTGCTGAATAAGCACGTCTTCTTTGATGTCCGCTGAGAGACCACCAACATAGACACCTTTGAGCTGGTCGTTCGTCCACTCTGGAGCACGGCAAGACAACTTAGTGAATTCAACATTGTACTTGTCGAGCGTGCCTTTCATTCTGCATGTGAGACAAAGCAGATGTGATATCCAAGGAATCTCCATAGCCAAAGTGAGCTAATAGGTG
This sequence comes from Spiraea crenata, assembly GCA_033992175.1. NCBI lineage: Eukaryota > Viridiplantae > Streptophyta > Magnoliopsida > Rosales > Rosaceae > Spiraea > Spiraea crenata. Next base: position 7,455,072 of record JAVBHV010000022.1, read on the forward strand.
CTCTGTAAATGTATTCCAAGAAGCATTTGGGAACCAACTGTCAAACCAAGCCATCCACATGCTGGCATCCTCAATCAAATGGGCTCTAGAACTTGGACCCGTAGTTCCGGTGGGACGGCATGGAGGTTCAATTATCTTTTCGCCGCCGTGAGCTAAGCATAAGGGTAGGTACCCGAAAAGCGGTGAAGTTCAACTTTTGGGGTTTTGACGGTGTTGAAGGAGAGAGGGGTTTGGGGAATGGGTGGGTGGTATGTGTATGGATAGGAGGTTTTCTGATAATATCTGGGTGGTGGGAAAACAGGGGTGGTGGTGGGTATGTAGATGGTGGAATGGAGTTTGGGTAAGGAAAATCACTGAAGCGGGGTCGAGGGACAGGCTCGGAAGATGGTGAAAACTTGAGGGAGTTGGGGACGGTCGGTGGGGAAGTTGCGGTACTGGAATAGACGACGGACTTCCCAACAAAGGGCTCGAGGTCAAGGCCACGGAGGTGGTCAGACTGCTGCACAACGGGGGTAGTTGCAGCAACCCAAAGGACGGCGCTTAAAAGGAAGGGTAGTGGGAAGTCACCGTGGTGAAGGTTGCTGTTGGGAAGCTCGGAGCTGAGCAAGGATGGTTTGTTGAAAATCGGCTTACTGGGTGGTGAGAGATGTGATGGCGGCCTGCATATCATTCTGCAAAGCGGAGTGGCCAGTGGCGATGGCGGTCACCTGGTGGTCATCATCGACGGGGTCGCTGGAAGCCGCGGCGGCCAAAGAAGCGGGAGAGTCCCGGCCCATGAACCAGACGACTCTGGATACCAAATGGTGGGTGCTTGTGATTAAAAGGATAATTGATAGAGAAAGAATTAATGGAAACTACTGGTTTGTTCATTCATAGCCTTCTCTAACATTGGGAGGCGCATTTATACACAAGTGGACTAGGTCTTTATTCCCTACTGGGCCAGCTATGGATATAAACATATGGATGAGGTTGGGCTAGTGCTAACAGCAAATACTAGGCCCAATGGGTTTCATCAGTTATAGTAGCTACCTAAAATAATTTTGAAGTAATTTTTCATGTTAAAATAGCAAAAAAAATGGCTAGCCTTGTTGGAGATGCTCTAAGTAAATATTATTTTGTCCCTTATCTTCAAGGAACAAAATTTCCATCGAAATTTCTGAAATTTTGGAGGTCCGAAACTATCGAAATATACCGAAATTTCCATAATTTTGACTATCAAAATTTCCATCGAAACCAAAATTTTAATCGTTGCTTATCTTATAAAGCAACAAAGCTGGAATGAGTTTGAAATGGGGTGGTGGCTGCACTGTAGCTTTGTTTTTAGTCACCCACTAGTGGGAGCGTGGCATTCATGAGCCAACATATGCATTGTGGGGTTGCACGGCAAGTGGTGGGGTGATGTGTTGGAACATGATTAAATAGTAAAATTAGGATATTGTACTAAAGAATTAAGCATGATAGGTATTTTGGTAATACTTTATTATAGGACTGAGATCCTCTCGAATCCCACATCCCGATCCCGATCCTGACAATCTCGATCCCGACTTAATCAGGACGAGAGCGGGATAAATTTTTGAGGATGTCGGGATTCTGACATCCCGACAATACATATCATCCGTGCCTCCTCCTTCCTTTCTCCCACACCCCACCCAAGTCCGACATGCCTCAGAACCACTCAAATCAGTTTCTTTCATCAAGCAACACAACCTTTGTTACCTTGAAAGCAATGTCCACTTTCCTGTGCCTCTGCCTCCTCTTCAAATGAGAAAGCGTGATGGGTGTGGGCGATGAGCGACATCGATGGTGATGAGCGTGGGCGATGGGCGACGGGCTGTGGGAACAAAGAATTGAATCGATGAGACAAAAAGTCAACATGGGGAGAGTGAATAATTCAATTGAAATATGGATCAACATAAATTGCATGTTTGGATTCTGATAGGGTAAAAAAATGGGTATGTCGACTATATCTCTTTCAATAAATTGAGAAGTAAATAGGAAGATCTAATTCAACTCTATAAATTTCAGGCATTAATTATAACTGTGTAAAAAAACCATCAAGAAAAAAGGAAAATGGGTTTGGTTTTCAAGGAGTAAGACTAATTTTTTTAAATTTTTTTCCTTTGATGTATTTTGTAGAATTGTCGGGATTGTCGGGATCCCGACCGATTTTATTGGGACCGAATTTGAGATTATTTTTAGCCCCTAATCGGGATCGAGAATAGATCAAGATTTCATTATCGGATCCCGATCCCACCCTACTTTATTATGTATGTGACTATTTAGACATCCCTACTATTATAAAACAAATAAGGGAATTTAGCGGTTACTAAAATTAACCAAAAACCCCTATGAAATAATGTAATTTCAAGATACCTAACTTCCATCATCTTTTAATGCAAGAAATCAATGGAGGTAATTTAGTCCAACCAAAAAAGTTTCATAAAGCATTAGACAAAAATACCCTTAAAATAAAAAAAGATGACAACTGAACTAATTTTATTTTTTTTTCCATGGATAATATGGTAAAGTCTTAAATGCAACCGAGATTTCCTAGAAAAATTTGATTTGTGAATTTCGAAGGTTTTGCCCTCCTCTTCCTCTTTCTCTCCACGACACCCAACCTCAACCCCAACCAAAAAAAAATCAGAATCCAAAATTTCTATGTCCAAAGAGTGAAAGCCAAATATGCTCTTTTTGCATAGTAATCGCTGACTTATGATCGATATATGAAAGTCACAAACACCGAAAACCTCCAAATTTCAAATCCAATTTCGATCCAAAATCAAAACCCTCGGTTTTGGATCATTGTCAGGCTGAGGATATGAGAAACTAACAAAAATCTAAAGTGAAAGGGCTACCAAATTGTTTACATGTAGCGCGAAGCACCCGTGCTAGTAATAATAATAGTAGAAACTATTACATTTTAGTCTCATTATAATAGTTTAATGCCCAAAAATCTCATGACAATCTAGGCTTAACCATTTAGTTCTACATGCCACATGGCATTTTTCGAGAGGCTGAGTTATTTTCCACTCCTAACGCGCTTCTTGTGCCTTTTCTTCTCTGATAATAAATAATAATGCTCCAAAATCCCCACAATCTTCTTCACAATCTCACTTACCCCACTCTTCCAACCCACCCGACCTGCATCAATGGCGTTCAAAATTGCCCCCGCAAGATCAAAATCTATGAGCTGCTTCGCCACCACAGATCCATCGTGCAAGGTCGCATTTTCGTCAATGTCTCAAATTGAATCTAGGGGGCCTCTCGTTGTTGTCTATTTCAACAATACTGAGGTCGAGGTTGCAGAAGTTGACACAGGTGTCAATTGCATCAATGAAGAACAAGATCAGTTATGAAGAAAGCTTTCGATCTCTTATGCGAACCTAGGCGCTGTGAAGGTGGAAGCAGTGCGCGGAATAGAAGCGGGACTATATGTAATAGGTGGTCCCAATGATCAAGGGAAAAAGTTAGCATTTACATGTCGACAACAACATCTTCAAACAGAAGGTATGACCAGTCCAATATGGTGCCTCATTAAAAACCTTGTCATGCAACAACCACGCCCAGTGAGAAAAAGTTGACATATGCTGAGGGAACAAAGAGTACACCCAGTGGAAAAAAGTTGATATGTGCTAAGGGAATAAAGTGTATATTAAGTTAAGTGAGTATACTTCAAGATACTCCCCCCTGAATTCGACAAGCTCCACATGAAGACTACATACATTCAAATCAAATAACAAATAGAATCTTAATACCTCAAATAAGCTTTTGTAATGTAGACTTCAATAGTGACTCAAAGAAGAGGTCTGCGAGGTTGTCTGGGAACAAATTTGCTTAACGTCAAACTTTTGAAATTTTTTTTTCTTTTGCTGCTTATGTGAGAAAAACTTCAACACTATATGCTTGGTGTTGCCTTTCCTTTTTTCAATTGATCGATACAAGAAACATCATCAAAGTAACTTTTACCTCATCGAGATAGAGGACATATTGCTATTATGCCGAATACGTTCAATAACGATGCGGAACCAAACTCATACAAGTGTATATTCTTGCACACTATAGATCTCATTATAACGGAGAAGAAACGAGGTGAACTCATACACAGTTTATTTATGTGCTAAAAAACAGTAGATAAAAAGGTTATTTATCTTCGTTTTCAAGATCCTACTTTAATTCCTGTTGTCATGTTTGGGTTGTCGTTTGGTTATGCTGAACGGCCATGTAATATGTTTTGTACCTCTGATGGTCTTTATTAATAAAGAACTTTCTTATATAAAAAAACGTTTAATTCTTAAAATGCCCCTTCAAACTCACTTTTCGTAAAAATTCGCCCCCTCAAACTCCGAAGTGCCATAATTCGCCCCCCCTAACTCAATTCCGTTAAACCGTTGCCCCCTCTAGAGATTTTCCATCCATTTTTGCTAAGGTGGCAGCCACATCCTCAAAAACTGGGGCCCACCCTTGTCCAAATAAGCAAAAATGTAAAACTTTAAAAAATTAAATTTAAAACAAAAACAAAACTGGGGTCGTCGGCTCGTTCCGCCGCTACAGCCGCGACTCCGTCAACCACAAGGACAAGTTCAACAGCTACGCCTCCGACGGCAACATCGTCGCCAGATTCTTGAAAGCTACGAAGTCGCAGAGCGAGAAATGGATGTGGACGTTGATCCGACCCGGCCAGAGAAATGCCGGGTCGACGCCGTCTTTTGAATTCATTGTGAACACCATCACCCGCTCCTCCGCGCAGCAGGAGTTCAACAACCCGTCCATGATATTTGAAATCCCCAAGAAGCTCAGCCCGCCCGATTTATCGGCGAGATATCGGTCCAGGTCCTCGATCACGACCACCGATTTCGTCGTGGTTTCCAACAGAAGCGTCTTCAGATCCGCGTCGTCCTTGACCCGGGAAGATCTAGATCGTACATGTCGTAATTCAGAAAATTCGCCATCGCGGCGACGAAGCTCGACTTTCCGGTGCCGGACGGACCGTATAACATAAAGCTCCGTTTCCAGACCTGGCCCAGCCGGTGGTAATACTGCTTGGACTTCAAAAACGACTCCAAATCAGACTTGACTTTCAATTTCAGATCCGGCTCCATTGAAATGGTCTCCAGAGTCGACGGGTGGGTGAACGGTACGGGCCGCCAGACTCGGTTGCCGGAGCCGGAGTTCATGTAGAGGTGGAGGTCGCGCTTCTGCTGCTCGAGCTCGTCGGCGACGACGTGGATGTGCTGCAAGTAGGGCCGTTGGAATCGTCGGAGTACGAGCTGAATCTGAGGTTGGGGACGTTGACGGATTCGGCGTACTTGGTGAAGTCGCCGGCACGGAGGTGGCTCCGGCGGCGTAGCTTTCGCCGTTGTTGAAGCTCTGGTCGACGACGTTGCCGTCGGAGGCGTAGCTGTTGAACTTGTCCTTGTGGTTGACGGAGTCGCGGCGATAGCGGCGGAACGAGCCGGCGGGCCCTAGTTTTGTTTTTGTTTTAAATTTAATTTTTTTAAAGTTTTACATTTTTGCTTATTTGGACAAGGGTGGGAACCAACAAAACAAAACAAAATAACCAAGGGAAAAAAAATTGAAGACGAAATGTCTAAAAAATAATAACGCTAATGTCAAACTTTATATAGAATACAACATTACAAATTTAAAATAGTATTACAAAAGTTTTTCCCTACGCGGTTTCATATCATGAAACCGTCGCATAATAGATTCGTTACCAATAGAAGAAAAAATGTCTCTCTCAATATAAACCACCAAGCTGTCACTTAACCATTGATTCCCCATCCGATTGCGCAATGGGGTCTTGATAATATTCATTGCAGACAATGCTCGCTCCACTGAAGCGCAGTTGCCACCGGTAAAACTAAAGCCAATGTAATAAGCAAATATACATATTTATATACTCGACTTCTGCCTGTACTCACCAAATTTTCTGCAAGCTCACTAATGGTTTTCAATGAGGAAAAGTCAGGACTTGTTTGCATATCAACAATGTAAATGCCAAGCTGATCTTCAAGCATCAAAAGGTCATTCACTTTGAATTCTACAAGGAATTTCCAATTGTCCCATGTTTATCAAATTCACATTTGAAAAGGTAACAAGGAAAGCAATATGCAGCATCTTTTGCTTTACTATACTCTAACCATGAAAATTCCTTGTACCAATTGACAACAAAACGACGAGGATCATTTCCCGTAGTTGTAAAGGGCATTTCTTTTTGGTTCTTCGGTTGGCAAGGACCTTTTTGTAGATAGGCTCTTCGGATTGCTTCCCTAAAGTTGAAGTCATAAGATGTCATTGAAGGTCTAAGTCCCGGATCTATAGGAAGATTAGCCAAAATTTCATCTAACTTAGCCACTTCACTTGAACTACCCATTGTTCTTTGATTACTTGCAATAGAGGATTGCCCGGAACTACTACCATCCGGATTATCCGAAGAAGATGGTCGTGCCCTCTTATAAAAGCGTTCCATAACTGTAAATTAAATTTTAGTTGTCTATGAGAGTCCACCAAAGTATTTCTAACATACAATTTCTATACAAATTAATCTAATCCATCCACACAATTATATTCTATCAAAATACCACAAAGCAAATTCATACAATTTTCCAACATATTTCCAAATTCCAATTACCAAACAATACATTCCACAATAATTTTCATAATCCAATTCACTCTTCTCACAGCTCAAGTAGTACGATTAAATAAGAAACAAAACTCATTTCACAAAATCAACATTCAAATCAAATAACCCATTAATTGAATGACAAAACTTGATAGATATAACAAATTGGAATTTGGGAGGGCTTACTTAGGCAGTGGCACGGACGAGAATGGAGGAGGTCGAACGAACTCGGATCGGAAGAGGAGAAACACAGCTGAATTGGAAAAATCAATATTCAAATTCACATCAAACAACCCATTTCAATTAAATGAAAAATTTATAGCGAATAGGAATTTGGGAGGGCTTACTTACAATAGCGCCGCGCGGAAGAGAACGGAGGAGTTGGACTTGGAATCGGTAGAGAAGAGAGGAGAACACTGAACTGAATCGGCAAAACTGCCCAACCCAGCTTCAAATACATCTCTGCCAAACCAAAAAAATAAAAAACGACATGCTGCTTTTAAAAAACAACACGCCGCTCCCAGCATTAGGAAAACGACGCCGTTTCTTCTTAAAAGAAACGACGCCGTTTCTTTTTAAAAGAAACGACGCCGTTTCTTTTTAAAAGAAACGATGCCGTTTTTTCTTTAAAGAAACGACGTCGTTCTTCTTAAAAGAGACGACGCCGTTTTGCTTCTTGCTGAAGCATCTTCTTCCTCCTCGCTGCGCGAGATTGGCAGACGCCGGGTGAGCGAGCGACGCCATCCGAGCGGTTTCAGGCGCGACCAGAGGTGCGGAAATCCGCTCCCAGCCCAGGTTTTTTCCGTCGACCAGAGGGGCGGCCGCGTACCACCGCTCTCACGTGGATCCGCCCCTGGTGGGCCCCAATTTTTGAGGACGTGCCAGCCACGAGCAAAAATGGATGGAAAATCTCCAGAGGAGGCAACGGTTTAACAGAATTGAGTTAGGGGAGGCGAATTATGGCATTTCGGAGATTGGAGGACTGAATTTTTACCGAAAATGAGTTTGGAGGGGCATTTTAAGAGTTAAGCTATAAAAAAAATAAAAAAGGTTATTTAACTTGGCTGACTACAAGCATTCTGGGCAGAAGCACAGACTTTCAACTCGAGTCCCTACAAGCCCAATATTTATTTGCACTTCTAGATTCTAGAATAAGTTAGAGATCTCGTAATTATTATTTTTTTTCAGAACAATTCGGTATAGATATCTCAGGCGCCGTCTGAGCAATGGCGGCGTTTTCCGTCGCACGATTCACAACAACCCATCCTCCGCCGCACATCGGAATGAAGCCGTCGCCGTCCGATCAATTAGTGAAAACGACCTTAAACTTCGACCCTCCCGCCCAACGCCGTGTCGTTCTTGCCCTCGCCTCGGTCCGCTCCGGCGACAACAGCAGCAGCGGCAACTACCCCGTCGGCGGAGCCCTCGAATTGAGCACCGCCCTCGAGGACTTCCCGTACGACGTCGTCTCCAAGGACTTGCATTCTCTCCCAAGTAGTACCATTTTTATTTACCCCTTTTGCCATTGTTGTACTTGCTGTGTAATTTTATGGAAAATGGGTGTCATTTCTAATTTCGCTTGCTGTTTGATTACTTCAGGACCTTTGTCGTCGGCCCATTTCTCGCATTCCGTCTCCGATGGCTCTCGGCTTCGTGTTGCATATCAGGTAGTACTCAATTAAGCATTTCACTGTAAAGATGCTACCTTTTTTCCCATTTGAAAGTTAGTTAGTTAGTTAGTCAGTTGGTGAGTTTTTGTTTTAAGACGAAAAGGCGAAATTTATTACTTATTTCTGAGTAATGGAGCTTTATGTACATTTGTATGACGAATTAGAATCGAAAGTATTCAAATTTCTGGTGAAGTGTGTTTTTTTTATGGTTTTATGAATAAGCATGCATTTCAATATTCAAAGACTAGTGACATATTGTGATTATATAACGGAATGATGTATGTCAGTGTGTTCGGGTGTTATGTATGCATATATTGATTATTTCGAAGTGCACCTGGTGTGAAAGTAATGGACTTTGTACTTTTCAGGAAGTTTTTGTTTGGTTTGTGCATAATTAGAACCAGCTTTGATTGGCATTCTTCTGCCATCCTTTTGCATTTCATTGTGAACTTACATGTCAGCCTTTAGATCAGAGTATATTATGGTCCTCTGTATCCAAACAACCAATTGTTATACCAACTTGGAGTCTTGAATTTTTGTTTTTTTTCGGAACTTGAATCTTCAACTTTGGGATGTTAGGTTGATTTCATGCTGTATGCTGGGATAATGTTATGTATAGGTTCCAACAATTTAAACGGATATTCTTATGGAATAGCATTTACACATCCCTCTTATAGATGGTTGAATGTTGAAATTTCAGGGGGTTCGTGGAGCATACAGTGAGTCAGCTGCAGAGAAGGCATATCCAAGTTGTGAAGCGGTGCCTTGTGAACAATTTGATACTGCTTTTCAGGTGAATAATTGCTTGCCCGTCAATTTTTCTTGTTTATGGAATTGAATGTGTAATTAATATTGGTGGCATTACATGCCATTTATGTTCGCACCATTAGATAACGAATGATGACCTGTGTGAAGATTATTGAAATATAAGGATTATGAGGTTCCTCCATTGGGTACTAACTAGAAAAGTAAATTCTTGAGCTTGAGTAAGAAGGCCCCTTCCAATTAACATTGATTTATAATTCAAAGGAACACTGCCCTGAAGCTGTTGGGCCCTCTGCTCAGTCTAGATGCATCCCGCAGGATTTTCTTTTTTGGGGCTTGATTTGTGGGATGGATTGTTAACATGGATTTGGATATTGAAAAATAGTAAAATTTGTTTCTCCATTCTAAAGTTAAAGGAGTCTTCCATGCGGCCACATATCGGGTTTTAGAAGCATTTGTTTTAAAAAGACAGGACCTTTATATAACCACAATATGGAGAAATGTGCTTTCCTTTTTCTTGTTGATTTTGACTTGTGCACATGGGTGTTTTTTCTCTTGTTTGATGTAAGGAGTATGGTTATTAGGTTCATACCTAGTAGGAAATCTACTTAATTTATCATATGAAACTCATGTTTTTAAATTTGGGTTTAACCATGAAGGTTTTTTCTCTCTCCATCCCCATTCAACTCAATGCAGGCTGTTGAGCGTTGGCTTGTAGACAGAGCAGTCTTACCAATTGAAAATTCATTAGGTGGAAGCATCCACAGAAATTACGACCTTTTACTCCGGCACCAGTTGCATATAGTAGGAGAAGTGAAACTTGCAGTACGACATTGTCTGCTGGCTAACCCTGATGTTGAAGTCGAAGACTTGAAAAGGGTTCTTAGCCATCCACAGGTAAACATAGCTGTGCTCCTAGATCCTCTTTCTATCATGTTCTTTATCATGATTTTCCCTCATAACTTGTCATATTTCAGGCTCTTGCTCAGTGTGAGCACACATTGACGAAGTTGGGATTGGTCAGAGAAGCAGTAGATGATACTGCTGGTGCAGCAAAGGTTAGCCTTCTGGTTTTCTACTCCAATTACTTTTGATGTCAAGTAAAGTTTAATACTGTATATGCATTATATATGTACTATTGCGTTTGTCTTTGAAGTTTACTGTCCTTGTTTACTGAAAAAATCATAGATTTTCGCTTATTTTAAGTGGAGCCACTTCATTACTGTCACCGCAGGCACAGATAGCCTGCCTATTTAAAGTGGGTTGCATGACAAGTTGTGTTATGAGGCTATGGAGAAAATCTACCATTTTATTGATGTAAACAGCTTATTAATTTCACCTGAATGCAACTACATGGATTTATATTGTTGTAAGCTGACTGCATTCTGTAAATTGTAGCATGTAGCTTTCCACAAACTAAAAGATGCAGGAGCAGTCGCCAGTTCAGCTGCTGCAGAAATATATGGTTTGAAGATACTTGCACAGGACATCCAGGTTTGTCTCCAGGAACATTTTGTCCGTTGGTGAATTATTCTAATTTCTAATGCTAACTCATCACCTTATATTTACAGGATGATTGTGATAATATTACTCGATTTCTAATGCTTGCAAGAGAGCCTATTATCCCTGGCACAGATAGGCCATTCAAGGTTAAGCCCTTGCAGGATTCGCACTCTTTTGCTGTTGAATGCACTGTTTTCTAGTTTACTGTAGGTAGAGACCCCTTATTATAAATTGACTTTTTGGTCATCACATGGTTATTGAAATTACAGACAAGTATAGTTTTCTCGCTAGAGGAAGGCCCTGGAGTCCTTTTTAAGGCACTAGCTGTTTTTGCATTGCGTCAAATCAATCTTACAAAGGTAGGGCAGGGTTTTTCCTTCATCTTCCTACAGTTTCTTTTGCAATTTTTGTGGATTTGTTGATAGCTTAGTGTTTTTCCTCTTTTACCAGATTGAGAGCCGCCCCTTGAGGCAGCAGCCTCTGAGAGCATCTGATGATAACAATGGTGGATTTCAAAAGTAAATACAGTGAACATCTCAACTGAATTCTAGTTTCACTTAAATGAAATACAGACACAAGCACATTTGGGATATAGGATTTTATAGGTCTTTATTCCTCTCCAGAGTTAAATTCAACACTGTCTTTTTAAATGTTCTGCATCTTTTGGATATACTTTAGCTTTTTCTTTCTTTCTCCTGACCACGTGTCATTTTCTCTTGTAGATATTTTGACTATCTTTTCTATGTGGATTTTGAAGCATCCATGGCTGACCAGAGTGCACAAAATGCTCTTAGGCACTTGAAGGTCTTTATTTATTTTGGTTCTTTCTTTTGGGAGTTGGGAAGGGGTGTGTGGTCAGTTTGTATCTGTAAAAATAATCTGCACAATTGTAAAGAGGAAGTAAGTTTCAACTACCAGTAACATAGCAATGTACATTTCCTTGGCAGGAGTTTGCCACCTTCTTGCGGGTGCTAGGGAGTTACCCAATGGATGAAAGCATGATATGAATGACCCACAATCTGGTAAGAATCAACTTCTTAATTCCTTCAACTGGAACATGTTTTGCTTTAATTTATGTGAGATGATTTTGACAAGAGAAAGCTTTATTATTGTTAACACTTAGTCGATGCTATGTATAAATTGGTCCTTCCAAGGCTCCAAGCTTATAGTTGGGCCGCTAGGTCAGGCATATAATATTTCCTTCTCTTAATGAACTGGTTAGCTCTGTCACCTCTAAATAAGGCCAATATCTTTTTGAAATTTGGATCCAAATATGGGTTAGGTACATATATCTATCATGAAAGTGTGTAATACATAAATTCTAGCCACTTGGCATATTTTGTACCTCTATTCCGTATTCTAACCACTTGGCATATCATCATGTCTACTATATCCAGAATATTTAGGGTGAGAAATGTCTTCTGAGCGTCATCTCTACGAATTTCTTTTATCATTCATATTTGGTGCTACAGAGCTTGTGAAGATATCATTGACATGAATGATTTGCCTTGTGCAGCTTTTGTCCTCCAGATAGTCAAATTTTAAGAAAAATGACCAAATCAAAGCACAAGTTCCCTGGAGCACAGAAGTTCAGTCATATTTTGTTAATATTAGAAGCTGGTTAGGATTGCACTTTTTGAGTGGTTTCTCTGAACTGTTTGCCCCATTTGATTATTAGTAATGCTTGAGGAACTTTCGAAGTTTCTATTTGGTTAGATTTTTTATCTATTCTTTTATTATTATTTTTTTATTTCCTTGTTAATTCAGTTACTATCCCAACATTCTTTTTGCCGCCAGTTGTGATTGTCTCGTCAGTCCTAATTCTTCGTTTACCAAATTGCTAGAATTTTACAATTGAAACATACACTGTTGAAATGATAACCTACTCGTAAGAGTAATGCCTCAATATACCATCTAGTTATTGGTTTGACATATGTTCTTGACTTGAAGTATTCCAAGATTTGTTCATACGGGTTTCCCATTTGTTTGAGAAGAGGTTTTATTGATAAACCAATTTATTCGAGTGGTTTTCTTCTACCGTTTTGCTCTAGGGCTAGCATGTTAACATCTCAGCTCCAGGTAAAAAAATGCTAAGGACAATCGACTACTCGGGCATGGCAGCCCTGCCAACTTGAAGCTTTGCCATGCCTGGCTCTTGAAGCTATGGCTTTGTTTGCGACTGTCGCTTTACCATTCGTCTAGGCAGACTGATAAAATGCAGGGCAGAAAAACAAGATTCCATTTAATTCAAGATCTCAGCAATTTTGGCAAAACCTGCAAGTCCACAGGTAATATTGGCTAGTACAATACGAGATGTAAATCAAGCTTGGCTGCCAACATGAATTTCCGAAGCTCAAGAATAGTAAAATACTACCAAATGCTTCTACTATCCAATATAATATTGTTACTGGTCCAAGAGTGGAGGGAATTGGATTTGCAGGTTTATAACATTTCTATAAACATCTCACATCACAACAAACAAATATGAAAGCTTTCGATGAACATCTTGAAGCAATCAGGCCTGACTATACAACCAAAAAAAAAAAAGGCCTTCGTATACGTCAAATTCCAGTTCAATGAAAGCTAAACTTTGGGTCTAAAGATTCTTCATCTCCTCTTACATCCCCTTTCACCTATTTCACGGGCATGAGACTCTTGATCAGCCCTAGGATCTCGTCACGCATTCCACCAACAGCTGAGGGGGTGACCTGCTCCTGCACAGCTGAGAACCACATTTTATCTCCACGTTTGTCTTTACTTTCATACCAGTTGCATATAACCCTTGCAATGGCTAACACATACAAGCCACAATCATGACCATTTGTTTGTCGTGGTGAATCACGACACTCCTGATACTTCGGCTTAGGTGCTGAACTGGAGGCACTCATGAAGCTAACAACAGAATTATAAAGTTGTGTGGCGTGCATTGTATTCATAAATCCACTGCTATCATGATGAACAAATATGTTAGCATTTCTCTCAAATGCAAGTAGGCTCCAGTGTGAACCGCCTTCAGCTTTACTCACGTCATCATTGTCATTGACAGGAAAGATTACCAGTTTCTTATCAGGCAAATGAAGTGGGTCTATGAACTCTTTTAGGCCCTGATCAGCTGGACAGTTCATTAACCAGAATGCAATTGAAGGTGGAATCAATAGGATCTCCTCAGAGCATGAGCATGATGACAGATAACTGAAGTAGAACTCGATGATTCGATCATTGAGAAAATATGGGCCGCTGAGAATATCCAAGTCTGCTCGTCTGAGAGTAACATCGTTGTAGTTCAAAATCTTTTCATCAGGATTCGAATTTCCCATTTGGTAGATAGTGATATAGTAGTCCTGATCAAACAAACATCCAAAACCTAAATGAGGCCATTTATACAGAAGCGAGGTAAGATACTTAAGAAATATAATCTCAAGTAACACACTAAATCACTAGAAATAGGACATCAAAGTAATAACATGTGACAGGCAGACAGTTGCTCACACCACCATCCTCCTGCACCAGCTCTACATTTGCTAACCTCATGGCAACTGTTCTTGCCACCATGAGAAACAGAATACTCAATCTTCCAATTGAAACGCTTCCAGTTTATGTACACACAGTCAAAATCAGAAACACTAAAAATATTTTCCCAAATTCAGCTTCCCGCACAAAATGGGTTCAACCCAAATCCAAAGCCCTTTGCTTTAGAATGATATAAAACATACCAACATATCCTTGAATTCAAGAAAGCAACATCTACCGTCAACTGGAGACACAACATTCCAAAATGTAATCTTCCAAAACTGGATTTAACATATCAAGGTATTCCATCTTACCCAATTAAGTGGAAGAACACCATCCACTTTCTGCATTTTGTAACTCAATTTCAGCATATATACACACTCACGCGTTCCTTTTTACACCACCCATTTATTCACAAGCTAACACCTCAGCAGAGAAACAACAACAAACCCTAGTAGTCTGCAACTCAATCTATGAAATCTTAAACTCACTACCAAACCCAGTATTAACATACTGCTTTCTTGACTCTGTGTTGCTAAATATAGTGAAAAAAAAACTGTATAGCATAGCAGAATTGCAACATGTTTAGCCTATAAATATTTCAATTACTTCCAACCCCACAAAGCCAAGTTCACCCAAATCAAACACCAACTAGCTCAGGTTCATCAAGCACAGTTTCCAAGCAGGGAAGCAAAGTTAACAAACCACCAATGGTTTATTGTTTTGAAATTGCTTAAAATTTTACCAACAATCTTGATTTAAAAAACAAAGCAAGGAATCTTCGTAATGGTTTATTGATTTAAAATAAGGGAACGAGAAAAGGGAGAGCAGCAACTTACAGAGAGATTTCAGGAGCGTTTGGAGGGGAATTGAGGATACGAAGCCCTATCTAGCGGAGCTTGAATCTTCGTAAGGGCGCTCGAGTGTTGGTTCTCTTGTGCTTCGAGGTCTGCTCTTCACGTACTATATCTGTTGCAGATTGCTTTGTGGGCTATATTTGGGCCACCGTACTTCAAGCCCAAGGTTTTTCTAATGTAAGCGTTCTTTTGGGAGGGAGATCCTTTGTTCCATTTTTTTTGTTCCACTTTTTATTTTTCAGCGTCTCCGATAATTCATGTTATGATTCAAATCGTTTATTTTTTTTATTATCTAGTAAAGATTATCTTTGCAAAAAATCATTCAAATTCGTGATGTTTTAGGTTATATAAAGATCCGTCTATGTTATACAAAGTCGATTCGGTTATGTTTCATTATTTGATAACTGAACGATCACATATTTGAATGATTTTTTGCAAGGATGATCTTTACTAAACAATAAAAAAAAGTGAACGGTTTGGATCATAACACGAATTATCAGAGATATCAAAAAAGAAAGAGTGAAACAAAAGTGGAATAGAGGATCTTCATTCCTTTTTTTGTCCTTGGATATGAAGTTCACTAGGACTAATTACAGAGTGGTATCTTTTCAGCTATGATCTGAATAATTATGTGGATTGTTGTGAAACTAATTTTGTCTAAAGTGAGAGAGAAAAGAGAAATAGAGAATATGTGATTAATGTTAATTATGATCATTCTCTTGCATAGTATTTTTATTTATACTAGCTTCTTAGCACCAGCGTGATATGTGATTAATTTTAGGATTAATGATTTCATAATCCATAGAAAAACATCACTTTCTATCATAGGACATGAATTTTAAACATTCTTCTATAAGGACAAAACAATAATTAATACAATTGAAAAATAAATTGACAACTAATACATCTTACAAGGCCCACAAGCACACTAAAATGGCAGAAAGCGACAATTCTCGCCTGATACCATGCGTATAAAAACACTTCGTATTTTCATAGAAACAGTGCTGCCAACACATAAACAATTTATGTCAACACAGAAACAGTTTTTACCAACACAGAAGCAATTTGTATTTTGATATGAACTTTGCCCAGTACTTTGATAAGAAAGGGAGAGGTCTCTGATCCCTTTGCAATCTTCTTCTCCTTCTTATTAATCCCAGTACTTTGTCTTATTTCTTATATCTCATTTCATCCAATCCTCTTTGTCTTCTCCACTTTTCCTCAACAAAAGTTGAACAAATCTTCATCCATCTTTTTATGGTCCTTTTGAGTTTGAAATTCTGAGCTTTCAAATGGGTACTAGTTGGAGGAGCATTTTGCACTACGGTTCCTCGAGATCCAGTGGATCCGAACATACTTTTGGAGAAATAGCAAATGAGTCGAGCCCGAGTCCCTGGAGTTGCAATCTCAATTGTCGATCTCATCTAGTGGTGGAGGCGGCATCAATCCCTCTACTCCAAGGCTGCAATCTCAGCCATCGATCTCATCCCAGAAAAGTCTTGATAATGATGAGAGCCCCAGATTACTCGAATGCAAGACCAAAAGCACTACGAGAACTCAACGCTCTTGTTCTTCGCCGACGGTTTGCATTTCGGCTTCGGCGAAGCTCTCGGAGGAGTGGTGTCACACCCTTCAATTCGAACCTCGCTGACGACCCGCTTCACGACCGCAACCCGGTTGCGGTGACTTGGAGGTGGGTCGTACTCGCCATCATCGGCGGCGTAGACATCTATCTTGGAGAAGATGTTGACGTCCTTGAGGGCGGTGTCCAGATCTCGTCTTCGTGGAATTGAGAAACAGTTGACCGTGGTTTATTTTTACATGGGACCCACTTTTTAATGATTAAATGCCAATTTGTCCTTAGGGATGAACATTTAAAAATTTGTCCTACCATAGAATTATGGTATTCATTTTGTCCTTTGAGGTCATTGTCCCTTACTTATAATCATGATCATCCTCTTGTATAATATCTTTATATACACTAGCCTCTTAGCGGTTGCTAATTTACTTTTTCGATTTGTGTTTTAATTTTTGTTATATTAAATTTTCTATTTTAGATGTAAAATTTGTTTTTACAGATTTATCCTTATTAGGTAAGTTGGAGTAAGTTTAATCTTTTTATTATGTGTGTAAATTTGGGAAACATAAATTTAACCATAAGTGTACTTACTCTTTAAGTACATCCAAGATTTTCCTTTATTAATATAGATATAGATAAAGACCAATTAGGGTTTATCAGTCCGACTGAAATTGAGACTAATTATTATATAGAATTCATATAAGCATCAAACTTCTAGTTTACACAATCATACGTAAACAATAAGATCTATAACATATTCAATTTAGTTACTACCCTATAATTTCAATCACGTACACAAGCAAAAGTTTAAGGAGGAGTGACCGAATTGTATTGTAGGAAAAGGAAGATGGAGAAACCTGAAGTTTTAACTCGGATCTGCATCGAGCATTTTACCAAGAACGTGCTCCATAATTTAGTGGTCCTTTACTTTGCACCCGTTTACTTCGCCCCCCTTTACTTTCCACGTGGGGTGTTTGTGTTTTGTGTGACACTTCACTGTAGAAATAGCAATTACAGCTATACTGATTCAATTGTAGATTGGGTTCACTATACACAATTTCAGTTAATCCAGTAGACGATCTACGGAAAATTCCATACATCCAAACATGAGTAATCCGATTGTGAACAACATATATGTCAAATTAGTATTGCTATCTACGTTGTATAAAAACTAAACAAAATAAATGCTATTGGCACCCACATGAACAAATAATCCTTATTCACATGATATAGTTGATAATATAATATCAATATCAATATTCAATATGTCAACCAATAGTAAAATGTATGATAAAGCAGGAGATAAATGTAGGAAGTTGATTGTAACATACTATAATCATCCTTCTAGCACACCGTTCTTAATTTGTGACCGTTGGATCGAATGGTTAAAGAAAAACAACAAATAAAATTAAACAATAATATATAGAAGGATAAATGCATGCGACTTAAGGATCAAGTTAAATATAGTTGTTTAGTTTTTCTCATACACATATCGTATGGATCGAATGGTTAAAGAAAAACAACAAATAAAATTAAACAATAATATATAGAAGGATAAATGCATGCGACTTAAGGATCAAGTTAAATATAGTTGTTTAGTTTTTCTCATACACATATCGTATGACTGGATCAGGGTTCACAAGCTTAGTTTCATCACTATAGTCTTTTATTGTTTAGTTTATTGATCTAATCATGTGTATGTAAATGCATTTCGAAAGTATGGTGAAATTTCATATTGCTGTAGAAAGTAAATGTTGACCTGGTGCGATGCCCACTGATCAACAAGTTGGGATGTCACTAGCTTCCCCTCCATTGGCAAGGATGGATCATTTTCAAAAGCTGAAAACAACATATTTTGGAATATAATGTGACTTTTCTTCTGCTTGAATACAACATGACTTCAATTGCGACCTAATTAATATATGCTTAATTAACCAGGAACCTTCCGTGGCAGACCAGGACCGCAGTTTAACCACCGTTGTCTCCACCAAAGTTTTCCTCAGAAAAAAAAAAAAAAAACCTTAAAAATTAAAAAACTACAAAATACAAAAGACAAAAGACAAAAGACAAAAGAAAAAACCGTTTATAATGAATTTCCCAATTTCGGATCGAAAGTATTGAGCAAGCTATGCGAATTCTCCGATTCTAATGGCAGTTGGCAAGAAGAAAAGCAAAATCCCGAAAATGAAGAAATCCTCGAAATAAAAAAAAACACTCCACACGCACAAAAACCAATAGGCAGATTTCAGATCTGAAATCCGAAACGAGAGTTTTTCAGATCCGGAGGCAAAAGAAAGCGGTTAGTTTCTGTTTGGCAGCCGAGAAAATGGACAAGTTCATCGACAACTTGCCGCCGATGGATCTGATGCGCTCCGAGAAGATGACCTTCGCGCAGCTCATCATCCCCGTCGAGTCCGCCCACCGCGCCGTTTCCTATCTCGGCGAACTCGGCCTCCTCCAATTCCGAGACGTAAGTTTTTTTTTTTCCCTAACTGCTCAGATCCGACTCGGTCTTTCGTGGATTGTATTAGGATTATTAGAATTTTGAATCAGTTTGATCGAATGTGCGGTTTTAAGTAGTTGAGTAGATATCGGGAATGAGTAATTTAGGAACTTAGTGTCAGAATTTATGATTCGTTTATTTCATTGTAGAATTTGACCTTGAAGTTTGTTTTTTAGGGGCAGGACTTTGGATTTAGGTTAATTTTATTGGGGAAATCTTGGTTGTGTGGCGGGAAAATACTCACATTGTTATTGGATCTCTTTTCCTTTCCCTTTAGTGTTTTTAGATCCGTGTATGAGGGGTTTTCATAAGCTTAATTTGATTGATGTTATAGACAAGTATCACTGTTTCATTCGTAGCGGTATTTTACTGAGTAGATTGAGAAAGACTCGGCATTAGGTGCTAAGTTCTAGATTGAGAAAGACTTCCTAAAGCAAGAAGAGGCCTTCCCCGCATTCTGTAGTATATGTAACTATGAGTGTTCCCTGATTCTTGTACCAGCTTACTTGCTTCACAATTAAATCGATTCAGTTGAATCGTTTAAGTTCCATCTGAGTTCACTAGTGCTTAAATCCTATTCCTATCCAGATCAGGTTTTATAACCTCATCTGATTAATAATGGCCCCACTTTTGGGTGAGTGAAGTAGTGGTACTGTTGAAACCTTTGCAGGTTTCCCTGAATTGGTTTTGAGTTTCTCGAATACGGCACCTCTTCTTGGGAACTGATTATTATTGAAACCCCTAGTCAATGGTTTTATTGTGTCCATGTAGTTGGTGGCACGGATGTCCATGTTTATTCATGGGACTAGTTTCATTTATAATCTTCCTGTATCCTTGTTTGTCTTTATGCATTGGTTAAACTAGGGCTGTTTGCATTAACATGAGTTACACAATTAATTTTTGGAAGATTCTGAAAACTTAGTTTGACTTGTTATAGCTTGGAAAATGATATAGAAAGAGTGTGGCCTTACATGCTTGCTATAGTAGAAGTCTATTATAAGTGGTTAGAGAATTTTTTCTGCTGTTCGCTTTGGCTTTCTATGGCACCTAAGTATTTCAAGACTCGAAATTATAAATTGTCAAATTGTAATTTACTAATTGTAAGTGGTGGGGGGGACTTTTTTGATAGTTTCTATTTTAACAGAGAATTACTGTAGTAAATGGACTTGTGTAGCATCTTAGAATTTCAAGACTTGAGATAAATACTTTAAGGAATCTGTCAAATTTGACTTTGTTTTCAAGGCTTTAAACCAGCGTATACATACCCACAGCTGTATCTATTGTAGAAAGAGGTTGAATATTCTCTTCCATCCTTTGTGCAGTAATTTTCGTATAATTGGTGAAACACCCTAATTTGCAAGATGGTCTTCCTATATCCTCTTTCATTATATATTGTTTGCTGAAATGAATGTGCATTCTTAGTGTTTATTCAGATATGCTCATGGTCGTACTCTTTTCTTATTTTTCAGTTGAATGCTGATAAAAGCCCTTTCCAACGAACATTCGTTAATCAGGTATCGACTCAAATTTGATTAGAACTTCAATTGGAATCTGAATGTTTGGATTGCAGCATCTCTCTTTCTCAAATTGTGGCGGAGTGTTGCTAATTCACTATTTTAATGTTTCCAGTCCTTGAATTTTTTTGTGAGACTTCCTGCCTTCAGTTGTAGCATGCCTATTATTATAACCTCAAATTCTCCCTCAACTTTGATGTGTGTCTCAGTTCCCCCCTACGAAAAAGTTTTCCTTACATTGTCCCCTTGCAGGTAAGTGGGAGAAATTCCCAACTTGAGGGGGACAGAAGTGTTCCTTTCACCATATTAATGAATTTTAAATTCCTTGTTTTACAAATACAGTGTGTAACATGTCCTCCAGCTGTACTTGCTCCATTCAAAGTGCTTTTTCTAACAGAAATACTTGAATTTATCTTCACCCCCCTTTCCTTTTTACTGATCAGAAGATAAATAATCTTTGGATCTTAAATTAGGCATAGTATCCTATAGCAGTCCTTGTCTCTACTTAGAATGTGTAGAAGTTATGCCTCGCGTAGATATTATTTATGAATTTTTAGACTCATAATCTCTGGGAGTTTGAACTGATTATTGAAATTCTATTGATTATATTTTACTAGCATAACTCTGTTGTGACAGTGATGTTGATCTCAGTAATAAATTATCGTTAACTTTAGTTATCATATCCTTTTGCGGATCTCCACAGGTAAAGCGATGTGCAGAGATGTCAAGAAAGCTGAGGTTTTTTAGAGATCAAATCGTTAAAGCTGGTCTACTTTCATCTGTACATCCTGTTTTGGAACCAGACATTGAGTTAGAGGACTTAGAGGTCTATTTCTATCTCTCTTCTCTAGCATTTATTTTTTTTCCCGCCCTCGTCCTCCCTTCTTAGCTCAGTCACTGCTTTTTATATTAAGTTGAAACTCATCTGTTGAGTGTTTTATCTGTAAACTGATGGATTCCATTGTGTGTTGTATGCATCAATCCCAGATACAACTTGCCGAGCACGAGCACGAGCTAATCGAAATGAACTCTAATAGTGATAGACTTCAACATTCATATAATGAACTCCTGGAGTTCAAGATGGTCTTGCAGAAGGTAATAGGTGTTTCTTTCTCTTGCAAGTGCTGGTGGTGTATTAGAAGACCTCCAATCTTCTAGTCTTTTTTCTTGTCCACTTGTGCATGCCTGGGTATGCGCATCTTAATTGAAGCTTGGCCGCTTATCTTCAAGTTATTTCCGTTCATGTATCTCCTATCTTTGAATTTGTCAGTTTTAGAAAAGAGTTGAGTTAGTTGAGTTATAAATCATGACTCCTTATTATAGTTACATAAAAAGTTTTTCTGTGGTTTCTTATTTCAGGGAAGTGGGTTTCTTGTTTCAAGCAATAGCCATGCAGTTTCAGAGGAGAGAGAGCTCGTTGAGAATGTTTACTCAAATGATGACTATGGGGATTCAGTTTCATTACTTGAGCAGGTATTTGGTGATCATGCATTAATAATCTTCATTACTTCTGCTGAAAAACATTTTGCTACGATTCCATTCATGATTGACTTTGCATTTTACAGGACATGAGACCTGGACCATCAGATCAATCTGGTTTAAGATTTGTTAGTGGAATTATTTCTAAATCTAACGCTCTTCGCTTTGAGAGGATGTTGTTTCGTGCTACAAGGGGCAACATGCTTTTCAACCAAGCAACAGCAGATGAACAGATCATGGATCCTTTATCTACTGAAATGGTGTCCTTCTGCCTCAGTATTCTTAAAATCTATTTTTAACCTTTTTATGGTCTGGTTTCTCTTAGTTTGGTTATCTACGGAATGAGAATATATTTGTATTTTATTACTAATTCCTCAAAGTTATGCAGGTTGAGAAAACAGTGTTTGTGGTGTTCTTCTCGGGAATGCAGGCAAAAACAAAGATTTTGAAAATTTGTGAGGCCTTTGGTGCAAATTGTTATCCTGTTCCTGAAGATATAACTAAGCAGAGACAAATAACTAGAGAAGTAAGTATTCAGTTGAGAACAAAGGCAGTTTACTGTTCCTTAATTTTTACAGAAATTTCAATGTTGAAGAACGTGCTTACAATTCTTAGTTTGTATCTGATGTTTGCTTGATAGCATCATCACTTGCGACTATTCTCTTTAATGTGTTTTATGGTGTTATAGCCTATTTTTTAGGTCGTCTTGGAGTAACATCACATACTGTGTTCTATTTTGCTGAACACTCAGGTTTTCGGTTGCAGGTCTCATCGCGTCTTGCTGAACTGGAAGCAACATTGGATGCAGGGATCCGTCACAGAAACAAGGCCCTTTCTTCAGTTGGATTTCACCTAGCTAAATGGATGAACATGGTAAGATTGCTGCGGCTTGACTTTATTTCTTTGTTTGAGCGACAGGAAATGGTGATCTAATGTATGATTATCAGTTTGTGAGAATAGGAGTGATTAGCTTTATGGTGATAGTGACAAGTCATGTTTTCTACCATCTCCCAGGTGAGAAGGGAGAAAGCTGTATATGATACATTGAACATGCTAAACTTTGATGTGACAAAAAAGTGTCTTGTGGGAGAGGGCTGGTGCCCTATATTTGCAAAAGCTAAGGTAATTTTTTCCTTCATTAATATGCTTGGCATGAAAGTTTAGATCCTAATCTTTAGCCCATAAGATGCAGTCTGCTCGACGGCTTTCTTTCTAATTCTCTCGATGGGGGTTAGGCCTCTGATTTGGTCAGGTGTCCGCCTAATTGTATGAGGTGATTGTGCACTCTTTTGTGAAATATTTGTCAATGGAACATTTATTGATATCAATGAAACCAACACATTATAAAACTTTAAGTTGTGTTAAAAAAGGATTGATTTAGATCCCTAACATAGTGAACTTTTTCACCTGTAGAAATTGCATGCAAGACAGACAGATTGGCCAAATAAAATATAGTTCACTACAAATGCAAGCATTCCTTTTGATAATATATGTCTCAAGGGTGCATAGTTTAACCTTTCTGCATATTTTTCATCTTCACCCTGAGTTGTTTTGATCAATTTAAACGAGTTTTTTCTTTATAATTCAACATTCATGTAAGAAGGAAGGATGTACATGAAAATTGAAATTTGCGAAAATATACTAAATGTTATATTGAATAGTTCAGTCATATTGGCATAACTGGCATTCCAATATGTAAATTCTAATCCAACAAAAATAACTTTTGACCTTCATGAAAAATGCTAGTGAGGTACATATACCTTGTTTTGATTTCTTTGTCAGGGTATGCTGTCCTTGAATACACTTTGATTGGATAACTTTTGCAAAGTTGTATAGTTCTATCTAAGTTACCCTTTTTTTGTTTTGGCCAAACTAAGTTACCTTTTTATTATTCATCAGATTCAGGAGGCACTGCAACGAGCTACTTTCGATAGCAACTCACAAGTGGGCATAATATTTCACGTGATGGATGCAATAGAGTCACCTCCTACATATTTCAGGACCAACTGCTTCACGAGTGCATTTCAGGAAATTGTCGATGCATATGGGTTAGTAATTATATGCTTCTCAAATTTTTATGAACTTTGGTTATTGAAACTAGTTTGTCTGGAAGTTGTTGCAATCTTTTTTTGTAAAACTATGGTGGGAAGAGAACAGAAAGTCTCTTTGAAGAAGTTTAAGTCAAAAACTTTATTAAGGGCTTCTAATCTCGACTTTTGGATCTTATGTAGAGTAGATATTACAAAACAGATTTCTCTCACTATCTGATATATGGTTGTGATAAAGATGTCCTTAATAGGCCCTCAACTTCAAGTCCTCAATGGATAAGATCCCTAGGAAGGAGCTGACTCGCACAATTGATTTCTCACTAGTGTATTTATCGTTCTCGATTAACAAGCAAACTAAATATCAGGAATCATGTGATTTGCATGTCCATGGACTTAAGGTTTGAGCTTGGACGGGTTAAGTTTGTTTAGGGAATCCGATGGGAGGGAGTGCTTTTTTGCAAGTTGTTACTGATGTTTTAGTTTACAACTTTATGATGTGGGAGAATCAAAATTTTAACTTGATTTATAAAATATGCTAATATACTAGAAACTTTGGTTTTCATTAACCTGATTAATTGATAGTTGATATAAATGCCAAAATCTAAAAGTGAGATTTTTGTAAGTTACCTATTATTTGTGTTAAAGACATAAATAGAGAGGGGTCTGTTGGAAAGTACATTATGGGTAACAACTATTTCTCCTTATAATGTCGACAATAAAGGGAAATAATGGTAAGTGCCATTTTAAATCAACCTAACAAGTTGTTTGGACGATGTGCTATGCTTTAATTATGGCTTGGCCATATAACTGACCTATCTTCTGAATTTGGCAGTGTTGCACGATATCAAGAAGCCAATCCTGCAGTTTACACTTGTATTACATTTCCCTTTCTGTTTGCGGTTATGTTTGGGGACTGGGGTCATGGAATATGCTTATTGCTCGGAGCATTAATTCTCATAGCTCGTGAAAGTAAGCTCAGTTCTCAGGTGCGTCCTTGTCAACTTCTAGTATTTTAATTTGGGAGGGAGCGTTTGATCAGTAGTAAATTATCTTCTTTGGTTAAGAAATATTTTTTAAGGTGCTCCATTTCGTGTGCCATTTCCAGTCGTAGGAATTGATTCTATCAGATACCATAAAAAGTATGTCCCTCACTTTCTCCAGTCCCTGAGCCATAGCCACCATTTCCAACCCTAGTACCATTGACCGTGAATATTTCCATGGCTCACCTGTGTCTGTCTTTGCTATCTAGAAAGATTTAATATACCTAAGGCTGCATTATGTTGTCCAAGGACAACATGTGAAGGAGAAGATTGTGTTATATTTCCTACTCTTCTTATTAATGATTAATAGTTCACACATTGCTTCTGACAGAAACTTGGGAGCTTTATGGAGATGCTATTTGGTGGGCGATATGTACTTCTTTTGATGTCCCTTTTTTCGATCTACTGTGGGTTGATCTACAACGAGTTCTTTTCTGTTCCTTTCCACATATTTGGTGGTTCTGCTTACAAATGCAGAGATACTGCTTGCAGGTACCCTTCCCTATATTCTAAATCTTCAGTCTCCAGTTTTTCCTTTAAAGAGTTGCATCTTGTATTGGACATTCAAATGATTTGTCTGGAATGAGTGTGTGTTACATGTACTACTCTAGTTTCTTGTTTGGAGGATCGAGGTTTCTGGAACTAATGTGCTTATACCACGCCACTAGTCTGCTAGTGCACTGATTTTATCACACTTTGCTTGGTTTGAAGATCAAAGTCTTATATGAAGTTTTAGTGTTTTTCAAATAATCTTGAAGGATATGTAAGATTCACCATCTTCCCATTCAAAACTAGTCCATCCTAGAATTATGTTTTCATCAGCATTATGGATCCTTTGGTAGTTTCATGGCCTTCTTTAGTGTAAATTCCAAAGGCCTATAAGGGTTGTTGCTTGGTCCATGGAAATTCTCCCCCATCTTGATTGACGAGTTTGGTGGTGCACTACTATGGACTGTGTTGGATTTGTGGTGCTCTATTGCTATATCCTAGAGTGTCCTGTCACATGTGTGTCACTATTGTTGGCACTTTTACTCTTTTCTCCTCTTCTGTACCTTTTAAGCGATGTATCTATCCTCTACTATGTATCTCTTGTGCTTTATTGATTGAAATTTTCTCTATCATATTTATAACTCTTAAATAGTGCCGTCTTTTGTGCTGGGTGGATATATGACTTCGATTTAGATGAAGACTAACTACTTGTGATTGTCATTATGATTAAAATTTGTCCTTGTGTGAGCAGTGAAGCACGCACTATTGGCTTAATCAAGTACCGAGATCCATACCCATTTGGTGTGGATCCCAGTTGGCGTGGAAGTCGTACAGAGCTGCCTTTTTTGAATTCTCTCAAAATGAAAATGTCTATTTTGTTGGGTGTGGCACAAATGAACTTGGGAATTCTACTAAGTTATTTTGATGCACGATTTTTCAGCAGCTCGATTGATATAAGGTGCGTCTCTCCCTATGTTTTCAAATATTTCCACTTGTTGCTTTACTTTCCAATACAGTTTATAAGGGTTTGACTTATTTTGCGTTTGGTTGTTAGGTATCAGTTTGTGCCGCAGTTAATTTTTCTTAACAGTCTTTTCGGATATCTTTCACTTCTTATTATCATCAAGTGGTGCACTGGCTCCCAGGCAGATCTCTATCATGTAATGATTTATATGTTCTTAAGTCCAACTGATGATCTTGGTGAAAATCAATTATTTTGGGGCCAAAGACCACTTCAGGTATGAGTTCTACTCTTCTTCTTTTTGTTGCTTTGTATACTTAATTGTTTTGGGATCTTAATTTCTATTATGCTTAACAAGGTTTGGGCTTTTGCAGATCATTTTGTTGCTTTTGGCTCTAATTGCCGTTCCATGGATGCTATTTCCAAAACCTTTTATTTTGAAGAAGCTTCATACGGAGGTACTGTGGAATAACTTGTCAGGCATCTAAGAGTTATAACAAAGCGGGGAAAGGAATGAAATTTAATAGTAAAATTTTCCTGACGTTTCTGTCTGGTCTGCAGTTTCTAAATTTTGATTATTTGATCCTTAGTATTCTCAGCTAGTTAACAGGACTCATTTGTGTGGGTTATATATGTGACTCACTTCAACTGTATCTGGTGGAGAGATACAAGCAGCTTAAGAAAATATGGTGCTTATGTTTGTCTGATATTATTTTGCAGAGGTTTCAAGGTCGCACTTATGGGATGCTAGGCACCTCAGAGTTGGATCTTGAGGTGGAACCTGATTCTGCAAGGCAACATCATGAGGAGTTTAATTTCAGTGAGGTATTTGTACACCAGATGATACACTCCATAGAGTTTGTTCTGGGTGCAGTTTCAAATACGGCATCGTATCTGCGACTTTGGGCTTTGAGGTATTCATGTGTTTGCAAATCTTAAATAGTTTACTATGTATTCTTTTTGCTTGCTTATTCTGTAGTTTTATTTCATTTATATTGTAGTCTCTTCTTTAATGTCTGCTTCTTACAGCTTGGCCCACTCAGAATTGTCAACTGTCTTCTATGAGAAAGTCCTCCTTCTTGCTTGGGGGTAAGTTGCAACCTATAATTCTTTATCATCGCATACATGTACTTCTGGATGCTAGTTTGTAGCGGGTATAGGTTAGTGGTAAAAGTTTTATTTTTCTAATATAATTTAGGGCTCTTTTGGTTTGATTAATGGTCGTGTTGATGAGGCCAACATAAACGGAACATATCATATTACATTTGGATCAAAAAGTATATTCTGGCTGTCCTTCTCTTGGACGTATGATTCCTAGTCCACAAGATAATTGATTTTTCTAATATTGTTGGTCAATTAATGGTGTAACACAAATTATTGGTGCATCTGATGCTGCACATGTTCTTCTATGAGTAATGACATTTCTGAAAATAATTGTAACAGGTACGACAGTATAATCATCCGGATAATCGGGTTATCAGTTTTTGCCTTTGCTACTGCATTCATACTGCTCATGATGGAAACGCTGAGTGCATTTCTTCATGCCCTACGTCTTCATTGGGTGGAATTTCAAAATAAATTCTACCATGGTGATGGCTACAAGTTCAAACCTTTTTCCTTTGCTGCCATAACTGAGGATGAGGATTAGTCCCACATACGCACGAGTTCTCTTGTTACTTTGGAAGGAATGGGTTGCATGAAGGAATGCAGAGTTCTATCTCAAACCTGACATGGAATTGGTAGAGCCCCATTCAGGTGGTATAGAAGAGGATGATGCTCGATTTTGACCTGTAAAGTCCTGGCCCAGATTATTTTGGTGTAATATTGGTATAAAAGGGTTTCATATAAGAGTCAAGGTTAGTTCCCTTTGTAGGTGTATTTACTTCACTTGTATTTCGTTGATCTTTGATCGAAATCAGAGGGGAATTAGGTTCACCGATTGTAAAGAGGAGCTGGGGAATCTCTATACCGTGTAGCTTTTCTTGGATGTTAGTTTATTTAGCTTATACACACATGCACACTTAAGTGCGGATTTTGCCGGGAATTGGTCCTGGAAATTGTGACATGTACAAGATTATGAATCACAGTTTCAAAGAAATTCATTTTGTAAGGACCAATAATTTAGGTACTTGCAATATTGCGCCTGATACATTCGTACGATAGTGCTGAGATTCGTACAGAACCAGCCACTGACGGAAACTACATCCCTGCTTTATATTTCTGTAGATCTTGAACCTAGGACCTTGTCCTTTTGCCCAACCATCTCAATAGTCGACAGATACCACAGTATCATGCCAATTTGGCATTTCTGTTTAGATATTGGCCCACGGAGAATTCTAATGTCCGAATGGTTCAAAGGACCAAACATATTGCACAATGGAAGCCCAACAAGACATAATAAAAAAAGAAACAGGGGCACACCCACCAGAAAGAAATGAAAGACTCGAGCTGTCGGAAGTAAGAGAACAAAAAGAACAACACAAAACAAATTGGCTCGCCGGCCACTTAACTTCTCATCGCGTGCATTCAGCGGCCCAGATCAGATTCAGCAAAGAAGGCGTCGCTGGAGACTGGGACTCGGCCAAGCCCGGGTCAGAGTAGTTCGGCGGGTCCGATTCGTTTCCGGTGAGGATGTTGAAGACGATGAGGTTCTGTTGGTGCTATTACACCAGAAGAAGAGGTATGCCTTCTATTCACATTCCTCTGGATTTCTGCAGTCAACTGTTTCATTCTCAACCCTCAAATTCAAAGCCTAGCACAACCAAAATAACCAGTCTTGAGGATGCACGCAAGGTGTTCGGCGAAATGCTTCAAAGGCGTCCTCTGCCTTCTGTTATTCCTTTCAATCAAGTCTTGACTCAAGTTGCGAAAATGAAACACTATTCGGCCGTCATCTTGCTGAATAACCAAATGGATCTACTTGGAATTGGTCCTAATGTTTATACTCTTAGCATTCTTATTAATTGCTTTTGTCACCTGAACCAAATGGGGTTTAGCTTATCTGTCTTGGGAAAGTTCTTCAAGTTTGGTCTCGAACCAAATGCCACTACCTTTAACACTCTACTCAACGGCTTCCTTCTTGAGAATAGAGTAGTTGATGCAGCAGGAATCTTTACGAAAATGGTGGAGATTGGAAATTGCAGGCCTGATGTGGTTACTTTCAACACAATAGTAAAGGGATTTTGCATGGAAGGCAACAATAGTGCAGCAATTCAGCTGTTGAGGAAGATGGAACAAGGAGATTGTAAGCCTGGCGTAGTCATCTATAGTACCATCATTGACAGCCTTTGTAAGGATGGCCTAGTTGATGAGGCATTAAACCTTTTCTCGGAAATGGAGAGTAAAGGTGTTACTCCAAACATCATCACTTATAGCAGTTTGATTAATGGAGTTTGCAAATTAGGGGAGTGGAAAGAAGCTACGAGGTTGTTGAATGAAATGGTGAGTAACAATGTCTTTCCTGACGTGCACACATTCACTGCCTTGGTAGATGGACTTTGTAAGGAAGGGATGATCCGAGAAGCACAGAAAGTGGTAGAGATGATGATTCATAGAGATATTGTACCTGATACAGTTACTTATACCTCTATCATGGATGGTTACTGTTTGAGAGGACAAATAGGAGAGGCAGAAAAAGTTTTTGAAATGATGCAAAGCAAAGGCTCCATGGTTAATCTCCATAGTTATAACGTATTGATAAACGGATATTGTAAGCATAAAAGGATGGATGATGCCATGTTACTTTTTCAGGAAATGTCTGGGAAGGGACTCATTCCAGGTACAATTACTTATACCACTCTTATGAACGGTTTTTGCAAGCTCGGGAGAATACATGATGCATTGAAGTTGTTGTCTAAGATGAAATATTCTGGCCAAATTCCAAATATTCAAACATATGCTATCTTACTAAATGGACTGTGTAAAAACCAACAAATTGTCGCGGCAATGGAACTACTTACAGAGATGGAAGGCAAGAAGTTGGAGCTAAATATTGTGATTTATACTATTCTTATTCAAGGTTTGTGCCAAGCTGGGAAAATTGAATCTGCAAGGGATATGTTTTGTGGTTTATCTTCTAAAGGACTTCGACCTAATGTGAAGACGTATAGTACATTAATCAATGGACTTTGCTGTAGTAGGCTACCAAGTGAAGCAGAAATGTTGATGAGAGAAATGGAGGAGAAGGGTTGTTCTCCGGATGGTTTCACCTATAACATAATTATCCGGGGATTTATCAAGAACAATCAGACATCAAGAGCCATGAGACTTATTGAACAGATGAAGGAGAAGGGTTTCTCTGCAGATTCTACGACTATGGAATTGATAATTAATTTGTTGTCTAAAGATGATGTAGATCCCGCACTCTTGCCATTGATGAAAAGATCTTAATGAAGTTAGTTTTTCTCTTTGAAACTCACATAATGTTGCACCTTTGGTAATTAATGTTGTTGCTTGGTACTTAATCGTGTGAATTGAGTGTCAGTTTATGGGTTGGGCTCAAGTTTTACCATCGAATTAATTTTCTTACATGTATCAACTGTAACATCAAATTTCAGAACAAAACAGAAATGTCATAGTAATTCGATGGCTTGCCTCCGTTTGGAAGATCAATATGTTGAGGAGTATGGTTATGAGTTGTGAAGTCTTTTGTTCTGAAATACTTGACTGGGTGTGTTACATAGAGTAAACTTGTTGCAACATGGACTGCATTAAAGAATTGGTAATCAGTCGTCAGTTTGGTTTTGGATTGATACTGTTGGTTGCTAATGGCTTCCTCATAAGGATTATCAAAGACAAAGAGGAATGGATCTCTGATATCATGAGTAATTTCGATTGAATTGGAGATATGTAGTCTTGATTGATTTGGATAGCAGATTGAAAAGGAAGGGTTTGTGTCACACCCCAACCCTGGGTATGACTGATAAGGTTGACGAAGAAAAAAAGACGGAGCAAAATCAACAATAAGCAAGGAGCTTCAGCAAGGGATACAATAACACAAGGAAGAGTTGATACACAATGATTTGTTTTAATATGCAAGTCCAAGAGAAGAACACTACAAAAGGAGATTTATTACACAAAGAAACTTGGGGAGTTGACTGTTTTCGTAAAATTCACTAAAATTTGACCCTTTATGAGAAGACAACAAAAATTTGTAGATAATTAGTAAGTATGTAAAATTGATTCCTGCCAAAATTTCAAGTAAAACAGAGTCCAAATGATGTACAAAATCCTAAATTTTCGGAGCTGCTCAATTATCAGTATTCTGGAAATTTGGCTACTGCAAGGTGTAGAGTATAAATCTCACAGATCCAACAATGCAGCTCAGATTTGAATGAAACTAAGCGGAATTAACCCATGAGCATCTACATACGAGTGCTTAAGAGTTTCACAACAAAACATAGTTTAAACACCAAAGTTTACTAATATGGGAACAAGTTCGTACAACAAGTTCTGAATGCAGATTTGAATATGTACAGCAAAAATAGATGGTTTCAATTTCTTAAACCAAGCACATGGAAGCAGTGGACAACAAAAGATTATACAACATCTAACTGGTTACATAGCCCAGGTAGTAGACTTCTACCCATAAGATTACATATGTAATCCAACAACACAAAAAGAACACCACAACTGCTCACCAAAAAGTTTGCCATCAAGAGATATTCCAAAATACGGCAAGACTAGAATGTGCTACGTAGCTAATCTACTAAGTGCCACCTGGCAAGACTAGAATGTGCTACGTAGCTAATCTACTAAGTGCCACCTGAAAAGAATTGGGAGGAAAACAGAACGGGGTGAGCATGAGATCGCTCAGTAGCATAGTAGTTTATGATAAAAACTAATTCTCTTGTTCTCATAAGTCTTTCATGTATGCCTCGAAAATAAACACCTAAGCTTGTCAAGTCTGGTTTATTTGAGACGGACTTTCAGAATGCAATACATTTATAAACTTGGTTTATCATAAATTAAAATGAGATTCTTTAAACCAACGATTTCTTCACGAAAGCATACGTATAACCCAAAACTTGCTTGTCAATGAGGAATTCCAACTTTTCATAACTGATGAATGTATCCATATTCATCTCTGAGTCATCATCATATCACGGCCCTCATAAGGAGCTATTCCCCAGAGAATTGGGTCTTTGTGCCCAAACATCATCAAACTTATAGGTCATTGTGCCGACAATACAACATCTTACCACTTCAATTCCCATCTCCAGTTTTCAATTCCATGAATTTAAAGAGTTTTCTTTCATTGTGCAGATTTCATGAAGGAAAAGAAACACAGAGACATACACATCGGGTTCAAAACTGTATACGCTTAATAGAAAATAAATGGTTTCTGTCCAATAAAGAGAGATCTTGTTCTAAACATCATTTCATTTGAAAACTAGCTTGCAACGGAACCACTAAGTAAGAATCATAGTATGATTCATAATTCATGATCTTAAATCAGTAAAGCAAGTAAACTTACAAAAATGATGCATATAAATCCTTTAAAACCCCCTACCTCAAAAAGCTCGGTGGCAGTCTGCCCAAAAAGGGCTTAACAACTTACTCGTCGACAACACCCTTCTCCTTCCTCTGGATAACAGGAAGTTCAATTTCTAACTCAAACAACCACAATTAGCTTCTAAACTTGTCCTAAGAAGACTTGGGACTTTCAACAAATACTTGGCCTGCATGTAAAGTGAGAGGCTAAGCTCCAGCCCTCCTTTACATTCATACTCCCCAAAAGTCAAGTATGGAAACACTAGCTCAAGATTGAAAGCAGAATAATCCTATTTCAAATTTAAGGCAACAAATTTATCATTCCCGTCCAAAGGATGTATTGGTAACACACATAATCAATATCATTTTCTCTTAGCATACACGGAATGCCAGGAGATTGGAAGAAAAAAGATGCATGCAACTAAATTTGAATGATGATTTCTTCAAGATAGGCTTCAATCAGTATCAGACCATGCAAAGATGAAGAGAGTTCATAAAGCATTAATCAAGTACAGGGAAGGGGTTTTAAATCCCTAGATGATTGAAACGATAGAATGAAATGTCTTACCAAAAACTCAGTTTCAACGTTCTTCTACTGCATGCAAAGATGGAGATGTGCAAAGACAAGGTAGTATCATTTGATTTCTTAAGGAATGAGATGACTAATCGTACCACAGAATTTAAACTTGAAGGTGGAATATTTTGGGGGTGAGCTCCGGTTGAAGGGCGAGTTGAATAAAAAGAATGTACTTAAAATTATGGGGTAAAGATAAAATCAAGGAATAAATTAGAGATGTGTATTGATTATTGGGCTTTCATATGATTTAGGCTAGTTATTTTTCAAGGTATATGTTGGACTAGCTTCAACAAGAAGGAATCAATTTCCTTTGATAGGCAGACCCAACGTTCTTTGACTGCAACTAAAAGTGAACAGCTAAAACTTTAAGTAAAAGGTTTCGGGTATTACAATTTGGATTTGAATACTTCTTATGAATTGTTTTTAGGGGATTATATCCAAAAACTACTATCACCCTTTTTTTATGCTCAAACATCACCACAAATTTTCTCAAAACACCCATCATTTATTTTAGTTAGTTTAAATTTCCTCCTTACACCCACTTTATGTTCCAAAAACAATTTTTTAAAACAAAATCAAACTGATGAGATTCCTTCGTGCGCACGGCATACCGAATGCAAGCAACCATTATATATCATGGCTAACAACTTCAAAATTTAGAACTTCACTCGCAACCCCGACACCAAAATTTGAATCAGACGGAAACCCTAAAGCCCTAAAACTTGTGACAAAATTTTTGCATTATAAACCTTAAATCTTGAAAAGAAACTTTCAACTTTCATACCTCAATTGAAGGATCCGAAACTTCGATTTCACCTTCTATTCGTCAAGAGATTCTTAATTTCTCTCTAAGTAAGCTTGTCGATTGTGTAGAATTAAATAATCATGTTGTGCTATAACCTTTTTATTTTTTATTTTTTTTTAGAATACGTTATTTGAGAATTGGAAGGGTTTTGTTTGATAGGTTGGGTGTGGTGAGAAATATTTTATTTTATATATTTTAGGGTTTAAGTGTAATTTTACAGAAGGATAAAAAAATAATTGCATAATTCATATAAATGATGAGTGTGAGGAATTATTGGGTGGTAATATAAATTCCCTTGTTTTTATTGGATTTTTGGATACTTTAACTTTTAATGTTTAATAACCAGTTAAAAAATCAAAGTTTTCATGCAAAAATAACCGGAAGGACTCTTTTGTCATTCTCTCCTCACTAGCCACGTGGCGTCTGTCTATTTGTCTCCGTCTCAAATCCATCCTTTTTTTTGCCCGCTCGTCCGATCTTTCAAAATTTTGAGATCCGCAACCAAACAGACACTTTTGCTGACTACACACACACACTCTCTCTCTACACTCCCAATTCATTTCCGATTCGACCCTTCTAGAAAGCCATGGAGTCCGACGTCCCGCTCATCGAAATCGCCGGAGAAGACGACTCGCTCCTCCAATTAATCTCCGGCGACGCCGTTTCCGGCACTAACAACACCGGCAAATCCACCATCGACGACGCCTATTTCTTCTGCTCGCCTCTCCAACCCCGCAGATCCAAAGCATCCGGTTAGGGTTCCCTCTTACTCCGTCACTGAATCTCTAATTCACTCCTTGTAATCTGCTTTGGGTGTCTGGTGTTTCCTTTTTCTTTCAATTTTGTACAATTTTGCTTAACTGGACCTTTAATTCATCGACTTATTGACCCATATTTACATTTTTGTATGTGTATGAACGCAATTGGACCTACATTGTATGGAATTGGGATGAAAAGTTATTGAATTGTATTGCAGAGGGTGTTATGGTGAATGAGATGCCCCGAAAACCGAGCTCTCCATTGTGTAGAGATAGTGTGAACAAGGAGAATACAAATGCTAATAATGCAAATAAAGTAGAAGAGCAAAAGCTCAGCCTCCAGCCCCAGCAAATGAAGAAGAAGAAGAAGGGGGGAGGGTATAATTTGCGTAAAAGCCTTGCTTGGGATCGAGCCTTCTTTACAGATGAAGGTTATACTTTTGCTTCTCAATTTGGTAAACTATTTTCAGAGAAATGAAAATTAAGTCGGGATCTTTGTTTCTCTTCTGTTTTGGAATTTTGGCAGGTGTGTTGAATTCGGAAGAGTTATCCAGGATTACTGGGAATGCAAGTTCTAATGGGTTGTTGTCGGTTATCCATGAAGACGAAAGTTGCATGACTGATTCAGCAGGTCAACATGTGATTGAAGAAAAATTATTCAAGGGATTGCCTGAAAGTCCTTCGAAGAAAATGAGGATTGTTGGTGGGAGTCCCTTGACAAAGCATGGCTCATCGCCTAAAAATAATGTTGCGACTGATTCTGCGGTTAGTTCTGAACTCCCTTATACGATGTCAAAGTTTTCTTAAGTTACATTGTTTTGGTTGGGGTTGTGGGAGGCTAATTTCCGAGTGTCTCGAACATTAGGCCAAGCGGAAGGTGCTTTCAGCCCGTGATATCAACAGAAGCGGCTCAAAACGAAGTGGTTGCCCTCGGCCTGCGACCTCTTCTTCATATCCTTTTAATTAATATTCTTTATGTAAGGGTTGATGTGAGTATTGCTTTAATAGTGTGTATATTTTGGAGAGTTAGCCTTGACTACGTGAACTCTGAAAAGGCCTGCGAATGTGAATACAATGAAATCACCTATGAAAGAACCAAGAGCTTCGCGATTACCGGTTCCAAAACCAAATCCCTCTCTGATCCCCAGGACATCCAAGATTTTGACAGTTGGTGCAAATGATTTAAAGCGGAATCAGATTGCTCACCCTGGTAATTTCTTTCTGATATTGTTTGCTGCATTTTTGTTACCAAGGAGATTTCTGAGATTTTGTTTATTGAGCTACACTAGCCTGCGTTGTAGTCTTCTAATATGTTTATACTTTCTTAGAGGATAACAAAATAAGTATTTCCAATCTGAATCCTCTTGGGGTACTTGTTTATATTATGTTAACTACTTTTGTCTCCTACTGCAGTGAAATCGAACACCACCAGAAGTGGTCCAAACAATGCGAAAGTTGCCCCTGCTGGCAAATCTTTGACTTCAAAAAGTTCTGTTCAACAAGCCAAAAGAAATGTGGTGAGAACTTGAAGCTCTTTGAACTAATAGAATTTGTAAATTAACTACTAAACATAGAAGGAAAAATAATCCATTGACATATCTTGCTGCATGAACAATTTGTAATTAATGAGGTTGCA
Organism: Spiraea crenata; assembly: GCA_033992175.1. Classification (NCBI taxonomy): domain Eukaryota; kingdom Viridiplantae; phylum Streptophyta; class Magnoliopsida; order Rosales; family Rosaceae; genus Spiraea; species Spiraea crenata. The sequence goes on from JAVBHV010000022.1 coordinate 7,491,883, forward strand.
TTTGCTTCCTGTCTTTTTGACTTCCATTATTTTTCAGGCCAGCAGCTTAGTGAAGGGTTCATTAACCAAAATACATTGTCCAGCGACTATTGAAGCAAATAATGCCTTAGAAGGAATCCCAAAACTAGCACTTCCATCATATGGCTGCAACGAAAGATCTAAAAAAGTTGGTATTCCACAGGTGACCTCAAAACAAGCACTTCCTCCTACCGGTCGCGCTTTACATGGAAGATTCAGAAAAACTGCTGCTCCAGAGGTGATCTCAAAACAAGCACTTCCTCCTACTAGTCATGCATCACATGGCAGCGAAGAAGTATCCAGAAAAACTGCAGTTCCTCTCCCTGATACTGGTGTGAACCCACTATGCAGTCAACTCCCAACATCAAAGCCATCAGGTTTGCGAATGCCATCACCATCACTGGGTTTCTTTCATCAGGTATGTTACAAACTGCTCTCTACCTGCACAAAACAGATTCGAAGATGGTTTTCAATTTTACTATCATATGATTTTCCTTTGTTATTTATTTATTTATTTATTGTATTGATTTTGCAGTCAAAAGCTTCTTCTTCACCTAGTCCTTTAAAGACAATCTCTTTGAAGAAGGTTGACTCTGTAGATACAATTCATGAATTGAGGCCGCTCTCTTCACTTCGAAAGAAGCTAAATGTGATCAATGATGCAACAGTGATGGGAAATAGTAATGGCAAATGCTCAATTTTGGGTTCTGATGTTTCATCTGCTGTAAACCATGCCTCAATGGACGAGGTGGAACCATTCTTAGAAGGAAAAAGTTTGCCGAACGTTGAGCTGAATATACAATCTAGCTCAAGTAGTTATGGTATGACAGAGAATCAGCTACAGTTCAATAGCATTATTGTTCACGAAGACCAGCGTTCTACCGGACAAGCAAAACCAGATATTACTGAAAAGGTTCTTCACATGGAAGATGTAGAATCTCAGATAAATGATAATGAATTTATCTTACAGAGGGGATTGTGTGAGCAATTGGAGACAGCTGATAAGGGCGTGGAGGTTGGTGTTGTACTTGCTCCAAAAAGTAAAGCTAGTGATAAGCCCCATGCTGCATCCCATCTTAGTTCTGCAGCAATATTTCCAGGTTTATCTGGTAAAAATGACATATGTGACCATCAATTTCTTGAAGACGAACCCAATGCTTTGTCACAAAAGAATCCTGTCGTCATTTCAAATTTCAATTCTGAAGCTGCGAGTTCTTCCAGTAGTATATTAACATCAAGCAATGATCTGGTAAGTGGCGATCATAATGTTAACGAACTGGATACAGAAGAAGGTGATCCACTTAAACTGTGGGCATATGAAGGCAATCGAATTTGTGATGAGGATCCAATGGTATGTGAAAAAGATGTTAGTTTAACAGAAGAATTTCAAGCTTCCGAAGAGATCCAGACCTATGGTTTTCAGAAGGTTGCAGATGCCAGTCCAAAGTTCCAAAATTCTAGTTCATTTGAATTGAAAACATCTGATGTTTTATCTGGCTGTAGATTTGAAGACCAAGATAAAGATGGTAGTACATTTGACAAAAAGAGTGGGAATCCACATGTGGAAGGTGCACAAAAAGTGGCTTTAGGTAGAAGGTTAACCGATGAAATTGAAGATGTTGACCTGAGCACTTCAGCTAACTGCCCATTGGTGATAATTGATTATGGGAACCAAAAACCTGAACAGCTAGACTTTCAGAGTTCCAGCTCTATTGATGAACAGGTTTACCAGGAAAACACATTGCAGTTAGATGATTCTATATTGGATGAAATCAGTATTGTCCCTGAAGAATCCAAGCATGCAAATTCTCTTCAATGTGTGGATTCGAAAGAACCAGAAGGAACTGGTTCCTGCAGAAGTGAGCCAGACATTTCCAGAATCTTTTCTCAAGATTGCAGGTCTAATGTGGCAGAAATAGTGGAGTCCCAAAATGTGGACAACATAGTATCATTACCTGAAGACAACAAAATTGTGGTCACGAGTTACAACCTTGACTCACAGTTAAATAATGAATGTAAAGATCGTTCTTTGGAATTGGAGAGTGATGAAATTCACATCACTGGCGTAGTGACCTCTCATAATGTTGAAGCTGGTTTTGCAGAAGGTGGAGACTGCCCGCCCCAGCTAAACATGAAAGTGCAAGTTGAAAGTGGTTCTGGAGTAGATGATGTTATTGAGGACAAAGGTTTAGGAACTAAAAATTGCATTTTATCAGTTGAAAGTTGTTGTCCTGCTCCTATAGTAAATCTCCCAGCAGACGCCCCCATAATAAAGCTCCCAGCAGATGCCCCTGTAATTAAACTCCCAGCAGATGACCCTGTAATAAAGCTCCCAGAAGATGCCCCTGTAATAAAACTCCCAGCAGAGGCCCCTGTAATAAAGCTCCCAGAAGATGCCCCTGTAATAAAACTCCCAGCAGAGGCCCCTGTAATAAAGCTCCCAGCAGATGCCGTTCCATTCTCGGATGAATGGTTAGCCGCACTGGAAGCAGCTGGAGAGGTAAATACTTGTTGTCCTTGTAGGCTTTTATCCGCTCACTGACTGCTTTTGGTATCAAAGCTAGCTTTATATAACTTTTGCTTTGACTTCCCAAGTGTTTCATGGCACTGTAATTGCTAAATATTCTTGCTTCATTGATATTGAATCCTCATATGCACATAATAATAGATAGTCTGACTCCAAATCAATGAGGTGCAAATTGGCACTATAGTTCTTAAGTAATTTGTCTTCATTTGTTTTGCATCCTTATATGCAGGTAGATGTCAATGTCCCACTTCTTGATTCATCTCATTGCTTTCTTTGTGGCTGAACATGGATTGCTCCATAGTGGGATAATTGTCTTTAGTTTGATATTGGTGGTCTTATACCAAGTTTTGTTGCAGGAAATTTTGACAAAGAAGAGTGGAGCTGTACAAAATTCACCCCCAAACAAATCTGAACCTGAAGTAGGTCCATGGTCACCGGTATGGTTTTTGCTTCCTCAAAAATCATTTATTCCGTGTTTGATTTCCACACGTTGTTTTTGTCCAAGACCACAGTTATAACTTCCTTCTGGGATTTACGAAGGCATTATTTGTCACTGTTTTCTTCATGGAATCTAATGCTTAGTATTATGTATTTCTCTATAAGCTTATGTTTTTGTCATTGTATTTTCAGGTGAAACGAAAAGCAAATCAAGTAATCGGACCATTTGACTGTACGAAGCACACAAACAACCCCCCTGGTTCTCTATGACATATGATATGAGGGATCTGCCTAACCATTCCTAGTCACTAACTACATGACTGCATTCTTTTTTCCTTTTTGTTTTATGACAATCTCTACAAACAATTTCCACATATTATGTTGCTCTCAAACATGAAAAATCATGAGATTCTTTGTCTCTCTTTATGCCACTAGGGCTTGGTTTACATTGCAAATGATCATATGGCGCCAATGCCGTCAAGTTTGTATCATCAGTGCAGAGTGTGTAGCTAGCTACAACAGTAATGAGAGAAGGGGTTTAATTTGATGCGGCCCTATTCAAACACACTTTTTTTTTTTTTCTAGATCTGGGAGAATTACTTGCTTACTTACCCGTAAAAAAAAAAGATGAAAAATAATTATTCTTTTACTTTCGTTATATTCATTGATCCAGCATGGAAATTTTATACACCTATCAAATTTATCTTCCCACCCAGCTATTTTTTTTTTAACTCTTAAAATCCAAATTTACTCTTTTAACAGAATTCAGTTTGATCTCTACACCTAGTGACACCTAAACAGCCACCCCACCCATCCGCCACACCGATCTCCTACCACCTATAGCCACCAACACCAAGCCCATTCAGCCACCCAAAAGAATTGAAACTGAAGTTAATTTCAATTCAAACTAATATGATTTGGCCCTCACTTTCCAAGTTAATTTAATCACAACTCATCAATTAACTTCATCCTCTCCCACAACTCAAATCTCATTTCTATTCTCACAGTGAGATTTCTATCCAAATTGAAATTGAAGTTTGACTATAATAATTGGTGAATGTATAATTTGCAAAATCAACATGAATCTATGATAGAAGGATATGCAAATCTTGCCAGATTTGGAGGAGAGGCCATCATCGATATCCACAGAGTAGTCAGTTGTCAGTGTGGTCAGATGGATCTGCGTTTTCTCTCATTTGCGTTGATTTACTTCTCTCTTTGTTTTCCCGCCTATCATTTAAAGGGTAAAATAGAGAGTTCGGAGGTAAAAATTGAATATTGGATGTGAAAATAAGATTGATGGGTGTGGATAAAATTTCATGTTCAGTAAACACAAATTATGAGGGTTAACTTGAGTCTCAATCCTTCCCCCATCTTGGTTCCTCATATTTTATAATAACGTAAATTGCATCCGGGTTAAGAAACTGTAATTACATTATTCCTCGAGGTCTCGGCCACCAATGTCATCTTCCCCTTTTCCTAACCCTAATTAACCCTTTTATTGAAGGGGTCCAGTGTGTTCTTTCTTCTTCCCCTTTTTCTCAATTTGATAGCCAAAGCGCCATGGCCAACAACGGCACAAACAAGTCGAGGACTTTCCTCTTACCCGACCTTGCAATCGACCAAATTATTGAATCCCTTCCCACAAAAGCTGCCGTGCGCATGAGTTGTATTTCCAAGCAACGCCAAGGTGTTGGTCTTTGAGCCCCGTGATAGATTTTGTGGAGCGCGACATTGATATGGGCGATGTGGATGATGCCAATTACGGCGGCCTTGATGATCAACAACATACATCTTGAAAAGATACTTGGAATACCGGGAAAATAAACAAGGGAAGCAGAATCATGATGCCTTGCGTAAATGGCGAGCTACCTGCTATCGTGGATAAGTGGTTGAACTTTTGCTTCGAGAGAAAGGTTGGAAAGTTAGACATCAGCCTTAGAACGAGTAAGTCGATAATTTTGGCTGAGGAGGATGATAAAGTTGGATTCTACCACTGCTTATCGCGCCCAACTTTCGTGAATGCTACATCACTTACTAGCCTAAAACTATAGCATGTTAGAATGGAGTTCCGTAGTGATTGCCTTCATAGACGTACAAAGCACTTTCTTTGTCTGAAAACCATGTCATTAAGTGTGTGTTTGGTATGGATGAAAGTTGAAAAACAACACTTATTTTCAAAGCCAAGTAGGGAAGAATTGTAATCGATTTGGGAGTTAGGCTTTGAATATGAAATGAGGTTGAAAGGAGTGAAGAATTGTAATCAATTTTGGGGATTAGTGTTTGAATATGAAATGGAAGATATATTCCAAAAGCGCAAAATCATATATCCATGACCCAAAGAGCAAATAAATGATCAATGCACATGAAATAATTTTGCTCAAAAAAATAAAGGCTTCTCATAGCCTTTAAAAAATTAAGAAGGAAAAAGAAAAAGAAGGAATTTATTGTTAATGGATGAAGGGTGTAATAGTCATTTGAGGACTAGCTAATGATGAGTTAGTTAGAATTCAGTAAGTTAGAATTCATCTAATGAGTTAGTTAGAAATGCTGATGTATTTATAGCTGCTGCCAACAGAAAGCTATTCATTTCTGTAATCTCAGAGAAATAAGATTACAAAGTTTCTCTCACTTTCTCTCAATTTATTTTGACTTTTCTTTATTTTCTCAGCTGCCAAACACCATAGATTACTTCATTTTAGCTCTGTCAACATGGTATCAAGAGCCTGCTAGCTCACGCTGTTACTTGATCCTGCTTCCGCACACTCCGACGACCTCTCCGACGGTGGTCTCATCGGATTCCGCTGTAGACTTCTGTGTTCTCCGATCACCTCGCCGGAGCTTGGTTCTTTTGCTTGGGGTTTGCTCGCGCTCTTCTCTCGAGTGCGAATCTATGAGTTTCTATGAAATTGAGTAGTTCTTGAAGTTTTTCCTGTTTTCTTCATGGTGTTTGGTGAAGCCGAAGCTTCTATTGCTGTTTGATTCCATTTCTTGGATTTTCTTTTGAGCCGAAGCTCGTTCAGTTGGTGAATTGTTGATGTTAAAGATTAGTGATTGTGTGAATCTTTGAGCCGAAGCTCGTTCAATTGTTGAGTGCTGTCAAATATTGGTGATTGTGTGCATTTTGAGCCAAAGCTCGTGTTATTGAAGCAATCTCTGGGTGTAGTTGCATTTCTGTTGAAGTTCAAGTTGTGATATGGCTAATCAGCAAGTTCGTATTGAATCTCTCGTTGGTTTGATGAATTTCCATCTGGATGCGACGAATTATATGCATTGGAGCTTTCAATTTCAGTCTGTCTTGGAAGGTGTTGATCTTTTTGGTCATTTTGATGGTACGGAGGTATGTCCTCCCCAGTTTGTTCTTACTGCTGATGGGGAAGCCACTAGCACAGTCACTGCTGCGTACAAGCAATGGAAGCAGCAAGATCAAGCTCTTTTGAGTCTGCTAATGGCTACCTTGACTCGTGAGGCGTATGACTATGTGTTAGGATGCAAGTCTGCAACTGAAGCATGGAAAAACTTGTATGACAGGTTTGCCATTACAAGGGCCCGAGTCAATGTTACTCAACTAAGAAGGGAGTTACTCACTGTGAAGAAAGGTGCTAACTCAGTTGACAAGTATCTGCTCAGGGTTAAGCAAATTGTAGATCAGTTGAGTGCTGTAGGGGTTACTCTCACAGATGAAGAGCTTGTTGCAGCCACTTTGAATGGTTTATCTGATGACTATGAAACTTTCATCTCCATTATTGTTAATAGAGAGCATCCCATTTCTCAGCAGGAACTTCATATTCAACTTTTAGGTCATGAAAGGCAGATTGCAAACAGGGTTCGTGATCTATCTCATTCTCTGGGAATGTTGAATGTGCATCAGGCATCTGCTAGAGAGTTTGGCTTGGTCGCTTCGACTCAGCGAGGCAACAGTTCAACTCAAAAATGGTCTACTAGTAGGCAGGCTCCTACTACTAATCAATTGTCCACTGGACCCCAACCTAATGGAAATCAGTCTCAGTGGAAGGGAAATTATATGTCTGGCAATGGGAGTGGTGGCAGCAAAGTGGTTTCAGAATGTAGCTTCTGTCACAGAAAAGGTCACACTGCTAATACCTGTAGGAAGAACCCTGATGCAGATAATTCTGGAGTTGTTAGCTGCCAAATCTGTGGCAAGAAAGGGCATATTGCACTGAATTGCCGCCATTGTGCAAATTTTGCTTATCAACCCACCAATGGTCCCCCAAACAATTTAACTGCTATGAATGCAGTCCATTTCTCACAACCAAACCAGATGCACTCTTCTGCATCTTATAATGACAACTCCTCCAGACTTCAGCAGTCTACAACTCCTTTTCACAATGCTTCTAATTACGCTGTTGGGCACAAGTTAACAACCAATGCAAGCCTCCTCCAACTTGGGATTTGCATCTGAGATGTGTGGATTGGTGATACTGGTGCATCCCATCACATGACTCCCAATCTGCAAAACATCATCAACCCTCAACCATATGAATCTCCTGATCAAGTCACCATAGGCAATGGTTTAGGTTTGCAAGCCAAACATATTGGCTCCTCATGTTTGTCTTCAAAGTTACAGATGCCACATGTCCTACATGTTCCAGACCTAGGAGCAAATCTGTTATCATTTACTCAGTTATGCAAAGATAATAACTGTTACATAACCCTAGATGAATCTGAATTCTATGTGCAGGACAAGGCCACCAGAATGGTGCTGCTTCAAGGAAAGAGTAGCAATCATGGGACCAGTGCAGGTGGGGGCATTTTTTTGATTCCAAAGAATAAGGAGATACTTGCAGCAGCTAAGTCAGACAGATCAGGTTCTTCAGTTGCATTTCTTGGGCAGCAAATAAAGGAGTCTCTATGGCATCAAAGACTTGGTCATCCTACAAATGACATATGTTCTAAGATGCTCAACTTTTGTACGATACCTCACACTATAGACTCTAGTAGTGATAGATCAATGTGTAAGTCATGCTTAAGTGGAAAAAAGAGTAGGACACCATTTTTCACTCATGATAGTAGGGCTGTTCAACCTTTTGAAAAGATACATAGCGATGTATGGAGACTTGCTCCATCTGTTTCTGTAGATGGTGCAAGATACTTTGTGATGTTCATAGATGAAAGCACTCGCTTTGTATGGATCTATCCTTTAATCAATAAATCAGATGTTGGTCTTATCTTTATGAGCTTCTATGAGTTTGTGAGAACTCAGTTTTCTGCTACTATTAAAATATTCCAGTCTGATGGGGGTGGGGAGTATATCAGCAATGCATTTAAGGCCTTTTTACTATCTAAAGGCATTGTTCATTATAAAAGCTGTCTATATACGCCTCAGCAGAATGGCATGTTAGAAAGGAAGCATAGGCACGTTGTTGAAATTGCAATCAATCTTCTGCATGAAGCTGCTGTGCCTAATCAATTTTGGTATCTAGCCTGTGCACATGCTGCTGTCCTTATTAACAGGATGCCTAGCAAAGTTGGATCAATGCAGTCACCATACTTCAAATTGTTTGGTAAGCATCCTGATATATCTGCCTTAAGGGTTTTTGGGACAGCTGTCTATCCATTCATGAGGCCCTATAATGACCACAAACTTCAACCAAGAACAGCGCAATGTGCTTTCCTAGGCTATGCTCTTGGATACAAAGGCATTATATGCTATAGTCCAGCTACTAAGAAATCTGTTATTTCCAGACATGTTGTGCACGATGAATTTGTCTTTCCCTTCAAGTTGGCCACTGAATCAGGTTCTTCATCTGGTGTACCTTAGAATATTCCAATTTATCTTTCAGTACCTCCCACATCTGCAGCACCACCTGGTTCTCCTACTTCACAACAAATTACTACTCCTTCTTCTAGCACCAGGCCTGTCCAATCTCTGTCAAATGCACATAGTCATTCAGGTACACCTCTTTCATTTTCTGGTATTGCATCTGGTCACATTGATCATATTGATACTGTTGACTTTGCCTATTTTGCTAATATATGTGAGGCAAAAAGGTATAATCAGCTTGCTTTCTTTTCTGGTTTAACTTGTGTCAATGAGATTGGAGAGGTCTCAGAACCTAAATCTTTCAAAGCTGCTACCAATAGCAGAGAATGGCAAACTGCTGGAGGAAGAAATTTCAGCATTAGCTGCTCAGGGCACTTGGAGACTGGTACTAGCACCAGTTAACAGAAATATTGTGGGCAGCAAATGGGTGTATCGTATCAAGCGTAATCCATATGGTAGTGTGTCTAGATACAAAGCAAGGCTGGTAGCTTAGGGTTTTAGTCAACAGGCAGGCCTAGACTATGATGAAACATTCAGCCCTGTGGTCAGACATACTACTGTTCATTTGGTACTGGTGTTAGCAGCAAACTTTGGCTGGGAGTTGAGGCAATTACATTTGAAGAATGCATTTTTACATGGAGATTTGGAAGAAGAAGCCTACATGAAACAGCCACAAGGTTTTTTCAGTTCCACACATCCTGATCATGTATGTCATCTGCAAAAATCACTATATGATCTAAAACAAGCTCCAGAGCTTGGAATGAGAAGTTTACAGGTTATTTGCCAGCTTTGGGTTTTAAAGGGTCACACTCAGATTCCAGCTTGTTCATAAAAAGGAAGGGTGATCAGATAGTGATTCTACTATTGTATGTCAATGACATCATTTTGACAGGATCAGATCCGATGTTAATTCAGTCAGTCATCACAGAACTGAGTGCAGCTTTTGATATGAAAGACATGGGAAAGTTGTCCGACTTTATGGGTTTGCAAATATCCTATGAATCTAATGGCAGCATATTCATTAACCAGTCAAAGTATGCCAAGGAGTTGATCATTAAAGCTGGTATGGAGTCTTGTAAACCCTGCAATACTCCCTGCAAGCCCAACAATCATGTACTGAAAACAGATGGTATCCCACTCTCTGATCCTACTTTGTATAGAAGCCTAGTGGGAGGATTGCAATATCTGACCTTTACAAGACCAGATATCACTTATGCAGTTAATACCAGTTGTCAATTTCTGCAGGCCCCTACTGATGTTCATATGGCACTAGTTCACAAAATTATCAGATATTTGCAAGGAACAGTAGACAAAGGGCTTCTATATACTGCTGGTTCTTTGAGTCTCACTGGATTCAGCAATGTTGCTGGACCTATTGCCCTTCTCGATCCAACTACACAAGAGCCAGCATCTTCTTTAACAAGTTTCAGTGACTCTGACTGGGCTGGGGATCCAAACACCAGGCGATCCACTTCAGGCTTTACATTATTTCTTGGAAATAATCCAATTTCATGGCAGTCTAAGAAGCAGCCATCTGTGGCAAGAAGTTCTACAGAAGTTGAATATAAAACTCTTGCCAACACTGCTGCAGATTTGTCCTGGATTCGCCAAGTGCTCAAAGACCTGCATATTACTATTCCATCTCCACCAATAATATTCTGTGACAATCTATCAGCAATAGCACTCATTGCCAATCCGGTTTTCCACACCAGGATAAAACACATGGACAATGACTATCATTTCATCCGAGAAAGAGTAAACTCTGGGGACTTGGAAGTTCAATTCATCACTGGAGCTAATAATGTTGCAAATGTGCTCACAAAAGGTCTGCACTCTCCTCAGTTTCTACAACATTGTCAGACTTTAAGATTGAGCTCCCCAACTGGGTTTAAGGGGGAAGTGTTAACGGATGAAGGGTGTTATAGTCATTTGAGGACTAGCTAATGATGAGTTAGTTAGAATTCAACTAATGAGTTAGTTAGAAATGCTGATGTATTTATAGCTGCCGCTAACAGAAAGCTATTCATTTCTGTAATCTTCTAGAAATAAGATTAAAATGTTTCTCTCACTTTCTCTCAATTTCTTTTGACTTTTCTCTATTTTCTAACCTGCCAAACACCATAGATTACTTCATTTTAGCTCTGTCAACATTTATAACTTTAATTGCCCCTAGAAGTCTCCAATCGAGGGGGGAAAAAGAAGGAATTTATGACTTTGATTGCCCCCCAAGTCTCCAATCGAGGGGAAAAAAATAAGAAGGCATTTATGACTTTGATTGCCCCACAAGTACTAGGCGAAAATGAGCCACTTTACAGCCTTAGGGTTAGGGTTCGAATGTGAAATGGAGAGGATGAGGTTGCGGGTGGAGCTATGAAATGAGGTTGAAAGGAGCGAGGAATTGTAATCAATTTTGGGGATTATGGTTTGAATATGAAATGGAAGATATATTCCAAAAGCGCAAAATCATATATCCACGACCCAAAGAGCAAATAAATGATCAATGCACATGAAATAATTTTGCTCAAAAAAATAAAGGCTTCTCATAGCCTTTAAAAAATTAAGAAGGAAAAAGAAAAAGAAGGAATTTATTGTTAACGAATGAAGGGTGTAATAGTCATTTGAGGACTAGCTAATGATGAGTTAGTTAGAATTCAACTAATGAGTTAGTTAGAAATGTTGATGTATTTATAGCTGCTGCTAATAGAAAGCTATTCATTTCTGTAATCTCAGAGAAATAAGATTACAAAGTTTCTCTCACTTTCTCTCAATTTCTTTTGACTTTTCCCTATTTTCTCAGCTGCCAAACACCATAGACTACTTCATTTTAGCTCTGTCAACATGGTATCAAGAGCCTGCTAGCTCACGCTGTTACTTGATCCTGCTTCCGCACACTCCGACGACCTCTCCGACGGTGGTCTCATCGGATTCCGCCGTAGACTTCTGTGTTCTCCGATCACCTCGCCGGAGCTTGGTTCTTTTGCTTGGGGTTTGCTCGCGCTCGAGTGCGAATCTGTGAGTTTCTATGAAATTGAGTAGTTCTTGAAGTTTTTCCTGTTTTCTTCATGGTGTTTGGTGAAGCCGAAGCTTCTATTGCTGTTTGATTCCATTTCTTGGATTTTCTTTCGAGCCAAAGCTCGTTCAGTTGCTAAAAAAAAAAAAAAAAAAAAGGCTTCTCATAGCCTTAAAAAATTAAGAAGGAAAAAGAAAAAGAAGGAACTTATGACTTTGATTGCCTCCCAAGTCTCCAATCGAGGGGAAAAAAAAAAGAAGGAATTTATGACTTTGATTGTCCCACATAAAGGGTCTGAAACACTTTGATGTTTTTTTAATCAAAATCAATTAACTCACCCTTTAAAAAGGAATGAATTTTGGGGAGTACTTTTTTAAAGAACATGAGCGATTTCCAAAAAGAAGTGAGAAAAAACTTAAGAACTTAATTTTGGGGTAATTTCCCATGAATTTTAGGTATTGAACGGCCCAAAAAAGGAAGAGATTTGAAACTTGAAAACGCTTTGGGCAACAGCCCACAACACAGCCCACTATTGACCACCTTGCCCACACGCATACGCTTTTTCCTCCACACGTATGCTGTTTTCAAGCTCAATTTCAAGTGACTCGCAATCCTAAATCCCCAAATTCTCTCTCAACATCTTTGCTATGTAGATGGGCGTGGATTCACATCCTGCAAAGTAAGAGCAGATATAACTGGAGGGAGTTGCTTATACTCAGCCAATGTCCAAGCAACATTACCACATTTTGCTCATCCCTTTCATCTCTTTCAATTTTTGGACATTAGCATCCCGATACCCTTCAATTCCCTTCCTCTTTCTCTTCATTGCCTTCCTTCAAAGTAAGAGCAAAAGTAAATGGAGGGAGTCGCTTATACTCAGGCAATGTCCAAGCAACATTGCCACGACGATCATTCATTTTGCTCATCCCTTTCATCCCTTTCAGTTTCTGGACATTAGCATCCCCACTGGCGGAGCTAGAAATATGTACTAGGGTATGCCTAATTTTCAACCCTTCTTTGTTGGCTATTTCACAATGCAGACACGAGAGTGAATTTTTCTTTAAAGTAAGACTAGTTTTCTGTAACTACTCTCTCTCTCTCTCTCTCTCTCTCTCTCTCTCTCTCTCTCTCATAAAAACAAGTACCTTTTTGGTTGAGTTCCATAGTTTTGTTTAATGGTTACCTAACTTTGCTTAAACCATGAGAAAAGCAAAAGCATCAAGAAAAAAAATGCTCACAAAGAGGAGGATCAAACCCCAAACCTCAATAATAGAAAATGACTACGCAACCAAATGAACTAGGGAAGCTTTTCCATCATAGATCAATACTAATATTATATACACGGGCAAAAGTTGAGGGGATGCCAAGGCGGCACCTCGTGCTCATGTACCTCCACCCCTGAGCATCCCGATACCCTTCATTCCCTTCCTCTTTCTCTTCATTGCCTTCCTTCAAAGTAAGAGCAAACATAAATGGAGGGAGCTGCTTATACTTAGCCAATGTCCAAGCAACATGGCCACACCGATGATCCATTATGCTCTTCCCTTTCATTGCTTTCAGTTTCAGGACATCAGCCTCCCAATCCCCTTTCATTCCGTTCCTCTATCTCTTTATTGTCTTCCTTCAAAGTAAGATCAGATGTAACTGGAGTCTTTCCTTGCGCTTTCTCTACATTGCATTCCTTCAAAGTAAGACCATACATAACTGGAGTCTACCCTTCACCTGTCTCTTCTTTCAAAGTAAGAGCAAATGTCACTCTGGCAATGGTAGACTCCTGTTTTGTATAGTAGCCCCCATAATGATCACTTGCCTACCCTAAATCAGACTCCTGCAAATGAAAAGAAAATCGATCAAACTGAATTTCAACCAATACATTGAAGTGAGCTTTCAGAATTCAGAAAAACTTCTACCTCTTTGGTTCGTTTAAGGAATTTCGTGGTAGATTCAATAATATTGTGAACTGCGGTGATATTGTGAATTGAGGCTACCAATTCTTGCTTCCTATCCAACTCGAAGGGCATTGAATTGCTAAACTGTATAATAAACAATGGGGAAGTAGCATGCATGTTAGCACACAAAATAAACTTAATCAATAAACAAAACATTACTGAATAAGGTTGACATATATGACTTTGATTGCCCCACAATTCTCCGATCAAGGGAAAAAACACATATAAAAAAAAAAGAAAAAAAAAAGAAGGTTGATATATATATGTCTCCGATTTGGAGAAGTCCCACATAAAGAATCCGAAACTTTGACTTTAAAAAAAAAATCAAAATCACTTAACTCGCCCATTAAAAAGGAATGAATTTTGGGGATAATTTTTTTAAAGAATACGAGCCATTTCCAAAAAGAAGTGAGAAGAAAAAGTGCATTGCATATTTTGGGATAATTTTCCACGTAGTTTAGGTGTTCCAACGAGCCAGAAAAGGAAGGAAATTGAAACTTGAAAACGCTTTGAGCAACGGCCCACAACCCCGCCCACTATTGACCGCCTTACCCACACGTGTGCACTTTTTTTACTCCTCGCATATGTGGTTTTCTCAATCTCAATTTAAAGTCACCTGCAACCCTAAATCCCCAAATACTCCCTCAACTTCTCCCACTCGGTCGCTCGCTTCTGAACATTCTTTTGGAATGAATTGAGGAGGCGTCGACCCCTTTGGAATTTGTGGGATCCGCCCCCTATAAGGCTGTGACGCCCTTGATTTGGATAAAATTCAATCGTTGCGGTCGTTCTTTACCTCCTCCTCCTTCTGCAACCCCCAACCCCACCATATCAAAGATGATCAAAGATCCAATCATGCAACCCCCATCCCCAGATCCAATTTTGCAACCGCAAAAAATCTTTTTCCTCCTTAAATCCAAGCCATCTTTTCGTAGGTGTTTTCCTCCGATCCAATCGAGAGGATGAACAAACCATAAAGGCATTAGGACCTGACAGCCAAAACTGACAAAAACCAATTTATTCTGCTCCAGGCCCAGAACATCGGCCCAACTTTATTACCACTCCGGAATTAACCGATTTGGGGGTTAGGGTTTGAATATGAAATGGAGAGGACTGAGGTTGCAAAGGAATGAAGAATTGTAATCAACTTGGGGGTTAGGGTTAGAATATGAAATCGAAGATATATTCCAAAAGGGTGAAATCATATATACATGATCCAAAGAGCAAATAAAAGATCAGTGCATTTGAAATAATTTTCCTCCACAAAAAAAAAAGGCATCGCATAGCCTTTAAAGAATCAGAACGAATTTATGACCTTGATTGTCCCACAAGTATCCAATCAAGAGGAAAAACACAAACAAAAAAGAAGAAAATTGACATATCTGTCTCCGATTTGGAGAAGTCCCACATAAAGGGTCTGAAACATTTTGACTTTTTTTTTTAAATCAAAATCAATTAACTCACCTATTAAAAAAGAATGAATTGTGGGGAGAGCTTTTTTAAAGAACATGAGCGATTTCCAAAAAGTAGTGAGAAAAAAAGTTAAGGACTTAATTATGGGGTAATTTCCCATGAATCTTAAGTATGGTATCGGCCCAGAAAAGGAAAGAATTTGAAGCTTGAAACGCTTTGGGCAACAGCCCACAACCCAGCCCACTATTGACCACCTTGCCCACACGCGTGCACTTTTTTCTCCACGCGAACGCGGTTTTCTCTATCTCAATTTAAAGTCACCTTCAACTATAGATCCCCAAATTCTCTCTCAACATCTCCCACTTGCTTGCTCGTTTGCTTCTAAACATTCATATGGAATGGATTGAGGAGGCGTCGACCCCTTCAAAATTCATGGGATCCGCCCCTATGAGGCTGTGCTGCCTGAGCTCGTTTATCTTTTGACTTGTAAAAATTTCAATCTCTGTGGGCTTTCTTCATACGGCCCAGAAAAAGAAGGAATTTATGACTTTGGTTGCCCCACAAGTCTCCAATCAAAGGGAAAACGCAAAGGAAAAAGAAGAAGGTTGACATATATATCTTCGATTTGGAGAAGTTCCACATAAAGGGTCCGCAACACTTTTACTTTTTTTAATCAAAATCAATTAACTCGCCCTTTAAAAAAGAATGAATTTTGGGGAGAATTTTTATAAAGAACATGAATGTATAAAACATAGAGCTTCTGCCCAAAAACTACTACTACACTTTTATTATGCCCAAAAACACTACCACAACAAAAATATTACAAAATACTACTACTTTTCCAAAAGCCCACTAAAAAGCACACAAACACTCCGCGTGCGTGAGCCTCACGCACCCCACATTGCCTGCCCCGCGCTCCGCTTCTCGTCCGCCATTACCAAAGGCTCAAACTGTTCTTCGCAAATCTTTGTGTTTTTTTTTTATTTTGAAGATGAAGAATGATAGAATGAAAATTGAATTATCTGTTCCTTTAGATTTGAAGAAATACATCCTTCAATTTGAAGAAACAAACTTTTCGAGTTGTTCTTTCAATTTGAAGGATGTGTTCCTTCATTTAAAATTCAAATATACATGAAGAAGTTGTTCCTTCAAATTTGCAGGTACTCCTTCAATTTGAAGGAACATTTCCTTCAAAAATATGAAGTTGTTCCTTCAAATTCGAAGGAGGTGTTTCTTCAAAATGAAGAATGTGTTCGTTCAAAATGAAGGAGGTGTTCCTTCAATTTGAAGGATGTGTTCCTTCAAAAATGAAGGAACAGCTGGTTGAAGGAGGTGTTCCTTCAAAATGAAAGAACAACTGTGTTGACTCACCATCAATTCATACGATTTTTATATCAATCTTCATCTAAACAACCCAACAAAGCTTTCTAGACTAGTTTCAAAGATTACTCACCAGAAAGTTTCAAATAATATGTGAGGCTCATCGGTGATGATCAGCTGCAAACTAAGGTTCAATGTTGGTTGGCCTGTGTCTAGAATGATGAGAGGATGAAGTTTGGGTGGTGGTTCGGCCCATTTTTGCTAGAATCGAATAGTCTCTCCAGAAAAATATGAAGACATTGTTGCCGCATTCTCTCTCTCTACAGTGGGTCTGGGGTTACAATCTTGGTGTCTATGGAAAGACGGCGACGAGACGAATCCAATCCAATTAGTCTCGTGTCAAACGGAGTCCGGATGAGAAAGTTATGGGTAAAAAAGTGTTTTGAGATTTGTGGGGGTTAACAAAAATGAAAGAGACTCTAATCATTCACGTGGGAAAGCCAAAAAGGATGGGCCACGGGAAATTTTTTTGTTCTCTTGGGGAAAGCAATCGTGGGGTATATAGGTGGGTTACGTCTATGGGTTGTGCAGCGCGCGGTGTAAAAGTTGTTGTTAACATTATATAATCCAATTAAAAATCAACATGTATCAAAATAGTAGTATATTGTAATGTTTAAAATGTAGAAGAGTTTTTGGATATTTTACTCTTTAAGTAGTATCAAAATATAATTGTTTCTAAAACATAATGAAAAACAAAACCTACAACCCCCTGCAAATCTGGCTTCTTCTCCCTTTACATAGCATTTGTCTTTTTTTCTTCGACAACTGGGTACGAGATCTCCTAGTCCTACTTGAATTTGGGAAAGTTGGATTCTGATGCATCCTTGGTTTTCTAGTTGCTCTTGGCGAATAACTGCACTTTTCCTAATATGAAGAGGAAAAATTACTGCAGAGACGACTTGTATGAAAATGATCATAACGATCTCCATGCTACTCGGCTCGACTGGCCGTAAAATTCTACTTGAAAATAACATCCGTATCTCCAAATAAATATAACGTGCTATCTAATTCTCTGTTAAGGAGTCCAAAATACTCCATCGACTTGGCTGGTCTATAACATTGATAATAAATGCTCCTTTTGCTTGTTTATTTGTATTTCCGCTTTAAATCTACTCAACAACAAAATTAAGTAAAAACGAACTAAACTCACTCAAGAACATAACAAGAAAAGGTTATTGAAATGTGTGGAAAACAGTTATATCAGAATTCAATCAAAGAAAGTGGAACAAATTAAGAAAGAGGTGTTGAAAGAGGAATCAATCAAAGCTTCTTGAGCTCGAAAAGGAGTTTATTTCCTAGTTGAAAATCAGAGTCCCTTTTTGGTGCTAATTAGAGTTGTTACATAATAAGGCAAGCACGCTCAAATTGAGTCGTGATTGAAACTCCACAAACCCATAAAACCGCGAATCAAGTGGTCCTCTGAGCTTTTTCTCAAAACCCTTAAGCCGAACGATTTCGAAAAAGTTACACAATCAATGGAATGGTCCTTGGATTTCAATGGCAAAATCACCGATGAAGAACTGAAGCTTTTCCACAATATGGATCGGAACATATATGCTCGTCTCTTGCTGAATCTCGACCCTCCCGAATCGAAAGAACTCGTAGCTTTTTGGTACTTGCTTGAATCGAAAGCCGTAATCAAGTTCAAGTCCCAGTTTATGTCGAATATATTATTTTTAGATCACTTTGAACTCTTCAATGGCTTAGTCCAAGACTCGCGTACCTTCTTAGAGTTTATGCGTACCGGTCGCGTTACTTCGCCCTTGGAATTCCGAACGCTGATTAAACTTCTTGGCGGCGATGATTTGCTCGTATATGTGGTTAAGGACAGAGTCGGGGCCAAGAAAACCATGGACAAGTTGGTTAACGACTTGTTCAAAAGAGCTTTTAGTGACATTGAACCAATTAAAACTCTGTTCTTGACCTTCTCGAGGGGTCACCCAATTTCGGAACAAGAACTCAGATTGTTTTTCCATTTGTACGTACACTCCTCAACCCTCTATCTCTTGCTGATATTGTAGTCTGTTCCATCTTAGCTGACCATACATTAGTAAATCGCCACTTGAATTAATTAGTTGAGATGGTACAGAGAGTTTAATTTGTTTATTCAGTATTAATGTTTGTAACTAATTCATCATATGCGTACAATGTTGCAGGAATTTTGGAGAATGCGTGGAGGCAATCTATATGGCAGCTACGGACCCAAACACACAGCCGCTATTTGCTCGCGTGGAATGTAAGTCTGCTTCGGACGTCCGACACATTCTCGGAGATAGGCCCGACAGGACATTCTCCATTCGTGGGAAAGATGTTCGGATAAGGCGCTTCACCGAAAAGAAGGCTTCTAACAAAAACCAGCAGCACAGGAACGGACAGGAAAAGATCGCAAGACCAAAATTTGATAACCCGAGGAAATATTACTAGGTACCAAATTGATCACGAAATGGAAACACCACCACGGTCATAGTTGATTAGTTAGTTGTATAGACAACAACAAAGTTGTCCACGTCCCTGCTGAAATCCAATCCAACCCAGCAATAGGCTGTAGGGGTTGGATTGGATATATATACATCCCCTGTATATTCTTTTTTGAGCAAATTCTATCGAATTCTACGTTGTGTCACGTTTTGGTTGAATACAGAAATTAGCATGCACAAGGATGGCACACCTCTGTTTCCCCTGCCATTGTATGTTCTACACTCATGCAGATTTTGACATTTAAGACCGAGAAAAACAAATTAATGATTTCCCAGATACCAAATTTAGCAGAAATACCGCACGTGTACAATTAAGACACATTTAACAGATTGAACTAATAGACTTATCACTTATCACTATCAGGGCCAGCAACACCATCTTCACCCTCTACATTTTGGTATTTGTACAAGTTTGCACACACTAAATAATAACCAAAATTGAGCACTCCTGCCACAACCAGCAGCCAAAACACATTATCTAACTTCCCACTGTTTATATTGTTTGGTAACCATCCTGTAAGCCTTTGGACCAGATTAACCAAAGCAGTGCTTAAATAATACGCAATCCCAATAACCAAAGAGATCATCGCTGTCGACGTGCTACGCAGCAACACTGGAAATTCCTGATAATACAATGCAACTTGTCCCGGAAAGTGAAATGCCTCCCCAATGCCTGCTAAAACCAACTGTGGGAAAAGCCATAATGCTGACATCGGGACAGTAGAATTGGGGCTAGACTGGTCATGAGATATTTTAAGTCTACTGGACTCCACTAGTGCCGAGACAACCATGCTAAGAACGGTTAGCACATGGCCTACTCCTATTCGTTGGAGGGGCGTAGGTGACTGACCAATCATCTTCTGCCACATTGGACATAAGAACCTATCGGTTATGGTGAGCGAGATGGCTGTGGAGAACAGAACAATGACAATAACAGAACCGGATGGCATTTTGAAATGTGGCCCTATGTGACGGTCCATGGTAAGAGCCTGTAGGACTGTCATGCTGGTTTGGATTGCTAGTGGTGTGGCTAAGAATATGCTCGTTGACCACAATGGCATAATTCTCAAAATGGTCTTGAAATCTTCCACCTGTTGCATTGTGCATAGCCTCCATGGCTTTGCAATTGCACCATCCAATTTTATGTCTCCTTCCATTTTCTGCGCTGCACGGTTTAGGAACCTGTATATGCAGAGAAGGGGCATCAAGTTTCTCACCTTCTCAAGATTTTACATAAGTTGGACTTTTGAATCTAGATTATCGGTCGTATATTCATTCTAATTTGAATGTTCCAAGATTCAGAGTCTGATAGTAAAATTGACCCTGTAAAGTTTGTGCATACCTGAAACTATTGCTAGGCATTGCAGCAACCTTGCCTTCTTTCACTCCATCATGTCCATAGTAGTAATCCTCTGTTTCAGATGAGAATTGGAGATTCCTCTTCCGAGTAGCAGCGACAATAACACGAGCTAAACCGGCAAAGGGACTCCCTTGTGGCTTAATGATGTTATAGAAACGAGTTCCAGACAAGAAAATGGCCAAACCAATTATATTTGTAATGACACATAAGCCAAAACCCCACTTCCATCCAACATTGTCCTCAATGTAGACCAAAACTGTTAGTCCAACCACTACGGTAGAATAAAGAGTGAAGAAGTACCAGTTGAAGAAACTTGCTTGAGTTTTAGGCTTATCAAATTGATTTGCTCCCATTGTTGCGAGGGTAAATCGGGTACCTCCCAAGCCGATAGAAGCTAGAGTTATACCGGTGTACAAGACAGCTAATTGTAGTGTGGAGGTGGGTTGGCATGACGCTGATCCGATTACACAAGGTTGAGGCTTTAGCGAGTTAAGCGTAGTGGTTAACGCTAAGACAATTATGCCCTGCAAGCGAAGTTATCGATCGTCAAAATATTTCGAAGTAGCCTAAGTAAATGTTGTGGAAATTGAGTTCAAAGAACTCTTTTATTACCAACAAGGAAACGCAGGAGGAGAGAGTTATAACGGAGAATGTGCCGAAGAAAGAGTCGGCTATGATTGCTCCGATGACCGGGAGAAAACTTGTGGAACCGTTGACCACGTTTGCAATCTGAGCAGCATCAATACTATTTACATTGAATTCTTCAATCAGAAATACAATCAAATTTGAGAGCCATCCTGATGCTGTAAGTGTCAAGCCTACAAAAGCCCCTGCTCAGTAAAGAAGTTCGTTAGATAATACAAAAGCTTATGTTGTCAAGAAATAAGTCAATAATGTATATCAAAGTTATTGATGACATTTGATCACCGGACGTGAAGAATGAACATATTGAGGTACTACATGTGAACTCTACCCTACCATGTTTGGATAATCAACAGAATGAACTAAAACAAGATACAGAGAGATCAAGCGCTACCAATGATGAACGGAAAAGTGATCCAACCACCGCGTCGGCGACCAGAATACTGTGGCTGGGAGAGGGACTCATCCATGTTGGAGTGGTCAACTGCTAATTAGCTCTGGCTCAAAGTTGCAGCTTTTTGTTATACACTAACTTTGAAACATGAACCAACTGCATGATTTTATTATAATCTGAGTATCCTTCAGTTTTACACTGTACAGAATCATACAGATCACGTTTCCCATCTTTATAAGTGGACAAATATTTTAGTGCCAGAATGTTTTTTCTTCTTAAATTAACGCCGCTCTGAAATATGTAAATTATTCTTTTGGTTCTTTAAGACAGTATTTTGTCACTTAACGGAGAGCCTGTCCCTTTAAACAAACAACAGGTACTCACCACTACCAACTTGATATAAACTAATACGCCACCAAACACCAACTGGCTCTTCTATAGGTTTGAATATCTCAAATTTTATGTTGTCAACATGAAGCTCCCAGCAGTCCATTACTAGCCGCATAATTGCAATTATATCGTTCTCACCTTCATCACTTAAGTTCAATTATATCGTTTGAGAAAGCATAGTGGATTTTTAGGTATTGGATTAGTGCAATTAGTAATGGACGTTCTACTTTTTAGCTGTAAATTATTAGTGTAATTTCATATAACACTTCAAACATCCTGACTTTCATACACTACGCTTGAAAGATAACCCCCATTTTACATAGCCATTGATGTGGCTGATGAAATCTATATCGGTTCATATTTGAACTTAGTTTAATTGAAATAGTTTCATATCATTTTGTCCAAAATCTAAATTAGCTTGTAGTATGTATATTATTCTCTAATTAATTAGATGCTCTTTTCTTATTACGAGATGTTTCTTCGGTCCCATCCGGGTTTTAACCTAGACATTTTTTTGCCTTGGAAGAGATAGGCTCAAAATAAGTGAAGTGCCTACATAAATATCTTTTTGTAAATGAAAAGTGTCACATTTAAAACCCGAAATGGGACGGAAGAAATTTTACTTATTACAGCTTGACAGAGTTTGATAAGAACTATCAATGCATAACACATAATTCTGGCACATATATATGGCAAAAGGTTGGACTTTGCTTGCTATTATCCCAAGAAAAGGAAGCAAAGACCAATGCTGTACCATGTGTATACCAAATAAAACAGAAGGACAGAGACAAAAAGAAGAGATGACAGTCCAAATCAGCACATCAAATTGATGCACTTTATGACCAATGCCAATGCTAATACATATATGTAGTAACCTTTAATGGCTATCTTTTAATGAAGTCTGAAACACGTACGCATATTGCAAACAATACTAAAGAAGGATGTCATGCCTAACATGCACATCTACTTTTAACTTTTAAAGAGTATTGTTTTAATACCCATGCAAGGTAGGATTAATTTTATAGGAGGTTGTTAATTTCACCCATTATCTTATTTGCACACTCATTTTATATCTACACCCGTCATTAAATTACAAATCTCTTTTTCCACCCACCATTAGTATTATTCCTAAAATACTCCTAATTTATCTCTTAAGAAAAATACTTTGTCTACACATAAAATTATTTTCCCGCCAAATTTTGCAACGCACCACATCCAACAGTATATTTTATGTTTTAAAATCCCTGAAGATCATTGGCCTTTCAGCTTCCTCATGAAGAAAGGCAAGACCCTTTGCAGCACCAACCTATTTTGTTTCTGATAGGCCAAGGAAGCGGCAAGGACCCTGCCACGGCCCACGGGCAACAAAATTATTACAGAAGGATAATAAAACTCATCAACTCTGGGCAGGATAACAAACTCTCATGCACGTCCGACTTTCTTTGTTTTGGATTTATATATGTATCTTTTTTCTTTTTTGTAGGAAACAAAATCTCATAGAAGTTTTTCCAGGTGTGGCAACATGAACCAATCAGTGGGAGACATGCTTACCACCGATCGAGAAATGCACATCCCAATTCAGTAAGTATTAACCCCAATCTCTCTTTCTTTAGTAAGTGATAAAGACCATGAAATTAATGGAAATACAGAACACAAAATTTAGGTTTTTCTTTTTTTTGTTTGTCACTGTCTTTATACGTCATTTCACGATAAAGTTACAATTATAGTTGAAATTTTCATGAAATTGTGAGTGTGCTAATAAGACAAGGGGGTAGAACTAACATCCCCCA
This sequence comes from Spiraea crenata, assembly GCA_033992175.1. Classification (NCBI taxonomy): domain Eukaryota; kingdom Viridiplantae; phylum Streptophyta; class Magnoliopsida; order Rosales; family Rosaceae; genus Spiraea; species Spiraea crenata. The sequence continues at coordinate 7,515,456 of JAVBHV010000022.1, forward strand.
ATTTATAAGGTTAATTAAAATTTTCATGAAATTGTGAATGAGCAAATAAGATAAGAGGATATAACTAATAGCCCCATTTTATAAGGTTTACGATTTTTTCTTTTTTCCTACTTTGGGCTTGGGCATTTGTTTAGACTCAATTTCTTTTTTTTGTTTGTCACTGTCTTTATACGTCATTTCACGATAAAGTTACAATTGTAGTTGAAATTTTCATGAAATTGTGAGTGTGCAAATAAGACAAGGGGGTAGAACTAACATCCCCCATTTATAAGCTTAATTAAAATTTTCATGAAATTGTGAGTGAGCAAATAAGATAAGAGGATATAACTAATAGCCCCATTTTATAAGGTTTACGGTTTTTTCTTTTTTCCTACTTTGGGCTTGGGCATTTGTTTAGACTGGTTTATGTTGTGTGTGCATATGGTGGATTAGTGGGGTTTTAATTTGGTTATTTTGTGCCATGTGTCTTTTAGCACGTTCTAGCTATGGAGGCACATGAATTTAACTTACAATGGTGAATCTACCTACTAGAGTTATTGTGCGGCTCATGGATTGTATCTTCTTTATTCTAGATGTGTCTACTCTTCGGACTTGAGGCTTGTCTCTTCCTAACGAATTTTTGTGGATTGGCTTTTTGCTAATATCCTCACATTTATATAACAAGTATCATTTGACAACAACAACAAAAAAAATAATATTACCTCATCATGTTAATGTGTAACATATATATTTGCAAAGAATTTGAGCCACTTTGTCACTAGAGCTTAAGCCCGTACCAGATTCATAATGTGGCAATACATTCACTTAACACAATCAGACCGTGAAGTATATTATAGAGAGAATGGGTGAACTTATTGCTCAACATTGCTAGGACCTCTATCTGTTCCCTCCACATTTTGATACTTGTACATTTTAGCGCACACCAAATAATAACCAAAGTTTAGCACCCCCACCACAAACAACATCCAATACACGTTGTCTAGCATCCCGTTATTTATATTGCTTGGTAACCATCCCGTAACTCTCTGGACCAGATCGATCACGCCAGTGCTCAATTACAATGAAATTCCGATAACCAACGAGATCATCGCTGTCGACGTGCTACGCAGCGACACCGGAAACTCTTGGTAGTACAATCCTATTTGTCCCGGAAAATGGAACGCCTCTCCAACGCCTAGCAAAACCAACTGTGGAAAAAGCCACAAGGCCAACATTGGGACAGTAGCATCGGGCTGGGCTTGGAGGTTGTTGGCGTGGACTATTTTAAGCCACTTGGACTCCATCAAGGCCCCAACCGCCGTGCTAAGCACGGTTAGCACGAGGCCTACTCCTATTCGCTGGAGAGGCGTCGGGAACCAACCGGTCATGCCATGCAGGGCACAAGAACAGGTCGATAATTGTGAGAAAGATGACATTGGAGAGTAGAATGACGACTATAACGGAACTTGATGGGATTTTGAAATGAGACCCCAGATGACGGTCCATGGTAAGAGCCTGAAGGATTGTCAAGCTTGATAAAATTGCCATTGGGGTAGCTAAGAAAATGCTTGTTGACCAGTGGCATAATTCTCACGATGGTCTTGAAATCTTCCACTTGTTGCATTGTGCTTAGCCTCCATGGTTTTGCAATTGAACCATCTGAATTTATTTCTCCTTCAACTTTTTGTGCTGCCCGATTAAGGAACTTGCATCCAAAGAAGGCATCAAAATTGTAGTAATTCTCGAGTTCTAATTAAGAGCATCCCTTTTAACTCCCTCCATGGGAGAAAACGCATGAGAAGTTGGACTACCTGAAACTCCTATTAGGAGTTGCAGCCGCCATGCTCGTCTCACCATCAGGCCCATAGTAATAATCCTTGCTATTAGATGAGATCTGGACATTCCTTTTCCAAGTAGAAGCGACAATAACATGAGCTAAGCTCACAAATGGACTCCCTTGTGGCTTATCGAATTTATAGAACCGGGTTCCCGATAAGAAGATGACCAGACCAATTAGGTTGGAGATGATGGATAAACCAAACCCCCATTTGAAGCCCACGTTGTCTTCAACGTAGACAATGGCGGTTAGGCCAACCGCTGAAGCAGAGTATATAGCAACGAAGAGTTGAAGAAAGTCGCTTGGTTCTTCGGCTTGTCGATTGATACTAGAGTTATGCCGGTGTACAACACTGCATATTGCAGTGTCGTGGTGGGTTGGCATAGCTTTGATCCGATAGCGCAAGGTTGAGGCTTCAACGAATTCAGGGTCGCGGTCAACGCTAGGAGAATTATCCCCTGCAAGTAAAGTAATCAATTATCAATACGCATTGTATGGTATATTGTTAGATTGTCAATTTTTTATTCGGTTTACATAACAATGTGGTACTGTTTAGTAACAAAACATTTTATTACCAGCAAGGAAATGAAGGAGGAAACCGAGATGACAGAGAACGATCCGCAGAAGGAGTCGGCTATGATTGCTGCAATGACTGGGAAGAAAATGGAAGAACCATTGACAACGTTTGTGATCTGAGCAGCACCGATGCTATTTATGTTGAAGCCTTGAATAAGATATACAATCAAATTTGAGAGCCATCCTCCCACTGTAAGTGTCAAGCCTATCACAGCCCCAGCACAAAACATATAGACTTGAATTAGACAATCACTAGAGTACAAGTTATACAACAATATTTATGTCAAGTTTATTAATGGCATTTCTTTGAGGGCGATCATTAATTTGGCAGTCTGATCTGATACCATGTTAGACAATTAGTGGAAGGAAGTAGCAAATTGAAATGTATGTGTGAGAGAGGCGGACCGTGATGAAGGGGAAAGTGATCCAACCGCCGCGTCGCCGACCAGAAGATGGGGTTTCATCCTTATGGGAGAGGGACTCATCCATGTTGGAGGGCAAACTGTTTAGCTAGCTCAAAGTCCTGCTTATTACAGCTTGGAGTACTAGTCTGTGATACTCTCGACCTATATGGGTTTATATAATCTGAGAGTGCTTCAGTTTTACAATTCCAACATAATGCTTGCTAAAATGGAAAATTTTATGTGCCGAGAATGTCTGTTCTTTTTTTTAAAATTGGCAATCTTTTTCTTTTACAACTGATCACTCTATGCACTTGATAAATTAATTAGTAGTTTTGTCCACGTATTTAGCTTGAATCCACATTTTTGAATATTCTCACAAATTAATTAGCGCAGCCAAAGTTCCTGGGACCAATTCACTAAATATGCATGTAATAAATAATGAAGAAGTTTGGAATATGCATCAAGTTGCAAATCATTGAAATAATTGAACAACAATGGCCTACGTGCGTAGCTAATATATATATATATGTATTACGAAATGTCGTTCACGTGTTTAATTTAAGTGTGGCCAGACCTGAAAGTCGTTGTGAACTGCAGACTGTTGTCCCACATGATAAATTTATAGGACCCTACCTTCCCTCAATATATATATCACCTACTCTGCTGTGTATAAGTTGGAATAATCGCACACTTACTTACCCCATGTTGTCGGTCTTTCTTCGGTTCAGTGCGGGTGTAAAACCCGACTACTGTTCATGGTTCAAAAGCACAAAAAATAAAGATGTGTTGCAGAGCTGACAGAAAATAATAGTAGTGACGGAAAGTAAATGAGATACAATATTTAACGAAGTTCGGCAAACTGGCCTACTCCTCAGGGCGGTGGTGTTGATTTCTCTTATTATATAGAAATCCTGGAAATGTATACAATATAGAGTACTCCCACTTAACTCCCTCTAGCAATTGCCCTATGCTACTATACTCTCCTCTTCGGGAGAAGAGATAGCTCCTGTTGTGTGCCTTGAATGAGGAGACTCCATCCTCATTATATAGGCAAGTGTTAGGTATGAGCATGGATGGATGATGAGTGTGCATCCATCAATCAATATTCTACAATAATATGTGGAAAATGGCACAGCAGGTCATTCGGTTCTATTTTACTGTACACGCGCTATACACGTGACTTCCATCTCTGTTTCTCTCGCACGAACGCCCTTCTTTATGCCTCCATCTTTCTCCACAATAATCATCCCTCTTTTTATCCTTTCAAATTAAATTGTGAATAACTTCCAAGCAATAATCTACATACTTCATAACAAGAAATTAAAAGTCAACTTATTAAAAGAAGACATGAGTACTACTAATGTATACAATACATACACTTCATTTTCCTTGTAATTAAGTAGTTTTAAACAAAGTGAAAAAGAAGGGACATCTTGTTGCCGGATTCCGATCGATATCGTCCTCCCGGCAGAGCACGCAAGTGTTGTTCTAGTAATGCAGACAGTGGCTATGGTTCTAGTCACTGAATTCATGTCAAACTAATAGTTTCGTTTCCCTTCCCCACATTTTGTAGTGGGCTTGGTGATTAAAAGCCTAGCTAGGAATGGGCTTATCACTATCAGGCCCAGGATTGTCATCTCCACCCTTTACATTTTGGTACTTGTACAAGCTAGCACAGACCAAATAGTACCCAAAATTGAGCACCCCAGCCACAACCAACATCCAATACACATTATCTAGCTCCCCATTGTTGATATTGTCCGGCAACCACTTTGTAACCCTTTGAACCAGATCAATCACGGCCGTCCCCAAGTAAAATGAAATCCCGACAATCATCGCAATCATAGCCGTTGCCGTGCTACGTAACGACACGGGAAATTCTTGATAGTACAATGCAACTTGCCCCGGAAAATGAAACGCCTCCCCAATGCCTACCAAAACCAACTGCGGGAAAAGCCACAAGGCCAACATTGGGACAATAGTACCTGGCTGGGCTTGGAGGTGGTGCGAGTGGGCTATTTTACGCCTCTTGGACTCCACCAGTGCCGAAACCACCATGCTCAAAACGTTCAACACGTGGCCTAACCCGATACGTTGGAGAGATGTCGGGAACCGACCGGTCATCATCTGCCATGTGGGACATAAGAACCGGTCAATAAGGGTGAGGGAGATAGCCGTGGTGATTAAGACAATCACTAATATAGACCCAGCTGGGATTTGGAAGTGCGGGCCAATGTGACGGTCCATGGTTAGGGCCTGTAATATTGTCAAGCTGGCTTGGACCGCAATTGGGGTGCCCAGGAAAATACTTGATGACCATAGTGGCAAAATTCTGATTAGGGTTTTGAAATCTTCTACTTGTTGCACTGTGCATAGCTTCCATGGCTTTGCAATTGAACCATCTGATTTGATATCTCCTTCAATTTTCTGTGCTGCACGGTTGAGGAACCTGCATATATAAAAGAGGACAAACTCATGTATGTTATATTTGTCTAAACTGAACAATATTTGTTTTTTATTGACGACGAGAGATTTCATCTTATTGTTAATTACAGTATGACACATGTACATAATTGACTTATTAATAAGTAGAAAGACAAACTTATGTATACATGCTTGACTGTGATTGGTAGTCAAGAAATGTCGCCTCCATTGTCACTCATAGTCCAAAAACAGGCTAAATTAATGTTAGGGGCTTTGAGGTTTTAGCCCAATGGAAAGAACATATTTTATATTCAGCCCTCCTTTGTATATTATCCTAATTAGCAATATATAATAAATAATATTATACATCTGATTACTTTTAATCCATAGTTTTGTGAAAAAATTACCTACACTGCCATTTTGATTAAAACCACAAAAGCAGCCGCATCAATTCCCCCATCTACCGTTTTCCCATCCTCCTTCATTGCTGTTGTAATAAGCAAACCAAACCGTTTCTTAATTTGAATTTAGATGAGAGTTTCCTATAAATTACTCAGAATTCTTAGTCTTTTTTTTTTGGGGGGTGTGTGGTGTGTTCAGTCAACCTGCTATGAAGGAGAAAATGGGGGTGGGTGGTGCAATGTACCTGTTCCAGAGGAAGGAAAACATACGGAGGAAGAAAAAAGGTGGGGCGAGGGGGGGTTGTTGCTACCTGCTACGGAGGAAGAAAAATGTGGGGGGTGTTGGTACATGCTACGGAGGAAGAAAAAAAGTAGGGGTGGGCAAGGTCCGCCCGCGCAACCCGCAACCCGCATTTTTTGGACCGGACCGTCCCGCAATCGAGCGAATCGGGACGGGTCCAAAATATTTTTATGTAAACTCGTCCCGGACCGTCCCGCAAGAGAAGTTGTGGGTCGGGCCGCGGATCTAGTAATTTCAAACCCATATTACCCGTTTGACCCACACCTAAATTAACCCAAACTTCCAAATTATCCCAAGCCCAAGCACATCACCTATACCCAGCACATCCCTCCCCTCAACTAATGATCCTGCTACTCGGCATGAAATTTTGAGCATAGTATCTTCTGCATGCACTGAAAAGGCTAAGAAATACCGCAAAGTAGCTCTCTCCTGTCTTGAACAGGTAAGCATTTTATGATGGAATGTTAGTAAACAGAGATTGTTATGCTTTATCTGATCGTTTTTTTGATAAATACATTTTTCTATTGCATATGCTTATTTTCTTTAGTATATTTAGAGAAGTTCTGGTTTTATCACCTTGTTTTCTGATTACTTGGGTATTGGGAGGAATAAGGGTGTTCTCTACCGAATTTCAAGTTTTGGTCTCTTTGGAATTGTTGGATGGGAAAATGAAATACAGATTATATTTACTTAAGGTGGGGGACGTGAAAGTTTGGAAGGGTAAAGATAAAATTTTACCATCCTTAGGGCATGTGCACTGCAGGATCTATTCCACGGCCAGTTGCTAAGTTGTGCAAGCCCAGTTGGTATCAATGTTCTAAAATCACTAGGCAGAGGGGACTAGCACCTAGACACCTACGTGGAGATTTTAAACATATAAAAACATGTGTACTTAAATGAAAAACTATAACCTCTACTAGGTTCTTTGGGTTGTTTCTTAGGCTGGGTTAATAATTTGTTCAATGAGACCCACATATAAAGAAAACCATAAAACCAGACCATTTGTGCATCTAACCCTAGAGCCAAAAAAGTAAATAACACTTGTGCCTCCTCCACTCCCTCAAACTTATCTTCTCTCTGCTTTCCTTTTTCTTCCAAATCTTCTGCCATTGTTGGAATATCAGCGGATCAGCCCGACACTCAGCTTGCCTAGCCAACCATAACTCGCCTGAAGCCCCTCTCTGTATGGATTAATATGTAAGATGAATTGCCTAGTTATTTTTATTTGTGTATTGTTGGTAGTAATTATATTAATTTATGCATGTTTGTGTATGAAATTGAATATGATCGCGAGGCGTCCTGCAACCCGCAATTTAGGACCGGACTGTCCCGCAATAAAATGGGTTAGGTCCGGTCCGGTCTAAATAATTTATGTACAAAACCCGGACTGGACCGGACCGCACCGCAAAAAAATTATGGGACGGGCCGTGGATCTATACTTTTTTGGACCAGACCGGACCGTGCCCAGCCCTAAAAAAAAGATGGGACCTGCTACAGAGGAAGAAAACAAGAAGCGTGGGGGGTGAGGTAGGGGGAGATTTATCTCCAGTAGAGATGAAATTTGGAATTTTGTTTCCTACCAATTAGGTTATTTGTAATTTACCTGCAGTAGAGACATAAGGTGGGGATTTACCTGAAGTGAAAGGTATCGAGCACAGATCTAAAAATTAACAACTTAATACAACCAATTCAAGAATTCAGCCCTAACATTTATCTTATTCCTATTAAATTAAAAAAAATTTATCTTACCTACTATGTAGGATAAGAAACAAAATTGTCAAAATTTTTCGTACCTAATCTAGAGTTTATTTACGTCTATTTAGGAAAGGATTAAAATACCTATGAGATAGGTATGTCTAATGTGATAGGATTCATGTCAGATGGATGACTTTCCTTCGTGAATTAAAGTTTCCGTCCAAACAAAACAATTTAAGGAAAATGGTTCCTTCATTTGGGAAGAGATTAAAAGTACCATTAAATGTTATAAATTAATTTTAATAACCAAATCAATAGAGATACAACTTTCACAAAGGGTAAAATAGGTACGAACTTAAATAGAAAATTATAAGAAAAATAAATTTTATGACTCATCATCTAAAAATGGAAAGTTGCTTAGGTGGATATATGTCAAAGGGCTTACTCTAAAAATTTCAGGGGTTTTCTTAAGAGTGGTTAAGTCGGTGGGTTAAAAGACTGCCTAGAAAATATCTGCCGGCCTAGGCTTAAGTGAGGTTAATAGACTTGTTTTTTTTATCAAGAACTAACAAAATGACATACCCTGAAATAAAACTCATAGACTGAATATTACAAGAAAAAGAATATCCGATTAAAGTATTTTGTGTATTTTATTTCCCTCACTCAATAATTTGGTGCATTTGCTTTGGATGAAACTTGGGTTTCTGGCAAGGACAGTACATGAGTGCACTCTGCCGTCCCACACCACGCCCAACCAAGTTTGAGCATCACTATCTCTAGTCCCTACCCCCAACTTGCCTTTTTATAGGACCAAAATAGATGAGCGCTTCTGTTCCTCCTGTAGCCATTATTCAAAAGGTGGGGAAGAAAACAGTCCTAGAGCACCAACAACAGTTTGACCGAACTACGACTGAATTGGATATCGCACTAGATTCAAGCTATGTGGAAATGAGAAAGAGAGGTCAACTTCCAAATTTTGATGAATTGGGATCGTAAGAAGAAACTTATCCCTTCCAATCCAAACAAAATTGTATTAACACCTTGTCTAGCTAATTCATCTAATTCTTTCCAATCCCAACTAATGCTAGACAACTATGAGATCAATCCTAGAGCATAAAGTTACTACGTCCAACAACTTGCATCAAGTTAACCCTCTCTGTACTGTACATCCCAATTTCGCATATATAGATGCAGAGAGATAATCAAGGTGCTGATACTATGTTAGACAACGATCAAACCCAAAAGCTAAAATTAATCAACCTTAATGCATATACATAGTAAATTATAATGAAGCTAAAACACCAGAGGTTTGAGAAGCTTGTACCTGAAGGTGGAGCTAGGTGTAGCCGTAGTAGTACCCACCAAGTTTGGCCCAGTGTAATAATCATTGCTTTCACCAGAAACATGATCCAGCTTCCTTTTCCGCGCCGAAGCAACAAACACTCGAGCCAATTCCACGAACGGGCTCCCTTGTGGCTTATCGAACTTGTAAAAACGAGTCCCACACAAGAAAATGACCAAACCAACAAGGTTTGCAATGACACATAGGCCAAACCCCCAATTCCACCCCACATTGTCCTCAACATAGACGATGACCGTAACGCTCACAACCGAGGTGGCGTAGAAGGTGAAGAAGTACCAGTTGAAGAACGTCGCTTGGTGTTTCGGCTTGTCAAATTGATTGGCTCCCAATGTTGCCATGGTGTAGCGCGTGCCGCCTAACCCGATGGTTGCTAGAACTATGCCTGTGTACAAGATTGCGTGTTGTAATGTGGTAGTTGGTTGGCATGGCTCTGATCTGTTGAGTACACATGGTTTAGGCTTCAATGAATTTAGCGTTGCAGTTAGCGCTAAGAGAACTATGCCCTGCAAGCAAAATGGTGGATTATTAGATGCAGTTTAACTAGTTATGGGTCTATGTGATACATGACTATGTTACCAAAAGTTACTAGCAAGCTACACTGATAAAGATCAATTCTAGAGAGACAACATTTTCTGACCAGCTTAACTGCAATCGACCATATCTGATACGACAATTGAGAAAAATTGATGTAATACATCAACGAATGCGGTCAGCTAATGATCACCAATGTGGTCAGATATATTAAGTACGTAGTTAGCACAGACAATTAACTGTATATATATAGATCAACAGAGCGATTGATCGACGGGTTATTACCAGCAAGGAAATGCAGGACGAGATGGAGATAACGGAGAATGAGCCTAGGAAGCAGTCAGCGATGATTGCTCCAATGACTGGGAAGAAACTGGAGGAACCGTTAACTACATTTGAAATTTGGGCAGCATCGATGCTCTTCACATTGAACTCTTGAATCAGATACACAATCAAGTTTGAGAGCCACCCTCCAGCTGCAAGCGTCAACCCCGCCAAAGCCCCTGCAGACTCAACATGTACACAAGAATCACGCATTATCAAGAAAATGTTGTCTTATCAGACTGCATGATAACACAACTGAGTGGATTTCTACAGCTTAGTTGTCAGTGTGTACTTATTAAGAGAGAGATAGAGACCAGTGATGAAGGGGAAGGTGATCCAACCACCACGCTTTCTACCAGACTCTGACGGCATATGTGCTTCGTCGGAGAGGGAAACATCCATGCTTGGGAGTGAACTGAGATGGAAGCTCAAGTTTTGTGTTTTTCTTGTAGTAGTGTGGTCTTCAACTAGAAATGTAAAGCCAATGTGTGTATATATAAGCTGAGAATCGAATAAATGCATAAACGTCTTCAATCTGTTTGGTAGCTGATTGCTGTGCTTTAAATTCCATCTCTGTCAAGGAAAGTGATTTGCTAATTGTGTTGTTTTTTCCTTTATTTCCTTTCTTGGTGCATTCGGGACAAGAGGCCAAATAACAATTTAAGCGGATTAATCAAACACAAAATATCTTTGACCTACTGACTGATGAGAAATTATTGCACAGTACCAGAAAAACGACAAGTGTAGCCTAACCATATAAGAAATGGGGCTAACTATATGTGACACGCTCATGCAAATATAAGAAAGTGAGTGATTTGACAAACAATTTCTGATATGATTGCAATATTACAAAAAAATTTCTTCAAAAAAATTGATGAAATTGACTTATCATTTTAGTCCTAATGAAGATGTGCTAACTGAGTGGATACAAGTATCTCTCGTTTTCATATTGTAGTCTCATCGGGTCCTCCTGAGATATCTTGCTTTACAAACAGGTACCTCCTCCATTATTATTTTCGGTCAAAAGATAATTGCTATAGATGAAATGAACTGTTGGCAAAAGCCAATACAAGAGATAAATAAACAGGTCTGAATCAGACGAACAAACATGTCTAGTATAAACAAAAGCTACAACTACAAACTCAAGAAAGGTCTACTGTAAAGCCAAATTCGTGTATCTGTATAAAGGACATTAAAACCCAAAGCCCACTTGTACTAAAACCTAGGGTCAGTCTGTGGATTTGGATTTGAAAAATCTATTCATCTGATATCATTCATAGCTTGCATACTCTAAATAGAGTTGGAGCTTCTATTTTATTTCTTTTATTTTCCTAATTTTACAAATGTTATACTATAATCGAAATTGTTCATTTTATAAATTATCTAATAAAGATTATTTCCTCAAAAAATCAATCAAATCGGAGATCATTTATTTATTTAACTATACCAAAACATATAGACTTATTTGGTCATGTAATTGTATCGTTTAATTGTTTTACACGGTTAGATAACTAAATAATCTCTTATTTAATTTATTTTTTGAGAAAATAATCTTTACTAGATAAGTTAGGATGGAAGAAACTACAATAATAGAGTATGAGCTCCTACTCTAAATGAGGTAAGCAAGTTTTGTCCTTTGATATCTATGCATTTCATTTTCATGCATTCGAAATCTCATTGTTTGGATAATAAATTGGTTTGCGGGAGGATTTCATGCATGTATCCTTCCCTTTTTCATGTTTTCCTTCACTCACCGAGCAACCAAACCCAGAGCCAAGATTCATCCACCCCAACCAATAACTCGCGGCTGGTCCCTACCTAGATCCGCGTCTGAATTCCTACGTCGACCGGCGCAGTGGCGAATCACTTCCAACCTCCACCGGAACTCGCCTGATCGCAAGAAAGGTACCAGAAACATGCTTGCCAGTTCTCAAATTATGAAAGATGGATGCGAGATCTGCGAGGAAAGCGTGACAACAAACACGCTGGTTTTGTCACTTAGCATGCATGTAAGTTAGCACAACTTTCTTCCTTTAGAAAAGTATTCACTAACCCACTTAATATATTTAGCAAGTCACTTTCACTAGATCTGAATTATCCCCCGAACAACCACACAATCCAATTATTTCAAAGTGATCTTGGTGAATATTTAAATTCTCTTACTGTTATATTAAAATTTTAAATTTGAATACTCAAATAAGGATCGGGAATGAAAAGATGAGGAATCATTCTCATTCATTTCTTTTCCCTTATTTACTTAAGCACTTGGGAATAAAAAATTTGTGAGCACCACTAAGGGGGCTGTTCTTTCCACCCCCAATTTCTCTTTCCCCACCTCCAATTATAATTAAAATCAAATAAAATTACATTATTCATGAGAAAATTACATAAATGTACAAACTCCACTTTCCCTTATTCGCTATCACCATCAACACCATCAATGCCACCTACGCCGCCATCATCGCCAGCACCAATGTGTTTGCGCCCATTCCCAACCATATTACCCACACCATGGCCATCGCCGCCGCCAATAGAATAAAATACTCATTGTAATACATTATCACAAAAATCACCAAAACTCGATTCATCAGCAAAATGTTGTTGCCGCCACCAGACCTCAAAATCTTTATGCTAAACCCCTCCATGTAAGTTGGCAGAACAATATCGTCTCTAAAACCCACCAAATAGCAGAACCGTTCAATGATGAGGACCGGCAAACCAAGCTGGGCGTCAGGCTCTGAATCGGAGCGGTGAGGTGAAAATGGGGTCAAATAAGTTGGCGATTCCAAGGATGAAGAACCCATTGTTGTAGATTGGATCCGAACATGAACCAAATGCCATTTAGTGAAATCGGGGTTCCAGATGGTGGCATGGAGACAAGGAGTGGTCAGAGTTAAAATCTTGGTGCCATTTACGGTTTGGAGGGGCAGGGAAATGGGGGAAGAGGAGGACATTTATGTAATTTTCATTCAAATCATATATTTTTATGTGATTTAATTAAAATTGATGGGTGTGAAAAGAGGAATGAGGGGTAGAAATAACAGCCCCCCTTAGGAATCATTCCCCTTCAAAAGGGGAGAATTTAGTACCCAAGGGTGACCTGTGTATCCCATTCCCCTTATTTGAACTAATAATATAAATTTGATGTAATTGAGAAAGTATATATATGTTCTCATCTCATGTGTTTTCTTTTAAAGGAAAATTGTACAAATATCATTTAGATTCTTTTACTTTTGTATATTTACCATTCAAATTAAACTTATTGATTTTTTAGAATATACCACCTAAACGAATTTTTCTCAATAATTCCATTAAGTTAGATCACTTAAGTTGCTCAAACTAACTTTTTTAAGTAAATTTTGTTAATGCAGACGTCGTTAGGAAAATAAAAAGCAAAAAGATAAAATACAAGAAATTAAAAAAAATTAAAAAAAATCTCAATCATTCAATTTCAGATTCAATTTTGTAAAAAAAACATATTTTGTGACCCCGTATATTAAAAGATAGGTTCTCAAAAAATGATCTCATGTGCATAAAATGATTTTTTTTAATGTTTTTATCAATGAAAAGTTAAGATATATGGTATATTATAAAAATATATTAAATCTGCATGATTAATTGTAAAATTATAAAATCTAAATTGTGGATGCACAAAACGCAAAAATCTGGGTGCAATTTGTATAATTTTTTTTAAAAGTGTAATGTTATTCATGTACAATTAGCTACGTGTGCTGTTTTTATATTTAAAATCTGGAAAAAGAATTATCTCAAGCTTCTTATTACTTTGTAGGATGAATATAATAATGTCCAAGAGGGCAAGAACTACCTACTTTCCCACTGACCGATGCTCATTCAACTTATATATTTCCACATCAATAATGTTAACTGCAACTGAAAGCAACTTTGTCATCTGCGTGGGGTATTACAATTGAGAGATTCCCACTTTTCTTCATAAATAAAATATTTGCATGTCAACATCCCTCCTCAATTACATTTTACCAATTTTTTCTTTCTAACTCGCGGCGGACTTGAACTTTTCTTTAACCCATAATATCCTTCCTGCATTACTTTTGCTTGATTATCTTGCCATCGTTACTAAAACACATACACATATTTTCCTCTTATTTTAAAGAAAAAAAAAAACCACACACAAACAATCAAAAAATTAAACAAAAAAAAAAAAAAAAAAATAATAAACAATATAAAACAAACAAAAAAAAAAAAAAAAAGCATAGACATTAGGGTGCAGAGCCTGACCTACCTTCTACTCCCTTGCTATTAGTATTCTGATACTTGTACAGTTTTGCACATAACAAGAAGTGCCCAAAGTTCACCACACCAATCACTACAACCATCCAATACACATTGTCGAGCCTTCCTTCGTTTATATTATCCGGCAACCAATCTGTAACCTTTTGAACCAGATTAATCACGGCCGTCCCCAAGTAAAATGAAATCCCGATGATCATCGCAATCATGGCCGTCGCCGTGCTACGCAGCGATATGGGAAATTCTTGATAGTACAATCCAACTTGTCCCGGCATAAAAAATGCCTCCCCAATGCCTACCAAAACCAATTGAGGGAAAAGCCACAAGGCCAACATTGGGACAATAGTACCGGGCTGGGCCTGGATGTGGTGCGAGTGGGCTATTCTACGCCTTTTGGACTCCACCAGGGCCGAAACTGCCATTCCCGAAACGTTCAACACATGGCCTAACCCGATCCGTTGGAGCGATGTCGGGAACCGGCCGGTCATCTTCTGCCACGCGGGACATAAGAACCGGTCAATAAGGGTGAGGGAGATGGCTGTGGCGATTAGGACAATTACTAATATAGACCCGGCTGGGATTTGGAAGTGGGGGCCAATGTGACGGTCCATGGTTAGGGCCTGTAATATTGTCAAGCTGGCTTGGACTGCAATTGGGGTGCCCAGGAAAAAACTTGATGACCATAGTGGTAAAATTCTGATTACGGTTTTGAGAGCTTCTACTTGTTGCACTGTGCAAAGTTTCCATGGTTTTGCAATTGAACCATCTGATTTGATGTCGCCTTCAATTTTCTGTGCTGCACGGTTGAGGAACCTGCATACATAAAAGAGGAATAATTCGGATAGATTATTTCGGTCAAAGCTGAATCATATTTGACTCTTTATTGACGAGAAATTTCATATTATTTAACAATCACAATCTAACACATATACATAAGTAACTTATCAACAAACATCATTAGTAGTCCAGAAGAAACGTATTCCCGCAAAGCAAAGTATTTCTAGTCCAAAAACATGCTAAATCGATGTCATAATGAAAATGGAAAGCTATTTACTGTACCACAAGGACAGGAGAGAAAGAAATGCCTCGAAAAGTATATGCCGGAGGCTTAAGTGAGGTTAATTGACTTGTGTTTTTCAAGAACTAACAAAGTATAGACTAATTCAACCAACTAGCTTTTTTAAAGTTGATTTTATCACCCTATGGCCTCTATCACACCATCTCATTAATTTTGACCGTTAGATTAAATAATTTTAAATGGAATCAATAAATATTATTAGAAAAAAAATGCATTAGAAATAAACAAAATGTGTGTCAAAATCATTTTATGTGTTCAAGCTATTTTTTTTGGTCTTGAGGATTCAAGCTATGTTATAGTAAGAAACAGAGATTAACTTCCAAATTTTGATGATTTGTGTTCTTAAAAAGAAACTTATCCTTTCCAATCCAGACAAAATGGTATCGACACCGTATATCTAGCTAATCCATTTAACGCATATATATATAGTAAATGTATATTACAGTAAATTCTAATTAAGCTAAAACACAGAGATTTGAGATTCTTGTACCTGAAGGTGGGGCTAGGTGTAGCCGTAGTAGTACCCACCAAGTCTGCCCCATGATAATAATCCTTGCTTTCACCAGAAGCATGCTCCAGCTTCCTTTTCCGAGCCGAAGCAACAACCACTCTAGCCAATTCCACAAACGGACTCCCTTGTGGCTTATCAAACTTGTAAAAACGAGTCCCACACAAGAAAATGACCAAACCAACAAGGTTTGCAATGACACAGAGGCCAAACCCCCAATTCCACCCCACATTGTCCTCAACATAGACGATGACCGTAGCGCTCACAACCGAGGCTGCGTAGTAGGTGAAGTAGTACCAGTTGAAAAACATTGCTTGGTGTGTCGGCTTGTCAAATTGATTCGCTCCCATTGTTGCTATGGTGTAGCGCGTGCCGCCTAATCCAACCGTTGCTAGAGCTATGCCTGTGTACAAGATGGCATATTGTAATAAGGAGGTTGGTTGGCATGGCTCTAATCCGTTGAGTGTACATGGTTGAGGCTGCAACGAATTTAGCGTTGCGGTGAGCGTTAAGAGAACTATGCCCTGCAAGGAAAATGGTGGATCATTAGATGAAGTTTAACTACTTAGGGGTCTATGTGATACATGACTATGCCACCAAAAGTAACTAGGAAGCTACGCTAACAAAGATTAATGCTAAATAGACCACCACTGTTTCTGACCAACTTAGACTCAATTGACCATCTGATATGACAACTGAGGAAAATTGGTGTAATAAGTGCCCAGAAACTTATATATGTTTATGCCGGGCAACTATGTCTGAGTGAATGATCAAGTGCGCATGAAAATATATATATTTCATGTATATCAATTGGCAAAAGAAGTCGGTATGATTTGCAACGACAACCATATTGATACTGATTAACAGACGGGTGAATTACCAGCAAGGAAATGCCGGAAGAGATGGAAATAACGGAGAATGAGCCTAAGAAGCAGTCAGCTATGATTGCTCCAATGACTGGGACGAAATTGGAGGAACCGTTAACGATGTTTGAAATTTGGGCAGCATTGATGCTCTTCACATTGAATTGTTGAATCAAATACACAACCAAGTTTGAGAGCCATCCTCCAGCTGCAAGCGTCAACCCTGCCAAAGCCCCTGCATCCTCAACATATGCATTATCAGGAAATGTAATTAAGCTGGTCCTACAACTTAGTTGTCAATGTGTGCTTAAGAGAGAGATAGAGACCAGTGATGAAAGGGAAGGTGATCCAACCACCGCGCTTTCGACCCGAATTTGATGGCATATGCGCTTCATCGGAGAGGGGGGCATCCATGTTTTGGAAAGTAAAAGCTCAAGGTTTTGTGCTCAACTGTAAGTCCAATGTGTGTATATATAAGCTGAGAATCCTCAAGTGCAGCTTGGATAATCCTACCGCTGTGCTCATCTTGGTCAAGGAAAGCGATATGCTTATTGTGTTGTTTACTCCTTTCTTTCCTCTCTCCAGGTGCCTTACAAGAGGCCAAATGCCATCTTTGACAACGTAACTGACGACAAATTAAGTACTAGAAAACGACACAGTATTTATATATGTGACACACTGATGCGAATATAAGATATGGGTGAATGATGATTAACGATCTCTAATTTTATTACGATATTTTCAATATTCTTGGCTAGAGTGTGGAGACTTCTCCATTAATACGAGTGATAATCGGAATCATTTATTCCATTCATTATTTAGTAAAGATTATATTCGTAAAAATATTAATCGAATTTGAGATCATTCAGTTATATGTAAAATATATGAACGGTACAATTAGATTTCAAAAAAGTTATTTATATGATTGATGTATTTTGATGATAATATGAATGATCTCAAATTTAATTATTTTTTTTCCCAAATGATATTTACTAAACAATATAAATCAAATGAATAATCCTAATTATAACTCATGTAAGCGGAAAAGCCTCAACAGCAGTAGGCTATTGCAGCCAAAAATTACAGGGTGATTTAAAAAGATTAACAAATCATTTTAGTGATAAAAAAGATTTGTGAACTGAAACAGTGTGAGCGGAAGTGGATATAATTCAGCAGCGCTCATTTTAATATGAATAATACAATCCGGTCCTGCGACTAGGTTTTGTCACTTAGCACAACTTTTCTTCCTTTAGAAAAGTATTCACCAACCTGCTAATTAAATAGATTTAGCAACTTTCTCTAGATTCAAATTATCCCGCATGCAACCACACATCTTCAAGTGATCTTCATCAATATTTAAATCCTTTTACTGTTTTGATTATCTTCTGAATATTCAAACAATGTGATGTGACTGTGTTTTAAATCCTTTTAACCTTATTAGTATAGGAAGTTTTTATCGTAAATGGTTGTATTGTACATGCGATCTAGGCTTGCCTAATATAAAGGAGGCTCATGTTCTTCTACACGTTAGTGATTCAATTATTAACCCCACCCATTCTTTAATATCTCGTGATTCATCATTAGACATGGTGACAAAAGAACCTTAACTGAGACAAAAGCTTCATGGAAACAAAGAAGAAGGATGCGATCATGCGAGTCAAAACCAAAGATGGCATGCCGCAATATTGAAGATCATGACTACATAAAAAGGGATGGCAAATCACTAAAGAAACTGAAAACCTAAAGCCCTCCAAGTTCTAATCAAAGTTAATCAAGGGCTAAGATCACTCAATTGGTTAATCAATAGTGTGATTAATGTAAGGTAATTTAATGGTTATACTGTGCTTAATCAACGGGCTACTTTATTTGGAATAGTATGTATTTTCATGTTATTCGCTATATGAGCTGTGAGTAAGATAGATAATTGCAAGTAGCTATTAAAATAGGTTGTGATTTTGTTACGATGACCATGACTAAAACAAACTTGATTTCTTGTCTTCCCACTACACGAGGAAATAAATCGGTAAAACATCATCAGGTTCAGGAGATCCATAGTACTGAATTAATCTGCATTCAATTAGAAAGGTTAATTCAACTAACCGATGGTTAATATATGTATTCAAATTATCTTTAAATCTCGAGCTTTGCTTGAGATCAACTTTTCAACAGACAACATTAGGGGGCAGAGCCTGAACTTCCTTCTGCTCCCTTACTATTAACATTCTGATACTTGTATAAAGTGGCGCATAACAGGTAGTACCCAAAATTCACCACGCCAATCACTACCACCATCCAATACACATTGTCGAGCCTGCCTTCGTTTATATCATTCGGAAGCCATTCTGTAGCCCTCCGAACAAGCCCAATCAGAGCTGTGCTAGCATAGTAAGCCATGCCTATTGTCATTGACACCATTGCAGTTGCCGTCCCTCCGAGTGACACTGGGAATTCTTGATAGCACAACTGAAGTTGCCCCGGAAAATGAAATGCTTCACCAATGCCAACTAAAACCAGCTGTGGGAATAACCACATGACCCACATTTTTGGCTCTGTGGAATGGTGAGCCATTTTGAGGCGCTTTGACTCAACTAATGCTGAAACAACCATGCTTAGGATGTTTACGGCATGGCCTATTCCTAATCTTAGGAGAGGAGTAGGAGCTCGACGGGTCAGTTTCTGCCAGACCGGATATAGGACGCGATCAATTATAGGGAGAGCGATGCAAGTGGATATTTGAATGAAGACTAGGACAGAGCCGACTGGGATTTTGAAATGTGACACAATGTGACGGTCCATGGTTATAGCTTGGAGGACTGTTAAGCTGCCTTGAATTGCTATTGGAGTGCTTAAAAATATACTGGACGACCATAAGGGAAGTACTCTGATGAGAGTTTTGAGATCTTCTACTTGTTGGAGGGTGGACAGCCTCCATGGCTTTGCAATTGAGCCGTCAGGTTTGATGTCTCCTTCCGTCTTCAGGGCTGCGGCATTCAGAAAACTGCAACAAGAACGACCTTTTCATTAAGCAAAAGCCAAAACAAAGCAAGATATTAGTCCATTACCTTTAGCAATTGGATTGCGAAACTTCTGGATAATGCTATCTGAATAAATTAGCTATTATTTCCTACAGGAATAGTACTCTATGAACATCCTTGCTTGTTGACTCCACAAAAAGTAAAGGGTGAGGCTTCTCTCCAGAAAGTTTTCCCAACATGCCAAAGTGGCCAACTAACTGAGCAATATGCCCACCATCACCTTATCCAACTTAGCATTGATTTCATGGCGGGTGTCAGTCCGGTACATGTGGAACCATCCCATCAGATTAAGTGAATGCTCAGCAACACAAGTTCAGCAAAGTCGTTTAAATGTTTAATCAAAGGAACAAAATAATCAACTTCAATCATTTCTATGTTCAACTTGGTTTGGTTTTCTACCAGATTGGAAAGCTGGATCACAGAACATGATCCAACGGTATGTTTAACTGTATTACTATAAGTTTTCGCTCCTACATCCAGTTTTCTTAAAACTTAGTATACTAACAGGAAACTATGTACAAAGATTTTTGTTTAGTCAAAATCACACCTGAATCTCTTCTCAAGTGCTGCAGGCGATATCTTCGTCTCTCCATGATTGTGGTAGTGGTAATCCTCGACTCTGGATGAGAGCAGAACATTTCTTTTCCGGATGCTAGCAACAAGAACACGAGCTATATTCACAAATGGGCTACCATGTGGCTTATCACGATCATAGAAATGGTTTCCCGATAAGAAAAGGACTAAACCAATCAAATTAACAAGAACACATAAACCATATCCCAGCACCCAACTGACACTGTCCTCAATATAGACAATGGCTGTAGAACTTATCAGAGTAGATGCGTAGAAGGCAAAGAAGAACCAGTTGAAAAATACTCCTTGATCTTTGGGTTTATCAAACTGGTTTGCACCCATTGTTGCTATAGTAAAGCGAGTGCCACCTAGTCCAACTGATGCCAGAGCAATGCTGGTATAAAGGACTGCAAACTGGAGTTTTGAGGGCGTTTCACACAAGCTCAATCCATTCGCACAGGATGGAGGCCTCAAGGAGTTGAGAGTTGCAGTCAAAGATAATAGAACCAACCCCTGCAAAGGTAAACCATGATGAACTCAAACATGCAACTTCGCTGCGTTCTGAAGATCTAAGATGAAGATTGTGTGTCTCTAAGTTGTATGTTGGCAATCATATGAAGGTCCACTGTTGCTGAGAAACTTCTAGATATGAGAAGAAATTATAGATTCCTGTCTATGGTCTGTCTAGCATCGAGACATTCCATTTTATTTCGAATGGCAGATCAGCAAAATATAGTAAGAAAGATGAACATTTTTTTTCTGCTATGTTAAGCACGAAGAAATCTAAGAACTGACAACATAAAACGCAAATTTTTTTGCAAATTGCTAGTGAGTCAAAAAAATCCTAGACATGAATACAGATTACCTAAACCAACAGATTAAACAGAATCTTTATGTGTGTGCGTGTGTTGCAGCAAAGGGAAAGTCAGAGTATTACCAGTAAAGAGATACAAGCAGAGATCACGATGACAGGGAAACAGCCAAAGAAAGAATCGGCAATAATTGCTCCAACTATAGGAAATAAACTAGTGAAACCATTGACCACGTTTGCAACCTGAGCAGCATCAACGCTCTTCACGTTAAATTCCCGAATCAGATACACAATCAAATTTGCTTGCCATCCCCCAGCAGCAAGTGATAAGCACACTAAAGTTCCTGGTCCAAATAAAAGAAGCGCATATTTTGCTAAGCAGGATTTTGCAGTTTAGTGATAAGTGAACAACAGATTTGCATGAACAGATATATACTGCAGAAACAGTGTGCATCACTGCCACTAAGTCATTTCTGTGAAAATGAGTGAGAGTGAGAGAGGAAGACCTATGATGAATAAAAAGATGACCCAACCACCTCGTTTACCGCCGGACTCCGCCATTTGTGCTTCTCGCTCAACAGAGAGTGATGCATCCATTTTACAACCCAACTGCAGTGAATCTCTGTCAGCGTCAGCCATATTGTGTTCTTGTTGCAATGCATCTCCATAAGCTCACGGCTCTTATAACTTATAAGTAGAATAACAAAGTAGGTGTAGTGCTGTAGGTGCCACACGATTCGCGGCCCAGTTATAATTATTTAACAATTAATAAGCATCCAGCTGTTAACTTTATTGCTGGCACTGTAGATGAAAGCAGCCAGACTAATTGTAACTGTAGATGTCTCAGCCTTCGAGCAGGCATGTTTAAAGAAAACTTCAAGAAGACTCGGAGCTAAGTTAGTTCATGTAATTGCTTTCACCATTAGCAGAGCATGCAGCGTATCATGCAGCGTATCAGAGTTGAGTAATAGACATTGAACAATTTTTGGCTGCTCACTCTTGAGCAGCCAAGGCTGCTCACTCTTGAGCAGCCAAGGCTGCTCAACTCCCCCATTTTCACACTTTCTCGCAAATTGTTTTCATGATCGGAACCGTTCACTTTATTCATTAATATGTCAAGATCATTCCTATAAAATTTCAATCAAAACGGAGATTATTTGGTTTTCTAACTTTGTAAAACATATCAACGGTTCGTTTAATGCCTAATTATACCATTCATATAGTTCATACGGTTAGATAACCAAACGATCTCCGTTTTGATTGAAATTTTGTAGGAATGATCTTG
Source organism: Spiraea crenata (assembly GCA_033992175.1). NCBI lineage: Eukaryota > Viridiplantae > Streptophyta > Magnoliopsida > Rosales > Rosaceae > Spiraea > Spiraea crenata. The sequence goes on from JAVBHV010000022.1 coordinate 7,537,713, forward strand.
ACATGTTAATGAATAAAGTAAACGGTTCCGATCATGAAAACAATTTGCGAAAAAGTGTGAAAATGGGGGAGTTGAGCAGCCTCTTGAGCAGCCAAAAATTGTTCATAGACATTTGGGTGGTGGGGCATAATAGAATTTGAAATCTCGAGGGTATGAGTAAATATTTTAAAGGGAGAAACTTAGCTGCTGAAGATTCAGCAGCTAAGCATACTGAAAAATGATGTGGCATGGTATTATTGGACCACTTGTTAATTTATTTTTAATCCCAATTAATCCCCTATTTTCCATTCCAATCTCTTCTTATCTGTCATGCTTTCCACAGCCCCGCCACCGCCATCACAAAAGCCATCACCCCCACCTTCAAAATCTATCAACCCAAACCTAGTTTTTCATTGAAACCACAACCCATATCTTGAATTCGGAAACCAAAAATTCAAACAATCGATTTATGATTCCTCAAAAATTGGCAAATTTTATCAAGATAAATAATCCCAATCCTCGAAGTCAACATAAACCCCCCAAAGTGAAGCCACCGAAGCGGAAAAAGGTTTGGTTCTGTGTAATGAATTACTTTGCTTGATTGGCTTATGGGTTTGATTGGATTTGGGGGAATTGAATTATGATTGATGTGTAGGATAAGGATTTGGGGTTGATTTTGAATTGAATTGGAATTATCAAGCTTTTTTGGTGGTGGTGGACGCCGCCATTCTTGTTGGGATCTAGGGACCAAGCCGCTGCTTGCGACTTGGACTTTTGCATGGTGTAGGCCGGTGAAGGAAGGGCTGAAGAGGTGGAGGAGGTGGAGGTGTCGTATGAAAACAAAAGGCCAAAAAAAAAATGCAAAGTGACCCAATAGAACTGTGCCACGTCATTTTTTCAGCATGCTTAGCTGCTGAATCTTCAGCAGCTAAGTTTCTCCCTATTATTTTAAATCAACTGAGCTGCAAAGAGTCTCACAAACTGTATATGAAATCATTGTCTTTGCGTCGACTGGCTAACCACATTGATTAAAGTCTTCATAACATAAATGCTGGAATGGGACAGAATAACAACACAGCCGGAAAGGGTCATTTCTCCACTGCATTGCAACATGTTGCAGTACATCCAAAATATCATTGAAATTGCAATCACGAATTACACCCACATGGAATAAATAAATGTATTTATTGAATCGTAGTTAGGTTCGTCATTACAATCTTGCTATACAAGGTACAAGTTTGGTACAGCCAAAAAGCCAAAAGAAAAAATCAAGATACAAATAAAGATAAATACAAAATATTACTAGTACAACCGCCAAAAAGGGGAAAAGGAAGATGAACTGACCTCAAAAATAAGAGAGAGGTCTAGTAAAACCGCTGGCCGGTCATGGTGAAAAAAATTAGCAAAAGTGCTAATTTTTCTATTTAATAGATATAGAAACTGAGTATCAATGCTGATACTCCATATCATGCATATTCTGGATTGAGTGCAATAGCCTCTCTGTAAATCATATCTTTCATTTGCTCCTCTCCCAAGGGATGTTGCTCAAAATCAAACGAGAATGGATCAGTGCAGATTGGTTCATCAGCTACGTCGTGTAGTCTTTCCAGGTAAGGATGAGCCAATGCTTCCTCAACTGCAGAAGGACAAGTTATACAATTATAACATGTTGATGCCAAGTTTCAACTCATAGCTTGTAACTAGGACCTGAATGTGGCGACAGTCTGTACATATTGGCTATTAAAAGAGCACCAAGAAATTGGGATCAGAAGAGAAAATTACCAGTTATCCTTCTAGTAGGATCAAATGTCAGCATTCTATCAACAAGATCAACGGCCAGCGGATTGACATGTGGGAAAAGCCTCACCAATGGCTGGCGAGGATGTGGAGGGAGCTGCCGGATATATCTTCTAGCATCCTCATTCCGTACAAACCCAAGATCAGACTCAGTTGGTGTCCCAAGAAGCTGTAATGCAAAATAAAACATGTATAAGTGTATATATGGCTTTCCATAAAATTGCTACGTCGTCTAGTCCTATGTACAAACATGGAGGAAAACAGAATACTGGACTTATAACTACCACCCAATTTCAACGAAGGGTTTAGTAATGTGGGAATTTATAGATACTTGAGCAAAATGAGCATTCATTTTAGCATCGTAAGAGATATAAACCAGCACTGATCATCTCTAGAACTGTAAACCTCATGGGTTTTATGTATTCTCCATTTGAAATGTACTTAATGCATGTCAGCAGCCACTTCAACTCAAGCACAGAATCACATTAAAAACATAGATTGAGAATTTTAAGTGACCTATCATTTCAGTTCATATTACCTCTGTCAATAGGCGCATCTGATGCACATGGTCTTTTCCCGGAAACAAAGGCTTCCTATTCATAAGCTCCATAAAGATACACCCCACAGACCACACATCTATTGCGGCAGTGTAATCTGAAGAGTTCAACAGAAGCTCAGGTGCCCTGTACCACCTGGTGACAACATACTCTGTCAACAACTCATTCTCCGCAGTAGGACGAGCGAGGCCAAAATCACATATCTTCAGATCGCAGTTTGCATTCAACAAGAGGTTGCTAGGCTTCAAGTCTCTGTGTATAACATTCGCCGAATGTATATATTTAAGTCCACGAAGAATCTGATACAAGAAGTACTGCAAAGAATTCCATCACACACACACACACACACACACCAATCAGTCCTCAATTAACAAACCCTTTATCTACACAAAAAGGACTAATGGGAATTCACTGAAAAAACTAACGAATAGCAAAGACTAGTACCTGACAATGCTCCTCCGATAGACCTTGATTCGATCGGATAATCTGGTGCAGATCAGTATCCATGAGTTCCGTGGCAATGTAGACATCCGAAAACTCTCTCCTCAAAGGTGGAGGAATCACATCCTTAATAGCTATGACCTGTTCGAAAAACACGAAAAAATTCTACCTTTAGCAAATCCCTCCCTAGCTGAATCACTACATACTTCCAACTTTCCATCTATAGCCAAAAGGTTCTTTCTTTTTTCAGACCAATTAAACATAGTAATATTACCTTTTTCATGCAAAATCATAAATAGTAAAAATACAAATAAGTCAAACTCTAATTGATCATAAATCCGAGCCGCTAATCTCACATTTTCATGATCCAAATGGCGAAGCAGCTTGATCTCACGGAGCGTGCGCTTGGCGTCCATGTGATTATCGAACGCGTTGGCGATCTTCTTAATCGCCACCATCTCCTTCGTCTCCGAATTCATCACCGAGCTGCAAATAAAAAACCTCCGATCAGCAAAAAAACTCAACAGAGACGAGATCGATTTCGTCGGAGAAGTTCGAAAAGCGAAACGACGACGTACCAGACGATGCCGTAGGCGCCGCGGCCGATGGGCATGATCGGATGGCGGTACTTGTTGGTGATCTCGAAGAGGTTGCCGAAGATGTTGTACTGGATGTACTGGCCGCCGTGGGTCGGCACCGCCGGAAAATCGCCGTTGCCGGGAACTCCGTCGGCCATTTCGATACACTGCACGGTTGACTTTCTCTCTCTAGGAGTCTTCAGCTTCTCTCTCTAGAATTTGTTGCTGCTGGAGCTGATCGAGTTAGTTGCGAGCTGTTGGTGTTGACGAAGAAGAAGACGGGAGGAGTATTTAAAGGAGTGGGCGTTGGTGTTGGGGAAGAGCGCCAGAGGGGATGTGTGGACGCGTTTGGGAGGGGATCGGACGGGGGAGATTTGAGCCGCCTCTGATGTGCGGTTGAGATTTCGTTCAAAGTTTTCAACGTTCATCATTCTGCTTTAGAATGTCTTGTATGACTGCTCTGGAAGTGTTTTTAATTTGCGGGGAAAGTGATTTCGTGTGCCAAGTGTCAGTGGAAATGAGTGTGGACCGGACCGTTCACTATGTTTTTCTTTACTTGAATAATCGGCCTCAGAATCTTAAATGAAATAAATATCGGTTACTAAAGTAAAAACGAGCACTATTAATTATAGTAGAAGCTCATTGTGATTGAATCGTACGTAACTCAGATATTTCATCTTGTATGGTAAACAAATTTTCAATTGGAGCCGAAAGAAGTTAATTTAAAGAATATTCGTATACTACAAGACGCGAAGTAGGATAGCTAATTTGTGATTACTGTTTTGTTGCAACTTGCAAATGGTTCCTATATAACTATTCTTCTCATTTATCATTTTTAAGACAACAGTACGTATACCTATTGCTTAGGGACAGGGCCATAATGCATATATAGTTTGAGAGACGAGGTAAAATTGACCAAGTTGAATGCATTCTGCCTTATGAACCCATCTCTCGTTAGGGTGCTGATTGTACAGTCTTGATATTCATCTTATTGCTACATGTTTTGAACTCGTTTCATTCTGTTACACACCTTGTTGGTGTAATCGAATGGCTCATCTCGAGTCCAAATATGTATCTAGAAATTCTAACTAAGCTCCATAGGGCCTCCTTCCTCCGCCTTGGCTATTTAATACCCTGATTGGAAAATTTATCCATTTGACTTTGAGTGAAAAAAAAAAATTGGATAATCCTTTGAATATCTCTATATATGAAGCATATGTCCCCTTACCTATCCCCTTACTGTATAATACAATAAAATATTTATATTTCCAAAATTTCAAAAATATCTTTAATTCATAAATCTCAAAAATACCCTCATACAAAATACTAATGCCAAACTAAATTTATTAAAAAGTATATTGATATGTACGCATGCGCATGGCGAGATGTCTGTCAATGCTGTGGTTAGATTTTCTCTGATGTAGATGGGGATGTGAAATCTTCATATGTTTTATATTCTCAGTTTTCAGTAAAAAAAAATGGTTAATTTCTCCAAGAGTACCCAATGTTTGGTAAATAAGACACTTTGGTACCTAATATTTAAAATAGGACATTTTGGTACCCAATCTATACCTATGTTTGATACTTTAGTACTTCCGTCAAATTTGCCTTTAAGATTGAGGGTATTATAGTCTTTTCAGATTATTTCATAAAATATAACTTATATAGTCTCAAATGTTTAAAAAAATGGACAGAATAATACCCAAATTATAACAAAACTAGACTACTCATGTTAGAAATAAAAAAAAGACTACTCCTGTTTCGACAAAACCAGGTATCTACTCATGTTTTGATATTGCATTTCATTGTATGCATCATGAAAAGACAGTTAATTTTAATTCCAATTTAAATAAATTTGCAAAGACTTAAAAGATCAATTGAAGCATAATAATATATATTACTCTAAGTTAGCAAAGCACTAAATTTACAAGAAAAATCCAAAATCCAGCTTGCAATCAAAATAAAGCTTTTAGAACATTCACAAAAATGACACAATTCAAGAGCATGAAGACTTGGTGGTGTGCTTAGGAACTAAAAAAAGAGGCTAAATTTTGAAATTACCATCTTGTCTATGCCCAGCCAAACAAAAAGACGGTAATACCTTCAATTTAAAAGGCAAATTGAACGGAGGCACTAAAGTGTCAAACGGAGGTATAGTTTGGGTACCGAACTGTCTGATTTTAAACATTGGGTACTAAAATGTCTTATTTGTGAAACATTGGGTACCATTGGAGGAATTAACCCTTTATGAATTAATCCGAAAAGACTATAATACCCTCAATTTTAACGGCAACTTTGACGGAAGTACTAAAGTGTCAAACGGAGGTATAGATTGGGTACCAAAGTGTCCGATTTTAAGCATTAGGTACCAAAGTGTCTTATTTGCCAAATATTAAGTACCATTGGAGGAATTAACCCAAAAAAAATTAAAAATTTGAGTTGTAACTGGATAAAATTTTCTTTTCCGATGGGGGGTGGGGACAACCCACTTGTCAAATTTTTTAAGGACAACAAGATTCGAAAATTTAGGAGTGCTCACCCATTATTGTCCTTAGTTTGGTCGCGTGTCTCATCATCGTGCTTTTTAGCTTTGTGCGTGACGAGAAGTTTAGAAAGAAAAAAAAGGTTAACATTTTATGAGCACGTTTTTCAGCCGACTGTTGGGAAAGTCCCTTTGATTGGATTGAAAATTGTGACTTCTTTTGTATTTTTGGATTTGAGGAGACCATTGCAAATTTCTTCCATTAGGAAACTACCTAAGCATATTCGCATGTCAATGGTCAGATGACAATATGAAGCGTTTTAATATAAAATGTAAATTGAGTACAAAGGACTAGAAAGAAAGAATTTGAGTCAAAGTAAATTAGGCTTCTTTTATATTATTTGTTTAAATTCTCAAGTCACGTGTGTATAAAAATCAGAAACTGAGTTGATACAATGCACGTTGAGTTCATTAGCTATTTATTTTTGTTTTGGCTAGATATGCAAAAAATGCAGTTTCCTTAAATTTAAGAGCTTGAGGGGTTTCTTATTTGGTAGGCAGTCCTCGTCCACGGAATGGTCCAACTATATACAAACAAATGATATATAAATTCTCAACATCTTGACCATTTGGTAAGGAAAATATTAAAGACCCGTAAAGTACACACATATATTGAATACATAATAATATAATACTTTATTTAACCAATAAAAATTAAGGAGCGTATCTCACCATTCTTTCTCTTTTCTTTGAATCATATCACATCATTGTGTATTCAAATTTTGTACATATTTTGTGTGTTTTTAGAATCAACCACTCATTTGGTAAACATATCATCAAAGAAGGGATACCTTCATTTTCTTCGTACACTAAACAAAACGAAGGACAAAAAGTAATGAATTTATAATTCAATAAATTAAGATAATTTATCTATACTTTGAGATCTTGAGTACGATTCTTTCACCATCAATGTATCTTCAATAAAATATAATACAATGATCAATTATTAAGTGCCTACAAATATGGTCGTAATGTGTAGCGTTCCCCATTTCGTATGAAGATGAAGAGAAATTTTAAGAATTGCTTGTTATCCAAATATCTTCAATGGTGTGAATATTAGAAGGAAATGCTATTAGTAGTACTTAGAATAGTAGGGATGGGAAACAAGGTTATGTGAAAACATGCATATGGCTTCTTGACTTGACTTGACTCCTAATTGGGTTCAGATGCATGTACAGCTTGGCGGATTCAGATGCATATAAAACCTTGGCCTCTCTGATCTCAGAAATTTTCTCAGGTCAGTCCTCGCGTAGAAAAAAGAAAAGTATACCTTGACTTAAATGTTTAGGACATTTCAACGAGGAAAGCTACAGTTGGAACTTGAACCTTGAAAGTTACAGCTTAGGAATGATGCCATGTCGATGAGCACTAACCATCTACACATCTACGCGACAATTGAAAGTAAAATTTTCAATCATATGCGATTTACCCAACGGTACTACCATTTCATCGAACCTAATGCCTATCATTTTGGGCATCGGGTCCACTTAGATGTTGGAAACCAAAAATGGTAGTACCGTAGTAGTCCGAGAGTAACTGTATAACATCACAAAGCAGTTAATCGTGCTCTTGGATTGTATTTGGGCCAAAATAGCTTATGAAATAGGAATTTGAGCATAGAGTAACATTAAGCAGCAACCTGGTAAAAACTACCCATTCATTCTCAACGTGATCACCCTATTTTCAGACAGAAGGATACAAAAGATGTGCACAGCACAATCAACAAAACCAACTTGAAGAAGCGACAGATACGAATTATTGATCTAAAGGATGATTACCGAAACATTCCATCCTATTTAACATTCTTCACACTTAACCACATGTCCGAGTTCCCTAAAACCCAAAAGAAAACAGAAAGTTACCAACTGCCTTAAAACCCCAGATCTAAGTGGCATTCAAAAAAGAGAGGCACGGCACACAGGCATTGGCATCATCCTTTTACTCCCACTAGCTTAAGCCTCAGCAAACCTACAACATAAACCATGTGATCGTATTAAGGGCAACTCGTAATTGACCAAATCACAAAGATGAACAAACAGCACTACTACACACAAACAACGTAACAATGCAAAACTTACCCAAGCTCGGAAAGCTTCTGATGAGCTATAGCATAATCAGCAAAGAACGCGTCTTCATCCTGAAATATAGGTTTTAAGAATCAGTACATGCAGCCAAGTACTAATTGAGCTCAAAGGTGCTAACTTTTCCATACTAAATAAACCACACACCGCAGCATATTTCTCAACAAGAGGGCGGAATACAGGGTCTTGAAGAAGAGCCTTGTCAGTTGGAAGCAGTAGAAGACCTTCCTTGTCTCCGGCCAGGAGTTCCCTGAAGAAACAAAGAACATTTTACATAACGTGTATAGCTCTATATAAATAAGTGTATCATAAAAGCAAAACACAGAACAAAACTCACTTGAAATATGAGTTATCAAAGATAAGGGGGTTGACCGTCCACGGTCCTTCAAATCCAGATCGCTCCTTGTGGCATCTTCCCTGCAACATACCATCACCATTGAGCATACAGGTTTCAACATTATACATCGACACTATAACAGATGTTTCGTGATCAGGTGCAATATCTTATCACATTTAGTTTAACCAAGGAAATCCAGAGCACAAGAGTTAACAAACCAGAGTGTGGCCACCAGAGAGCGCGACTATATCCTGGTCGCTGAGGCCCATGGTTTTGCCAAAAACATTCCTCAAGTGGTCATTACCTACAGCATTCAAACAGAACCGTTTAGGCATTCCCCAAGATGAATAATCTAAAACGACCAGACAGGATCATGCTGACAAATACTAACCCAAGGTGGCATCAGGAAGACGGCCTTCTGGAGGTGGCTTAGGCTTGTCCTGCACAACAAGAGAACTATCAATACAACAAGAGGATAAAGCAAATAAGGAATAGTACTAGCATATTCCATTGCATGAGTGAAATGCCAAACCACTTGATAAAAACAAAAGAAACTCATTGATTTGCAGTGACTTACAAAATAAGTATCAAACATGCAAGTTTTGCAAAAACAATATATTCAGGTACATTCGTATCCAAAACTACAAACCATAAGCCGTAGTAAACACTGAGAATTGCAAAGAAAAAGGACTGAAAACACAATGAGCTCAATCAATAGACATAAGGGCAATCCAGAACTGACCAATTGGAGCACCATAAAGCGAAAAGATAAAGACACAATGTAACATAGTATTAGCACCGAAAACAAGAATTCAAACGCAAAGCATGATTCAAGACATTCATTCCAATTCACCACCATTACAGCTTCTAAATTCTAATTGCGATATTCATGTACGAAGGCGAAAAATCAAAGCTTACTGACCTCTCTTCCGGGGTGGAAGGGGATATCAGGCCCTCCGGTGATCTCAACAGCAACCACTCCAGCCAACTACACACAGAATTCAAGCATCTAATCGAATCCGAATCCAAAAATGACCAACCAAAATCATCATTTCCTTAAAACAGAATCAAATCAAATCAAATTACCTGATAGAAGTCGGCGTAAGAGATGGTGGGGAATTGCTCCTTGATCGGCTCCAAGAGCCTGACGGCGATGTCGAGACCGGCGTTGGCCTTGTGAGCGAGCTCCTCCGGCTGCCTCATCGTTCCGAACGGCCCTCCGGTCTTGGTCTTCACATCAAAGGTCCCAGCAGAGTGCCATCTGCACCCGACCACACCCGATCAGAACCCTACTCCGATACAAACAAAGAGAGAAATCGCGAGAAAATGAGACGGGAGAAGACTTACGCGATACGGAGCATGAGCGGAGCGCAGTTCTTCTCGGCGATGAAACCTCTCAGCTTCCTCTTGGCCTTGTCGATGGCCTTCTCGTACTCCGCGCTCACGGGTGGGTAGCACTTCCCCATGGTCAAAAAAGCGTCTGCAAATTCCACAAAATTACAGGTCAGATCCGATTTTGAAAACGATCGGAGGGAAACCCTGGCGATCGAGCTAGGAAAACGAGGTCGTTTCGATCCGTACGTACCTTTTGAAATCTGGTGGTAGGTGATGAAGGAGAGGAGAGCAAAACCCTAGCGATCGATCAATGGACTGGCGTGAGTAGAGCACGAGCTCTGTGCTGAGGAAATGAGGAAGATATAGGGGTTGGGAGGAAAGAGAAGGTTCTAGTACTTTTATCTTGGCCGTCGGATTGTTTGCGATCTTGTGGTTGTGTTGGCGTTTGGGTTTTTGGACGGTGGAGATTCGTTTGGACTGACAGATTGATGGTGGCGATCATGGGGTTGGTGGCTGTTTATGGAGACTGTGGACAGTCAAGGGCAAGCGATTGGAGAAAACTTTCAGATTTTATGGGGTACGGCAGAAAAGATAGGTGGGCCTACTAGAAAAAGGTAATTTATGAGGAATTTGGAAATATTATCGTGTGGATTGACCCATATGCCCTTGGTGCGTTGGTCAAAGATGGAAAAAGGCATAATGATTTTCTTAGCCCATGGTTTTCATTGTTCTATGGTTTAGGGGGGAATGAATTTATCAACAATCTAATCAATTCTCATACACATCCTTGGTGTATGGAGAAGAATTTGGTAATGCAATTGTTTTGGAATGTCAATAATGTGTTTTTGGAGTATTTGATACTGATGGGAAATGTTATTGTAAAGATCACAATATGTGTAAGTAATTTGCAATTGTATTAGGTGATTTTATCTACACTCATAATTTCTTTTTCCCTATCTAATACTATATTTTTATCTTTGAAACTTCACAAATTATCTTCAAATGAAAGATAATATTTCATCAAAATTCCCTATCTATGACAAAAAATATAGTATTGGGTACGAAGAGATAATTGATGGAGGGAAATGCTTTATCTACACTCATTTATTTAATTTTCTCACTCAGTATTAATTTATGGTCATCGACATTTCCCAACTCCCCTTTAAAATTCAATAATTTATTCTCATACCCAACACTAATTTTTGTCACCAAAATTTCCAACCTGACTCGATCGACAGACAACTATCCTATCCTTTGTTCGGCAAGCCCTCCTCCTTCCACCACAAAGTTGTTCGAATATTATGAACAGAGCCAAAATAAAATCCACTTCAACCCTTTAACTATTGTACATAGCTAGGCCGTGATGAGTCCATGACCTAAAAAATTGTAGTTGCAGACACGTTTTAAATGTTACCATGCTCTACCTTGTTTCATGGATGGTGGGTGTCGCCGTACTGATTCCCTAAACTGATGGGTGTGAAAAGTAAACTCTAAGGGCGATACATGATACCATGCAAAGTTACAAAAAACTTGTTGGGTGGGAGATAAAATCATTGAATGTGAATAAAATCTCTCATGATGGATGTGGATTTAACCTTCAATTATATATACATTTTATTTTATGATAAAAGTGGAAGATAAAAACAACATCAAAGGCTAAGTAAGAAAACCTTATGTGTATATATCATAAACAACGACAATGATGATTGAGAAAACATATTAGAAACATTAATCAAGAGAGTACAAAATTGAAAATCAAATATATGAGTATTTTTAACTTGAACTTTTACGAAAACTGTAAATTTATTTTTCTCAAGCTAGAATGTTGATTATTGAGTGATAAAAATGTCATGATAAACGCAAAATAATCTGTTTTCTTCTAAAGGAGAAAATTATAATTTCTGTATGGGAAGACGATGAAGCGCAAACCTTAAAACAAGAAACCGCTTGGAGAAGGTCATACATGGCATGATTTCCCTAAGGCCATTTGTGTCATTTGTCCACCGTAAAAAGAGTAATAATTTCTCCGTTCGTGAAAAATTTCTTTATCCCAAGTGTGAACGCTCTCCGCTTCGGAAGATTCCATTCGCCAAATGATTAAATCACCCGGCGAAACAAAAGTATAAATATAACTCCTCTATTCTGATTGGTGGACGAAGGAGAGTGCATGTCCTCGCCTGCATTGTTTGTCGTCTCCGCTTTAGTTCTGCCAACCTCTATAACGATTGGTTGGCTTGGTTTCACAATAACCAATGATTTCACGCCACGTAGTTTAGCCGGATGGTGTGTGACAAACTGCCACGTTACAACAACCAGCATCGCTCTAACGGATTCGGCACCTTTATTGATGCACTGTTGGGTTATTTTTATTGTTATTTAATCACGATATAAAATTATTTAATAAAAAATAATTGAATCTGAAACCCTAATTTAATTACGTGGTTAAATTAGTTGTCTATGAATTTGGTATATGTTTTATACTGTTAGGTGAACGAATTATTTTGAATATTTATTTTTTTAAGATAATTTTTATTAAATAATTTATAAATGACTATTTCAATTATTTTACGTTATTTGATGATAAAAATTGTCTTAACACTGCCTCTCAGACTAACACCTAGCCTCCATGCACTACCCGGTTCGCACGTTGGATTGGAACAAAGAGTCAACATTATAGAATTCAACAATCAACAAATTTGGAATAGCAAAATCAATATTCTCATTCTTTCGACACAAAAATGACAGTTTTTAAAAAAAAAAAAAAAAAAAGAAGAAGAAGAAGAAGAGCTAGAAATACGGATGTAGGTGATTGCCGAATGGTGATAGGGGGTTGAACTTGAGTTTTAGATGCTATAGGTAAACTAATTCTTTTTTAATTGTACGTTCAAATTCGTGTTCATTAAAGAAGAAGAAACAAATTGTTTTCTAAGCATTTTTTACATGACTGTTTTCTAGTGGAAAAATTAAATAAGTTGGACTCCCGTTCGTGGCATATGTAATATGAAATGGAATATAATAAAGTTTCAAAAGTAGTGGCCATTTTATGGTCCCATAACCTAATCCTTTGACTTGGAAGAAAAGAAAATAAGCTCATGTGGGCCCAAGGATCGTTTCTTACTTAGAATTAGTAGCAATATCTCTATACATGAAATTGAAGCTCACACTAAATTTGAGTAAAATATGGAACATTTGTGAGGTTAATACGACTTCTTCTAATTTATGACTATCTTTTCATCATTTAGCGTTGTACCTTTTGCCTTTAATTTTCTACTAGCACATTTTCTATGTGGACAATTTTCACAAGCCAAACCCAGAGCCTTTTCACACTAAATGTATACCAAATCTTATATGGCTTTATTACTTATTGAGGCATTGCACACGAGACTAAACCATATGTAGAATGCAATGCAATTAGAAAATGTGATTTATCAGCTAGATTGAGAATGTGACTTGGGAATAGCATACGGCTTGGAACGGAATAAGTACAAGAAGACATAAAAACCGGTTAAAAATCACGCAAACCATCAAAGCAACATATCAAGAATATCGGTATCAAGGGCTATGCATAATGCATGCATTATACGTGTAAATTTGCAAGAATTGCAAGAATAATCATTGAACGAGTATAACAAGAAGATTCATTTTTCTACCGAGTCAAAGAGAGCAGATGAGATGAGTTATTAATTTTTACGATTGATTGAGTTTACTCATGTTCAGGTCATCTTGTGCACATATGACAGCGTAACGAGCCAGGGCCGAAGACCGGGTATGCCGCCAAAGGCCCAAAATGAATAATAGGTCCATCTGGAAATGCTTATACAAAATTTCACCTGCGTAACGTTTTCTGATATTGAGCGGGAATATGCCCAAAGACGACGTCGTAAGATGATCCCAACTGTGAAAGCCGCCGTGGCGCCGTCGCGACGGAGAAGGTGAAATTTGTGGCGGTGACCCACATTTCCTCTCGCGAGCCACCGAGGATTTGCCATAACTGATTGAATAGCAGATTATCGAATTGTTCAATCTCCGCCTTTCTGCATTTGGGCCGTGGAAACTGGTGCGTCACTGCTTTTATTTTGTGTACCAATTCGTCGAAAATCCGAGCTTTGAATTATCAGAATTTCAAATTTGAATGATTTTCGTTTATGCTGGTTAAAAATGCTACCATTTTTAATAAACTGAGGGAAACTCGAAGAGATTAGAAATTGTTAAAAATGCTACCATTTTTAATAAACTGAGGGAAACTCGAAGAGATTAGAAATTTTTGGATTCATTTTACTTTAGTCGCAGATTATTCTTTTAGGTATGTTTATAGATGCCTTGTAATATATTTGTTCTCATAAACTTTCTTTTGAGGAGATAATGGAACTAAGATACAAAGGCAGCATGAATTTTAAGAGTTATCGTGGAATTTAGCGGCGTAAAATGTGATTATGGTAGTCATCATGAAAGTTGTGTAGGCAATGCTGTTGTTAGAAGTCACTGGCGGATCCAAGGGTGGTCCTCGATGGTTCGGCGACCACCCAAAGATCTGAAAACCTCCATGAATGAAGGAGGCGTGGAAGAAGAAGAACAGGGCGCTGTACACGCAGGACCACCCAAGGTTTTCAAAATCTCCATGGATATGAGGAAGGGGCACGGGGAGAATTCAAAAAATTAAAACAATTGGACGAATGGAAAGAATTGGAGGCGCCGGGCTTTACAATAAAAGTCCTTTTTTTAAAAGAGTGGGAGATCAAGTTGTCATCTTGGGGCTGAAAGTCTTCTATAATAAAAAAGACAAAAATTTAAAGAACAAAAGCCATGGCCCGTGTGACCCCAACATCCTCCAATTACCCACAAAAAGCCAAAACTTTGGACCCCAAAATTTCAATTTTTTCTTATTTTTCTGTGTCTCCGCCGTCCACCTTCCCACAGGCGCTACTGCGCCCATAATATCCCTGTATATGACATCGATATTAATCATGTATGTTCATATATATTTGCTCACAAAGTAATTTGGTGGAGAAAGGACTTTATAGAGCATATAACTATGTCTATTTGTTGCTTACTGCATTGCATCAGTGTAGAGATTATTTTCTACTAAGAATATTGTGAAAACTCAATTTTGTAACAAAATGGGAGATAGTAGCTGAGAGTAATAGCTTAGTTGTTTACATTGAAAAGAATATTTTCTCTTGTATAAAAAATGATGCTATACTGCAACATTTTCAAAATATATCAAATCGTGCGTCGCTTGGAGACTGTTATGTATTTGATTTTGAACTATATTATATTTTTCTATTTTATAAGTTAATTTGGATCAAAAAATTTTATAGACATTATATATTAGGACCACCCAAGATTTGGGTCCTAGATCCGAGAAGTTGAATTTTTTTCACCTTCATTGACTATGCTCATAGGCCAAAATCAAAACTACTATGTTAGGATCCGAATATAACCTTCTACC
The DNA here is from genome assembly GCA_033992175.1 of Spiraea crenata. Taxonomy (NCBI): domain Eukaryota; kingdom Viridiplantae; phylum Streptophyta; class Magnoliopsida; order Rosales; family Rosaceae; genus Spiraea; species Spiraea crenata. Next base: position 7,552,809 of record JAVBHV010000022.1, read on the forward strand.
ACCTGTATAACCTTCACTCTTTATATGTCATTGTCTCTCCTGTACTAACATTCTTGCTCAATTGACATGGATCAAAGATGTACAGTTTCTTTTTAAATTGACGTGATGAGCGTGCAATGAGTCTTGGTCGACTCACTAGATCAAACCTTATGGTTGTTGTGCACTGGATTGAATCGTTCTTTTTTGTTATGGGGATCAGCATTTACTTTAAATTTTATGGTGCCCATGTTACATGTTTAACCCATCCCCCCTGAACCCATCTCTCATTTGTCATTTATAATTCTCTGATAAGTACATAGTTCAAGTCTTTCTTGACTTAGATCTAAGGATATCCGATATAGTCATCTTGAGTCGCGTTTGACAAGTAATGTGACCATACCACTTATCTCTTCATCTGTAATTTATGCCTCTTTACTTATCCACTCGAGTGTCTTACTCTATGTAGATTGTCTTCACGGTGGGCTGTGAAACCACAGTTGTAATTGCACCTTAACCTACAATGCTGTGGTGTTTCAAGTAAATTTGTAAGATTTCTTTTGCATACTTTCTTTGTTCAGTGATGCATTTGTGAATGGTAAACTGTGACCTAAAATTCCTAATCTGAACTGGTTAGAGTGACCCTTATTCATAAATCTCTTGTTGTAGTTGTTAATAACTCGTGCATGTATTTTCTGGAAATTAGCTATAAAGCAAATAGTTGTTTCAGATGTTGAGGTAGTTGATGCAAATCTGAATATTGAATTTCTAAGTTTTGCCTCTCATTGCCATATGTTTATCTGGGTGTTCTCAATCTAAATGTTGAGGTACTTGCTCATACTGGAAAAAGTTCTCATTGCTCATGTATGCTTATGTTTCAACAGGGAAGATATTTGAATACCAGTCATTGGGGATTCGTCGAAGCTGCCTGATACTTTACCGTATCTAATAAGTGATGCAGAGGAGAAAACGAAAGAAAACTTTAGACTCCATCTCATCGTGGCAGCTAGCTTCAGTGGAAGTTGTGATGTTGTGCAAGCAATGGCGGAGCCAAGATTCTTCAAGCAGGGGAGCGGATTTTAGAAGGTTAAGTGTTCTAAAAATAATTCGCACACCCATATTCAAGGAATTAGATTTTGGTAACTCAAAATTACGGAAATTTCGATAAAAATTTTGAGATATAATCTATTACGGTCAAATTTTCACAAAAAAGATGAAAATAATGACAATTTTTTACTGAAGCTAGTCAGAGATACTCTCATTTTTCTCCATCTGCAGAAGCTCAAACTGTCTCCGTAAAGTTTGCAGCCGCACCTTCTTGACCTTGTCTCGCCCCACATAGCACTTAATCAAACAATCCCATGCCTCTTTTGACGTAGAAGCATGTGCAATCTTCTCGTATACTTCCGACTCGATTGCTCCTTAAATATACATGAGGGCTCTGCTATCCTTCTTCCTGTTTCTGATCAATTCTTCCCTCTGTTGTTACGTGAGAGTTGCTTGGTCTCCAAGATTTGTGAACCCGTCAATTACGACATTCGTGTACTCCAACTCTTTGAAGAAAAGCTCCATCTGCGATCTCCAATGCTGGAAATTCGCCTTCCCGTCGAATTTTCCGACTGGACATTGTGAGAACTCATTCTTGTTTGCTGCCATTCTCACACCACCGGGTAACTTCCTCCACAATTAGCTCTAATGCCAGATGTAGAAAGCAACAAATAGACACAGACAGAACAACCACTTGATCAAAGAACTCAATAATCAAGGAAGAAGATAATTTAGGAGCAATAGAGATGTCTTCCAATATCTTTTAATCTTACTCAAAAAGTACAAAGATTTGGAGCATATATAAAGCTGCGGAAGACCAAGGAGACAGACCTAGAGACTTCAACTTAGGGAATACAAAAGGGTAGCACGCTCCTTGAAACACAAAAAAGCAACTAATAGATCATCTAGACTATTAAAAAAAAAGACTATTCTGCAGCAGACTAGATTTTGGGCTAAGATTTGGGCTTGGTTTAACTTCCAACAATATACTAGACATATCTACTCTACAAATCCACATGCCAAGTCTGATTCATGGCCAATCAGTATTGCCATGAATTGTTGTCCAAAAGCTCGTGATCATTAGTCTACATGCCAAGTCTGATTCATGGCCAATCAGTGTTGCCATAAATTTTTGTCCAAAAGCTCGTGGTCGTCACTGAGTAATGATTGATAGGGAGAGTATTGACCAGCACCAAGTGCAGCAGTATGAGGAAGCTCCCCGAACAATGACAGTTGCACCCCAAGAAATTAATTCATGTAGTTAAGATCTTCGTAACCACTAGCAGTCGGGAAAGCATCAGACCAGTTGTCAAATGCAAAAGTGGGCTGGTTTTCAGGCAACTGCTGCTACTGGAACAATGGCTGCTCTTGTCTTTGCGATGCATTAGAACAAATGGTGTCTATTGCCACTACTACATCAGTACCACAACCACTCACCTATGAATAAGTGTCATTGTCAAGTACCACAAGGCTGCTATCAAGTTCGAATGGATTAGGAGTTTGTGTTTCATCAGCATCAGCATCAACATTGTAGTTTATTATTTCCCCCATTGACAATGGTGGCTTTAATAGTAGCCCCTTCAAGTCAGCCAAGCTCAATCCCATAGGACATTCTTGATCATCCAAGTCGAAGCCAGTAACTTGATCATCGTGGGTGAAGCCTGTTGGATCAGAACCAGCCTCAATGGCCATGATAGGATTATCCATGGAATAATTATTCAACTGCGATGAGAGTGGTTCCTGATCGTCACAGACCAACTCTGATGTGGGTGTGGTTCATGTTCATCATCAACAAAAAAAATTGGCCTTTTCATCTAGGGTTGTGCTTCTTTTCTTGCCCTTTTCTTGGAGGGTTGAGGTTTTGGATTGCTTCTCTTCTTTGTGAGTGGCACACATGCCCTAGTGGGGGGCTCAGGGCTCTTTCTAAGCCTACAAAGCACAATCATGGGGTTGGATTGCTGATCATACAAAGTACCACCAAGACTGTACTCCTCAAGCAACCACTGTCCATGATGCTCATCGCCCCTCATCCTTTTCATTCTCGAATCGAAAGTGGCCTTTCTATCCGAGCACATTTCTCTCAGGATCTTTAATATCCTTGGTGGTGGCAGCACTCCAAGTCCCACTGGACTCAATTTTCCAGTTGATTCGCTTGCCGCTAACCTTCTTGAGCGGCGAGAAGAAATACAAATCTTGATCGATGAGGAAATTGCCCCCAAACTCGTCCCACAACTCCCAAGGCTCTTTCTTTCCCTAGAGATAGCACTCGTGAAGAACAACCCTGTACGCCGCCATCACCGGACCTCGAGTCACCACTTTTCTGTACACGAACGAAACCAACTCTTGATCCTTGGGTTGGAATCGGAAACCTGTCTGATCCGGAACCACGTCGATATAGCCAACACGATGATTCACCGTCCTTAATTTTCTCGAATTTTGTTTTTTTTTTTCTTACATTTTGTTGTCGAAGGAGGGGAAGAAGATTGATTACAGCATATTTTGTAAGCGGCGTGGAGTGATTGTATAGTAGAGGAAAAAGTGACTGTAGGAGCGTGTAATCTGCCCTATATAAGTTTGCTCCCCTCATCTGCACTGTTAGATATAATCCCATCCAACGGATGCAAGTGCCTGAGCGTGTGCTACAAGCCTTCACTCAACGGCTGTATTACGTAAATTTCCTATTTTGCCCTCTTTCTTTTGGACAATTCTTGGCTGCTGAGGGGTGTGCAGCCAAGGGCTGCTGTTTTGTTTCAGTTGAGGCTTCTCCGCTTACATGCGTCATAATCAGAACCATTCATTTTATTCATTATTTAGCAAAGATCATCTTTGCAAAAAATCAATCAAATATGAGACCATTCGGTCATCTAACTTTGGGGAACAAATGAACGGTACAATTAAATGTCAAATTAACAGCATATATGTTTGTTCCATTTAGATAACTCGAACGACCTCAGATTTGATTAATTTTTTGTAGAGATGATCTTTGTTAAGTAATGAATAAAATGAACGGTTCCGATCATGATTTATGTAAGCGAAGAAGCCTCAACGGGAAGCAAAACAGCAGCCCTTGGCTGCACACCCCTCAGCAGCCAAGAATTGTCCCTTTCTTTTTGTTTCGAGGAAATAGGAAATAATACAATGGACTTGGGCCCTTCAAAATGGCTTATATCATCTTGGGCCCGACTTTAAGAGTGGATCCAAACCCAGCCGGGGTCCGGTCCCCTTTCGTTCATCGAGATCAAGTGAAGAAAACCCAGCTTTCTCGCTTTTGCAGAGAAAATTTTCAAGAAAAAAAGAAAATCGAACACCCAAATTCACGTACGGCATGATCAGCGTTCTCGCCCAGGTAATTACCAAATTTCCATACACAAAAGTTTCAATTGATTCAATGTTTTTTGGATTAACAATCCCAATTTGATAATGGGCACAGGAGCGTTTGCTAGGCGCTGCGCTCGGAGCCGTATTGACGGGGGTCGTCGTTTTCGAGCAGCGAAGATGCATCTACACCTCCATTTCTGGAACCAAACCTCAATCTGTTGCTTCTCATGTAATCTCCAAACTCTGATTTTGGTTCTTCGATTTCTGAAACCCTAGATTTAGGCTTAAAGTCTTAATCTTGTTGCATTTCTGTGATGACATGGTTTGTCAACCGACATTGCAACCTAACCATATTATCTAGATAATGAGGCTATGTGAGTAGTGAGTGCAAAGATTGTTTAATCACTGTAACGGGCTTGTTAACTCGAAAGAGGTTTTCTTTTTTCATCTTTGTTTTTCTGAAAGCTCTACATTTTTCTTTTACATGGGGTGCTGTAACAATGCAGAACTACATTGTTGTATACCGAGGTGATAGCTGTGTATGATAGCGATGCATAAATTATAAACACCACCGAGGTGATAACATGTACGAAAGTTCATAGAGTAGGAAATGACAATCATTTCATTGGACTAATTATTCTATTGGGTAGATAGCTGAGGAGTGGGTTGGGAACACTTATAAACATCAATTTATCACAAATCAGGGTGTGGGATGGCCTATTGGTTGGGACATTCACTAATTGAACAATAGCGACACAAATAAGCTTCTTCTTGAAGAATGAACTGTCTTTTAGGAGTATGATAAATAGATAAGTTGTGCATACTAACCAGTTGGGATTATCTAGGTACGGTTTGGAAAGCAATAACAGGGAGGGAGTTGTGCTTATTGTGTTGTACATTATAGGTATAATTGTTTCTTTCACATTATTCATGGTCACTGCCAGGTACCATTATTCATTGTTGATTGCAGTAATAATATTGTGGTAAATTCCAAAACTGAACCTTTTTCCTTTCTGTAAATACTGGTTTCCATTTTCCGATATTACTCAAATGAGAATTCTGGATTTGTAAATATAATGGTACAAAGGTAACAAAACAATTAGTAGAGAAGATGGGTAGTTTTTTTTTTTATATAAAAGAAGTTTTACCACCTCTGTACGCACACTTACCCTACTAATAACTATAGTAGTGAGGGACAAAGCTCTTAGTTCATGAAAGTTGAAGTATAGAGAAAGTGAATGAGTTTAAGAATCTTTTTGGTTGGGCAATAGATACAGAACAACTTTTCAAGTGAGGTCTTCAACTTGTGACATATGAACTTCAGTTATGCCTTTATTCAATAAAAGTGGGAATGGGGAAGAGAAAATCAATTTGTAGTCATTTTTTCAGATGGTTGGGTAGTACATTTTCTGTTGTGGTTGGAGTTAGTGCCTTTTTCTTGATCTTCTTAGGTACTGCCTTTTGCATATGGTCTGCTTAGGTACTGTCTTTTGTATTTGGTCTGCTTAGGTACTGCCTTTTGTATATGGTCCGGTTAGGTAGAGCTTATATAGCAAAAGTTCTACCATCCTGTACACCTTTCAATTTATTATTTGTGAGGGAAAAAGCTATTAGGTCATCAAATTTGAAGAATATACGAGGAAGTCATTATGCATACAAATTTACAACCTTTATTGGTCGGGAAATACTTTTAGAACACGACCTTCCAACTGAGGTTGCGAATTTTGGACTTTTGCCTATATGTCATGTACTTATCCTATTTGGCTTGTTTCAAAGTGTGTAGCAAAGAATTTTACTGAAGTTACTGAAAAGCTTGTATAACGTTGAGTGAATGTTCAGTGGATTATTAAGTTACTAGCTTGCAGTACTTGAACTCTAGTCTCTAATAGTTTCATCTTTTAAAACTCTGCAGATTAGCGAACCCATATTTGGAAGAAAAGCTCGTGCAGAGTTTGCCCACCATTGGAACAAATCCGTGGACCAGACATTTCGACCTCTGATTGAGTCTCTTAGCCAATCTGGATGGTAGATACATTTGATTAACTGCACTGCAATGTATGGAAGTCTATCCTCATGGCATTAATTCATGCTAAACTAAACTTTCCCTTCATTGATAAATTTTACTGAAGTTACCGAAAAGCTTGCATAACTTAGAGTGAATGTTCAGTGTTATTAAGGTACTAGCTTGCAGTGCTTGAACTCTAGTCTCTAATAGTTAAATCTTTTAAAACTCTGCAGATTAGCGAGCCCATATTTGGAAGCATAGCTCGTGCAGAGTTCGCACTCCATTGGAACAAATCTGATGACCAGACATTTCGACCTCTGATTGAGTCTCTTAGCCAATCTGGATGGTAGATACATTTGAATAACTGTACTGTACTGTATGGAATTCATGACATTAATACATGCTAAATTAAACTTTCCCTTCATTATTAGATGTGTTTAGCAATCAGAAGGCAATAAACTTTGGCCATGATTTCAAGGGCATAATATTTTGCTCACAATGTCTGTCTTAGCTTTAGATCTTGCGAAGATGATTGCCTTATTCTTCATAATATATAAGTTAACCTTGGGAAACTCATCATGTGCCAAAGGTAAAATGAATATTCGGACCAGAAGGTTTTGGCTCAGATTGCCAAACAACCTACATGTAATTCTTTTCTTCAATTGCGACAATTGGAAGTTACTCCATAATCGTAGTTTAGTTTAGGAATGCCTATCATGTTCTTTTGAAATAGAGGATTCTAGCTCAAGGGTAGAGTATTGTATCTTCACACTCGTGATAAGAGCTCGATGCGGCATTTTATTCAAGCGTAGGCCTAACTTTTAATGTTGTGGAAGACTTAGCATTGACAGGAGACCCAGGCAGAATGATGTAGGAGGTTGCTTCATATTCGTTGATGTCTTTTGATACTGACGAGTTTACTTGCAGGGATTAATAAAAGAGAGAAAAAAAATACACAGCAGTATGTGTAACAAGATAGGAAATCACCTTTAGTCAAAATTTGTTACAAATTCAGCTGGCAGGTAGTGAGAATTAGCCAGCCTTTCTGTTCACATTTACATTATATATATCAGACATATATTCTCTACTCTATGAATCCCACATGCCAAGTCTGATTCATGGCCAATCAGTATGGATCTAAAATGGTTTATGAATTAGGTCTTTGGAAGTTTCTATTCATTTTTACTGTCTTTTTGCTGTGTTTGTTAAAATCTTTTACACTCAACATACGCACCTGCACTCTAACCCACAATTTGAGCTACGATGACAGTAATGTCATCGATCTTTCCCCCGGAATAGTCAAATCACGCCTTCTGAGCTCCTCTCGAGAAAGGGCTATCGAATTTATCATCCTTCAGTGCTGGAGTGCTATCTCAGCTGTCTAGGATGCTAAATCCTGACTATTCGCAGTTGCCTGGAGAATTTCCTCAATCTGTTCCTGGTAGATGTTATCCAACAACCAAGGATTAAGATTAAAAAAAAAAAACAAAAAATAAGAAATTTTAAAAAAAAATATAATTATTAAAAATTTAATTTTTAAAAAAAATCAAAAAATACCAAATTTTAATTTTTAATATATAATATTTAAATTTAAAAATATATTTAAATTTTTTAATAAATTTGTATCATTTAATTATAATTTGATTATCTTTGTTATTTTTTTATTTCTTTACTTATCTCACCTCTCCCTCCCTCACCTACCATAAACAAACAAACAAACAAACAATCTTATTCTTTCTTTTTTTTTACTTTTTTCCTCTATCCTCAACCATATATCATACCAACAAACATATTTTTTCATTTCTCCTCCACTTCATCATCTACCACTTCACCCTTTCCTTCTAATCAATATAACCTTTTTTCCTTTTTAATATTTTTTTTCTTCATTTTAAATACTATCTACAATTACCAACTCACATCTAAACTCCAAAAAAATATAATAAAAATTATAAATATAAAATAAAATATAAATAAATAAAATTTAAAATTCATTTAATTTATATTTATATTATTCTTATTCATCACTCTTATTATATTTTACATTTATTATAATATATTTTTTATTTTTATTATTATTATATTTTCCGTATTCCACAATATATTTAAGATATTATGTTAGATAGAAATAAAAAAATAAAAAAAAATCAAAAAAAAAAAATTACAAAAAAAAAAAAAATCCAGCAACCCATCAGTACCCATCACTACTGTGTCTCTGGGCAACATTCCCTCCACCGCAACTTTGTTGGCCTTCTTGGGACGGTCGTTGATCTTGCCGCCGTTGCTCATCTGATAAGGACAGTTGAAACTGTGTTGTTGGGGCAGAGATTGGAACATCATCTTGCTGTCCCTAAACACCATGAACCCGCTGTCCCCAAGACCATCTTCATCGTCGTTATGGTCTGTGTCCTGTCATCGTCATTATTCTTGGCGCTTGTGTCTCGCAACAACAGCAGAGATTCGGCAACAGTTTCATCGTCTTCGGTTATTTCTTGATTGTCACGGCTTTTACTCAAAACTCACCCAGCCATTGAAAGTACGCCCGAACCCCAATTGTTCCAGACGATCAGGGGAATCCAGAGATTCAACCCTATCCTGCTCGGATAACATCGGCATGATTGAATTATATATATTCAGAGAAAACAGAGAGAGCCAACGAATTGAAAGTGCGGATGAAGTATTGAGTGAGCGCAGGGTTGTGTTCTTCGTTTTTAACTTTCCAGAATTGGGAGTTTCCTCGTCGAACTAGGAACATATGGTGGTTCCCTTCCCTCGTCGAACTAGGAACATAGGAACATTTGAATTGGGTTCTTTTCCTTGTCGTAGTTGGATTTGTGAATTTAGTCACCGTTACTATGTGGGCAGCTATCACAACTTCTATTTGAATTGCTTTTGCGGCGTTTATCCGAACTCTTTAACAATTAGTGGAAACTGTGTATTAATGACATGCGTGAGTACAGTAACCGATCTGAATTAGTATGTTTATCTCATTTGGATGTAAAAATTTCCTTTCCCCCTAACTCCGTTTAACCCGTTAATGAACCCGTCCGTGTCTTTGAGCTTCCCTGTGTATACAGCATTACAAGCTTTTCTAGAAATTTTAAACCCTTTTGACAGATACCAACTCTAAAAATAAAATAGTGAATTAATCGGATAGAAAATTAGCAACTATATTTCATTTTTGGTAAAAAGAAAAAAATAACAACTGTTTTCCTAAGCATACAACAAATCTAACTAAGCTGTGATGATGTTAATTGGAAATTTTGATTACAGTGAAGAAAATACTATACTGCTTGAAGGATCAAAAGCAACATAGTATAGCTTCCTTACATTCACATCCAGCACTTGATCGATAGATACTTATATAGCATACAAGCTCTCAGCTATAAGAGTTAACTGGATGTTGATCGTTAGCAACCTCTTCCTCTGGAATGCCTCCGCCTATGCTGAAACGAAATCAAGGCCTCCACAATTTCAGCTTCTCCAGAACCAGGCCGAAGTGCTGCTTCCATGCAGGCCAACTGCCACAACAAGAAGTTGCTGACTCTGGAATGATCATTGATTTGTATTGCTAGATCACAGTAGGGGAAACTCGGTACAGCTAGTTTCCAGCTTTCTCAATGAGGCTTTCATTGATTACGTCAACTTGAATAAGGTCATCTTTCACCTTCTGAGAAATCCACTATAGCTCACTGTCACAATAATCTAGTATCTAAAGTTGTCGCTCCTATGCATCACTTACGAGTTTGGGGAGCTTTGGCAAATCCCTGATGAAAGATTTCTAATAACATCTCTGTCAAACAGAAATATCAAGAGTATGAGTGCCACTACATTGAGATTTGTACCTAGTAAACTAGATAAAAAGTTGCATGGAGTGATGAGCGACAAAAAGAAAGAAGTTACACTAAATCTGAATCACCTACAGGATTCAATCTACAATGTTACCAAAATGAAATCACTCGATTAATTGAGTTGATTTGGCTATTTTTGACCTCACCCCAAGAGGGCTATGTACTCAATTCATGTTAACCAATATAAGAGCAAAATTGTTACCACAAGCTCAAAGTAGCAAAGGAAATATTTTGAAGGCATAAATGATGACTAAATAGTCATAACCTTCTGCCATATAGCTTCTTCTATTGAGATCACGAGCTATTAGCTCTATTTTTATGAAGCCGAATCCTGAGTTTTTTCCCCTGTTCTCCTAAAGCAATCTATTTAGAATTGTAGTGAGATTTAGCGCGTCCATCAAAGCATAGTTATCTTTCTATTTAGGTATGGCCTGTATACTGAATTTTGACTCAAAACCTCCCTAGAAAAAGCGAAGACTAGGTTTAAGAAGACCAAATGTTCATTGACACACATAGATATACTTTTTCTTATGAAAACACAGAAAAACTATGTAATAAATCTTTTGTGAGCTGCACAATCTAAGATGTTACCAAGGTATCATAAAACAAGAAAAAATTTACCACCAAATGATCTCGCCCTTTCAGCATAGTCACCGGCGTTTAAAACTTAAAAGAAAAGGTCAAATTATAGGCAGATCCAGAATGAATCACACATCTATCAGACCAAAACTAGAGTAGAAACTCCATTGTCCCTTCTTAAAAGAAAAGGTCAAATTATAGGCAGATTCAGAATTGAAAAGTCAGTTCAAAGTTTTCTTTGTTAATAATTGGTTAGGGAAAGAAGATAATAAGTTAACTGGAAAAATCTTGCAGATTTATGAGTATATTACAATGTTCACCACCTAGTGATTTCACAATCCTAGAAAGTTTTCACAAATATGGTTTATAAGGATAAGAGGATTTTACCTTGAACACCCATGGCTGCCAAAGAACCTTTTTATAGGGCAACAAAGCAGGACCTACTTCATCTTCAGACAGTAAATCAACTATCAATGCCGGCATTGATGCATCAAAAACCCCTCTCAATCATTTTTTGAGTAAGTATCATCGCCTTTCTCCTCCTATCTGCACAACACCCTTTCTCCTCCATTTCTTTAAGCAACTTTTTTGCTTAACTATCAGGCTGTTCATGCAAAATCCATTTATCATAATAACATATGACCTGCCATTAGGTTCAAGTCCTTGAGATGATTCACCGAAAAGATCCCTTTGCACAAACCATCAATAAGTGTGTTGTAAATCACAAAATCAGTTCCAACTTCTTGCCTTCCATAACTACCTTAGAAATTTGCTGGTTTTGCATATGTACGAGCAATTGGAACTTGGATAGAATCTTTCATCTTGGACAACAGCTTCTGAGCATCTTGTATTCTCCTCGGTTTGCAAAGACAATCCTTACAATGTCTATTTCTTAATATGTTATAACTAACATCAACTATGTAACCCTTGCTCAGTGTGTTCCAATACTTTTTTGGCCCACTCCATTTTTCCTCACAAACAATAGCCGTCCTTAAGCGGACTTTACCTGAGCTTACAAGGTTCAATATCTCTTTTAATCAACAATTCAACCACGCTTTTCGATTCCCCAACCATCCTTTCTTCACAAGTATCTACTAAGATATTAAATATAAAGATTTTTTTTACTCACCATTTCATTCAACAGACTTGTAGCAAACTCCATGAATTAAGGAGTTATAGGTAACAAATCTAGGGCAATAGTGATGCTACCTATGAAAGCTGTTGATTATGAGTGGTGAAGGTAGTGACTGTCGGGTTTAAACCAAATTGAAAGAGCTTCCAAGGAGGGATAAGCTAAACCCCATTTGGTTCAGATGCCAATTCCCAACAGACCCATTTTGTTATACAGAGAAATTACGGCCGAATAGTGTTTTGATTTTGCAACTTGAACCAAGATTTGATTGAAAAGAACAATACAAGGCAAAGGTCGCTTTTGAAGCATTTGGTCCAACCGTTTGGAGGGATCCTCAGGATCTGTGACTATTGGCTTTGAATTCGAGGGTTGAGAATGAAACGAGGCTAAGTAATTGTTGACAAGAAGAACAACAGGGGAGTGAATAGAAGGCATACCTCTGCTGCAAATAGGAGATAGGGTTGTCTTCATCATCTTTCAACATCACAGCGTTTCTCTGCCTTTTCTTTTATAAGGCGGCGTGCATAAGTAGAGGCTCAGGTTAACAAGCAAAAAAAATCTACTACCCTCATATCTTTGGATAAATTCTACCCACCCTCTTAGCACCCGCTTAAGCGGGTGTCAATTTACTTTTTCGATTTGTATTTTTATTTTTTATTATATTAAATTTTATATTTTAAATATAAAATTTTATTTTTATAAATTTATTTTTATTGATTAAATTGAAGTAAATTTAACTTTCTATTGTACAAGGGTAAATTTGAAAAATACGAATTTAACCATGGGCATACCTATTATTTTTATCTAAACTAGATTTTTTAGTAAACCTTTTTTTTTTTTTAATTCCAAATAAATCACACCCGATTTTGAACATGACTACACATATACATTGGGTTTTCAACATAAAAGAATTGGCCATGTTAAATCTACGAACCCAAAATCCAAAATTTTTCTTGAGGCGTGTTCGAATATCCTCACCCCAATTTCATTTCTATCAAAAGATTAGGAAGAGAAATACACATCACCAAACCATAATCGCTGGAACATGCAAAATCCAATTGAGAATTTTTTGCAAACAGAGCAAATAAGGTTCTCATTTCATTCAAAACAGTCACATTTTCGAATTGCAAGCAAAATAAACCTGGAAACAATTCTCATTGTGTAACAATCGAGTAAGGAACTTGACAAGTTTCAAGTTGATTACAATGAAAGAAATATAATGACTCAGTACAATGGAAACTACTTCTGTTGTGTATCAGAAGCAAGACACACAGGTTGTTAAAACCGCAACAACTTTCACAAGGTTTTCCGTAGCAGGGCGTCGTGGACTTATTAACAAACGAGAGAACCCCAGAGACTATCTTGGACATTTTGGTCATGAGTAACTTCAGAAGCATATGCCTAAACCGACTGACTAAGGCATTTCACAGAGAAACATAAGCAACTGGTGAAACAACTTTCTGAGACCTGTGAGATCATACTCGGTGAATACTCTGGCTAGCTGCATTGATACTTTCAGAATAAAATTTCCATTATTTTCACCCACTTCTCAAAGTCTCCAATTTCCTATGAAAGAAATAGCATCACCCACAAAAGAGATAAATTGTAAACACATCGCATTCTTCAAAGAATTATATGCAAAAGATCAAAAAGAATAACAAATGATGTGTTCGACATATCTGTGACAAGAATTTTCCGACACAGCTATTTGCCGAAAAGAAAAACAAACAAGCTATTCTAGGGGCAGTGGCATGACACACTACCATGAGAATTATGTGTACATAACCCCGAAAGTTGTGTAGGTTGTATTAAGTAGGGACTGGAGTTCATGTTTCTCAAAGATAATGAAGTTTACTATTACTTTTTATTTACATGTAAACCAACCTCAGTGGCAGTATTTGATTGAACCACGAACTGGTGGAAAGCAGTCCACGAATTTCAAGCTAAATGTGTTCCACTCTTGCAACCTACCATCCAAAACTCGGCGACACACACCACCTTTATAGTTGCACCGTTATTGCCTTCTCTGCCATGTTCAGTCAGATTCCTCATAAGTAACTAGTCAAAACTTATTCATTCCAATAATAAAGGTAGCTTTTGCAACATAAAGTCTATAACCCTAAGAATCATGTTGAGGGGACTGACCAGTGAGCCTGTGAATTCTGGGTAGAGCAAAGAATCTTCTAGATCTTGGGAGGATGCCATGTGCTATTGGAAGAGGAGTTGGTGAAACATTCTTGGCAGCAAGTTCTTGGAGAGTTTAGTTTGCTGATTTGACAGCACTATTTGAGGTTGGCTAAGATATTACTACTCACAAAAAATAATCTTCAACCAAATAGCAACGGCCGTGATCTTCAAACTAGATGTAATGATTCATTGGCCTAACTTTGATACTAAAAGAAGCAGAACTTTCAGCTTTTTATCTGCAACCATAAAGGAGTCATTGGATCAGAGTTATTCAAATCCAGTTGAGCAAGGTAAGCTGCAAATTCAAAACTAGAAATCACTCCAACAGTATAATTCCCTATTCCAACAGGTAGAGACTCGACCTGTTTGCATAGATAAACTTTCAAATTCATTTAATGTCTACAAGCTTCATAAATACACTTAGCTAAAAGGAGCATATGAGAGACTGATAACCGACAATGAAATAAGTACAGTAAAAGGTTATGTAGACTGACTTATAGCACTTCTTATAGATATCTAATTTGACGGATCCACCCATCAACAACCAATACAGAAGAATTCTACCACACCAGTTACCAACCACATATAGTTAGACAATAGCGTGGCCTAGCAATAGGAGCAGTTGATAGATTTATGCTAGATAACACAAAAGTAAACAGAAGATGTATTTATGATCCATATACCAGAACTGAGTACGGGCATTCGAATCTCCATAGTCATCTTCAAGTACATATAGAAGCTTCCTGTAAGCTTGTCCATTCAGAAGGTCTTTCTCTTGGAACTCCTTCAACAACCTCATTGCGTCGTCAGACCTTCCTTTTCGGCAGATTTCATCAAGTACTGTCTTATAGGTAATGAATTCAGCTGATCTTCGCTTGTCAATCATCTCCCACAAATACTTCACTGCCTCCTCAACCTCTCCATTCAGAGCCATAGCACTCACAATTGAGTTGTATGATTTACTGCTCGGTATAAACCCTTTACCCTTCATTTCATTGCACAACTGCTTAGCATTGTTTGTTCGGCCTTGGGAACATAACCCATGAATGAGATAATCATAGGAAAATGAGTTTGGCAGGCAGTTATAGACCACACCCATCTGATGGAATATTCGAAGTGCATCATTGACATGAAGGGAAAGTACATACCCCTTAATCATAGAATTCAAAGAGTGAATATCAGGTTCAATCCCATCATGCACCATTTGCCTAAACAGACACCTGGTGGTCTCCATATACATGTGATTTATGTACGAATTAGATCCTCTGCTCAAAAATGCTGTGAAAAGAATATTGTATGTCCTAATTGAAGGCCTAGAGTCCATGTTTCTGCTATTCTTCATGTGTTTGAATATATTGACAGCTCTAGTCAACTTCCGAGCTTCTGTGAAAAAATAGATAATGGAATTGTAAAGCGCCTCAGAACCAATGTACGAAATAGCAAGCACTTGGTTGACAACGTCATCCATTTCTTCATACATTTTAGCCACACCAAGCTTCTTTATCGTAATGTGATAAGTGGAAACATCATGCTTGAACCGCGGCTGTTGAGATGCCCAATTGAACAACTCTAAACACACAATAGGATTGTCCTGCTGGGTTATAAGATTGCAAAGCTCTTCAGGCATAAATCTAGGCAACAGCTGGGATATGGCCCTTTCGAACTGGACTTTATCAAGAGTCGGTTTGGTACTGGATTGCTTTCTCTTACTCTCTCTCCTTCTAAAAGATCGTGATGGGGGCTTGGTTGAGTAAAATTCATATGACAAAAATCTCTCATATAGACCAAGAAATCGATTTGAACAAACTTTGGGAACAATGGTGGGTTGGATTTCAGTCAAATAGTGTATAGGCCTAGAAGTGGTACGAATAGGATCCAAACTATACGAAAGAACAGTGGCGCTGATCGGGTTGGACAAGTATTGGTGAAATGCGCTTTCATAACTCAGCTCAGTATTGAAGTTTCTGCTAATATGACAATTTCTAAAGCAGTATCTACGAACAGTATTCATACTAGTAGATGATTACCAAAAGATGGGAAGCACCAACGTTAGTACTACCGAACTGCTCGATTTGGTTGGACCTCTCACCCAATCATGGACTGCCAGCACAGAAACTGAAGTTACAAGCACAAATCGTCAAAGCTCAATCACAAAAATTACTTGTGATGGAATCGAACTTACAAAAGCAATAAGAAAACAACCACAGAGAAATACACTGCAAGCAAGACAGCATCTGAACATGAAACACGTGAAAACCCGACATCATTTCGAAGCATAACTGAAATTGAATCATTATTCAATCAAAAACATAAACACATAACATCAATCAAAGTACAACAGATCAAAACAAAACCCACGATACCAATTTCTTCAACAATGTCTCAGAAGCGACTGAAACCCAGATTAATTGAACTGAGCCCACAACGCAATCAAATTATTCGGAATATGAAATGGAGGTCTGTTAACAAAGTCTACAGCGAAGAGAGTGAGAGACCAACCTTGAGAGTTTGAACTAGGAGAGCTTTGGAGACGATGAAGTGGGCGATGAAGTCGAACTCATTTGAACTTGTGAAGAAATTTTTGGCAAAATCAAAGAAGATGATTTTGTAAATTTGGCACTGAACTTTATGTAAATTACAATAAGCTCCCTTAACTTTAGCACAGGGCAAAAAGTTACCGGAAACCCACAAACCGAACCGAAACCGTGGAAAAAAAGAAACCCTGAAAGAAATCATGTCAACCAAAAAAAACATAAAATCAATCCCCGCCACCCAATCCGCCCCTTGTGGATTAGTATGTAGGTAGAATTTTAAATTCGTCGGTAAATGATGGTTACACGGTATAGTTCATATTTTTCGATTAATAAGGACTAATTTGGGATGTAAATAAAATTATCTAAATTTGCAATTAAATTTATATTTTCCACATTTAGTCTTATTTGTATCGTGAAAACTGCGATTAAATTTATATTTTTCAAATTTAGCCTTATTTGTATCAAGAATCTAAAATTTTTTGTATCGTGAATTGTGATTTGTTGGTGTAAGTAACTTATGATCTCTATAAATTTCTTCTGCCTCTAAGTAACTTATGATTTCCTGTCACGGAGTATTTCAGAATTTTTAACAAAGGTTTATACGCATTGGGCCGCAATTGCGGGATAAAATGGGTCCAACTCAGATCTGGCCCACCCGAACCAACCACATAAAGCCCGGAAAAGATTGAAATGGAAATTACCGAAAAAGAGTAAAAACGCCAGCGCAGCTCGTGCACGCATTAGGCAGCCCCTGTGGCAAGTAAACATCCCAGCCGTCCGATCAAACCCCCTCGGAGATCCAAAGGCGTAGAATAAAACCCTACCCAAACCAAAGTTACCCTGCCACTATTTAAAACTCACAAGGTTTTTCACTTTTCACAGTCACTCTCCTCTGTATCGCTCTGCACAGGAGAAGCCGGCGATCAATCTTTTTTTTGCAATCCATCGTCTGCTTCTTCAGGTTTCGATCTTTGTCTCTTCGCTTAATCGCTTATTTGGTTATTAATCAGTTCAAATTTATGGCTCATTGCGTTCCGATTACTCCGCTGTTTTCTGTGTTTTTACCTTTTGAAGTTTTTGAAATTCTTAGATTTTGCTTGTTGTTTGTTGGATTGGACGGTATTCGATGAACTGGGTTTATGTTGTTTAGGTTACTGGGATTGGATTTTGGTTTTTTTCCGTGGAAATTGCATGTGGGTTTTAGGTGTTGGGTTTTTTTTTCATATGGGTTGGTTTTAGAATTTGAATTATGGGTCGTCTGAATTTTTTCGCATTTTTATATGTAGTTTGGACGTGATCGAAGACAATGATCCATGTGTTGTGTTAATAGAAAGATTTTAATAATCTGAAAGGTGGATTTTAGCTTTTGGCTGACATAGATGGTTCTTTGGTAGTGTTTGTTGCTTTGGTATGCCTTTTTGTTTTGTATTGTGTTGAAAACTACAGCAAAAATGTGAGATTGTAAGTTTACTTAGTTTTACTTTAGTTCCTATGTTATGCTTATGGTTCTGCACTCTGCGTCTACTGTTTGATGACAATGTGATGATATAGTTCTCTATTCACAGCCTGATTGAGTTTTGGTAATCTGTTTGAGATTTCAGGTTTCTCTTGCTGAAATTCCGTAATGGGTAAAGAGAAGTTCCACATCAACATTGTGGTCATTGGCCATGTCGACTCTGGGAAATCGACCACCACTGGACACTTGATCTACAAGCTCGGTGGTATTGACAAGCGTGTTATCGAGAGGTTTGAGAAGGAGGCCGCTGAGATGAACAAGAGGTCATTCAAGTATGCCTGGGTGTTGGACAAGCTCAAGGCTGAGCGTGAACGTGGTATTACCATTGACATTGCCTTGTGGAAGTTTGAGACCACCAAGTACTACTGCACTGTGATTGATGCTCCTGGACATCGTGACTTTATCAAGAACATGATTACTGGTACCTCCCAGGCTGATTGTGCTGTGCTCATCATTGACTCCACCACTGGTGGTTTTGAAGCTGGTATTTCCAAGGATGGCCAGACCCGTGAGCATGCCTTACTTGCTTTTACTCTTGGTGTCAAGCAGATGATTTGTTGCTGTAACAAGGTGAGAACTATATTTTGTATGTCAATGTTTATTTCAACTGATACTGGACATTAGCTGTAATTGTTCGAAAATACTTATGAGCAATTCTGACTTTGTTGCATTATGTCAACTGATGTATTTAGATGGATGCTACCACTCCCAAGTACTCGAAGGCAAGGTACGATGAAATTGTGAAGGAAGTCTCCTCCTATCTTAAGAAGGTTGGGTACAACCCAGATAAGATCCCCTTTGTTCCCATTTCTGGGTTTGAGGGTGACAACATGATCGAGAGATCTACCAACCTTGACTGGTACAAGGGTCCGACCCTTCTTGAGGCCCTTGACCAGATCAGTGAGCCGAAGAGGCCTTCAGACAAGCCTCTCCGACTTCCACTTCAGGATGTGTACAAGATTGGTGGTATTGGAACTGTCCCTGTTGGACGAGTTGAGACTGGCACCATTAAGCCAGGTATGGTCGTGACTTTTGGCCCCTCTGGACTGACTACTGAAGTTAAGTCTGTGGAGATGCATCATGAAGCTCTTCAGGAGGCCCTTCCAGGTGACAATGTTGGGTTCAATGTGAAGAACGTTGCTGTCAAGGATCTCAAGCGTGGTTATGTTGCTTCCAACTCCAAGGACGATCCTGCTAAGGAGGCAGCCAACTTTACCTCTCAGGTCATCATCATGAACCACCCTGGACAGATTGGCAATGGATATGCTCCAGTTCTTGATTGCCACACTTCCCACATTGCTGTGAAGTTTGGTGAGATTTTGACCAAGATTGACAGGCGATCTGGTAAGGAGCTTGAGAAAGAGCCTAAATTCTTGAAGAATGGTGATGCTGGGTTTGTGAAGATGCTTCCCACCAAGCCCATGGTTGTTGAGACCTTTTCTGAGTACCCACCACTGGGTCGTTTTGCTGTGAGAGACATGAGACAGACTGTTGCTGTTGGAGTCATCAAGAGTGTTGAGAAGAAGGATCCAACCGGTGCCAAGATTACCAAGGCTGCTATTAAGAAGAAGTGAACCGCATTGGTTCCTCATATTTCTCCTTTCGAAATCTTTCGTAAAAATAGTAGTCATCGTAAAAACCTATCTATTGTTAGTATTGCTATGGTTTGTTGGTTGTGCTGGTTTATATGCTATAGTTTCTTGTCATTCTTGTTAGGCATCCATTCCCAGAATTGGGTGCTTGACAGGCGGTGGCGCAGTATAGTGTACAGAATGTCATCTTCTGGTGTCCTCTGTTGAGAGTCTAGGTGCTTTGGGTTCCACCCAAGGCGGCTGAAAGTTTTTGGGACTGGTTGTTCTGGTACTCTGGTATAATGTACTCTGTTTTGGGAGCTATATGCTTTTACATCTCATGCTATATCCTGTTGGTAGTAAATTCATTTTTCTTCTCATGTGCCTTTTTCTCTGTTGTTTTATGAGTTCGAAGCAACGTGTCTGTTTATGTTATCTTTGCTTGATCTCTCTATTTTACTAGTTTTCAATTTGAATCGGACTTGTATGTTCTCTGGAGAAATTTCTTTTATCATGTACTAAACTAATCCCCTAGTCTTCTAGTGTTGAGATAGTGTTAAAGTCACCCAACTGCGGTCATTATCATGATGCAAAGTAGGTTTTCCTTATCTACATCTGAGCTAGCTAGGGGGAGGGAGCTACCCCAAATTATATTCCTCACTTTCTCCAGAGCATTTTGCACCCCATCTATTATAGGCACGCGTGAATTACCTACATGAATTCCCTTTTGCTCTCATGAGGTAGCAAAGCATCGATGGTAACCTTTGCCAATTGCCCCAGTGGCCTACTACCCCACTAAAGAAAATATATTTAAGTACTTAGTCTACAGACATTACTCATGCACTCAAAGAATCTTTTGAAGAAAGTTGCACATATATCCATTGAAGCTTTGCATGGACATTCAAGATTCGAATATCTTTGTAGCCTTCTACTTCAAAGGGACCATCTCAAATCATGGATTTAGAGTATTAAACTTTAATGGTAGAACACTTTATTCTGATGCATATGATAGAATTCTACCAATACCAATGCAATATATCTTAGGCCTTCTTAATTTCTTGAGTTGAGTAGAAGTATTTCTCTTCGAACTTCTTTCCTTTCATGATTCCGAGAGAGCTAATCTTCCCTTACTTAGCCTGAAGCTTGATTAGTATCATTTAGTTTTTGATTTTGTTAGCACTTGGGATGAAATGATACGTAAAGATTAATGGATGACATTGACACGTACATTTAAGAGCCTGAGACCAACTCCCACCCACTCCACTCCAATGGACAAGGATCCTCTATTCCACTTTCGGTGTTCCACTTTTGTTCCACTCTTATTTTTTTGACATCTCCGATAATTCATGTTACGATCCAAACCGTTCACTTTTTTTATAGTCTAGTAAAGATCATTCTTGCAAAAAATCATTCAAATCCGTAATCGTTTGATTATCAAACAATAAAACATAGCCGAATCGACTTTGTAAAACATAATCGGGTCTTTAGATAACCTAAAAAATCACGGATTTGAATGATTTTTTGCAAGAATGATCATTACTAGATAATAAAAAAAATGAACACTTTGCATCATAACACGAATTATCAAAGATGCCAAAAAGGGAAAAAAGGAACAAAAGTGGAACACCGAAAGTGGAATAGAGGATCCTTATCCCACTCCAATGGCCGCCCCTAACGTGATCGAAACCATCCAGTCTTACATATAATTACTTTTGAGAAGATTCAATATCATTTTTGAGCGTGACAATTCCCACTTTCCATGGCAATCTCCAATCATGTTATATTTTCTGGTCTGAATAGTGAATTTCCATCACAACCCCCATTCAAACTCAATTAAATAAATTTGCATGTCATGCCCTGTATTAAATAGTAAGATAGAGATTTGCGAATGCATTTGATAAAGATTGCTGCTTGTTTAAATTTATGAACTGTGGCAGTTGTTCATCATGTACTACTACTTAGGTCTAGTTTGGTATGGCTGAAATTATTTTTAAAGTTGTTTCTGCTGTGCTGTGAGAATAAGCAGCTGAAAAAATAAGTTGTGAAGCGTTTGGTCAAATAATTTTGAAAAACTGTTATGAATAGAAAAGGCAGAAGTTAAGTGTTTGGTAAATTTTTATATAAAATTATTGTGATGCTAATAGGGTGAGGATCTGAAAATGATGTGTATGTGTATGTTTTTAGTGAATATAAACCATCCCTTCGATGTATGTTTTTCTCTTAATTGAATCCAATAAAAAAACAATATTATCGTAAAAAAATAAAATAAATAAACCCAACGCCATCCTCAAAACCGCCGCCAATCTCCCACGCCAGCGAATAGATCGGAACGCCACCGCCACCACTGCGACCCTCTCGACGCCGCGAACCCGAAGAGCCCAAGTCCGGCCTCAAAACCGGCGTGGAACACCGCCAACGGAAACAAAACCGCAACCCGAACCGTCGGGTTCTCGATGCCGATTCGTACTCGCCGACCACCAATCAGAGACGCCATCACCGTCATCAGCTCCAGCTCGACGCCGCGATCTAGAAGCACGGAGCTTTGTCTACGGGCACGCCGAGAATAATCGCTAATGAGACGATCGGAAACCGTGACTTTCCGATCGTTTTTCCGGTCACGTCCGACCACCATCCGATGCACCACCACCCGATCCATGATCTCCTTGACGTCATGAGCATCCTCCCACCTACGGCGTTCCTAAATTTCCAGTGAGGAGTCAGCGATGGGCATTCAACGGAGCGTGAGGTGGGCTTCGAAAATAAGCAGAAACCAATAAGCGTGTTTTCCTCCGCTTCTCGTTCCCTTTACAAATTCAGGTTCAAATAAAAGCTGGCTTATCAAATAAGCTGCTTTTGATAGTTTACCAAACACAAAAATTGTTCAAAACTTGTTTTAGAAGTTCTTTTTTTTTTTTTTTTTTAAATTTAAGCCTCACCAAACTAGCACTTATACCACTGACTCTAATGCCTTGTTTGCTCATCTCTGTGCACATGTGAATCTCTTCCACATGCTTGTTCCTATCTTAACCACCCCCAAGGGAAAGGATCTGCAAGATAATTATTTTCATTCTTGTCCAAATTTATTTATTATTTTCATTCTTGTCCAAATTTATTTATGGTACCTTACTTTGCTTATGGGGATAAAATCAATGCTTTTCGAGTTTGATTGCAACTTCTTCCAGGGGCATCTATCAACACCCCCTATGATTCCACCCCAGACTCTAATCTTTTGCCGGACAAATTAGATCTCGTATGCAGTTCTCAATTTCCTTGTAATTTTGGAACCAGTGGCGGACCTAGGATTCTTGGAGAAGGGGAGCGGATTTTAGAAGGTTAAGTATTGCAAAAAAAAAAAAAAAAATCTCATACCCATATTTAAGGAATTAGATTTTTTGTAACTCTAAAGTACGGAAATTTCGATAAAAATTTTAAAATATATCTAGGGACTGTTATTTCCACCCCCCAACTTTCTTTCCCCACCCCCCATTTTAAAATTAATTCCAATTAAAAATCTATTATTATGTAAAATAACTAAATAACCCCACTCTTTCTTCAACCTCTAGGGGTGGGGGAAGAGAGTTGGGGGAGTTAATTTTGTGGTCAAATTTTCACAAAAAAATTAAAATAATGATAATTTTTTAATGAAAGTTAAAA
Organism: Spiraea crenata; assembly: GCA_033992175.1. Classification (NCBI taxonomy): domain Eukaryota; kingdom Viridiplantae; phylum Streptophyta; class Magnoliopsida; order Rosales; family Rosaceae; genus Spiraea; species Spiraea crenata. The sequence goes on from JAVBHV010000022.1 coordinate 7,576,176, forward strand.
TAGTGCTTGCTTAATCAGTTATCTTTACTTCTACCAAAAATGAGCAAAAAAAAACTTTAGTATATTATGCAGGTGAATGAAATATTAGTATCGAGTAATTGAAGAATATTATTGATATGTTAAAATGTAACAGTGATTCACACGTACTCGCAAAATTTGAATTATTTAATTAAAATAAGTAATAATTCTACATATTTAGCTTACTGAAAATCAATATTGGCCTAACACTTGTTTTCTCTTAAGTAATTACAAATAATGCATCATAGACATACTTTTAGAGAGGTGCTATGTACACTAGAATTCTTTCTTGAACACTTTAACTATTTTGTACACCCATTTCAATTCTTGAAAGTTCTTTGGACACACAAACTTGATCAATATTTTCCACATATACCCTTCATTATTCAAAGTTCTTTGGACACTGAGATACCAATTTCTATGCTTCCAACATCTTCAAAACTGTTTTCATCAACACCAACCATCAAAAACCTTTAGAATGAAGTTTAGTGCATCGAAATCAATAGTAGTTCACAACAACAACGAAGAAATGCACACACCACTTAGAGTCAGCAAAGATTCCTTTGTTTTTTTTTCAAAGTCTCAAGCTTTTCTTTTCTCTCTATTTTTGGTAAATAGCAGTGAGAACAGTACTGTCCAATGTCCAGTAGGGTGAAGCCAAAGTCGAAATGGTAAAAGCAAAAAGCTTACTTGGTAAGAGTCTGTAACCAATGAAACGTCCAACCATCAAAACTCTTCAATTCAAACCATAATTTCAATTGCTGAAACCCAAATTTCAATCCGGAAACCTAAACCCTCAAACCCAAAAGTCAAAAATTGCAGGAGCTAGGAGACACAAACGCAGCCGAACCCTCAAATCCAAACCCCAAATCAAAACGACGCCGCTTGCACCCAGAATTTTTAGCACGAAAACGACGCAATTTCTCTTAATAGAAACGACGCCGTTTCTGTGCGTTGAAAACAGAACGCAGGCACTGCATCGTTTTCTTCGCAGAACTCCGGAGGTGAGGGGACAGTGGTGGCAAGGGGAGCGGAGTTTTCCAAACCTACTCCCAGCCCATATATTTTCGTGCGAGGACAAGAGCAGCCGCACCATGCTGGGTCCGCCACTGCTTGGAACTTCATTGTTGTGACTCGAAACAAACTTCCGAAAGACCTATAGAGTTTTTATCTCGATGTCTGTTGCATTTAGATTTGAAGAACAGTTCATTTTTCAGTTGTATTGTTTGAGCATTTTAAGATAAATAATTGTAAATAACCGTATTAATAAATTATGAGTATTTATCATTTCATCAATAATATCTTCCGCTTTATTTTTATTTTTTTTTAAAAAAAACTTAAGCATTACCCCACAAATAAATGAATGATTCAACAGTTGGGAGAAGGGGACACCAAGGAAATACGTAGCTAATATTTAATCAAGTTTCTTTTGGATAAATTGCATCTGTGTATACATTTCTCGTTATTTACATTTTAAATTTAATTATTGTACCCTATTTTCGTGTATCTAAATATTTTTATGTTTTATAATGAATTCAACAAAAAAGAAAAAATTCTCTTTGTCTTTCAAGGTTCAAGAAGATTTTGAACTTGGATAGAAACGTGAGTGTTCATGTGATTCATGTGATCAGACTGATCAATTTCCTGAGAGAAACAAAACAACAAAAATAACCCCAAACCCAAAGCATGATCACAACACCATAAAACGTTAAAAACCCAAAAAGACCAACAAGGAAACCAGATCACAGATAAACTCAACAAAAATATGAAAAGAAAAAACATCAAACGGATTAACCTCAAAGATAACCTTAAATATAAAAGCAAACTAGGTCCAAATCACATAAACAAGTAGAATAAATTAAGAAATAAGCTCCCAAAAGGGTTAGTCGAACCTAATCTTGCATCATCCTCTATTTTTTAACTTAAAAAAAGAAGCTAATTAAGTGAGCTATGCAGCTTTTGCAGTACAAGCCAAAAAACCGCGGCAGAGATCATCTAGCGCACCAGCTAGATCTTCATCATCAACCTTGATCTCCTCCGCCATTCTTTCAATGTTTCTCTCAAAACCCATTTCTTGATCTCCATGCAAATTTGCTCTGGCATCCGATCTCCGCCTTTTCACGGCCTCCCTTCTTCGATCATGATCTGCCATCCTGAAACCACAAATACAAAATAAAATTAAAACCCAGATCAAACACTCAAAAAAGAAGAAAACCCAAATCAAATTTTCTTACTTACTCCTTGGAGAAGGTGAGATGGTGGGGGGTGATCCCAGAAACAGAGACAGGAAGGCCATAGTTGCCTTGGAGATTTAGCATGGACTGCATTTTGGTTTGGGGGAAAAAATGGAGAAGAAAATTGATGTTTGATCGGGGACTCTAGTATTTTGTGAGTTTGGTTTGTACTTTGTACTGGTTTTAGGGATTTATTTGGGAAACGAAATGGTGGGCCTGTGAGAAGTAATTAAAGCAAAAGGGTTTGTCGTGATTTCTATCTTTTCTCCTCTTTTTTTTTTTCTTCACCTTTATAGCAATTGATTTTTATTTTATTTTTTGAAAGGAATTATAGCAATTGATTTGGTATCACATGAAACGAAGAAATACAGAGAGAAAAAAGAGACAATACAACCTCAAATGCGACATTTAAAAACCTCATAATAATTTTTAAAAAAGGGCAAATACTTCTAATTAGAATAAAAAATAATCAAATAATAAGTAAGATCTGAATAACTTTCGTGATACAAATGGTAAAGAAAGTGGAGAAACAGTCTCTGACACTGTAGAAGGACCAGTGGAGAGATGCATTCTCGGGTGTTGGGATTTCACACTGTGCAATGTGCAAAAGGACATGGGCTCTCATTTCTTTGTGCATTTGGGCCTAGACCAAAGCCTATTTTGTAAGTTGGGTTCAGTTCAGTAGTTGCTAAACAAAGGGGCTCAGTGTGGATAAGTCGGAGAAATTTTGACGGAAATGTGAACGGATATTTTGTCCGGCAACAACAGTCACGTGTGGGCACGTTAATATGTAACGTTAGTAAAGGTGTTCATAGTTGCCAATCTCACGATGGGTCATGCATTGATTGTGGCTAGCTAAGGTAGTTTTACGCAACAGCTGATGCTGTCATAATTCATATACTTAAATGATCAACTAAAGCCATTTTCGACAAAAGAAATACTAGTGCCAAACTTCATTGATCAAATGTTGATGATATATATGACTACCTAAGCAGAGTGTACGATGAAATTTTCATTTTCCATTTGTATTTATGATCACATATGAATGGAATGATTGATGGCTAGAGGCTTACGCCACCTACCACGACAAACATATCTCACTACAAAAATTTGGACTAATAAGGACCAAAAGAATGCCCTACCTATGTAACCAAAAGAATGCAGGTTCTATGTTCTAAGTTCGATGTAACCGACAGCAATCCTGGCTTATGCCCATTGCTATGCATGTTTCATGACACATGACATGACCACGCATAACCATGTCTTTATAGATGGACTGTTGTTGATCATGGGGCTCAGATCAGACCTCATGACTTTTAACCTGTATAAATAATATAAGTATTTCCCTTATATGTCATTAAAGTACGATTCGTCGATAAGAGAAATACATAACCCAGTTAAATTAAGGACCCGAAAACTTCCTTTCCAAAGTCTATGAACACAGCCAAACGGGTGTGGATGAATAAACATTGATCAGCGGCGGCATACTCATGTCTTTTTGATGTACCATATATTGTACATGACCGACGAATATAGTTCAAATTATAGTGGAAAGTGTCATGCCCCACCACCACATTTTCTAATCACCCACCAGTACTCAGCCGAGCAACCACCACAAGAATGGCAAGAGAGTGGTCACAATTACAATAGACATTGTACTACTCAACCTGTGTGAGGTCCATGCCTTCCCGTAGGTCTTCATCAATCTTAAATGAAAGACATTGACTACTCCTGATCTGCGATGAAAACCCAGAATAGACCATTATGTTTCGGTGCGTAGGAATTTTGGGATTGCTTACCATTTTAAGTCGGTTTTACAAAGATGAATTCATCTCAAGAGTTTTACATGGTATCAAAGCAAGTGTATAGCTGGCTTGATCGACTCCAATTTGGTGTTGAATGGGGAGTGTGCTTGTCCCACATCGACTGGATACATTTAAAGGTATAGAAGCACATGAATACCGATGTGGTTATGCAATAAATTCATGCAATGATAACTTCTACCGGGGGGGCCTTACCTAGAGAAGAGAACCATACAAAACTGCAGCAGAGCCAACCTTTTGCCTGAAACGAAAGAAAAGATATAACAACATAAATGGTGGGGAAGATTCACTAAATGAAGGGGACTGCAGCCTGCAGGTGCAATTCACTAAAGAGTACCTCAAGACTCAAAAGAGATTTTTTGATCTTTGCTCAATAGAGGCCCTTAACCGGAAGCTAAGGGATGTATCTCAACTGGAATTTGAAAGGATTTTAAAAGATTTTTAAAAAATTCAGATGTATTCAATTTGAATTTTAAAGTAATTTATAAAAAATTAAGGTGTATTCATTCTGGATTTAGAAAAACTTTTTGAAAATCCATCAAAATATTGATGTATTCAACCATGAGTTTTTAAAACTCCATCAAAATTTTGGTGATTTTAGAGAATTTTATAAATTGATGGATTTAGAGGAGTTTGGAAGGATTTCATAGTGTAATTTGCTCTTGAACAAATCTCACATCAACCCTTGAAATTTTGGTAGGATTTTTATGCTCTCGTTCCCTCTTCCTCCACCCCACTACCACCCCCACCACCATTACCGCCACCATTTCCTCCACCACCACCACTACCATCATTGTCGCCACCACCATATCTTTCATGAGCGTCACTGTGAAATCAGAGCCCTTGACTGAGGAAAGCATGATGCTTTCGACAATCTTAACAAAATCATCTAATTTGGAAACGAGGTTGGTAAAGTATGAGGTGAGTTTTGTTGTAAGTGGTTACAATCATCAAAACACCTTCTATTCTTCTTAATTCAATAATGTTAAGTATGGCAAAAAGATACCACCATATTTGTAAAATATGACTGCTTATCATGTAACTAACAAGTGGAACTCACACCTCTCACTAAAAAACATTTTTAAAAAAAAATTTAGCATCTTTAATGATTAAAAGGGGCTTGCATGTGAGTTTATTAAATTTGATGTGGGCGCCACAAAAGAAAAGGCTAAAGCACTTGCTAAAGAGTCCGAGGTAACCACCCCCAAACTGTAGCTCTCTTGGTGGCCCTTTAATCCTTTAGTCATTTTATTGTTAAAGATGATTTTTCAAAAAACAAAATTTTAAATAATGTTTAACCTATCCATAAATTTGATTGTTAAAAATGGCCTTAGTGTGCCTCATTCCAGGTACATTTACCATAGAAAATTACAATGTACTAAGGAGGAGTCATTATTTCTTAACTTTAATTCACAAAATGAAAAACCTATTTACTCTTGTTAAGTTGTATTTTTATCTGTATTTCAAATTCTTAAGTTTATATCTTATTCACTCAAAATTGATTGAGAAGATGAATTATTAGAGACTGCTTATCACAGCTTTCACAGCTGTGAACGACTGTTATCATGCTAGCATTCGCTTTCCACAATGCACCAAGTTGGTTAATAGTGATATGCTTCAAGTTGATAAGACTTTCAGTAGTGCCCTAGTTTGATTGGCAAATTATTGGCTTCATTGTGAAGATAATCCATTAAACCTTTTTAAATTGTGGCAAGATACACCAACAGAGCAGTGTTATTAACTCTTGTCTATATGCTACGTGCTGACATACCAGAAGTGACCTCATAAATGGACTTTAGAATTGTTATTAGCTCATGAAAATATACATGGCTGGAGCCACTCTGGTCAGATATCCAAAGTTCTTTATAAATGTTCACCATATGCTCTCTAGTGAAGCTGGGCAAAACATCATACACCGTGCACAAAGAGAAAAGCATCAAAAAGGTTCGCTACGCAGGAGAGATGGCGCCCATGGGTCATTGTACCCCCTAGTGGGATTGAGACATCGGCGTCATCTCTTTTGCATAGGAAACCTTGCATGTGCATCAAAACCGCTACTCTATATATTGGCGATAAACCAGACATTTTGATGAAAATGTTACCAAGTTCATGTTTAGATGAGTGTTATAGCTTGTTGTTTTGTATTTATATCACCTCTTGTTTTTCTGCAGGTGCTAATTGGTACCCGGGATTTATTGCCATTTTGATATGCTTCATTTGCGCTTTGTATAAAGAGTATTGGTTATTGTTTGAGCTGTGAAGGCCTGCATTATCAGCTCCTGCATGTGCAAGTTCGAAGTTCGGTTGTTGCTTCCTCTTTGCCAAGCTGTAGACTCCCATTTCTCGCCGAAGAATCGCATAGAAGCGAGTCTACACTTGAAGACTTGCAAGCATATAACAGCTCCAAAAACTTGGGACTTTCCAGCAAAATAAGATCCTGGTAATGTTAACTTTTATTTATGCAAGAAGCCAAAACATTTATCAAACTGACCCAGGCGACCTTCGGTCCAATGCAAGTTGCAAACTCAAACTTTAGGACGCTCCCCAACATTCAGAAAATAAATATGAGTAAAGGCCAGTTTGTAAACACAAGATTTGGGAACAGTCGTCTATTTTTGCACTGATCAAGGTGGTAATTCTTTTAGTTCACCTTTGTTAGCGCAACTTCCACTAATTTTTCCCTCTTCCCTATACTGTGGTCAAGTGTATCATCTGTCAAGAATAAGCGTACATCATTCCTCCTTGAAATTCCATGATAGAGAATTTCCATCATCTATGTAGTGAACAATTAAAGTTTCTCTGATATTACATAAATATTCGTCAAAATATTTCATAAGATCGAGTTACTGATATTTGAAATAATTATTATAGCAAATTTTATTACTCATTTGTCATTTTTTACCAATATGAAAATGTTGTTAAACTTGAAATCCCGAATTATCCACCGACATAGAAACTTATATCCTTGATATAGAGAGACCATAGACACCCGACTGCATCCTGTACACTATGCCCTAGATAACACATTCCACTGCTCAAACTATGCTTGGTTACAAGTTAGAACCAGTCCCTCCTAGCTCGACTTACACAAACACAAAAAATGCACTACAATCCTCTCTTTAGAACGAGCACATGAGGGACTCAACGCATTTTTTTATATTCCTACCATTGCTAGCCAAACAGTTCATTGACATATCCGACAGAACATATGTATTTAAAGCCACATATTGCGCAAATGTCAAAAGCAAAACAGAAATTCCTTTCAGATGTCACTACAATAAGTACATGCTCACGGGATGCTGCAACTCTTGAATAAAGAAAGCAATGGGTAACATCACTAACGTGTTTCAGAAATGCCAACCAGCCACCAAGAAAGACGTCCCAGGATGTATCCTATATTCGATAAATAACATTACAAATTCTTGGTTTCAACAACTGAAGAAACACATCAAAGTTTAACTTAGCACCTAGTTGGCACTTTCATGTTCGGAAGCGGAGCAGCTATCCAGCTACCATGATCCTTCAGCACCGGCTGTTGGATTTTCGAAAGCAGTGAAACCCCAGAATGTCTTCAAAGCATAGGGCTGAGAGATGGTTGTACCTTCTTCAGTAATTTTAGCTATCTGTAATTTCAAAATTTCAAAATGTGTCATCTTACAAGTACTGATATGTGTTGAAGGAAATAAATAAATCTCACCCTTACAACACACAATATTATCAAGATCCTTCAACACTGAGTGTTGGGTTCTCCTTTTTGTCTTTTTACTATGTTAACTCAAAATAAAAGGTTTACTTCTGCTTCAGATGTATCATTACATTTATCCAATGTGTGCAATTATCATTATCAGTTTATTAACAGGCCTTTCGTGGAAATCAAAATTTTCATCACTTAGTATTTCCCCATCTCATTAACGTAGTGTTAAGAAGCTTGCACTTTTATTTTCCCATGTTTTCTCTGCATAAGACGAACAGTTTTACAATTGTACAAGATCCCCTACAGATTGTATAGTCTGACAGAACATAAGGATGCAATTTGGAATATTTTTCACTACAGTTAATAATAATAACACAATATTGATACATCTGCAAGAACAAAACAGTTATTATGCATTTACTACTCAGTGAAAGATGAGTACAGAAAAGGTAACTAGCATCCATAAGTGGATGATTTGAAAGAATCCACAAGAGAAAAAAACATACTTCAATCAATAATCTAATTATTTGATGATTTTATGGGCAACAAACCTATAGTGAAAAACGTATTTAAGTGTGATCATGAGTGGAAAAGGGAGATGGGAAGTAAAATGGACAAACAAAAGGCAAGTTGGGAATTTATTAAAAGCAGTTTATCGGATTTCATACTTAAACAGGGTCATAAATGTTGACGAAGCTTAAAGATGATAGACAGGTGGATGATATACCAGATAAATGTAAAGAAAGATTGATAAGAAAGCAAAAGGCAGTTCCTAGTCATTTTGATAAAGTAGTTTCTTAACATCCTGAAAATTTATGGAACCTATCACCACAATAGAACAAATAACAAACCTGAAGCTTGTTGACAGCAGACCGATCACGATAGAGAAGGACACGCATGCATTTCTCCAGCAGCTTTACCCCCTCTTCAAAAGTCAGGTTCTCATGCCATTCATCACGAAGAATGGGCCGTGCAAGGTGATTTCCAAATCCTGTCGCCACATGGTTGTCCTCAAAGTTCACACCTATCATGCTAACCTGGGAAAGGATAATGAGATAGAAAGACTAAGTCACCTCTCTCAGTGTTTCATTATTTTAAAATTCTTTTCCAAGAGTCCATCATGCTACAATGTTTAAGGAGAAAGACTAAATGCGGCTTACCATCCCAAGGTACTTCTGTCCATTTTTCACCCCACCAAGGACAAGAGAGTTCCACAGGGGATTGAACTTGTTACGCCTATTGTACATCACCCTGGTCAAATAGTTGTGCACCTCCTTTGGTCCCAAAGAGTTTCCGTCATCCCACATGTTGTCATATAGGCTACAACCATAAAACTCAAAATCAATAAATCCTCTAACAATACAGCTGAAATTTTTACAAAGAGGCACATAAAAGAGTACAATATGGACATCAGACTTCTACATATATCTTCTTAGACAACAATACTTACATGAGATCATCAAGGTAACGCAGGAGCTCTTGAAAATCACTTATTTCTCCACTTGCACCAAGAAGTGAATGCTTGCCAATAGGCTTCATTCGTTCAACACTCTTATATCGCAGGGTAGACCCATAAGAACCTATCAATAGGTCCATTATTTTAGTACCGTACATGAAAAAGAACATGAATGGGTGTCAAAGTTATGCATCATGAACCATTTTAACTCCAGAGAGATGGGACTTAACTTAGGTATTGGAATAACTATTCAGGAAAAAAAATGAAACCGAGTAGAAAATTACATGTTACGTAGTAGGCCTAGGTCACCATAAGGGAAACAGATTTGCATTCAGCAAAAAGAGAGGAAGAAATAAAACACAAAGTAAGACGCTTTGTTTTAATACCCTAACCATAACCATGTAAAACTTGCTCATTCTTGACAACTTTAAACAGTAACATCACAAACCACAAACATCCAGGTAATTAGTAAAATTTTTGTAATCCCAAAATTTTCTTCCTAAAACATGAGGAAGAGGCCCACATAATTTGAATTTTACAGAAAAAGTATGACCACCACTCCTGCATGTTCCTGTGCTTGTTTTATTCCTCCCTGATATCTCAGAGCTTTCACACACGCAGAGAGATTAAAATTTGTTATGATTCTACCATTTTAACATTCAAAAGAGTGTTGAGGCTATTCACATTTGATACATGGAATCTGAACTTCAATGGAGCTTAGGTCAAATTTGAACTATGTCTCCTTAGTATACCCAAGATAACAAGTCCATAATAACAACTCCAAAATTTTCACAGCAACAACATAATTTCACTACAAGAGTACTCGAGAAAAAGGGAAAAGCTCCCACCTTTCAACAAACACCAGAAGCAAAAAAGTTTAAGAACATAATCAACATCAGATTTTAATTTCCTTGGAGCTGAACAAAGATTAAAATCAAGCAATGCACCAAAAAAATACACAAAATCAGTCCAAATGGGAGTTGATAGCTTACCTCCCATATCAGCAGCCATCAAAATTCCATCTTTGTACTTGATAGCCACCACAGAGGTACCAGTCACATATGGGTACCTTTCAAAAATCACAAAAAATCACAAAAAATCAAAAATTGAAACTTCATATCCAAACCTAAATCCCCAAAACCCCAAATACCCTAATTTCACATAATACACAATCAAGTATAAAACTTTCACTAAAAATTAACATAACGAACGCGAGAAGAGAGTGTGCGGCATACAGGGTTCTCTGAGAGCCTTCAGGCGAGCACAGTAGTCCCGGTTTTGCTTGATTCGACTCCATTAACTGCTCAAATTAAGATTTAACCAATGTAAAATCAAATTAATCTGACAGTAATCTCAATGGGGTAAAAAACCAGAGGGGATGTTTGAAACTTACAATCGATTTTGAATTCTGGGAATTGTTGTGAAATCGCAGCTGAAGAGACAAGAGAGTTCACGATCTGAAGCAACGAGGGCAGCGAATATAAAGACTGTATTTTTTGATTTCCTTTTGCTCAAGAAATTGACGACCCGGATTTCTGGTCCAGTATAATTTGGGAAATCAATCCAAGTCCGAATTGGGAAAGAGGAGGATTGATGTAAGCCCAAGGCCCAATGAAATGGGCTAACAGATTAGAGTTGGAACAATTGGAGGAAGCCCAAGGCCCAAAAAAGGAACAAAAAAAACTAACAGATTAGAGTTTGGAACCATTGTAGGAAGCCCACCGCCTCCCCACAAGAGTGGAGGAATCGAACTGAGACAAGAGTGGAGGCTTCATTCATAAATTCTCTTACCAACCACACTGACACAAGAATTTAGGTCATAAGTTTTTTGTCCACACTATGCACAATAGGTATTATCGGTGGAAAAATCATGTAGCCACTGTCTTAGATAACATTTCTCTTGTGATTGATAATCTGGAAACACTATTTCCCAACTAACTTGATGGAGGTTTGATCAATTAATTGAGGTTTAGACCCTTGTTTCATTCATTACTTGTTGTTCATGAAGTGTAAACTAATAAAGGCAACTTCTCTAAATTTTGTGAGTTAATTAGTTGCGGCTCATTCACAAATACTTGTCGAGGTTTAAAAACACTATTGAACTTCGAGGAATTATGTCTGATATACTTTCATATAGTTTTACATACTTTTAAATGAACAAAAAGCGCATGAAAGATGCATGTTACATATTAAAATAATCTCTATTGATAATCTCTATTGATAAAGTGAAAATGCATTCATAGTGCTTCTTACTAAGTCGTTACGAATGATAATTAAAAAAAAAAATAGTGCAATTACATTGACGTGATGCATTGCGAAGTAAAGTCGGATTTAAATAGATTTGCCAAACAAATTGTAAAGAATCCACACCACACCAACTTGTTCAAGTTGCTTTAGGAAAGGGCCAAACAAGAGACCATTTTAAAATGGAAATCTATTGGAATGACTTTTGCGTTTTTTTCGTCGGTGGGCTCTTCGCTTTGTCCATCTTTCCAACGCAGCGCTCGGAGTTTCCGCCTTTCACAACTCTCTTTCTTTCCTTTCGACAAAAGCAGCCAACTATTGTATATTGGAATCATGTCAATAATTTTGGAATAGAAATATATATGACGTGTGGCATGTCACATACTCTGAAGCCATTATTAATGTCGGATAACATCGTTTCAATATATCATTTATCTGGTTGATCAGAAAAACTTACGTACATCTGATAAATGAGATTAAGAGATAAAGATTTTTTCTAACTCGTATAGAATAACATCCTCTATATTATCCGCTAATCAATACTAATTTTTTAAGTCTAATGTCCACCTATAAAATGCATTGTGCTCGTGATACCACAATACTTGAACGTGAAACAAAACGTTACCCTAGGGGCTAGAGGGACATTGGGTTGGACCATATATGCACCCTATTTATATATCTTAATGGAAGAAAGTACAATTATGTGCGAAAAATGAAAAATTGGGATTAGTGTGTAGGACCCACCGGAGGAGGTGGTTGGTTCCGTGCTGCTTCTTACCTCTTTCTGGATTCTCCCGAGCATGCAATTTTTCCAGTCCACTATGATCGGCACCCCAAATCTACGTTATTAATTTAATAAAAACGCCTCTTTATTTTATCATTAATCTCCAATGTGTGACGTGTCAAGATCACAGTGGGTGAGGAGGCTATTCGATCGGACCAAAAGGAGTCGCACCGTAGCCGTACCCAAAAAAGAACAAGAGCGCTGGAGGGCGTGGCATACAAACGTACACGTGAGCGCACCGAATCGGCGCCCGGACGTGTCCCCCGTGAAAAAACCGGAATGGATAATCGGCCATACGTCCGAACTTTGTAATTGTGAGGGGATTGGTTCTGGTTGGGTCCGCTTGGTCAAAAAAGAAAACGCAAAAACGCAGAAAAAAGCATTATAACGACGGAGACGACCAACCACAAAGTCGGCGTTTTTGCAAAACCCTCGACTCCGCCCCCCAAAATCGGTACGATTTTCTGAGTCGGTTTCTAGGGTTTTTGTGTGCGTAATCCGACAATTGAGGGCTGTTTAATCCGTGCTCCGATTAATTTGTTTATTGGTGTTGTTGTTTTGGTTAGATCGATCAGGGTGGAGATTATGTGCTGGTTGAATTGTTTAGGTGGGTGATTAAGTTATTGGCCCGGTGAAGATTCTGCACTGTTTGGCCATTCAATTTTTGGTGGTGGAAAATGGATTTGGTAGCTAGTTGCAAGGTATTTAGCTGATTTTTTGCACTTTTTTACACCATTTATTTTTGTTGATTTTTTATTGTTCTAGTTGATGAAGTTTTGCTGCACAAGTGTTGATTTTTTTTGTGCAAATTGATGGAGGTAATTCTGCTGGGGAGAAGTCCGCATTTTGGTAGTTGATTGAATTTTCGAAGTAGTAGAACATTAGCTTCAGGATGTGTACTTTGCTATGGTGATTTTAGTCAATTCTAGTGTTGTTTAGTATACAAGTGGATTCACTCTATGAGTTAGTAGAAATATAGCTCATATAAGCAGCCTTAGCGGTATCGATTGGTTTTCTTTTGCTATTATCCAATTAGTATATGATGCGGGTAATTGTGAAGAAGCAAAGATCGCAAATAATTGAAGTGGTGATTATTTTGTAGAAAGTGCAATACAACTACTCACATTAGGTATAGAGGGTTACGCTGTTTCTGTTGTGACTTATTTTGGTGTTTTTGCTGTGACATGGTTAGAATTGTTGTCCATTGCCACCATATTTGCTTACTCGTGAAATATTTTGGTGTCCACACTGATAAGATGACACTTTTACTTGTGATGAATTTATAAAAGGTTTTTGTTAACTATTGCAGGAAAAACTAGCATATTTTCGAATAAAAGAGCTCAAGGATGTACTCACCAAATTAGGTCTTTCAAAGCAGGGGAAGAAGCAGGTAAGATGCCAGAAATATCACACTTCTTCTACAATTTTTTTAATTATGTACAAGGTTAGATATTATTTGTGTCTTCACCTTACCAGTGCATTCGGTGCCAGCGCCAGTTTTTCTGGTTCACTTGAAAATCCTTTGTTTTTGTGTGGTTCACTGGTCCTGTTAGTGTATTCTCTATGTAATCAGAAATATTTTTGTTAAAGGTTGGATTCAAATCTTCTTTCATATGTAGTTATTCATGGATTTTGGAATGGAATTGTTGTATATTGTGTTACGTGTTGCTATTTATGTGTATCAGAGTCCTCTGATAATTTTAATCTCTTTCTTTCTCCCCCAACCCAGGGAAAAAAAATCCTTCGTCACTTTAGTTTGCAGTTGTCGATATTATGAATATTTTGCAACTATCAATTGAATAGCTGGTTTCATTACAGTGTTGTGGATGCAATTTTGTTATTCCCTTTTGTATATGTTAAGCGACCCTAAGCCCAGATCTTTTATTTCCATAGAAGTGCGTTGTCTAATTACCCAATGTCTACTGTGCAGGATCTTGTTGACCGGATATTAGCTATTGTTGCTGATGAACAAGGTAAATGATTCTATACCAATTGCCTTCCTATGAATGTGGATAAAGAAGGGAAGGGGCATCTGTGGGAATTGCTTGTGTCATAATTTGTACTTGGATTGAAATCTGATATTCATGAGCATTCTTCATCTTGTAAGAATGATATTTTTGCCACTAGACGTGTGTGGCATTCTTTCTTTCTATGTTTTTTTTGGGGGCTTGCAGTGCTTCAAACATCTTTCGGTGGTTTGTAACACCATAGCATGCTCATTTTGTTCTAGTTCTTTTGCTATGTTTTTTTTCTGCATTTCCTTTGTTTTGAATATTATGTTAATGATATTTTATTTACTCTTGTTTATGTACAGTTTCTAAACTGTGGGCAAAGAAGAATGCAGTTGGAAAGGAGCAGGTGGCTGAACTTGTAGATGACACTTACAGGTTTGTCCATATATGCCACATAAATGTTGCATTACTTTGTTCTCTTCCATTTCCCCCGTCTTATATGCTTTGTAGTTACTGTCTCACCTCTTGTGCTGGTGTATAGCATGTGGAGTTACAGTTCTGGTATATGCTTCTTTATGTTCTTTTTCTCTATGTGCCCATTTTTTTTCTTCGTGTTTAGAGTTAGCTTGTGTTTGTTTCTCCAGAAAGATGCAGATTTCTGGGGCCCCTGATTTAGCATCAAAGGGATCCGATAGCAGTCATGTGAAAATAAAAGGTGAAATTGAGGATCCCTTCCAGTCGGTTATAAAAGTTCGTTGTCTTTGTGGGAGTTCCTTGGAAACAGAGTCGATGATCCAGGTATGGTTAGATTTACATATATTCTTCCGTACTTTTCCTGATTCCTGTTATACTGTAGCTTGTCTCTATGTATTATTTAACATTGTTACAAGTTTTGGATAAGAATCTTTAGTTATCGGCATGTCCATTCCTATTTTGATTTTTGCTGCTTGAACATTTTCTCATATGAACATCTTTACTGCACCTTTCTTATCGCGTTTGTTTTTGTGGTTCTTGATTTGCAGTGTGAAGATCAAAGGTGCCAAGTGTGGCAACATATGGGTTGTGTTTTGATACCGGATAAACCTACAGAAGTCAATCTACCAATTCCTGAAGTATTCTATTGTGAATTCTGTCGACTAAGTCGGGCTGATCCGTATGTAGCACCTGTATTTCCTTGTTATTGCATGTCTTTTGAATTTAACATAGAACTATTAGCCAAGACTTTTTTTTTTTTTTGGGTGATGAGGATTTTTAACTCATACATACTGATCCTCTCTCACATCCCTTTTTCTAAATTTGGCCAAGGCTTACACAACTTGCTTGCTATACTGAATTTTTGTACCCTTTGAAGATCTCACTTTTTTTTCCATGTTGCTGATCTGTTATAGTGCTGAAGTTACAATGAAATGGTTAAATGTTTGCATTATAGTATTTGAGAAAATTGTATGCCACGAAGACTATTGACTTTGAAGTAGATATAGTCAGCTGGTATAGTAGTTGGATAGGAAGTCATCTTCAGAATCATCTGACAGAGACCAGTCAATTCATCTTAAAATAAGCTGAAGTGTTTGCTGTCCAAACTTGAATTATACTGTCATAATAGTATGAAGAAACCAATATGTAAGGCTTGACATTGAGTACACGTGCTAGTTCAGATGTCTAGTAGGTAGCCCTTTGGGCGTGGAGTATGTTTCTTTGTGATTCTTTGCCTGCTCTTTTGAGCATGACCTAAAACATAAATTTAGCTACTCATGCATTTTTTGGTTCTCCTTTTTGGCTGATTGTTTTTAATTCTTTTTGTTCAGGTTTTGGGTATCTGTGCAACATCCTTTACATCCAGTAAAGTTGAGCACTGCAAATATTCCAACTGATGGGTGAGTGATCATGTTTTGCATTCCCTTTGAGCTTATATATGCGAAGTTCAAAGTAATTCCCAGTTTTCTGTGAAGCTATGTAGTTATGGGGATGTCAAGGAGAGGAAGTTATGACGAAGTTTTATTCATTGTAGGCAGGAAATGTAGGAAATATTTGCTTCAACAGCGCTTTCAACAAAAAGATAGATTAGGGGCTAGTTGATATTTCATCTGGATTTAATTCTTTAATAGTCGTTTCTCATGTATTCTGACTCTGCGCATCTGTGCATAGGCACTGATCAGAAAATTTGGGTACACAATTGAATGTGGGAATAGCTGGTATTTACTCATAGTACTGTTAAGGAGCCCGTGTGTTCCCAAGTGATGTCGTTTATTTTTTTTCTTTCTCTAAAACTACTTTTTTTTTCCTTTGATAGTAAGTTGAAGCAAGCAGAATTTAAATTTGGTACTTCAGAAGTCTTTAACAAGCAGAATTGACCTTATGAATATCAATATAGATCTATGTATGCTTAAACATTGACCAATCTTCCCTCTTTCTGATGATGTATGTCGATTTATCCATGTTTTTAAAGCTCTACTTTATGCCTGATATTGTTCTCTTTTACCTCTAAAAATTGACCAGTTCAAACCCAGTGCAAAATGTGGAGAAAACATTTCATCTGACTAGGGCAGACAAGGACTTATTATCTAAACAAGAATATGATATTCAGGTTTGTTCACGTAAAGAATGATTGGATAATTGGCTTTGTCCTTAATGCTTAATTTGTTGATTTGTGCATTTTGACATAATGATGCAGGCTTGGTGTATGCTTCTTAATGACAAAGTTGCATTCAGGATGCAATGGCCTCAGTATGCAGATCTACAGGTTAATGGTATGGTAACTCTGATTCTCCTCTCTTAATTTGAAATTGATTTTGGTCTTAGTGTGATAGACTGATAGTTATGTTTGAGGAACTTTCTGTGTAATATCGAAGATTATTCTGCATAATGCGCAGATATGAATGTCCGAGCAATTAATAGACCTGGTGCACAACTTCTTGGAGCTAATGGCCGTGATGATGGTCCAATTGTGAGTTCCTCTCCCCATGCATTTTTTAGCTTTAGATGTCAGTAGTTATTCGATGCGTCTGACCACTACCAATTGTCTTCTATTTGAGATAAATTTTTGTTTAGCTCCAGGGGTGAACCTACTGGACATTTTTTTATTACTGTGAACTTGTTTCTATTGTTCAGTATCTTAGTGTACTCTATGTTGTTTTGCCAGATCACACCATATACGAACGACGGAATTAATAAGATTTCCTTAACAGGATGTGATGCTCGTATTTTCTGCTTAGGAGTTCGTATTGTGAAGAGACGTACTGTGCAACAGGTAGTTCTGATCTTTTGAATGATACTTTTGAGAAGTTGAGTTTGCTATTATCCATCTTGTAGTTCCTTTAATTATGCTTGAGGAGTTGGTTAGCTTCTTTAAGATAGACTAGATTGAGGGTAGGCAAGAGGTTAGCAGGACAATTTCTCCTTGTAACAAAAGCTGAAGAAAGAAATTGATGTGTTCGAAATTCATTGGAACTATTCTTCATAAGTTTCTCCATTCAGGTGTAAGCTCAATAAAAGATGTGCTTTATGCAAGTTGGAAAAAATGTTGAAATTTGACATGGAATCCCAATTCTTTTTATCGATGTCCATGAGTCAGGAACTATCAAATCATTCTTTTTCAAACTTCGTATACATCTGGTTGCATCGACATTCAATCAGCATTGGCATTTCTGTTACTATTTCTTTGATTCTGGGCCAACAAATTTTCAATCCACGCTCTAATGTGATGTGCCTCTTTCGTAATATTCCAAGTTTGATTTATTTGAGTTGGGTTCAACTGATTGTATTTTGGCTTCTATGAACAGAAATTATTATTGAATTTGGCGGCACATGTTGGTTTTCTGTGATGGTATCTGTTCGGTAATCAGTGCATGGAAGACATTGCTTACTTGTGAATTTACCAAAAAATTGTATGCAAAAATTTGACAGTAGATTTCGTGTTTGCATTGTTGATTGTGCGAAGCAATGCTATACATGGATAACTTCTGAAGCTGAATCCTATAATTTTATAGGAATACTCAACCATGTGTATAAATTTTTTTCTGTAGTAACAGACAGTGGATGTCTTACTGGATCTCCTTGGTATTAGCAAGTTTTGTTTCCTTACTTGATCTTAATTTTATTTTTCTAGATTCTCAACGTGATTCCGAAGGAGTCTGATGGTGAGCGTTTTGAAGATGCTCTTGCTCGTGTGTGTCGTTGCGTTGGTGGTGGGACTGCAATGGATAACGCCGACAGCGATAGTGATTTGGAAGTTGTAGCAGATTCTTTTACTGTCAATCTACGTTGCCCAGTAAGTTTTTCCCATTTAGCAACTTTTGTGAGATGAAGATTGCTCTCTTTGATGTATGAGTTTAAGCATGCTCAGGATATAACACGATTATTTAATGCATTATTGAATGCTTGTTGTGGAGTCGATTACACTTTGCACTCCTCATGTTTGGGTCGGTGACAGTTTGCTCAGAGTCTTGTGGAAACTGATGAAATCCAGGATAAAGTTACGGAATGTGTTAGGCCCACCGTCTGTCTAATTGAACTTTGTAGCATGTAGTTCCCCCATTTTTGCTTATGTGGGCGCCATAACAATGACATGAATTGACATATGGACTATAATACAAAACGTTCTTCAGAAGTAAACACTACCCTTCTAGCTTAGAGAAGATGATCCATGGTGCACATGGGGTTAATGTTGAATAGTATCAGTCCACTTGTCTGTGGCATAGAGGGACCAATGGTGTAACGATTTGTAACTTTTGCAAATTTTACAGAGACCTTCCTCTTACATTCTCAAAATTACAGGGGTGCAGATTGTAATTTGACCTTATATTTTATGAGCTGAAGACTATGTCTTTACTCTTGGATTGAGGAATGCTTGAATCTCCAAGCATGCCGAAGAACAAGGGATTCTCATTTTCAGATTCTTGTAGTTTTGATGATTTGCAGTCTGTCTCAGTATTTAGGCTTATTGTTTAAATGTATAGTGCTTCAGTGAAAGTCCAACTGGTGTCTATGCCTCTCCTTGGATTACAGCAAAGACAAATATCTTTGCTAGGGGTGGTGCAATTGTGTATTCGCCGACAGCGATTCCAGAAGCTACATATAATTGTGGTTGCTTGTATATTCCTCGCTATTATAAGCACTCATGTTCAAGTATAATTCTGTATATTCTACAGAGGCTTTTAATGTCAATTAACATCCTTTTGTTTCAGTTTCTAAGTTCTACCGGTTTTATGATCCGAATTGATATGTGTATGCATTCTATTTATAGATGAGTGGTTCAAGAATGAAAGTTGCTGGGAGATTCAAGCCCTGCCTTCACATGGGCTGCTTTGATCTTGATGTTTTTGTGGAGTTGAATCAACGTTCAAGGAAGGCAAGTTTCTACACAAAATGAAAGACATAGTTGTTTTGTTCTTGTTATTTATTTTGTTGGTTAGATCATGCTTTGGCTTTTGATTGCAGTGGCAGTGCCCCATTTGTCTTAAGAACTATGCACTGGAGAATGTCATTATCGACCCTTATTTTAATCGTATTGCTGCAAAGGTAAACCTTCTTAATTAGTAAGCAGTACAGAATGCTGTGGTTCCAAAGTATAATTTAATTCATCGATCTTGTTTTCTTTTTTTCTGTTCTTTTTGGCGGGGGGCTTGTTACAGATGAGGTATTGTGGAGAAGATGTTGCAGAGATTGAGGTGAAGCCTGATGGTTCGTGGAGAGTGAAGACTAAAAGTGAAAGTGATCGCAGGGATCTTGGGGAACTTGGGCTGTGGCACCTTCCTGATAGTACACTTAGTGTTTTACCAGATGGTGGAGTTATTCCGAAAACTGAAGTTATGAAGCAAGTCAAACAGGAAGGTGTTTCAGAAGGTCATACTGGTCTGAAACTTGGAATCAGGAAGAATCGTAATGGCATCTGGGAAGTCAGCAAACCTGAAGATATGAACACCTCTTCTGGTAATAGAGAACAAGACCAGTTTGGAGACCACGAGCTAAAAGTTATCCCCATGAGCAGCAGTGCCACTGGAAGTGGTAGGGATGGTGATGATGCGAGCGTAAATCAGGATGGTGTTGGTAACTTTGATTTCTCTACCAACAATGCAATTGAGATGGATTCGTTTTCTCTGAATGTTGAGTCAGCATATGGGTTTTCTGGGCATAATCCATCAGCACCAGTAGGAGATTCTGAAGTGATTGTACTAAGTGATTCCGACGATGACTTAATGCCCTCTGGAACCATGTACAGGAATGATAGAACTGATGCTGGAGGGATTGCTTTTCCTGTGGCCCCTTCGGGAATTGTGGATTCATATGATGAACATCCAGCGCTTGGGACTGGTGGGAATGCTTGCTTGGGTCTTTTTAATGGCAATGATGATGATTATATTCCTCTTTGGCCGCTAGCTCCTGGAACTCAAGCAGGCCCTGGGTTCCAATTATTTAGTTCTGAGACAGATGTACCAGATACCCTCGGCGATCTGCAGCGTGGTTCCATCAATTGTTCCTCATCTTTGAATGGATACACCTTGGATCCAGAAACTGTAATGGGATCTACAGGCCTACTACCCGATTCTTCTCTTGGTCATTCGGATGCTGACATGAACGGTGGTTTAGTTGATAATCCATTGGCTTTTGGTGGTGATGACCCCTCTCTTCAAATATTTCTTCCCACAAGACCATCAGATGCATCAGCTCATGCTGATTTGAGAGATCAGCCTGATATGTCAAACGGTGTCCATACTGAGGATTGGATATCCCTTAGGCTCGGGGGTGATACCCATGGCATTAATGGCGAGCATGCTACATCAAATGGATTGACAAATGGACTGAACCCGAGAATGCAAACCCCATCTAGAAACAGTGCCATGGATTCTTTGGCTGACACAGGTTCGTTCTCTTTGACAGAACTGCTACAAATATGACTTCTAGAGTTGATGGTTTATGTATGATATGTTAATAGACACAGCAACCCTGTGTCCACTCTGGGGTTTTGCTGAGAACTGATTTTATTTAATTGGTGATCAAAGTTTTCACTCTTTTAACTTCTTTTACTGGATATGAAACAACGTTCGAGGGTGGAAGAAAATGGGGTATGTTAGTTCTTTTCTTGTCTCTTGTGGGGAACAAGGTGCAAGAGATTCAATGCATATATATAGATCAGGCAGTTACAGAGCTTCTTTTTTTGAGGTTATTGACTTTTCAACTCTTAATGGTGTGTTTGGATAAGGAAGTTTCAAGTCCCAAAGATTTAGGCTAATTGAGGTGGTTAGAAATGGCATTGCATGGACGAAGCAACATGCATTTAGGTCAATACTTGGAAGTGAGGGAATTGTCAATGACATGCAGCCAATATGCATTGACAACTTTGTTGAATTATTTTCGTAATTCTGTAATGTAGATTGGTTGGTAATCATCACAGTTAAATGCACACACGCAATAGTTCTGTAATTGAGCACAACGGCAGATTGTTTTCTGTTCATACTTAAATATGTAGATTTTGGTTGGTGATAGAAAAGGTCTTTAAAAACCGTCTTTCAGACTCTTCTCATAAACATGTGAAAGCCAGACGGTATTGAATGCATAGAGTATAGACATCCTTAACATGCGAGATGCCGTCACACTGAATGCTCTTTCTGGAGCAGCTATGGCAGCTGAAAAGCATATGCGTAGTTATGCTATCTCAAGATTTACATAAATGAGTTTTGAGTCATTAAGTAAGTGCTTCTATGTTTGTTCATACTCAAACTGATGTGGAATCATATTTTAACCAGGCGCTCCACAGTTGAATAGAATAATGGCCAACCCATAAGGTTTCCAAGCTTCTTGCTTGGAACTTGTCCATCTTTGAAAAATCATTTTGCTTACTTCTCACGCGCATCCTAGTTACATTCTAGCTTCTTTTAAGCGGGAAGTTCATAATGTTCACCCAGGCACGATGAAGAGAGGCGGACTCTGTGAGCCTCTTCATAGAGCAGAATATAGAGGTTGACAGAGAACTGAACGAATGCTCAGTGGACAGCCAACTTTACTTATTTATTTCAATTAGGAAACCTGCATAGAGAGTTGAAAAGTCAATAACCTTGTCGAAGAGAGTATAGCAATGTACGCCCATTATGTTGTCGTTCCCCTATTGGGTATCTTTGCAACTTTATGAAGATTATTAGGCTGACTGTTGTGCCTTCTGCAGCTTCTTTGCTTCGTGGTATGAACGATGGTAGCAGATCTGACAAGACAAGTAGGCAGAGATCAAATAGTCCTTTCTCATTTCCTCGCCAAAAACGTTCTGTGAGGCCTCGGTTGTATCTTTCTATTGACTCAGACTCTGAATAGAGAACTGAACCTTGTTTCTCGAGAACTATCGTTTGGGGCTTTTTTGACTTGTCACCCTGGGATAGAAGGATATCCTCGAGTAATCTTATGATTGACACAGAAACTATTTTTGGATTTATAATTGGAAGAGTGCTGACAGACATTTGGTTCCTAACAAGAGACAAGTGTTAGATATAGCACAAGGCATCTGGGGTATAAAGATATACGAAGCATCCAAGTGGAAGGCACTATTACTAGACTTGTGCTGCCACCACCTGCGGAAGTTTTTGATTGTTTATAGGCCTTTAGTCATGTTGGAGTATCCTGTTAATGCTTCAGGCAGGTGTTCTATGCCTGCTCAACTGACAGGCTTGTTAAACTTATTTTTTATTTGGATCCAAAAATTTGGGGATGGGTTCAAATGTTTTGGATGTAGTGGGGGAACCCCATCAAAGAAATACAGAATAGCTGCCTTGTCTCGGTTAGATGATGAGATGCAATAGCATGTAAATATTCACTGAGATTCAGTTGTTTATAGAAAGCCATTTTTTGAAAGTTTGGCGGTGTCATGGTTTTATTGACTCATTTGCCCAAATGTTGGGGCAGGATATCCGTGTGGTCTTCTAGAGCTCCTTTTAAACTACACAGGCAAGACTGCTCTGATCGCGGAACGCAAGTCAAGATTGCTGAGATATGAAGGAAAGCCTTATCGGCGGGGCTGCATTCTTTCATACGTTTTTCAGTGGAATGCTGTTCAGTTTCGTAATAAGCTATATTACAACCTGTGAAATTCTTGTTATTGTGAATTTGAAGGCCGTGACCATGTCACCCAGCCAATGAAATGTTCCAAGCACAAGTTTGATATTTACATGGTTGTCACCAATTTGCTCAAAGTTATTCACTAGTAGAAGTAAAACATTAAAGATGTTCTCAAGTCGTTGGTAATACACTGCATCAAATTCCAATAGCTCACGGCAGCAAAATTCAAGAGAAAAATCTTTCCAGATCCGCAGTACTGGAAGGCTAACATTTCTTGCATTTCTAAATACATATCCCTCATCTATGAAGTTATCACCAACTCATCCCCAACTGCAAAACGTATACGGTAAAGGGGAAATAATTCTCCGTAAACTATCGTAATGGCAATAAATTTGGATGCATAAAATTATCATTGTTCACTCTCTCTTGTAAGACTTGGAAGAAGGCCACTGACGAGTCCGCAACCAGGATGGTCAGCGTTTAGTAAATGAATGGTTTGGACATTGCCACCTGTGACAGTGCCAGGCCATCAGTTCGAGCAGGAAAAACAGTCATTATGCTAGTACTTCATCCTTCATTAGCATTGGATAACTTGGAATGCCTAGTGCTGTCACAACCCGGACAGTTATGTAAACTTTCATGAATATATATGTCGCAATCAAGGCAGAATTGGTGTTTGCATTTTGGGCAAGCCACACGAAGGCTAGGCTTGTTTCCTGTCATAAACAGTGAAAAATATAAGCCAGGAAGAACAAATCCTTCACAGCTGTTTTAAATATTTGAAGTTTGTCAATGCATAGCGTTGCTGTCTTTTCATCAATTCATATATGTACACCATCCCAAACCAATGGAAGTCTTATTTAAATGCATGCATTATCAAGCATATTGCAACAGCTCTAATGTTTCGACATTATGCGCATAAATATACTTACCGGAAGTGACAAGACTTTGCTGGCAGCCAAAACAAGCTCTTGGAAATTTGTTTGGTTGATCAATAAGTGTTGACTGAGAGACCTCATCAAACGGTACAATGGGAAAGAGATGATGATAAGACCTTGCCAAATGAGGGGAAGAAATGAGTGTCAACCCACAAATACGACACTCAGTAGGTAGCTCACACACACGCGCTTTGCACCTTGGACAAGTGTATCCACCTCCAGCCTTTGCCTCCTTGTGGCATGAACAAATTGCCACAGAGCTCTCTGCTGCTCTTTGTGGGAAGCCCATCTTTATCAAATTAGCAATTGCAAAATCTGCAATTGCTGGTGGTGGAGGTGCATGTTCCAATATTAACTCACGCAAGTGTGACTACAAAAGAAAATAAATATCAAAATAATGTAGTAATATCCTGTAGGTTATATTGCCTAAACCCAATAATAACTGCATGTTTACCAGACTTATTTTCTATCTTGCATCTATTTTTCTTGTTCAGTACTATCTTGCATCTATTAAATGTGAAATAACAGAATTTGTGCCCAAATGCATTAAAATATCAAAATTCATTTCGTTTTTAGCACTATAGAGTAAGTTGGAGTCACCTCATCCAGTGCAATGTAGTACGCTCCACCAGTTTCCTGGCATAGATATTTGCATATGTAAATTTCTGCCGAGAGACCAATGACTGAGCACCTAATTTTGGATTTCTTACAAGTCTGGATAGTTTCCATAATATCTCCTGGATCACAAGTACTGAGAGCTGAATATAAGATCAGGACTTCTCTATGTCCATATGTCGGAATCTGATTTAAATACCCCTGTACAAGATCCAATGCATTCTGCAGGGACGAGTCACCTGAACACTCCAGTTTACCCATCAATGCTTTAACATGAGACTCAGGACTGCCACCCAGATCCGTTAAGCACTGAGCAACACCATCTTTTATAGTCACCAGGCCAACTTGACTAAGCGGATTCTGGTAAAAGAACTCTCTAATGAAAGCCTCAACATACTTTGCAACCACCCCCATTCGGCTTGGTCTAAAATCCATTTCTGCAGCCGCCTACAAACATGAAAATCACCCAAACAGAACAATTACACATCAAACATGAATCCAACACAGATCATGAAAACTATATAAAAAACTTCTGAATCAATGCATCTTAAGATCTCATTTCCTCGGTTGCCTAAGCTAAGTTATGTCATGTTCTTATAAATCCCAAGCATGCAAAATATACTCGACCTACATACAATCAACTTAAAGATCCAAACTTTACTAACAAAAACTTCAATTGAAACACACCCAGTACCAAAATCAAACTAAATATACATCAAGCTCAAAAGGGTATCAATCAAACTCAATATGCATCAAGCTCAAAAGGGTATCTACCAAACTCAATATACATCAAGATCAAAAGGGTATACCTTGGAGAGGTCGATAACAATGTAAAGATATCGAATGAGACCCTTTTGGATTCGAGCGGTGGAGGCGGCGCGGAGGCGGCGGCGATACTGGGCATGGTAAACGCTCTGGTTGTCAATGGGCTGAAGAAGCCCAGACTCGTCTTCTTGGAGCGACTCCCACGAGCGCTCATCGGCGTAGGCTCGCTCCCAAGCGGCCAGGCCGCCATTGTTGGCGTCGTCGTCTTCGTCGTCTTCGTCGGCTTCTTCGCTTCGGCGGCGTTGATCGCCGTTGTTCATGGTTTGATTGATTTTGGTGTGGCTCTTTGGAGTGTCCCTAGAGCACAGGGGCACACACCTGTTCATAATGTGGTGGAATATTGCTTCAAGGTGTTTTTTTCTTCTTTTTTCTTTTGCTTTTTCTTTTCAGAAACCATCTTTTTAATTGACTTTTTTACTGTGGGTCAAATCTGTCTTTTTCATTTAACTCTATAGTTCATGAGCTTCTATTTTATCTTCAATTAGTAAAATGAAATTTCAAGTTGCTCTAAATGAGATCAGATATTAAGTTATAGGATTTTTATCATGAATGGTGCCTGA
Source organism: Spiraea crenata (assembly GCA_033992175.1). Lineage (NCBI taxonomy): Eukaryota > Viridiplantae > Streptophyta > Magnoliopsida > Rosales > Rosaceae > Spiraea > Spiraea crenata. The sequence goes on from JAVBHV010000022.1 coordinate 7,602,358, forward strand.
ACTTTCACTAACTGGACTTCATAGTGCCTGAACTTTAAAAGTGATCAATTTGGTACCCAGACTTTCAAAAAGAGGACTATGTGGTTAGGGGTGGGCACGGTCCGCCCGCACAACCCGCAATCCGCATTTTTTGGACCGGACCGTCCCGCAATCGAGCGAATCGGGACGGGTTCAAAATATTTTTACATAAACCCGTCCCGGACCGTCCCGCAAAAGAAATTGTGGGTCGGGCCGCGGATCTAGATGTTTCAAACCCATATTACCCATTTGGCCCGCAACTAAATAACCCCAACCCAAACTTCCAAATTAGCCCAAGCCCAAGAATAAGTTTTATACAGTTATACACAGCCCATCCCTCCTCTGAGAACCCTATCTCCATCAACACTCGCGTTTTCATTTGTTTTGGTTTTCGTCACTCCATCGCCGACCATCACCCGCGCATCTCATCAAGAATCCCGCCACAAACCATCGCCGACCATCACCAGCCCCCTCTGCCGCGACTCCTACCGGCCAATACTCGGCACCTCATCTGAGAATCCATCCAAGAATCCCGCGAAAACCATCGCCGACTAGCCCCCTCTGCCGCGTCACTCCTACCGGCGACACCCAAGACTCCGCACCTCATCCCAAACGCCGCGTCTCATCTAGAATCCTGCCGGCAGTCCCCATGGTTAGTTTACGGTCCAAGTTATGTGAATCTGATAATTTGGTTGCTGATTTGAAGTCCTGCTCAGCTGAAGTAGTGTATAGTTTTCGACTGAAGTATTATGCATCAGAACCTAAACTTGGAATGTGTTGGCTATCCTGCCATATTGTGCAATGAACGCAGTATGTGTGTTTATTATGAGTTTATCATTAGTGCTAAAATTCTGGAAATTGATTATCTAGCAATGATTGGTTGAATTCTAAACAATTGAGATTAGTAGCAGTGTATTTATTTGTGTGAATGTTTGTAGGAGTATATTCTGGTTGATGATTGAATAGGATTTTACCTCTGAACCAAACTTGCCTTAGGATGAGTTGCATGGATTTGTCTAGCTAGAGAAACCACTTTAAGCGAAGAACGTATGCTGTCGCCATCGCAATTGTGTGCGGCATCAGGGTTTTAAGAAGGTGTAACAGTAATGGTATGGCTTTAGATATTAAGCTGAACAGCAACTGAACAAACTTATGGCTGTCCGAAATCCCCTGTGAAAGTTCAAAACGAAAAGTATGAGAGTCCTTTTGGAGGTGATTTGAAGGTTTTTTTGGTGGAAGATGGAATTTGAGGTTCTATTAGCTCAACATATTCTTTTCTTGTGGATTGAATTGGGTACGGATTGTAGATATCTGGTTAGAGAATAAAGATATTAAACCTAGGTTGTCATGCATCTTTCTTTGTATTTGCATCATGAGCTATCCTAAGAGCAAGCATGCTTAGTGTCTAACTTAGCTAGACACAACATCTTTAACAAGTAGAGGCAGTCATGTATGTCAGGAAGCAGAGAGTATAGCCAACATAATGCTAGTGAAGGACATAAGGTCGTTTGAATGAAGAAATGAATGAATGCATAGTGTCAGTGTGTGTTTTGCGAATTCGGGTTGCAGATGAAGGTGCGTAGTCTAAGATTTTAGGTTCTTGGTAGTCAAAAGATTTTAGGGTCTTGGTATTACAGTGGATTTCAAAGAGAGCTGATATGTTGATGATGTGCTGTTGCGTTTCTTTGGCGGAATACAATTCATTGATGTTGGTAGTAATCATATTAATTTATGCATGCTTGTGTATGAAATTGACTATGATCCCGCAACCCGCAATTTGGAACCGGATCGTCCCGCAATAAAATGGATTAGGTTCGGTCCGGTCCTAATAATTTATGTACAAAATCCGGACCGAACCGAACCGCAAAAAAATTGTGGGTCGGGCTATGGATCTATACTTTTTTGGACCGGACCGGACCGCGCCCAACCCTATATGTGGTACCTCAGTCAATTTTTTGTTAAAAGTTTTCTTTAAAATGAATAATAAAATGGTCTACTGACATAAATTTTTTGTAAAATACTATTTATTTTACCTCTCAACGTCTATATAAATATATATTATGGTATTTCAAAAAATATGTATGCATATGGCTATTGCAAAACAATAGATAAATTGATGAATAAAAATATACTCGAACATAAAAAAAATATTTCTAACATAAATTGAGTAATAGAAAAAGTCTACCGTTCGAGTATATTTTCATTAATCAGTTTATTTATTACTCAAACATTAAAAAATATTTCTAACATAAATTGAGTAATAGAAAAAGTCTACCGTTCGAGTATATTTTCATTAATCAATTTATTTATTATTCTAAAATAGCTATGTGCACATTTTTTATTTTTTCGAAACACCATAATACACATTTATATAGAGGTTGAGAGGTAAAAAATAGTATTTTACATAAAAATTAATATCGAAATACCATTTTATAATTCATTTTAAAGAAAACTTTGACAAAAAATTGACTGAGGTATCATATAGTCCTCTTTTTTGAAAATCTGGATACCAAATTGATCACTTTTAAAGTTCAGGCACTATGAAGTCCGGTTAGTGAAAATTCAAGCACCATTCATGATAAAACCCTAAGTTATAACACCTCTAGTATTGCTAGTATAAAAATAAAAAAAAATAAAAAAAACGAACTTCGCCTTAGCTCAAGTGACATGAGATGGAAAACTGCTCAAGTGAAAAGTCTTACATTAGCTTTTCTTCTCTAAGTTTAAATTTTTGTATATTAACTGTAATTTTTCTATATTAATTGTGTAGGAATAAGAAATTACTTCTCTAGTGCTCAAATGAGCAATTTTAGCACTCAAAACTCAAATCTAAATCCTTCAATTGGAATCCATTCATACATCTCCAGATGGAGCCTAAAGACCACCAAATTGAAATACCGTGATGTATTCCTTTCCGCCTTTACAAGCTTCTCATCTTAGTACTCTAGAACTACAAAATTTTACCCCATAACTTTTGATTAACCTATCTACTAAATTCAGTTCGAAAGTACCCTGCACAAGAGACCCGACAGAATCATCTGCGGCGGAAGCATAATATCCTCATGCACTTTGGTGTACAGTCATTTTGATAGTTCAGATCTTGGAAATGCATTCTGATACAGCACCTTTCAAAACTTTTCAGCTGATGCAGGAATCTTTTGTCGAGACTGTCTGGATATGTAGACTCAACCATTTGAGCACAATCTCTCAGCCCATTTTTGCTCCACGTTAAGACATGTATTAAAGACTCAATCTGCGGCACCACAGACCATTCGTGGTTCACGAGTTCTGAAGGAAACTTGCTCCTAGGCACATATTCAAAAAGAAGTCTCTTACATTGCACCACAGAACGTAAACTGAGGGTACTGATCAACTACAGAATTACAGGCGTACACGTTCAGTAAACTGTACATGGTTGACTGAAGAGTAATGTCATTAACAATTGTAGCATGCTTACATAACAAGGGAAGATAGGAAAATAAAATCTAACCTTGGACTTCCCCTGACAGTCAATTGTTTTACTTTGCTTTTCCATGGCTAAACTGGATGATCATTGGTTTGCCTTTGAACACATACAGATGTACTAGATTCTGCAAGCAAGGGTTATAATGCCATAACAAGTGAGTACTAATATCCCAGCATGAACTCAAAAGCAAGAAAACACAGAAACTAGAAGGATCTGATTGAATGGCAAGTAAACCGGCAGATGAACCCTCCAAGACCACCAAGATCTAGACTTCACAACAATTAGTATATGAGATCAGCAAGATAAGTACCAAAGCAAAATCGGCCAGTTCAACTGATGGAAATGTCACAAAAGCTTGCCCCCTCATTCGTCCTTCCTGAAATCCAAAAATTATTTTTAGTTTTAGCAATTAGAAAAGTTATCTCATATTCATAAATAAAACCTTGTTGCTATTTCACTCTAAGAGTAAAACTTGAGATAGAAAACTGAATCAAATATGTACAGCTGGATTGCAAACCACAAAGGTGATCAAGAGATCTAGTCTATCTCAAATGTGGGTGTCCAAGTAAAGCTTGAGATAGAAAACTGAAACAAATATGTGAAGCTGGATTGCAAACCACAAAAGTGATCAAAAGATCTACCTGCATGAGCTTCACAGTAAGACCAGATTTGGCTGCATCAATGCTTCCAAACAATGATCCTATATCATAGTATAGACATTAAAATAGGCAGAAAGGCTAAGGAGAGCTGTGAAGAAAACTTAAAAGTAAAGAAATCACTTCTGTAACTGTATACTCTTTAGAAAATCTCTTAAAGTACTTGCAGACTGTACAAAAGAATTAAATTTTGTGACACAGAGAATTCACCAAAATCTCACCAAATATGTAGTAGATGTCATCAACAACAACGTCCTTTGCCAAGTTCTTTATATACAAAACAGAGGCAGGATTCCCAGCTGAATAGCCCTGCAGATAAGAAAGTTTTTTAACACTGACTATAGGTCTATAACAATAATTCATGGAATTTATAATTATGCAGGTTTGAATTTGCCACGGACGAGGCTAGCTTCAAAAGATTACTGAACAATATTTTTCGGCAAGCAAATTTTACCAAAATGTAGTCAAAATTTCACATTGCTACCTTAAGCAGTGGTAATATTTCTTCTGGAGAAGCCTTTCCACTCTCTAGTTCTTCTGGAGTTGCAAAAGGGTTAGTATCTGACTCCTCGGTGATGGTATCATCTTTACGCTCATCGTTAACAACTTTTGGTGCAATTTTTATCTGCAAGAAGCCAAGAAAAATATTTGCAAATGCTGGAAGATAAGAGACCGCCGTCAAAGTATGATAATTCATCTGGAAAAGTAAATGACCTGGACGACAGGGTTGTTCTTTTTTATCATAGGAATCTCTTTTGGGACAAGTGTTCCCGTTTTCAATCCAACATCTTCATGAGCTATATCTTTATTAACTGCAGGACCAACAATAGCTTCTCGCTTGACACGTTTCCCTCCTCTTGAAGCTCTAGCAGAGGCTTTTTCATCCACCTCCTAACAACATTCAATTCAAAGACTTAGAAGTTGTATACAGCAACTAGACCACTGAGCAGGAACTGTTACTTTTTCTTTTTGACTTGCTATACAATTTGTGGATCCGGGCATTAAAAAAATTTACCCAAGCGTAACTGTTGACTAAACAAGTGGAGACAGAGTAATCTTCACTTGCTCTTCATAAATTCCAACCAAATAATTTGGAAGAAAACATTTACAAATTAACTTCTTTTTAAAAAGGGAAGGAAATAGAAATGTTCTAGACCTCCAGTACTATGGTGGAGGGAGAAGATAGAAATAATGTTCTAAATCAAAATAAAAGAAATATCTGAAACTGTTCTTACTTATAATTTAGAAGCCATTCTTCTACTATCAAGATGAAAAAACAAAATAAAAATGAAAGCATAACCAAACGAGCACTTGACAGTCCAATGGCAAGAAGCTACCTCATCTGAAGACTCCATTTCTGATTCATCACTTGATAAATCTGCCAAGGGAGGGTTTGCAGGTAGAGGAGGAGGAGGTGGTGGTGGAGCAGGTACTGAAGGTTGTGGTAGAGGTGGAGAGGGAAGAGCCATACGAAATGGAGCCGGTATATTCATCTTGTTCATCAAATGCAAAACCTACAATTTATATGTCTCTTGAGCAATAGGCCCCAAAAATATATCTACTTGATTATATGACATCAAAAGAAAGTACATACTAGAAGAATAAGAGCTGAAGTATTATGTTAGTTAGGTTTTCATGAGATTAGTGAGAACCTGTGTATAAAAGCGAGGAACAGCAATAAGAGCATTCACAATGTTGGTCAGAATATTTCCATCTGGTGGCGGGTAAGCATACCTGTGATAAAAGAATTATCTATGTAATAGCGTAGAAATTTCAACCTATAAAATATACCACGGAGAGACAATGTCATCATTCATATGATGATGTTTGATACTATGTCAAAGCTGTCAAAATGCTAGATAATTGGTTATTGCCTCATTTAATAGGAAAGTCAAACTTTACGCTGCTTATTCATTTCATGAAACCATATTTTCCAAGCTTCTAATGCTAATACAGTTATAGTTTGGTTTTTCAGCCACTACGGGCCACTGCCAAAAGGATCATGAACGAAGTGATATGAATTCCCAACACACAAGGAGATACAGTAGCAGGCGTTGATGATAATAAAAAGAACAGACAACTATATTTATGCAGTACTCATATAAAGGACATCCTTGTAAAATTTGTAGGCAAAAAATTGCAAGAAAGTGAAAAGGAATGACATACTCAAGGTGAGGAGGAAAGGGATAGTCTACACCAAGCCTAGGTGCAATAGGCTCTGATCCTGAGACTTGAGTTGCTTCTCTCTTGACGGTAGGTTCGGAAGTAGGGAGTGCAGAAATCGAATCCCTGTTCGAAGCCGCCGCTGCCGGTTTATCATTATTGGTGGTGGCTCTCTCCACTTTTAACACCTTACCAAGAAACCTCAGCCTATCCAAACAGCGAAAACAATCGACATTTTGCTCATCATCGTATCAAGAAAATAAACAAGAACATGGCATTATGTGTGTGATACCCGTTCAACTGGCGTTGTGCTTGGTAAGCCAAGCCTTCATTTTGGAAATCCACAAACGCGCAGTTTTTCAACCTATAGTCATAAAATACACGTGCATTACAAACACAACTAAAAAAACAAGACACAACAACAAGAACAACTGAAGTGGAAGAGCAGAGAGCACTTACCGACCAGTAACCGAACACGACCGCACAGAAGAAGCACCATAGTGGGACAATAACCGAAACAGGGTCTCCTCCGGAATCGCTTCCGGCAGGTGACGAATCAACAAGCTCACCTTACTGCTACTATTTAGTGACGACTCTACAAAACCCGAGTGTTGTTGCTGTTGCTGCTGCTGCTGCATCTCAAACTCTGCAATGGCAATTTGTGAGTTCTTCTTTATGAGTGGCAAAAACCCATTTGGTAAATGTAAACAATGTGTTCGAACAACCCTTCAATATCTAATTTTGTCCCAATTTAAACCTAATTTCATCCCCAAAACTGCTTAAACAACATTCTTAAGGTTAATTATGTAAGCCAATCGTAGGTGTTCCAAATTAACTGCAGTGCATGTGAAATTACCTTCAGCTTCAAAAGCTACGATTTTTGGTCGAAATTCAAAGAACTCAGAAAGCAGGTAACTTCGGGTTTCAATGTAGAAGCCGAAGCAAACGACCCATTGAGATAAATTTCACACCTTTCAATTTCACTAGGCACGAATGAATGCGGAGAATTCGACCATGCGCCGAGAAAACGCGCGAGATTTTGGGTTTTACGCCTTTGGGCCTCTGTAATTGAAATTCGCACCACCAAGAATGAGTCTATGGGCCGTATGTATACATTATTTTCCATAATACCATGATTTATTTGTAGCCGTTGATTTAATACAAGTCATGAAAAATCTTCACCGTTGTGTTTATTTATACTACCTTCGCATTTTTTTAATCGCATCAACAAACTCTATTGCCTTCTCCATAAAATAAAATAAAATAAAAAACACAAACTCTATTGAAGATCGCATCAACAAACCTTTCATCGTACTGGACAATTCGGTAGGTTGTCCGATCGTCGTGTTTCTCGTCGCCTAAACGTTTTGTTTATGTATATCTGATTCATTGAAGAATATTTAATTTATACTATTAATAGAATCAAGAATTTTCGATATGTGTTAACAATTCACATCCATGAATAAATTATTTGTCTATTCTTAATGAACTTTATCATTCCTCCCACAAAAGATATAGTTGAGACGTTCCATATTACCCATATATGACCACTAACATCAACTCATCCATCTTCAAGGCCCATTATTTTCTTGAAATCATCGAGCTCAATCTGTACTAATGATTTTTCATATCTGAGGAGATACCTCCTCCCTCAAGCTTCAATCATGGGCCAAATCTTGTCTCAGAGTCTGCACGGTGGACACGGCCCCCGTATGGTATGGTTAAGTTGAATACCGATGGTGCATGGTGTGCTAGAACATGTCTAGGAGGTTTTGGGTGGGTTGTGCGGGACTTTACTTGCTGGAGTATTTCTGCTGGAGGGAGCGGGGGACTGTTTATTGGGTCTGCTATTGTTGCTGAAGGGGAGGCCATCCGTGATGGATTGCTTGCATGCTTAGATGGAGGCCTTCGACGTGTTTTGGTAGAATCTAATTCCAAACTTCTTGTTGACATCATAAATCACAAGTGCACTTGTAGTATTTTATTGGAGAGCCTGGTATTCGATATCCAAGTCTTGGCATTTAGATTTGAAGCTATGTCATTTCGTTACATCCCTCGTGATTGTAATCGAGTAGCACATTTAGTTGCCTCTTATGTTACTAGGAACTCATATAATTGTCGTTGGAATGATGACACTCATGCCTGACTATTTAATAGCTTAGCGGAAGATGCCAATGTCTCTATTCGACTTTAAATTTAATGAATTTTTGCTATCTTTGGGGGAAAAAAATGCAACATACAAATGGATTAAAAACATCCACTAAATGTCTACACAATACTCGGGCAATCAGCTGAGTTCAACAAATTTTCTAAACTCATTTCCCTTATCATCCATCCTCTGTTTATTCTCATAAACAACTGATGTAAAATGCCACAGTTTACAACGAGATTTTGTACATTTCCCTCCATCAATCGGGTGAAGCACACAGGGTCCTTCGTTCATATAGTTTCAATGCCAAAACTTATCTTCACAAACTTCAATTTTCTCCTCATAATTCATGACCTTAAATTCTGCACCCCATTTCTTCCTTAGCAAAAATAGGAAATCGTCTTCACTAAAATTAGACTATTGAGTGCTCTCCTGTTTCGACTTCCCCAAAGCCTTCGGTAAGAGCTCATCTTCTGACAAATTTAAACCAAGGGGAACTCATATTTCCAATCATTCTGTACTAAATTAAAATATAATGAATCTCATATTTCCAATAATTTCCCTGTGCTCAGTATAAAGTACTGCAAGACAACGTTATTTTTCACTACACAGAAGCTAACTCTTTTTATTTTCAGAACTATGTATACAAAAGTACTTTGAAGCTATTGCCCTAAAAAAAAAGAGTAACTTTGAAGCTCCATTTCAACTGAGAATTATGTATACAAGAGTACTTTGAAGCTATTGCCCTAAAAAAAGAGAGTAACTTTGAAGCTCCATTTCAACTGCAAACCCGTAACTGTGCAATCTTAAATGTTAGATTGTATCTTCAATCGCATGCCTTGCTAAAGAATGGTAATTTTCCTTTCATTCAAGACAAGACCAGCCGAAGCTCAATGGAATAGGATTGAATTGCCTTTTTTAGATCCCTCCTACTCGGGGTTTACAATAAAAGTTATGTTGCTCTGTGATATGGGTCTTTCACCTCGAAAATCACATGAAATTTTATGCAAGTCCTATTTTAAGTTACCAAACCAGGCAATCTTGGAAACTTGGGATTTCAAAATCACTTAGAACTTGATATCCCCCATCAGCATCAAAGGAATTTCTCCAGAAATTAATGCTTCGTTCTCGCTGCCCGTGCTATCATTTCAGCGAGCATCATGGTGCCATTTACTCTGTCAAGCTAATTCATTTTCCACCACGTAAGAGCATTTCAACAACCACCTGTGCTCACATGTATCATATAGCTGCCGCTGGTCTCAAATTCATGGTCTCTCTCAACCATCGTGTCCTATCTTGAACACCATTTAGACCAAACTATGGCCTGGAATTTTGAAGGCATTCCTTTCATCTAGCAATCTTCTCATTCGCTCAGCATCACCATACCTTCCAACACCGGAAAAGATGTTGGACATAAGCACGTAGTCACCTCCATATCCTTTCTCCATCTCCAATATCTTCTTTGTCACCCTCTCGCCCATCTCCACATTACCATGAAAGCTACATGCACCCAAGAGTGTCCTCCAAATCACTACATTAATAATATTGCAAGGAATGTCCAAAGCCATCTTTTCTGCTTCTTCTAATCTTCCAGCCCTACCTAGCATATCTATTAAACATCCGCAGTGCTTGATATCCAGTGCAACTTCATACTCGTTGACCATCTTCTCAAAGAAGTTCAGCCCTTCATCAACCAATCCTCCATGGCTGCAAGCGTTCATAATACTCAAAAATGTCACGCGATTTGGTTTCAGACCAACTTTCTCCATACTTTTAAAGCTCTCGACTGCTTCTTTCCCCATCCCATGCATTGCAAACCCAGAAATTATGGACGTCCACGACACCAAATTCTTCCTCTGGGCAGATATCTCCTCAAACAACGTCGAAGCACTCTCTATGCAGCCGCATTTTGCATAGGTGTCCAAAAGAGAATTTATTACACGTATGTCAAACGCATTAAACCCTCTCTTCTCGCCATAACTATGAATTGACTGGCAAGTCTTAAGACCCCCAAGAACAGAAACAGCTGGAAATATGGCCAGAAGTGTAATCTCGGTAGGTTCAATAAGATCTTCCACAACCATCTTTCGAAACAAAGCCACAGCTTCACGGGGCTGATTCGTGCGCGAGTACGCATCAATAATAGCAGTACAGGACACAACAGTGGGCGCTGGCATCCGATCAAACAGATACCTAGCCCATTTAAGCTCACCCCATTTGGCCAAACCAGTGATCATGACATTCCAAGTGACAGAACTCCTCTCAGGCATTTCATCGAACACCTGGAGTGCAAGAAGCAAAGACCCACAAACCGCATACATGTTGATCAATGCAGTTTGGACGTACACATGGGAACGAAAACCCAGTTTGTGGGTGAGGCAATGGAGCTGGGTACATGGGTCGGTGGAGTTTACTGCAACGGAGGCGTGGAGAAGGAAAGCGCAGGTGAAGGAGTCAAAGGAGAGGGGATAGTTTTGGAGGGTTTTGTACAAAGTAAAAGCTTCGTGAGGGAAATGACCAAGGGAATAGCAGCGGAGGAGAGTGTTGAGGAGGAGGAGATAGGCGGAGGAGGCGGCGGAGTGGCGGCGGAGATGGAGGAGTAGGCCGGAGGTGATGACGTAGGAGTGTACTTGTTGGGTGGATGAGCGGCTTGGTAAGTGCTTGAGGAGGAGAGAAGCCAAGTGCCTTGGGTGGTGGACGTGATGGCTTGTTGTTGTTGTTGGAGAGAATGAAGTGGCAGAAAAATGGAGGGGTTGAGGAGGAGATTGAGTTGCTATGTAGACAATGTGGTGGTTTTGTATCCGACTCAAAGTTTGAAGCGTTGATATGAGCCGCACCATATGGTCGCAATTTCAAATGAACCAAGCTCAGGTTCAAGGTTTATTTGAGGAAGCTGGACATGTAGACTCGCGACAAATATATTTACGTACGCAACTTTTAAAAAATTATGTAAGTGTAAAGAGTCTTTTAAAAGGTTGTTAAGAACTCAAGTGTATTTTTAATGTTGTCAAGAACTTCTGTATGAATTTGTACTCTTTTTTTTGCAAAGTGTATGGTATATTGTATCATAGGGAAAAGAAATTTGCGAATCACAGATCGGCAAACTGAAACTTAGGCAAAGTGATTGTAGATTTGCAAAATACCGTAGTCGCAAAAAGATGTCCAACTGTAAACGCCCACCGAGGGGCTCGAACCCTCGACCACAAGGTTAAGAGCCTTGCGCTCTACCAACTGAGCTAGACGGGCTTGTTGCTAACTGGTGATAGAAAAGCTATAATTATTTTGTTTCCTTTACTGTGCAGCAGATTGCAGAAGGGCATTATTTTCTTTGCTATTCGAGCACGCAGCCGACATGCCTATGGATTCAAGAACAAACCCCCAAAAAAAAAAAAAAAAAAAAATGTAAGGTCCATGACTTACTGCTAACTCATAAGTTATAAGTCTTTATTCCAATAATATTTTCCCATTTTTCATGTAATTTTTCTCATTGTATGCTGTATTCTATTAATTCACTGCTACAATAATGCAACAGTTTAGCCAATCCACCACAGAAATTAGGAGTGACTTAAGATATCAATGAATACTTGCATAGTTTCGTTATTTTAGAAACGAAGTAGTCAGTAGAAAGGAGAAATGGGTCAGTAGCCGGATATAATTCATAACCTATGTATTAAGCTAGATTGAATTGAATCTTATTTCTAGTATTGAACCTTGGAAGTTGTAAACCTTAATTAAAGTATGTTACACACATTTTCAAGAATATTGTGGAATTGCTCTCATCCAAAACATCCGTTTTGATTTCAGTTTCGTTACATTGTTTGGGGCTTATTTGGACGAAACCCCAAAAGTAGTCGGCAACAACCCACGGTTTCATTGCACCATAAAATCTGCAAATTAGACAGATGCAAAACAAAACTTACAAGAGACAAAGTACACAAAATCTAGACCCTTTTCTATCTCATACTATGCACCTCGGTTTGAATTGATATGCGAATTTGATGTGGGAAGAAGTTGTTTAGCGAATATATTATGTTGAAAGTTTCTCCATCTTAGAGGAATTTCTACACTGTTCAAAACAGTTAGAATATAGGAAACCAAACCCAAGCTCAAACAGGAAATCAAACAATCCACGCAAAATGAATTCCAGGAAGGAACTCTTTAAGAATCCAAATCCAACATGAATTGGAAACTAGAAGCATGTGAAATGCTACGTTATGCTTTCCCAACTTCCAACGTTTCATTTCTCATATGTGGTATACCATATATGCTACCAACTTCACATTGCTGACGACCTAGACTAGAAAAACTTCTAGATATATATGACAAATACGAATGCGATGACTTCTGGACCTTTATGTTTTCAAAGAGAGACGATATCACGTTTTCCCTTTGGTTGGGCTTCCCAACCTGGCCGGACAGGACAGGACAGGACTCTCACCTGTTGATTATATCAACTTCGTTTATGACCATGGTTTTCAACTGAAACTGACACTTAGTCACTCCAAATGATTAGTTACTCTAATTATTTCAGATTAAAAATATAACATTGTATTGCTAATTTCAAACCAACATTCGCCAGAATGCAAATCGTTTCTTCTAAACTATCTCTCCAACTGGAGAATAATTTACCTTATGACTAAGGAAATGCCGGAACTCAGGTACCCTAGTCAATCAGCTGCAAACGGAAGAGGCCAGAATAGTTCAATGTAGAAGGACTGCAACCAAATCATGTTTGCACGGTTTCCCCACATCCAGAAGAAGAGATCCCAACTCGTCTGGCAAGCTGTTCACACAGAAACGAATGCCTTGATGAACTGCGGCCATGCTGATTGATGAGTGCTGTTGCTGATGTTTCCATAAGAAGGCAGCTGCAAGGGGATATTTTGGCGCTGTCAGTCTTCACTTTCTGAATCCAGAACAGGGAGGATGCTCAGGGCTGAAGAACTAAGATGCATTCCCCGAACTATCCCCCCATATCCAACCTTAATCCTGTGGCACAGAAGCAATATGGAATCCCACAATGCCGTCATTCCCTGAAACAAAGTTTTTTTTTTTTTTTTCAGTTCAATCAATACAATGGGAATCTCTATATTGTTGGCACAACATATACTTTCACATTGGCAGGTGACCCATGCTCCAAAGTAAAACCAGCATAAGCTAGTAACTACCTACCTGAAGAGAAAACTGCAATTTCTTGTCCCAGTACAAGGCAAAAACTGGGGGGCTTTGCCTTCCGACCACAAGTATACAAGCTCCTGGGTGTAGAGCAGAAGGGACACTAGATACAACCGCTGTGTACTGCTCAGGAAACCTTTCTTTTGGAGGCAAGACTCCCAAGAATAGGGGATTTTTGCTAGAACGAGTTCCTGCATATGATGTAGGATCCATGTGCAACATCCACTTTGGATGCTCCAGAAAAGCACAGAACAAATACAGGAGTAAGTGAGAATCAGTTGGCAGTTCAAGAGTCCACTTCTTGTGCTTTTTATCATAAACCTCTCCACTTCCAAAATATTCATAATTCTTTAAGCAGGTTCCTTCTGCAAGCTCTGCAAAACTCCCAAGGAAGAACCTAAGTTATATTGCACAGACAAATGACATATATGATAACTATCTCCATTTAAGATTTAACCTAACTAATCTCAATAAGAGCCTGGTAAACACAAACCATTGAAAGTTCGAAAAGAAGGAGACAGACTAATATTTGAGCTTCGATTTGGTGAATAGTAGGCAATAGATTTTTTTATTTAGGACAAGCAGTAACTTTTGGTCATCAAATTTTCTTTTTACTGTGAGCCCATTTTAATAATGTGTCATCAGAAACAATCAGGTGGTCTGGATTGTTTTATATCAGGAGTAAAGGTTACTGTTGTAAGGTCAAGTGATAAGCAGGTACCCATATATGCTTTGCAAGGGATCCCATATAATGAATGAAGATTGCCACTTGAGCTCTATCAAATTCAAACCCTAGAACCTGTGGTCTTTCTATCTCTAGATAGGGATCCTGTAAGTCTTGGCTTGTAACTAATTAAGCTTTCATAAATTATCGAATCCTGATTTCACAAACTCACAGTTCTAAATAAATACATCCCATCTGAGAACTTTTCCCCTAGCCACCCTACAACAGATTCACACACAAGGATCAACAGAGTCAAATATCAAGATTTAAAATACCTCGAATCCGTTCTACTGTATATTCCGCTCGAATGCTGCTTTGCGGCAGCAAACCTTTAATTAACTCTCCCTTCATCAATGCATGCAGCCTCTGGTGTTCAGTGATGGCATCCACACACTCTTGCATAATAGGAACTAAGGAATTCTGCTGCTGGGTTTGTTGCTGATTGGTTTGAGGAAGCTTGGCTGTATATGATGAGGAGAATGCATTAAACAACAGCAAATATCTTTTGCGAAAACCACTGAACAACAGTTCAACTGAAGTGTGTTCATAGTTGAATACACTTACATGTGGAAGCATCGATAGCCTGGAGGAGAGAAGCCCGTAATTGATGCATAAGTCCATCTTCATCAAGAGTCAATGTTGGCTGCCATTCTGTAGTCCCATCATTTGAAGACACAGTAGCAGTTCTAGTAGGTGGTAAATCGCTTCCAACTGGACTAATTGTGATTGACATCCCCAGTTTGTCAGCTGCTTGGTTTACCTATAGTTTGAGAATTTTATACTGATTTAGTATTGAAGACACTTTATACAGAAACATATACAATTATTCATCAGGCCATCAGTTTTCAGCTTCAGCAGTTGAAACACACTCTTCTATCAGCCACAAAGTAGCCAAAGTTAACAGTCTTTTACCAACCACAAAGCAGCCATAGCTTATGTACATATAACAAGACAAAGAAGATGAAAGTGGAAACAGAAATAGAGAATACGAACCCGAATATGACTGGTTTCAATCTTGTTAAGAAGGGGATTAAGTAAGACTGAAGAAAACCATTGCCTGAGACTGTCACGCCACTGCTCAATGTGAGGATAAATGCCCAAACGCTCAAATGCATTAATAGATTCTTCCATGGACATAGGTGGAGGAAGCTCACCCTCTCCTTTCTTTGGGGGAGTTGTGAACTTCTGGGAACCTGGAGACATCCTCACAGGCCTCAACGACGAGCTCCTAGTAGTTCCAGATGTATTAGCTGAACTTGGACTAGCCACACCAAAACCTCTGATGGTAGGTGGTGGAGTTGCCAGTTTACCACCCGATTCTGTGATTTTCTCATCTACGTCTGCCAAGAACTGTTCAAACTGTTCTTCTGACATTATCTCTCTGGTATAGGTTCGCTTGCTGGACCAAGGGGAGGATACTACTGAATCCGCTCCAGGTGAATTCTGAATAGAAGACAATGGCGAAACACCTCCCGATACAAGATACAAAGAAGATGAAGAACCAGGTGACTTAGACGGGCTACTGAAAGATCCAATTTTAGCTCCTCCATTGGTGTTTAACTTATCGGCACCGATGCGAGAAAAACGATTTGAACCCATGATTGGCTGATGAAGAGGAACAAGTGGATCTGAAGGTGAAGGTTTGGACTTGGGAGGTTTCTTTGAAGACTCGGATACGACTTTTTCAACCTTCGGCGTAATTCCCAAAAGCCCCAGTTGACGATTTGTAAGGCAGGTTTTATTGCTGGTTCCTTTGGAGGGAGATATAACTGGCGCAATAGCTGCATTACGCAATGAGATGGCTCTGACGAGTGCAAACAGAGTTCCAAGAAGTACTAAGCCCACCACTGTATGCATCGCTTTAACAAACAAATCTAGAGCACAAAACAGACTTTGAAAATGAGCAAGATCCATCAAATAATCCGTTTTAGACCAAACAAAGCTAGTTGGATTTATTGAACTTACATGCTACATCTTGGGAAAGACTTCTGTGCTTCAAACTGTCAACGAGTCCATTTTCCCTTCAAAATTGAAGACAGTTTACTCTGTTAGCCAACACTCAATATAGAGCCAAAGCAGTTTCGATTACGCAAGATCTAAAAACACATCATTCCTATTCAAAATTGTGAAGGAAATCAATTAAAGCCTTGAATTTCTTGCTGGTTAGAATGAATTGGTTTGTTCAATCGGGTCCTAGAAAGACTGATAAACCCAAACAAGAAAAGCTCAAAGTGCTCAAGTTAAAGTCTTTATTCATCTTCTTCCTTTTGGTTTTCCACAAACTAAACACTGATTTATTCAGCTTAATCTTCTAACCCCCATTCTTGCTCCCCTCTTTTTCTCAACAAATTCTAATACACTAGCATTCCCAAATTAACCAACAAAAAAACCCTAAAACAAAATCTTTGGCTTAAACCCTACTAAAACCCTAGATTTTCAAATTGGGGCAAATGGGTACCTGGAGAAGAGGGCAATGAAGGCAACGGCGGAGGCGGATGAGAGAAAGAAGATGAAGATGAGCGCGTGCTTCGAGGGTTGGAGGCTCTTGGCGGTGAGGGCGGCCGACAAGGACGGGTTCTGGTACACCGCGAACTTGGACGGCTTCGGTGGAGGCGAGCCTTTCTCTCTTGATTCCATGGCTGCTGTGATTTTGGTGCTTTTGGTTTTTACGACATTGTGTTTTTGAGCTTGTGGGTTTTGGGCGGTATAGTGCACCCGGTGTCTCTCCGTTTGCTGGGGTTTGAAAAGGAAAGCGAAAATCTGTTCAAAAGATCAAGAAAAGGAAAGCGAAAAATAAAATAGAAAGGCTATTCCATTCTTTGCCTTTTCAATTTGATCGAAGTTGGTCAACAGAGCCGTGACTGAGAATTAATAGTCTGATTTCAAATTTTTAGCGATGCCCTCCAACTATTCTTTTAAAAATTATAAAGATTATTCTGTATACTGAATATATTAACGATGAAAAAATAATTTGATACTAAAATTACAAAAATAGACAATTGAATTCACACAAAAATTATAGGCTAAAAAACGCCCCCCCCCCCCTTCGAAACCCCCCCACCCACCAACCCACCCCCCCCCCTTCTCCCCCCCCCCCCCCCTTTCTCTCCACCCCCACAAAAAAAAAAAAAAAAAAACCAAACACCCCCCCCCCCCCCACACCAAAACCCCCCACCAACCACCCAAACAACACCCCCCCCCCTCCCCTTCCCCCCCCACCCGAAGAACCACCAACCAAGCCACCCCAAAGCCAAAAAAAAAAAAAGACACAACACCCACCCACCCCCCCCACAGGCCGGCCCGGACGGGAAAAGGGAGAAGAGGGCCCGCGCCCCACCCCCTTAATAAGCAAAAAAAAAAAGAAAAAAAAAAAAAAAAAATTATATATAAACAAAATATTGATAAAAATATAAAAGAGCCAAAAATCTACTAACTTAAAATCTTCAACATCTTAACAACGATTTCTAACAAGGGGTTCTTACCAAAAACAACTATATAGAGTTTTCTCTTACCAAAAACATTACCTCACTTTTTTTTTTACAATTTACTACTACTTTTATAATTTAATACCAAACTAAACTAACAAACCCACTCACAGCCCACATGTATGAGACTCACGCGCCCTGCACTGTACGCCCGCGCTTCTCGTCCACTATTGTCAAAATGAAGGATGTGCTCCTTCAAAATGAAGAATGTGCTTCTTCAAAAATAAAGATGTGTTCCTTCAAAAATATGAAGTTGTTCCTTCAAATTCGAAGGAGCTTTTCCTTCAATTTGAAGGATGTGTTCCTTCAAAATGAAGGAACAACTGGTTGAAGGATGTGTTCCTTCAAAATGAAGGATGCGGTCCTTCAAAATGAAGGAACAACTGGTTGAAGGATGTGCTCCTTCAAAATGAAGGATGTGCTCCTTAAAAAATGAAAGATGTGTTCCTTCAAAAATATGAAGTTGTTCCTTCAAATTCGAAGGAGCTCTTCCTTCAATTTGAAGGATGTGTTCCTTCAAAATGAAGGACGTGTTCCTTCAAAATGAAGGAACAATTGATTGAAGGATGTATTCCTTCAAAATGAAGGATATATTCCTTCAAAATGATGACCCTACCTCTATTCCGCATCTTTCACCAAAAAGGGGCATACAAATATGTTATCAAAATAGTCCGTACTCTGCAGCCCTCCACATTTTCAAATTCCTTTATGAACACTAATCTACTCCAACAATCATTCACGGCCAGATATTACAGCAACATAAGACATGCAATGCCTCGGCGGCATGCAGTTATGCTCATAGCCAGTCAACCTACAAGATGTGCACAACTGACTACTTATACACCTCAACACTGATGTATAAGAAAATGTAATGTTTTTCACGAGGATGAAGCCGATAAGCTTCCTGATAACAACTCCATCAACAGAATGACTAAAACCCAAGTACTGATACGAAGACGATTCCTAGATTCCACTAACTTAAAAAAAAATTCGTTATTAGTTTCGAAGACACAAACCCTTAGAAACAACGAGAATCATACTCCTAACACTTATCATTCTCGATTTTCATTGCTGGAATCGTACCAATAGTACATTGAATTGAACACAAACAACAAATTGCCAACAAACAAGTAAACTTTTCCTAAATTGAAAGCCTAAACGGAACCTAATTGAGATCTAACCCAAATTGCACACAGAAGGACCGATCGAACGACGCTGAGACCGAGAGGAGGAACTCGAGGACCATGGATTTGGGGCGGAGATCGGAAATGGACCCAGCGGAAAGTGACGGGTGGATGGCAAGGGAGAGGCGGAGCGGGACGACGTGGAGGCTAAGGGTTTCGGTAGATGACACTGCCGTTTGAGTTATGTCGAGGGAGACGAGCTAGGTGGGGACGACGACGGTGAAGTCGGCGTCGGCAGGAGAGGATGGGGCGCAGATTTGGTTGGTTGTGTATCAAAGCACGTGAGTAATTTTGTGGATAAGTTTATTATTTAAATTGTAAGAGCCAATTAAAAATCACCATTTGTCAAAGTGGTATGAAATTGTAATAGTGTTTTTAGGTATTTATGTTGTCAAGTAGTAGTACAATGTAATTATTCCTTCTAAGAATGACCAAATAACAAAACCTCACTGGCAAGCAACCAAAACAAAGAAAGAAGGATGCGGGGCGAAGCATAATTGTCTTTTTTAAAAATCAAAATAGATATATATATATTAAAAGGAAAAAAATCAAGGGGCCCCTTTGAAGTGGGGGCCCGTTTCTTAGGCCGTCTTCAGCTGTGGGTTGAAAAGCTTGCCACTTAGGCAATGCAACCCTTTTTCATCAAATGATCATCTATAGCCGTGTGGGCTAGATTGGGGCTATAAAAAAGGGAGGGGCTAAGGGGCTCACCTGGGGGCTGCATTGAGCCATTTGGCCAGCCTGGGCTGAATTCACGCGAGCTCTACCCACTTATTTTAACAACAAAATCCAATATTCAAGTGGAAGTCCAATTAGCATATATAATCAAAACATTAGTTATGATCATTAATGTTTAGTTTGATCTATTCCCTAATGTTTAATCGTGTTTCAATTTTAATATTAATTTCAATTTCAATTTCAATGTAATGAAAACAAGTTTGAATATTACTTTATTACATAGTATTTGAACAAACCACACAACAAGTACAATTATTAGGACAACAATAAAGACTAAAACATAAGGTCAAAGCTCCACAAACCCTCACATATTTTGGCCTCATTTGTTCCACAGATGTGCAACAAGATCACCTTGTAGGTAACGGTTTCTTTCATAAGAGCGTATCATTCTATGACGTCTCATGTACTCCTCCATAGGGATTTTTCCAGTTCGAGGATCCTTAGGCAAATCAGGCCCATCATATATTTTGGCACGAGCTCTCCTTGATCTATTTGGGTCAACTTCATCATCGCCAGACTCTTCATTCAGGTAGTCATCCCTTTCATCCTCCACAATTATGTTGTGCAATATTACGCATGCCATCATGATGCGTTTCAGTTTTTTCCAATCCCACCCTTTTACTGGTTGCCTAATAATTGCAAATCGAGCTTGGAGAATACCAAATGCCCTTTCAACATCTTTGCGGTATGACTTTTGTAAAGCAGAAAAATACTCTTCTGCTGCATTTTGCGGTTGCCTAATTGATTGAACAAGTGTTGCCCACTTTGGGTAAATACCATCAGCAAGGTAGTACCCCATGTAGTGTTGCCGACCATTAACCTCAAAGTTTATTTGAGGCGATTCACCTTCAGTAAGAGCTTTGAAGAGTGGTGAACGCCCAACACCGTGATATAATTCTGAGCTCCCGGAATTCCAAAAAAAGCATGCCAGATCCATGTGTCATGCTAAGCTACAACCTCCAAAAAAATAGTTGGATTTCTAGATTTTCCGCTGTAGCATCCCTTCCATCCCATTGGACAGTTCTTCCACTCCCAATGCATGCAATCTAGAGACCCAATCATGCCAGAAAATCCACGTCTTTCAGATCTCTCTAGAAGCCTATTAAAATCCTCATGTGTTGGTGCACAGAAGTATTGGTTCTTATAGATGGCCCACACTATACTACAGAAGTTGTCAAGGCTCTCAAGGATCGTGGACTCTGCCATGGCAAAGGTTTCATCCAATAAATCAACGAGCAACCATACGCCAACATTCAGAGTGCTATCGTCACTTTGCATTTGGGGGAGAAACTTTGTCACCCTGCAGCATCTACACCTTGTTGGAAGTAAGGGTTGGCCCTTTGTACATCTTCTACCAACCGCAAGAAAATGGGACGCCGCATCCGATAGCGACGCCTGAAGTCTGCATCTGTGTACACTGGGGTGTTGGTGAGGTAATTCTTTGTCAATCTGTTGGCCGCTTCAGCACGGTCCCTGGGTTTGTTTTTGCTACCACGTTGACGACCGTCCCATGCCCTAACCAACTGGTTGGGGAGCTTGGGATCCAACAAGGTTGCAGCGGCTGCCATCAGTTGTGTCTATGAGAGCTTTTGGGCATCCTCTGCTTCATCTTCTTGCATCATTTTTTGCATATCCTCCTCCCATTGGTATTCCATGATGGAATTTGAACTAGATACCCAATATGAATTGAAACCATAGCCCTAGTTGGAGTCCATTGGAAGTTTCAAATAACAATTTTGAAAATTGAAGAGAGGAAATTGAAAGATTGCAAATGCACTTGTGAGATGTGATACTGAAATCAGTCCATTTATTGAGAGTTGAACTTGAAGATAGGATGTGTCACGAGGGCAAAAATCATATCCAAAATAAGGAGATTCGTCGTGGAAGAGACACATGGCATCTCAATATTTTATCTATAAAATCCTTATCAGATAGGATGTGCCACTTGAAGAAAAATCATATCCCAACATGTGTCATTTGAAATTCTTACCCAACTGCATCAAGGCTATTCTCTCGAGAAATTACTTAGTTATTGAAAAATGATATCTGAAAGTTTTTTTGAGTTTTAATTATATTTTCAATAAGGTATAAGTACTAATTTAATTAAAATATATATTAAATTTAAATAATATAGTAAAAATTAATAAAATATTGAAAAAACTAGAATGTAGCCCGGTACGGCTGGTGATGGCAAAATGTAGCTCGATACTATTCTTTAAAAAT
Organism: Spiraea crenata; assembly: GCA_033992175.1. NCBI lineage: Eukaryota > Viridiplantae > Streptophyta > Magnoliopsida > Rosales > Rosaceae > Spiraea > Spiraea crenata. Next base: position 7,624,339 of record JAVBHV010000022.1, read on the forward strand.
ATATATTCTGAGAGTTAGGGGTAGGCTCGGGTCGGGTCGGTCGGGATGAGACCCAAACCCAAAACCCGACCCGAATGACTGGGGAGGAGGTTTTTTAGAATGGAAACCCGTACCGATTCTTCGGGTACCCTATTTTTTGGGTCAGGTAGGGTCGGGTTCGGGTATAAACTCGAGTGACTCACCCTAAAAATAAAAACTCATTTTCGTCTCCCTCTTCACTCCTTCAGCCGTCCCCAAAATCACCAAGTCCCCAAATCAAACCTGAGATCCACATCAAACCTGAGGTCCAAATCAAACACCTACTTTCTCCTCCCTCTTCACTCTTCATCCGTCCCCAAATCACCTCTGTATACCCAAATCAAATCTCAAATCCAAACACATCATACGGACCCGACTACTGGTCCAAGATTGAAACAATTTTCAGATGGGTTGCGGCTGGGTTTTGCAGATGGGTTGCCTTTGAAGCACAATTTTCAGATTTGCTTTACTAGCTTGCTCACGGGCTCACAAACACAGCAAAGTCGGTGAGAACGACGGTGAGGAGGTGACGATTGTGAGGAGGCGACACCGGTTTTTTAAGACTAAGACGACGACACGGCAAAGAGAGGTGAGGAGGAGGCGACGTCGGTGAGGTGAGGAGGCAGAGGCAGAGGCAGGTTCGAAAAAACGCAGAAGAGGAAAAAAAAATTAGGGTTTGGTGTTGGATATGTTGTGTAATTTTCAATTGTTTTGGGTATTATTATAAAATATTTGTTTCGGGTCGGTTCGGGTACCCAAGGGTCCTGGATTCTGGGACCCGATCCTGACTCGAAAATACTCGATTCGGTCCGAGTTTTCTACCCATTTGACTTTTTTTTGTCAACTGTCCCGACCTAACCCGGCCCGACGAGTCGATTTGACCGGCTTCTCGGGTATTTGGGTCTGTATGCCCACCCCTACTGAGAGCTACAATGTAGCCTGGGCTACATGTAGCTCTTTTATGGCTGGAAATGGCCTTAGTCGCTGGTAGCACGGCCCCAGCGGCGGCACTGTTGGTCAAGGGTATTTTCTATGCAATTAATGCTAGAGATATATAGAATTTGTATTCAATTTGAGTTGTCAGTCAATGGTATAACATAGTACAAGGAAAAGTACTGGGACATAGAAAGGGACAGTGAGAAAGGTGCGGGAGACATGCTCATTTTTATTGATAGAATGTAGTATCATGTGTAATTATGTATCTAAACCACGTATAATTTTTTTTTGTGTCTATAGTATTTTTCTCTCTCTATCAACTAAAATCCCTAGTATCCTTCTTCTTTGTGCGAGGAAAATCAAAATAGTAAATTAGGAGACTAACAAATGAAACGAAGTCATATCTCTTTCAAAGTGTCTTTGAAAGTGTATTCTGAATGAGAACAAGTAAGGGTTTTGTTCGAGTAAATTGCTAGTTTGAGCCCTCACCAGAATCATATGACATTAGTTTGATGTATGATTTCAAGTTTAAACCAAACTTAACCAGATTGACACATACCGACCCACCCACCCACATGCTAGACCAATATCAAATCAAAATAAGGTGCAATAGCACTAGATGCACACGCAACTCTTGTATATCAATAGCACTAGATGCACGCAACTCTTGTATGTCTCTGTATTTATTTACCAACTAGAGATAACGCAGCCAGCATGAAAGTGATGAAAATGGATAAACATGGAGGACATGGCGTCCCTTATGACCAATTTGATCAACTCACTCAACCCAAGTCAAGCAAATTACAAGAATCTCCTCAAAACCAACCAATCACATTCCAATGTTTTCTTCGTTGAACATATTAAACTTATTAATCACAATCACTTAAATCACTTAAATCACCCAAATTATCTTCTTCAAGGATAAACAACACCTGTAGTGCTGCTCTCATTGTGTTTAGCAGCAGTCACTGTGCCATTGCTCGACATCGTCGTCGTCTTGTTCGTTTTCTCTCTAAAACCCAAGATTGAATATGCAAAGGCTGTTCGCTGCTAGGTCTAAATGCGCTACAATTTTCAGAAACCAACGACAATCTGCTTATTTTTCAACTGGGTTACTCTTCGATGATACTCAAATTCAGGTCCTTTCTCTCTCAATCATTTATATATGTACGAACCAAATTTGCTTCAATTTGAAGAGCAATAGTGGAAATGGTGATTTTGTCAGAGGATTTTCAAAGTCCGAGATATTAAAAAGGTTGAACCTTTTCAAATTGAAAGATCAATTTAGACTAATCCCAGATGAAATATCAGATCATTTTGACGATTTAAGTGGATTAGTGGATTGAAGTGCTGATTTTGGTTACATTTGCTTGCTTTAATTTCAAGAACAGTCACACGAGCTCCATTCATTTGTGGAAATTGTTGTTTAAAGTTTATTTTTTTTCTCAACTGGATTCATCAACTATTCTCAGCTATAATTGTAGCCTGTTCAGTTGATTTAGGTATTAAAGTAGTGTTCTTTAGAGCTGTGGCAGTATTCTCTTGACATTTGTTTTTGTTGGCATGACTGCAGTTTAAAGAGAGTGTTGCTCAATTTGCACAAGAGAAAATTGCCCCTCACGCGGAGAAAATAGACCACACGAATTATTTCCCAAAGGAGGTGAACTTATGGAAACTCATGGGAGATTTTAATCTTCATGGAATCACTGCACCAGGTAGATTTTTCATTGAATATGTAAGATTTTTTCAAACTGCAGATCAAACATTCTGTTGGAGATTTTGCCTGCCCTGAATTTTTTTCAGTCTGTTTTAATTCGTGATTGTGTAGAGAGGCAGCAGGCTTCCTCTTTCTTCGTTCTTTTTTTTTTTTTTTTTTTTCTGAAAAAGGTATTGATAGTGAAATTTGGTTTGGATGTGCTTCTACCCAGTCACAGTTTTGGCCTTAAATTTTTTAGGATCTTAGTTACCTAACAAGCTTTTAATTATATGTAGTTGTTATCGAGAATACAGTACAATAGCAAAACAAAATGTCAAGAGAAAAATCTTAACATGCGTTGTGCGTTGGCCGCGTCACCTGAATGTCCATTATATTTAGAATTGAGCCATGGATTTGTTATTCCAGGTATATGATTCAAAGGACATGCTTTAGCTGCAATTCATAATGAGCCATATTAGAACAGTAGAATTTTGGTTTCTTTTCGGCTTGTACTGAGTGACTTAATATTCATTTACAAACTGTTGTAGACTCATGAGATACCCATGATAGCTACATTATAATGAAAACCTGAATTGTTAGTTCTTTTTTCTCCCTTTGCATTTGTGCATTTGATTGTATAAACTGCAGTCTCATGTTTTGGGAAAATTGACTCTGGATTTTCTTGTAGAGGAATATGGAGGGCTTGGTCTTGGTTACTTGTATCACTGTATAGCTATGGAAGAAATAAGCCGTGCCTCAGGGTCTGTTGGCCTCTCATATGGTGCCCATTCGAACTTGTGCATCAATCAACTGGTAAACAAAAGAACTGAGTTCATGTGTGATAACATTTGTGTACATTTGATGAGTTTTTACTGTTTTATTTTATTTTCTGTTTTGTTTGGTAGGTGAGGCATGGAAACCCCACCCAGAAAGAGAAGTATTTGCCCAAGGTACTACTTTCGTTTGATCCAATGTTATGTATACTATACCCAGTGTAGCATTTAGAATCATATAGATGGGTTTTGGCTGATCCCACTGTACTGTGTTATGCTTGCATTTCTGATAGTTTGTGTTTGCTCTTCTCACAAGTAATGTGAGGGAAGGGAAGGACAGTGTCGCCCAATGCTGAACTTGTATATACTTCAAGCATGGCTGGATAGATTAGCTATTGATACTGAAATTAATTACATATTGGTCGAAAGCCTTTTGTAATCATTTTATCCATTCTCCCCTTCTCTCTTATTTTCAGACCAATAATGTAGTTATTAGTCATTACCATGGAATAATCTTTCCTCTATTCTGTGATTTATTAACTAGTTAATTATTAAGTTCTTTTAGTACTTTTTTTTACTAACAACGTCGTATTTTCTCTTCTAGCTTATCAGTGGGGAGCATGTAGGGGCTCTTGCAATGAGTGAGCCCAATGGTAACTTATGTCTACTCACTTCACTTATTTCATCTTGTATTCAAATTCTGAGTATTATCTAAGTTTGTTGAAGGGTGAAGAGGCTGATCTCTGTGCCTCTCTGTCTTCCAGCTGGTTCTGACGTTGTCAGTATGAAGTGCAAGGCAGATCGTGTAGATGGGGGTTATGTCTTAAATGGGAACAAGATGTGGTGCACAAATGGACCAGTTGCTCAAACATTGGTATGCTTGTTAGAATTTCTTTCCTTTAACTAAGCATGCTTATAGTTACCCCTCTTGCTCCCCCTTTCGCTCACTCCCCCCTTCCCCTGCTCCCCCTCTCACTCCCCCGTTCCCCTGCTCCCTCCCTTCCTCGCTTCCCTGCTCCCTCCTCCTCTCCCTCATTCCCCCTCTCGCTTCCCCGCTTCCCCCGCTCGCTCCCTCTGGCTCCATCTCTCTGGCTCCCTCTCGCTCGCTCCCTCTCCCTCCCCCTCGCTCCCCGGCCCCCTTTTTCTCCCTGGCTCCCCCTCCCGCTCCCTGGCTCCCCCTCTCCCTCCCTCCCTCCCTCCCTTCCTTCCTTTAGAAAATTTCTGGGACCACCTTGGATCAATGGGGGTATGTGGCCCTCTTGTGCATAGGGTAGCTCCGCCCCTGCGTGCATGCTTGCTTATTTGTATGCTCTCAGTCATGGGATATTATACCACAATTAGTTATCTGCAGACATAGTGATTAGTATGTGTGTGAAAGAATATCATCTATGTGAAAGTTAAGTCAGCCAACACACACAATGTATAACTCTCTTTTTGGGTACTTTGTGCTTTCAAATGTTTAAAATGCCAATGTTATACATGCAAAGGACTAGATTCGATTTCTAATGGTTGTCGTAGAAACTGTAGATGACACACATGCTATAGTACACCACACTGTAGTAATTTATATTCAGCTGTGCTTCATTTAGGAATTATGTCATAGTGGTCGTACTAGGACTGCATGCTCAAAGGAGTGTCTTTAGCTTGCCGCATCACTTTAACCGTAAAAACTTCGTACATTAATAGCATGTCTCCTCCAGTTTTGTTGCTTTTAGACATATAGAATGAAGATTTACACGTGTATGTACATCTGAATTTCTCATGCCACTTCTTAACTGATATTTAGAGTTGGATCAGGTTGTTTATGCGAAAACAGACATAACGGCGGGCTCAAAAGGAATCACAGCATTCATCATTGAGAAGGGAACACCCGGGTATTTGCATAAGAGTTGGTACAATTCTGTTTGAAATGGATCATACATGTGCATGAACAATTATGGCCAAATGGATGGGAATTAGTATGATTAGTGCTTGCTTAACTCAATAGATTACTTTCATTCCCCGTTTTACATTAGAAAACCATTCATTGATGTAAATCAAACTAGATCAATGATGAAAATAAAATTGTTTAAAGAGTATGTAAAGATAGACTTACTTTGACCATTTATAGAAGGCAAATGGAATAGAGGGCCTGCATATAACCTTCGAGGGATTTTAGGAAAACTTGCACTCCTAGATTATCACAAAAGATGTAAGCAAAGAGAATAAAAATGTTGCGATGAGAGAAAACCAAACTATATTAAATGAATATTTTTAAATGCATCATTCATAAAGTTCTTTATGCCTACATGCAGATTCAGTACTGCCCAAAAGTTGGACAAACTTGGCATGCGAGGAAGTGATACGTATGTCCGCAATGCTATAAGCGAAATTATGTTATAGTGGGAATCAGTTCCCTGTTCTTTCTCTCTTTTTTCTACTAATAGTGGAAATGTTCTGGGCAGATGTGAACTTGTGTTTGAGAACTGCTTTGTGCCAGAAGAAAATATTCTTGGGCAAGAAGGAAAAGGTATAGTGATGCTTACAATTTAGAACTTTTATTGTTGGAAGGAGATGCTATTTATGTATTGCATGTTATTTATACAGCAAGCAATGGTATGCTGCACAGTTGACCAAAAAAAAAAAAATGATATGTTATACAGTTTGAATCTGATTGTTCTTCTATCTTATGCATTTAGCTTAACCTTCTGAGCCGCTGTATAGTGTTTAAGGTTTTCTGAATTTACCATAATAGCAGAGCAAAGTTGCCATGGGAATTTTTCTTCAGTTATGTAAGTGCTCAACCAGACTTGTTCAGCTGATTTACATACAATGAACTTAGCTCTGCCATTGACCTCCCCGTAGTGTCACCTAAAGAAATTGGAATAATGAGTGGAATCTTTAGGAGTTTTTGTTTTGTGTCATATATCCTATGCACTTAGGGCCGGTAACATGAGCAACTTATGTTGCCGCTTCTGTACCATTACTTTAAACTTAAATATTTTTGTTGCCCTTTCAGGTGTATACGTCATGATGTCGGGGTTGGATTTGGAGAGGCTTGTTTTAGCAGCTGGGCCTCTGGGTATTATGCAGGCATGTATGGATGTTGTCCTTCCTTATGTTCGACAGAGAGAGCAGTTTGGCCGTCCAATTGGAGAATTTCAGCTTATACAGGTTCATTATTGTAATTGTGAAACTTTTTTTGCCATTTTGTAGCTGTTAGTTGTGTTTGAACCATGCTTATGCTATTAACGGACTTATAATCACAGGGGAAAATTGCTGATATGTATACTTCTTTGCAATCGTCTAGGTAAAGATATCTATGTTCCTAAATGCACTACTCTTTCTTTCTTCAAAATCACATAGTGACAGAGTTTACCATCTCTCATTCTGTCTTCTTTTATTTTTCAGGTCCTATGTGTATTCTGTAGCAAGGGAGTGTGACAATGGAAAAATTGACACTAAGGTGCTTTTGGTGTTTCTGATATTTTTCCCTTTACTTTTTGATTTTTGTAAGTCTTAGCATTTGGCATAAACTATTTTCTCTTGTACAAGCACTAACTCTTGGTGGATATACATTTTCAGGATTGTGCCGGAGTTATACTCTGTACGGCTGAAAGAGCCACGCAGGTTGCTTTGCAGGTAAAGATTCAGCGCAAATTCCAATATGTCTCTTTTCACGAAGCTGTCATTTTTCAGTCAAACATAAACCTCAGCAGGCTTATCAATTCAATCTTAGTTGGCCATAAATATTATTCTAGAGATTGCTTAAATGCCTGTAGTAAAGATAATAGTTTCCTTTTTTCGCAATGTGTCATATTTATGGTGGGATATGCATTTTCATATTCTCTGTGCATCATAAACTTGGATGTCTGTATTGTGTCTGAACAAGTCTACGATTAACCTTGCAGGCTATACAATGTCTAGGCGGTAATGGTTATGTAAATGAGTACTCAACCGGCCGTTTCCTAAGAGATGCCAAACTATATGAGATTGGAGCAGGAACTAGCGAGATCAGAAGGATGATAATTGGTCGTGCGCTCTTTAAGGATCAGTGAGAGGCATTTGAGTCACGTCACTCGCATACTCTGCAAAACAGCAGAAAGGATCATACCAATATGTACATTGTACAATGGTTTGTCCTTGATACGGAAACAAATGGCAGACTGATCCTGCTTAATTCTTCAAGGAAATTGATCTTACTGGCATTAAACGAGAACCAGAAACATTCTGGTGATAAAGAAACTAAAGTTAGAAACTTTTCTTTTACTTTGCTGGAAAATCATTCTCATTGTCCTTACTGTACAATAAAAGAGAAGCCTTCTTTGGTTATTTTGCTGTTTATGACAGGATACCGTTTCTCTGAGTCTTTATATTGCACTCTTGTCTTTCCTTCAACACACATCGCTATAGGTCGTATAGAGAAAAGAATCTCGACGCTGTAGAGAGTTTGACAAAGTTGTGACGATTGTAATTTTGGCAGTTGGAGAATCCAAACTGTTAATTTTGAAGCATATCTGACGGGAAATGTTATTCTCACTCCACTTTTTACTAATGGCACTCTACTTCTTTTTTGTTTTTTACACATGGATGGAGTGCCATTAGTAAAAGTGGAGTGGGAATAACAATTCCCTATCTGAAATGAATAAATAAACTTGTCAATCAAACAAACTACCTGGGCTCATCTGAGCGCACTGCAGCGCCGCCTCATCATCATTGATATGGTGGGCAGCATCCAACATCTAAAGTTCGAAACTTAGAAAATAATACCACACATCCAACAACTTATATACTCATAAAAGGTGATAGTCTTACAATGACAAAACCGGAAAGCGGTCAATCTGTGTTCTCTACAAGGCCAAACACCACCAAAAACTGAGAGAATGGCAGCTTTAGAACTCGGTGCTAGAAGTCTAGAAAAATACATACTAAAACATAACGTACATTATTCGGATACGGAGACATAAGATTACAACATATAAAAAGCCTGAGGGTTTTACTAGATCCTTATTACAGTTGGGGAAGAATCTGGTTGGCTCACTGATGAGGACTTTGACACTTCCAGCAAGACTGGAGCTTGTTCCAAACAACTTTGAGTATCATCACTCATCATTCCGACAGTCATCTTCTCCACTTCTTCCTGGGTATAGATATGAATTTTTGAAACCACATCGCAGAACTCACTGCATCATTTAAGACCATCAATGAAAAAGTATTGATCCGACTTACTTCGAAACTATTAAAAGATACATTATAACAGGCGCGAGCTAATTGAGCAAAAGGACTAGGCAAGCATAGAAGGTTAAGTCAGAGAGAGAGAGAGAGAGATGAGAGACGTACTGCCACGGGTCATCCCCGACAACCATGACATCATTCTCACTATCAGTATACAAGATCCGCCACCCTTTATCAGAATCTCTTAGAAGGCCTTCCATGCTAAACAGCCGCTCTAGTTCACTCAGCAGGTCACCGTAACCATACAGTTTTGAGAGATCAATGGCTCTTCCAACTAAGCTTCCTTGCTTGTGAACCTTATTTAGTGCATGTAACATCAGTTGGCAAAGATGTCCAAGACATGGCAAGCTAAATTCCAACTTGAGAGCTACTATAGCTTACCTTTGTACAACTCCTCTTACTGGAAGCCTGAGAGTTTGGAGTTGGATTTTCCCCATTCAAGGAAAACCCAAAAAGTTTACATCCAGTAACAGTCCCATTAAGGTTGTCATCATTTAAATTTCTTGGACTTGGCACCAAAGTCGGCATAGCAGATGTACTCTCCTGTGGCTTATGCTCAATATGTTTATTCGGCCTTCCAACTTCATTTCTTTCCATCCGCCGAGAACATAGGTTGATTTCCATATTCTCTTTAGGTAATACCGTAGCATTAGAACACATCCTGGGATCTTGACCAGCTCTGTGCATGTCTCCAAAAGGAAAATACATACTTTGAAGGGATTCAGAAGCTAGAGGGAAATAATTTGGTTTGGGTGATTGATAAATGTTGAACGATTTGCAACCAAGGTTGGATTCCCAATCACCTAAGGGGAAGTTTGGTTTCCCTGTCAAAGATCTCAATTGGCATACTTCTTGACCTTGCAAGACTTGAGGAAATCTATCAGCTTCCGCAACTCCTGTGAAAGTGGTACCGCGAGCCCTGAAAAACTCATTCATAGTGTCCTTCTGTGTAGCATTTGATGCAAGACTTAGATGCGCTGGAGCTTGCATCTGACAGTCTTGCGGGCGGTTTACAGTATCACATCCATAGAGGGGTGATATGAAACCTATATTTTCTTGACCTTGCAAGACCTTAGAGGATTTAACTGATTCCTCAAAGTCCATAAACCCAACTCCTCCAGCTGCAAGAAAATTCACACCTTGAGAACAATGATTTATAACTATGAAAAATGCTCGTTTTCTTGTTGAAGTACTGTACCCGTGATGGAGTTGTTGGGTGGGGCTGCCTGCAGACTTGTCCGCAGTCTCTTCAATCTTGGAGAAGACTGAATGCTCAAAGGTGGGAGAGAAGCAGAAAGATCAATCTCCCACGGAGAGACTCGTTCTTGATGATCATTTCCCATATCTTCATCCCACCTGACCTGGTGAATGCCATAACAAAGGTATAAATACTAGAAGAACTGCAACACAGCAACAATAGCACTATAGTTCATTAAGTCCCCTTTACAGAAGGGAAGTTTATATGCAGTGCATGCATAGATAGATTTTAGTAAAAAAGCAGCATTGATAGTTGATATGGCTAAGTTGTAACCATAATCTTCCCATTTGTTATTCTGAAGACAAATATTACCGCAGACAAGTACTTCTTCAAATGAAAAAATGGTATGTCAATAATTTAATCCAATCCCTACTAACAAATATTGCAAATTAAAAAATTATACTAAAAAGGGAAAGAGGTAATTTCTCAGTGAGGTTCATCAATTAGTTGGATTTGCACAGTTAAATGTATGATTTCGATCTTTTAAAGGACTCTCTGTTTCTGATAGATGCAAACAAAAACATCTACTTCCACACTTAAAAAAAGAAATCAGAGTACGAAGCATACCATCAAGCATCTCCATTTTGAGTTAGGCCATCCATAGGGATCCAAGTCGCTCATGCCAGTCACTACACCAGTACACCTTCAAGAGTCCAGAATCCATATTGTGTCAATATAATATCTAACAAGGAAGACATGCTGGCCATTCAATCAACTTATAAAATACCTTCTTTCTGATGAATCATCCCTATCAAATCTCATTTTGAATCTTGTCCCAAGGGTTACTGGATTTGTGATGCTTCTGAGATATTTTTGGTAGGGAATGACAAACTCTGCATTGCTTGCCCTGCATTACAGAAATTTAAACAAGGTAAACAGTTTTGTTCAATGCATAAGCCCACCCAAGCATGTCCAAATCTCCAAGGAATCAAGCAACAAAATAGACGTTATTCAATGTATATCCACAACAGCAATTATACACATAAATAGTCCCACCGTAGTTAAAAAGCTCTCATCTTACTTAGAATGCTACTCTATGGTCATTTCACATTGAATTATAGTGCTTCCCAACAAAAATTATCTTATTTAATTGTGTATGTAAAAGAGAAGACTTCAAGAACGCTAAGTGAACTGCACCATTGGCTAATTCCCTGCACAAATTTTGGTGAAAGAAATATCTAATTTTAATTCTGTACAAGAAACAAACTTTGATTAAAGTAAAAGAGGAAGGTAGCTATATGATTGACTAGATGACTTGAGCAATGGATAGTGAGGTTACTGCCATTAAGCATACAATGGAATACAGTACCTGGAACTATGCCTTGTCTAAAGGGAGACTCGTCAACACAAAAAAGCCAATAATTACGACTAATTGACATTAACTTTGGTACACAAGACCCGGAAAAACATATTTCAAGTGTGCAGAAAACTATTCATTTTCAGATAATATATACTAGGTTTCAATCTGGGAGGATATATGCAAGGGATCTAATGAAAAATACAAGATATAAAGATACGCACTACATCCTGAGGTCATATAGAAAATACAAGTAAATGAACCCCATAGAATTGTATTTATATTGATTTCTTCAACTTCTGCGACAACAGTTAACATTAGTATGACCAAAAGGTAAAGTGAAATAATAATTTAACACAATAACAAAACAGGATGATATGATAATATTTCCAAATGGCTATAGTGGTAGTACCTAGGACTGTAGAATACATGAAACATGCTCTTGGTGGATATTGCATTAGCCACAAGAGAGAGAAAACTGGGATAAGAATTCTGGTTGCCGACAATTGCATCAGGAAGACCATTTTTAGGTCGAACTGCCCTTCTAATTCCCAACCTCAGCTCTCCGTTTTCACCTCTACAATAAACACAATCAAGGAATCTTCAATGGCAAAAAGTCATAAGATTCTTATTCCTAGATCATAGAATTCTTATTCATAGTAGTACACATTCCTAATTGACCATAGAAATATATTCAACTTAAAATCTTTAGTAACATTAATGGCTCTTCGACAGAAAAATCTCTAAAACAATCAAGCACTAATGTCATTCATATAATCGACCTTTGCTTTGGACCCTATTCACCTTTCAAAATATCAGGAGGAGCTTTCTAACTGGTAAAGAAATAAATTCGAATGATTAGTAAGCCATGACCAATAAGTAAGCCATGACCAATTGCCAGTAAAGTAGTCCGTCAGTAATAGTTACCTCAGAAAGAGCACAGCATCCCCCGAGACAAGATTTTTTTGGCTTATAAAAATGCTCCATCCTGTAGTTAGCAGATGTCGCCTTGGCTGACCTGATGAGCGAAATGCACTAGATTTTATTAATATAGTCATCAATCAAACTACACAGAGGGGCTATAAATGATTACCTCTATAAATATGTCGGAACCTCCACTCTACCCCATGCAGGTCCTTTGCAACAAGTTCTTGAGAGGGCCTTTGCTGCTTATAGTCCTATAAAAAGATGTTTTATTACAATCACCAAAAGTAATAATAATTCTTCAATGAAGACCAGAGAAAAATAAGTGCATTTATGCACACCAAAGGAGGAAAACAATCTTCAGCTGCTCTTCTAGGAACAGAAAACCCTCCATGGGTACTGGTGTCGGAAGCCGTAAGTGTTTTGCAGAACATGTGAGGAGTCGATCTTGTAGGTGATCCTCCATCCCCCTCATCCACTCCCAACTCTTCACATTCTTTGGCTTCCAAATTTGTTCCTACCAACTACAGAATACCCCGAATTAACATCCTCGCCATTAATTAAAATCATTATAGGAACATAAACTTGAAAATTAGCACTTTAAAGAAACTTATAAACATAATTAGAGGCCACAGTGCAGCATTACCACCCCAACAGGCAACAGGAAACATGTCACTTAATTTTAGTGCATGATCAGTTATTATTAACTAGCTAATTAGGTACCTTCAATATGTCAATCAATAATCATACCTCTGGCTGGGGAAGCAAAGTAACATGAGTATAGACCTCATCATTCTCCTTGTTAGCCTGTCTCAAGAATTCAAACACAGAAAATTTCAGGAGCAAATTAAAATAGACAAACCATATTGGAAACGAAAGAAAACCAGAAAGTTGGAAAATTTATATGCTAGTATGCATACATAAACAATTGGCATTGGCACTTACAAGCAGCTGGACATTGACAACCTTGCAGAAGATCTGTGGGTGGAGGTCAAAGGTGGGCATCTCCATGGAAGAGAATGGCGAAAATGAGGCAACTTGCTCCAAGTGGCCTTGAGGGAAGTAGACAACCACATTCCCCTTCTTGGGGAGTGAAATGAGTGGACCAGCACAAGCATGCCAAAGCTCCAAATAAATTGAAGATGAATTTGAAGCTGAAGATGAATTTGAAGAGCATGAGGAAGTTGAAGAGGACAAACAATTAGGAACACAGCCACCATTTTTGTCACAATCTCCATTGCAATTATAAGCATTACTCTTCTCCACCTCACTCACTGCATGGTTCAGATCAATTTCCATGAACAACCCACTAGTGTTGAACAATTTACCAGCAAAAGATGTGGGATTGGAATTGGAGCAAAATGAGTGACCAAACTGGAAAAGTAAAAGGTACCCACAAGGCAAAAATGAGAAATTTGAATTGGGGTCAGATCATTTCAAGGAACTCTTATACTTTCAGGGGTACCCAGAAAGCTAAAACAGCAGATGAGGAGAACAAGAAGTAGAAAGTCATCATCTTTGGAGGAAATACCCACTACCCAGTGAATTGATAAAGATGAGGCTGAAAGATGAGAGAACAGAGGGTATCAAATGATAACAAGGAACTCAAAATATGATTCCATTTCCATTTTCTCCACCATTTGCAGGGAGTGAGTAGAGGGAGCAGCAGAGGCTGACAATTGCATAGGAAACACAGGAAACAAAAGTCTAAAAAAGCCAATGTGGTGATGGCTTTTCAACTTCTACTGATAAACAGTTGAGTTAGAGAGAGAAAGTAGAGAGAGATAGCGAGGAGGGGACTGTGTTGGGTGGGGGGGACAGGCCAAGAGACAGTACATTACCAACACTTCCCCACACTCTCTCTCTCTCTCTCTCTCTTTGCTTTGCTTTGCTGCTTTGCCATGGCTTTATCTTTTTTGCTTTTAATTAGTAATTTTGCTTCACTGTGGCATTGTGTAGGTGAGGCCCTCCACCAAAGACAAAAGGAAGGTTTTAATAAGAAAAAATATTGAAAAGACAAAAAGGGGTTTCAATTCCTTTTCTTTCCTAAAGCAAAATTGATCAATAAAAAGATGAATTTGTCATCCGTTGATGAACACAATGGACTTTATTTCTTTAATTATATTTTAAGTGAAGCTAACTTTGTAGCGGCTTCAGTAGGCCGAAAAAATACTCAAATGTAGAGGGCATCAAATTTAACAAACTAGAATTCATCTCAGAGTGCGGTGATTTGCCTATACTTTATAATTCCTAAGTACCGGAGTACAGGAACGCCCAAAATAACAAGTTTAATATACTATTGTACATAAGCAATGAGGTGCAAACTAAGTGTTGATTCTTTTTAAGTTTCATGTTATAAGTTCAGTTAGTCAGTTGAGATACCAAAGTGGAAAGAGATCATATATTGTCTTAAGAGCATAATTATAATTATAATAGTAGTAATATACAACAAATGAAAATTTGCAAGGAGATGGGAGTTGTGAAGGTAAATCATAAATGTGAAAAGGAGGGGCCCTTGGGGCTTTTGGCAGCAAGTATGGTGGGAGTATTGTTGCTGTTGTTTGTTAAATGTTAGTTGTTGGGACTCAGTGATTCAGTCTCTTTTGCATCTCAAGTCTAATCACCTTTTTTCCTTCTCTTGTTTTCTACCACCACCACCCTTATCCCACGTCAACTTTCGGCGCGTCACCATCACGTACAAGAGTGTGTTTGTGCATGCCGGCGGTTAGGAGCGAAGTGCGCGTGCGGTAGATTCTAATGTAATTGGCCTCCGTCTTTGGCGCTGCTTTTGCCCCCCCGCGTATACATTATTCTCTCCGTCGCCTCCATCACTGATATGACGAGATTGGACCATTTGTTTTCCTTTATTTACGGAAATGCCACTGCTCTATGTTTCTGGGATACTGACATGTGCAGCGCACGGGCATTTACAAAGCTGTCCCCCCATTTGTCACCACGCCTTGTTCATTTGTCACACCAAGAATCGACGACTCCTGATGATATTTTTTTTTGTAACTTATGGCGTCAGTAATTGAAGAGAAAACTATAATTAGTATCCTAATCATGTTGTTCGCTCTAATATGACATTGTTATCCACATGTGAAGTGAGTGAAGTTACAAGAGGTGGTGTTATTGGCATTCCTAACTTTACTTTCAAGCTCGTTTCAGAAAATGTGTACTAGCTTTATGAAGATACTTTTAAGACAATAAAGGATTAAGCCATACCGAATCATACCCTATTACCAAAGAGAAAATTAGAGTTTAGTATGATACATATGACATTTTTACTCACTTAAATCAGAAATATCGTAATTTGGAAATTTTATAATAAGGAAGATGTGTGCAGAATCAGTATGAGATCAACTACTTTCTTTATGTTATTTTACTTAATTATAATTTTTACACACATGCCTGAAAACTACTAATTGATGCTTTCGTTAATGATCGTTAATGAAATGTGCCCAATACTATACTAAGCTATAGTATACAAGCCAGAAATGTGGAGGAAGAATTTTGAGGATGAATGTCGTAATGTCTGAAACTAGCAATACAACTTGGCAACAAATACATCACAGTGACAAATAATATGGACAAAATCATGGATGACAACCACAGCTTCTTTTCCATTTTTAGAATAGAATTATCGCAACATCAAATGGAAACCATACCATGCATTTAAGGCATCCCATATGGAGTATTTACTCTATTGTCTTCGAGGCTGGATATCTTCAGAGGCTGGATAATTCGCAATTTCGTATTGTTGACTTGATTATAATTAAGGATATGTTTACTTATAAAAATAAAAAATAAAAAAAAAAAAAAGAATTTGGAAAAGGAAATCGGAAAAGAGAATTGGATATTGAGTATCACGTTCCCTTTTCTTAGGGAGAATTGTCCCTAAATTATGATAAGAGTCCATTAAATTTTGATTCCTAAGTAGATTAGTAAACATAGAATAAGAGAGGAAACATAATGATTCACTTCATTCGATTCTCTTACCTTGGATGTATGTCGTTCTTCGTTTTCACACAATCAAATTTAATTCTCTTTTTTTTTTTTTGTAATTTTGTAATTTGGAATATTTTAGACTAGGGATGGGCACGGTATGGTACCCAAATCTAAACCCCAAAGCCAGTACCCGTACTGGAGGCATCAGGAGGGAGTTTGGCCGGAGGGGTTCTCGGACCGGAGGGCATGGGTACCCTACATTCGGGTACCCAATTTTTTTGGGACGGGACTAGTTGGTTTCGGGTTTCGTACCGGAAGATCACGGTGCGGCAGCGATGGAGGAGGTTAGGTGCATAAAGGAAAAGCGGCAATGTTGCCACCGAAGAGCAGCGATGTTGTCCTGGAAAAGCGGCGACGCAACGGAAAAGAGGCAAGGGAACAAAAAAGAAGGCACTGTTGGGTCGATGGTGGCTCGAAGATGGTGGTGGTGGCTCGATGACAGCGATTGTGGAAGGAGGTTGTGAGATCGAGGACGAAATTGTGGTGGTAGAAGTTGAAAAATTAGAATTAATGGAGGGTTAATTTGGTAGTTTGCTTTTAATATTAATATAAAATTAAATTAAAAAATAAAAATAAATATATTCAGTCTGGTCTGGGTACCCGTTGGTGTTGAATTTTGAAAATCAATAGCAACCCAAATATGACCAGTTCAATTCGATTCAGGATATATTTTGACTAAAATTGATCAACATCCATTTGGCCGAGTGCCCATCTGGTTGGTGAATCCAAATTCTGGGTATTCGAGTCGGGATACCCAACCCTATATTAGACTATCACCTTTGCTTGAAAAGAATTCATAATTTTGGAAGATTGTGAATAACTGTTTCTAGGGATGCTTACATTTCCGTATAGTCACTTTCAGTGACTTCTAATTAGATGAAAATGCATATGAAAGGTGTCTTTTTTTTCATTTTCAAAATCAATTAAAATCATTTAATGAATAAAACAGATACCTCTCGATTTGCTATGAGGGTTCTTTTTGGTGAGGAGATGCTTTCATGGGTTCACGTGTTGGGAAAAGGATGAAAGACAATTTTGAAATGGACATGACATACACCGTTTGTCTGTTTGTTTGGGCTCGGATTATGTAAATACAAGACTTGGTCGACTTTGTCCAAATCAGGATGTAATAAACCTAAAAGTACCGTACTTGATAAAAAAAAAAAATAAAAAATAAAAACCTAAAAGTACCTTAAATGGAAAAACTCATTGACGAAATATATTTTTTTAACTTACCGCCCGACTTTGCATGGTCTAACCAAAGTCAACTTTAGATGGTTATTTTGGAACGCATCTAATCATATGATATATTGACTGATGTATTTAACTCACTTATAATATATATTCTTACAAACGTAAATAAAATCCCAAACCTTACAATGAACTAATGACTCATTTTGCTTGTATTCATATATGTGAAACACATTATGAATTTGAACAAGAAGATCGTAACTATTAGACAGTTTACAGTTGATTTTATTCAAATTTTCGTTAAAAATGTACTTATTAGTCATTTCACATCCAGTCCAAGAAACATTCATTTCGTATAGTGATTTTCATTTGGACATTGGACCATATAGAATGGTAGATTGGTAATCTAGTGAACGTGCGTTAAATGTTTCAAAAGAAAAGAAGGAAAAGCAGGATAAGACCCTATGATTCAGATATATTGAGATGTCACACAAAAGTTTGTCGCTTAACATAATTGCAATGACTTTATTAAAGTCACTGCCCCATCACCATGTGGCCCTTTTATTGAAAAACAATTGGGTCGTTGCTTATGTGACTCATTGGGAAAGAGTCAAAGAAAGAGAGTGCTGAGAAAGGTTATTCTGTATTTACTTCGTGCTAAATGATAGTAATTTTATTAAAAATAAATGGAAACAGAACATTAAAAAGTCATAGATAATAGTCAAGACATAATTATTTACATGCTGAATAAAAGCATAAGCCGCAATATCATGAACAAATAGTCGAATAATTTTATCTTTCTTTATTTTTTTGGAATAAGCAGTACTGGTACTATTCCGACCGACTTTTATCAAGTTGTGTTTGTCTGGTGATGATTTTTGGTCCTTTTTGCCAACTTTAATTTAGATATATAATAATATATTGGGTTGTCTCATGATGAGTATATTGATTTTTATTTGTTTCCCGCATTCATCGTACACTTTTCTCATGTGTCCGTGTCTTCCTCTCTACTTGGGTGCATGATTAGCCTATGTATATTACCAGGTGTGACCCTAGTGTACACTGTGTAGCAAGATATTACAAGTAGAAACTATTTAATTGCGGTTCGGTTCAGGGTTTAAATTGTAAATTGAATTGGCGGCCCCTCACCACCAGCGTAAGCGACCCTATGGGATTAGATTTTGGTCGGTCAAATTGCAATTCCATTCTTCTTCGCACTACGGCTCACTTGGTACTTAGGATTGGATTGAATAAAGAGAATTCCAAAGTTTTCTTTTCAGAGGCGGACAGCAAGTTGTAGAAAAAGGTCATTCCAGATGGAGGATGCTGGGCTGCTGAATTGAAGCGTGTTGAAAGCGTTTATTTTATTTATTTTTTAATAAAAATTATTTTGTAACATTTTAAGTAAATTTGAGATCATTCAATTAATTAATTCTATGAAATATATGAACAGTACAATTAAACATCAAATAAATCACCCAAAAGTTTTCCCAGCCGGCCCCTTGCTTTGGCTTGGGGTCGGCCGGCCATCATCCCCCTTAGTTTCCTAGTCCTTTGCTGCCTATTTGTGCAGATTGTTCAATAAAGCCGTCGTCGACGTCGTTCGCTGCCGCTCTACTCCGGGATGCTTCGTCGATTCGATCCATTGGTGTTGTGGTGCTGCCTTCGCCGATCTGTCATGTTTTATGCCGCCGGCCACCACCAACCTTCCCCCCTTTTTGGATCTCGATTCATCTGAATTGAGATCCGCTTGGGGTTTTGGGTGTGGTGTTTTTGGGGAGTTTCCTTGGCGCACCCACGTGCTGTGGGCTTTTGATGTTGATGAAGATCGTCTTGGTATGCTTTTGTTGCAGCGTGGCTTCCGCTTCGGTTGGGTTCGGCTCCCTTTTCGGTGCTTCGTGTTTGCCGGATTGGTGGTTGATATCGGTTAATTTGTCGGATGAATAATAAAAGTGTTGAGTTTCAATAATTGTTAGCTCGTTTAATTTCAGTTGGTATGGTGTGATGGTTCCCATCTAGTGGCGGCTGATGTTATTTTCTATTTTCCGATTGTTTGATAGGCATCAGATCTCGATTTTGTCTTGCTTGGCCGGTGTTTTTTCAGGTTTTGGGTTCAGCAGGTTCATATCTCACCTGATCTAGTGGCCGCTTGTGCAGTGGGTGAGATCTAGTGGCCGCTTGTGCAGTTTCAGGTTTCCCTTCTGCCATGCTTGGCTGGTTTGTCTGCTTAATTCGAACTAGTGGCGGCTTGTGCAGTTATCAGATTCAGATTCCTTGAAAGGCTTCGGGATTCAGGTTCACCATGCTTTGCCGGTTTATTTGTCAAGTTGGTTTAGTAGTTAAGTTGTCATTGCAAAAGTTGTAGTTAATCGGTCAAGTTTATCTTTTCTGATTGTACTGATGCCTTCTCTAGCGAGTTGGCTTGCTCCTGCTGCCTAGTTGCAGTGAAGTTATGGGTCCCTTAGGAGTATAGGCATTCCTTGTTGCCCTTCGTGATGTCTGATTTGTACTCCTTTGTTTGGTTTTACCAAACGCTTTTATAATATACTTCTGTTGGTAAAAAAATAAATAAAAAAATAAAATCATTTAACATGAGTTATGATTGAAATTATTTATTTTATTCTTTATGTAGTATATTTGTAAAAGTTCAAATAAATATAAAATCTTTCGACTATCTAAGTCTATAAAACATATGATAATATAGTTAGACATCAAACAAGCCATTTATATATTTGGTGCATTTAAATACTCTGAATAATTTTAAATTTGATTAATTTTTTAAAGATACATTTTTATTAAATAATAAATAAAATAATGATCATAACTCATGTAAGCACAGGAGTTACCGCATGGCTTCAATTCAGCAGCCCTTGGTTGATTAGGCCTTCGCAGCCCAGAATTGTCCAATTCCAAATGCGAAAATGTTGTAAAGAGTATTATTACAGCTGTTGGCAGCTTTCGTTTTTATTATTTTAAGAGGACGATCTTGTTTAATTCTGGCCAAAATCAAGAGGCCATTTTGGTCTGGTTGGTTGGTCTGGTCTCCTGCAACCAAAACCTACATGTTGGTACGGTGTTCAAGCATATTATAAAAATAATTTTATTGTTTACAGGATATTAACAAAGACAGAATCCTATTTAATAGAAAGTAGATTTACCTTCATATGATGCTGTCCCTAAAGCATTGGAATTGGATTCTGTGTTTTGGAATTTTTAGACATGTACTAATTCTGGAGATAAAAAGAAAAATATAGCTTTCATCATCAACTCATGGGTTGTTATGACTTATAGCCTCAAATAATTAGACCCACCCAACATGTGTCGAGCCCATCTCCACTAACACCAAGGTTTTTCCTTTGTGGAGGTTGGAGTCACAATCAAGTAACTACCGAAAAATATTCAATTTGACTGCAGAGTAATTACTGGTAATCATACTGCTTTAATATAGATTGTTTCATCGAACCACCACAAGAAAGAGACAATTACTTAAAGACCTAAAGCTATGCCTCGCATTTTTCTTGAACTTTCTGGCCACCAAAGCTAAGGTAGGTTTTGTAGTCTATGCTTGTTAGGTCCTGTGGTGCTTCCAATGCGAATAATCGAGAAATCATTGATATGGGCATCCGAGAGCTACATGGTATAGGAGTGAATAACTGTAAGTGCTCCTTTTAAAGAGTTTCGTAATAATAAATACAGCATCTGCTCGTATTGTAATCAAGGTTCAAAATTTCGGTTTCGGTTGAAATTTCGATCGCCAAAATTTATAGAAATTTCGGAAAAAGTTTCGATTTCGATGGAAATTTCGGTAAAAAAAATAAATAGACGAAAAACATGCTAGAACACCTATGAATTAATATCTCTACTTTCTATAGGCTCTAAAATCAACAAATAATGCAATTTAACACTTAAGCTATGCAACATTGTCCATATGGATTAACTTTTATATACATAGGGGAGAAGAATGCGTGTTTTGCATTCCACTAAGCTGTCAATTAACGTAATATCTTAAATGTTATTGTGGAATACTTAAGGTGAGTCTCATGAAACATACAATAATCATTACATTAACATTACAATATATCATAAGAGTTGTAAGGAATATAATACATCAGAATTACACATACTATAAAGCTATTACGACGAGGCTCATCTTTACTTCTTAATATATTATCTTTGAACTGGTAATATTGCTCCCATGACATTTGGTAGGAGGCGGAGTGAATGTAATATTCAACATGCATGTAAGAGAGCCAAAAGATCTATCTATGTAAAGCATACCTATTGGTTTGAGCTTGATAATTGACGGAGGAGTGGAGGTGGTAGGGAGAAGTAAATCATAAAGGATGAAGCCTATCGTTTGTTTGTATGATAGATGATGAAGGTAGAGAGAAGTAAAAGCATAAGAAGAAGCCTATCGTTTGTTTGTTAGCTTGATAATTGATGGTGGAGGTGGTAGAGAGAAGCTATGTAAATAAAACATCTTTACCAAAGCCTACATCAAGGTTTCACTGAAATTGTACCGAAATTTTCCGAAATTTCCAACATATTTTCGAAATTTCACCGAAATAGAAACTGAAATTACCGAAATTTCGGTCTTTTCTGATGATATTGAGACGTACTCCGATTCAAATTTCGGAGCTCCAAAATTACCGAAATTTCGGTATTTCGGCCGAAATTTGAACCTTGATTGTAATAATGTGTAGAAGATATGGATGGGCAACCAAATTAAAAAACCCCAAATCCAACCAAACTAAACTGCTTGGTGTGGCGTGATTAATTTTTTCTTTGTATTTTCTTCATGCGGCAATATTAATAAATAATTTAATTTATATATCTTGTTATTTTAGTATTGGAATTTTAATTTGTGTTTTTGGTTGTGATGATTTAGAACCTTGAGACTATTGCTTATGAGTTTAAGGTAATAAGTTTTGGTGATGAATGTTGATCTTGAGATATATTTTGAACTATTTGTAACATGTATGAATTGTAGAATTTGGTAAATGTATACAAAAGTCAAATCAAACCGCACCAAACTGTTGATTGTAGTTAGCCGCACGGTTTGAAGTTGCTAGTGTGTAATTTGACTTTGATTTGAAATTTTGCTAAACCCCGTAAGATGGTATAGTTTGTAATTTTACCCCGAAATTATACCAAACCATACCATACCCACCCCTAGTAGAAGATATATCTTATACCAGAAACACGGTCATACTCAGAACAATCTAGGTCAAATAAGGCTGAAAACTAAGCTCCAACATGTTTGTAATAATTTCGTTCTAAGCGGGTGGGTCTCCAACTTAAACCAATGTTTTGTCGCAGCAAATTTGATTGATTGATTGATTGATTTGCATATGCAAACCAAACCAAAATGGTTGGTGTTTTCCATATGCCTTTGGGCCTGTTGTGGGCCTTGTCATTCATTGTCGCAAATAGGGGAAAGCGTGTTTCCATTGTCTCATATCTTGTCTTGCATTTTGATTCTTCTTGTAGACTTATTTCTTGCCACAGTTCAGCAAGATAACGATGTTTGTTCATGTTTGTTGGCTACCTTATTGACTTGTTAAATCATCAATTTTGTGATTGATTTTCTCTATTAATTTGAAGAAAACTATTTGACGTTGGCAAAATTTTCAGCTTTGAAAAGTGACCGGCTGTGATGGAGGGAGAGGCCCAAGCCCCTACAACCTTGGGTCTTGGCTCGGGGGCATGTCGAGCAACCCCCGAGTTATGCAAGACTAGGCTACAAAAGTTTGTCCGAGTTTTCGTTTGAGAACGGTTTAAATGAGAGCTGTTATATACACCTCATTTTCTTTTCTGGATACTCTGAACTTTTTTTATAATACATAATTACCTTTGTACCCTTATACAAAATTACATTTAAGGACTTAATTTCTTTTACACCCCATATAAAATCATAGACACTCATCAATGTTTTTTTTTTTTTTTTTAAAAAGTTGTTTCCACACTTCCATCTCTTTCATCTTACTCTTTCTTTCTAAATCGTAAACCTCATATAATCTCATATTTTTTTCATTAAAAACACAATAAATGAAAATTTTCGTTCTGAAAACAAATAATGCAATATTTCTGCCTCTTATGCTTCAAAACAAATTTGGTGAACTTCTTTTAATATAGAATTTGAGTTTTTGGTGAAGCCTAAAGGCCTGGCGAGGCAGGGAAAGATAAGTTTAGCAATTTTTAATTTTGGATATTCAAATATAAATTTCTTCAATAAACTAAATGAAGGGCATTTATGGAAAATTTTAATCAAATTTGAGTGTTCAAAGTAATTTCAAAAAATGAGATGGGTGTACATAGAAACTTGGATGTCCAGAGAAGAAAATGAGGTGTACATATCAGCCCTCGTTTAAATTTGATAGCCCTAACTCCCCAAACTTTTGGCTGGACTGCGGGCCTGTCGAGCAAGCTCAGCTTAAGGATGTTCAAATGCTGGTCTTGGTGTTTGCTTGGCAATGCAGTTCCATTACAATTGGGACAAAATTTCAACTTTAACTTCTGCAGTTCCATTACAATTGGGACAAAATTTCAACTTTAACTTCTGCAGTTCCTTTGCACTTTCTTTTGCTCAGGAAATAGGGGAAAGGCAAGAATGCGTGCTATTCCAATTAATTGGAGGCCGACTCATGAACAACTGGCATAACTCACATCTAGACTCTTAATTGATGATCCATAAAAATGAGAAAGAATTTGAGATTATACTCTAAGGATTGGTGTGTTTATATGTCACAAAAATTTCTATCAAATTGGCGTTGATCTATCTATTCATTTGGGGAATTTCTATATGTACCCCAGCAGATGAAACAACACTAGCTACTTCTATTTCCTTTTGGCCAACCCTTTCTTGATGACCTTCTAAAGGTTCTTGGTAGTCTTCAACAATCTCAGTTGTTCTTGGAAAAGCTTCCGTGATTTCACCGAAAGTTAGCTGCCGGTTATGCGAAGAAGAATCCGATGAGTTCGTGAATCCCCTGCTGCTCCCTACAGTAGACGAATAATCGTCACGCCCTGTTTTGTTCTTCTTCCTCTTTTGCTTCACTTCAGCGTGCCATTGCTTTATAACATTTGTTGTTTCCTCTTCAAGCACTGCTGCAGTCTTCAAGTTTGATCCCATCTGCATAGTACAATACAGCACAAACGAAGGTTGAATGTATGCACGGTAACAAAACTAGGCCATGAGAACGATTTCTTATTAGACACGTTATGTTAGCAGCAAAGACAAATGTTCATGTATGTATGGCCATGTACCTGGGTCACTAGAGCATAGAGAGGAAGAGTCATGTAGCTGCACATCACTTGAACTGTCACCCTGAAAATTTGTACAACCAAATGATTTCATAGTGAAGACCATTTGATTTTCAGCACATTGATTTGTTTTGTGGATAAATTTGTCTTTGTAAATGTAAATTTGAGTACATATAGTTGAAGAGTAAAAAGTGAAGAGCAAGAGCCGGATCGTCACTTACGCTAAGACCAGGCGTATAATGAGGATATGTACATGTTCGTGGTAGCAAGAGTGTATCCCATATTGTAACTGAGATATTACAAAAAATAGAGAGGTCAATTAGTTTCAAATTTCAATTCTAACTTTTGTATTGGTTAAGAACTTGCGTATTACAGAGTAATACGAATCTAATGTTATATTATGTTACAGATTGTTTGCATACCGTGACCCATATGAAGAAAGCCAATTCAAAAGCATTCTGAAAAGTTTGAAGACAAGTCAGTTGGATCATGGTAGAGTAATCAAGCATTAAGGTTGGAGTAATGAAGATCGAGATCGATTAATTACCATGAACAAAGTGAGATGTATAAGGGTTAAGACGAACTGCGGTTGATTGAACCAGAAGTGACTGTCCTTTGGCTGCACCAGAGGAGCTCCTTTTATCACATTGTGCTGATCATCAAGTTGATGAGCCATTTCTGCTACTACAACTTCCAGTTTGGTTCCAAGAACTAGCACTACCTACAAAAACACAAATCTTAATTAGCTGTGAATTAAGAAAAAACTGGTAATTAAGTTCAAACATTACAGATAGACTAGCTAGTTTAGGATTTAGTACATACGATTAGCGGCAAAAACGATACCCAGAGATACGCCTGCCAACCTGTTCAAAGATGTAGTACATATGGTAATCATCAGAAAACATCGAAAGTAATCTTTGTATTCAAGAACTGATCGCGATTAAGGACTTGATTCGAAGGCAATTACTTACCATGTACATCCACAAGGATGAACACGACGACTATAAACCACATGAAAGGGCTGTGAAATGATGCAGATAAAAAAAAACACACAATCAGCCAACATGAAATGACCAAGAAAATGTGGTAGAAAATTGCAAACAGTGGTTGACTGCATTTTATTAATCGGCAAGAGCATTTCAATAGTATGGGAAAAGAAACAAATAGCAACCTGATTCCCACTACAGCTCTGAAGTCATCCTCTAGTGATCGTTGTATATACTTCTGGAAATCGAATGCTTTATTGTTCGCCGACAAATGAGTCTGCGAAATTTGTAAACATTATACTGGGAAATACGAAACTATCTATTTATTTCGACCAAAAAAAAAGAAAAAGAACTGTCTATTTATGAGGAGAACCAAGTAAAGTGATGATAAATTAAATTTAGGTGTGTACTCACTGAAACGAATCCATGGCGTAGAGTGAGATAATCAACTTTGTCTACTGAATTGAAGAATTGCCTGAAGAAGCACCTCTGCATGTAACAATGGATTTAACAAACTCCTAAACTCTGCACATTATAATTAGAAAACTAAAGAAAAAGTAACTCACAATCCAGAGTTGAATAGAGGATCCTGTTCCTGTACAAGAAGTCATGTGTCTACGAGCAAATGTGGTCTGCCTTGTAAACCGAAATCGATTAGGATCTATACATACCCAAAACATCAATTAGTTGTGTGAATATTGTATCAATGACAATCACTAAACGAATAATAACTAGTTAGTATTGAATAAATCGATTAGTTACCATTCGCTGCTTGATATTCAAACGTTTGGGTCTCTTTTTCCCATGATTCCCAACGTCTCATCTGTTAAAAGAAGATTTACCATTTTTAGTCACTGCCATATATCCAAAGCTAGTTTACAAACTCGTAGCTTAGTTAGTTTAAAGCACAAAAGGTCTCTAAGTTGGTTTCTGCCAACAACTAATATTTACAGTTTCTTTGGAAGACTTGAGGGCCCAGAGTGCCGGACTGCTTACTGGGTGCATATGTTTGACTTCACAGACAGAAGTGCAAATTTTTTCATGTGAAAACATGGCCTTTTTACCTACTAATTTCCGACCTTCTACTTTAAGTTTCAGGTTGGGAAGCACCCTGAAGTTCAATAAAAGTCAATTTCTGGAAAGTTCATATTCTAGTACAGAAGTTTCTGCTGCTATTTTCAAAGGGGGTTGTACTCATAGATGATATATTATAGATACTCCACGCGAATACTCGTGGGTGTAAAAGAGAAGAAAACAATTGAAAGGAAGACAATCATTAGAAGTATGAGATGACCTCCTAATTCTAAAAGAAGAAAATGGACAAATTGGATTTCTTGTCGGGAGGAACTTAGGTGCTCAAGATTGAGCACCCAACCATGCTCAATTTCTTTTATTTTTTCCATCGTACGATTGTATATCATGATCTGAACCGTTCATTCATTTAGTTATGTAGTAAAGATCATTTCCTCAAAAAATCAATCTAATTTGAGGTCGCTTGGTCATTTAACGGTACCAAACATATAGACGGCTCGTATTATCGATTTTGCACCGTTCATATGTTTTGCACAATTAGATAATCAAATGATCTCAAATTTGATTGATTTTTTTAGGAAATGATCTTTAATACGTAAATTATAAAATAAACGGTTCCGATTATGGTATGAAATCATATAATAAAAAAAATAAAAGGAATTGAGCATGGTTGAGCATGGTTGGGTGCTCAATCTTGAGCACCTAAGTTCCTCCCTTTGTTGTCCCTCACTCTCATAAGGTCAAAGAATTAGGGATTATTGTCCCTTAGTGAACCTCCATTAGCAATCTTGCCCACTTCACTACGGAACAACCACTCATAGTATTTTGACCACGTGGGCAAGATCGCGAGTGAGGTGTCATCACAAGGACTGGGAATCCAATTTGGCAAAAAAAATTTTGAATATAAATTATTTTACAATGATGCTCTTCATTTTTTTAGTTGTTTTTGTTTAGCTTTTAAGATCATTTTTAAAAGTCATAAAATTAACCATTCAACTGTTCTCGTTGTTTTTGCTTTATATATAGAGATTATATATAAAGACATATAGAGAAGAGATTCTCGAATATTCATAGTCGTGTGGGTGATTAACAATTGTTGATTCCTATCAAATGCCACATTAATTAAGAAAATCGCAATAATCAATCAAAAGGTAACCGCATTATTATCTTACACAATGCTGAACTGGACTTTGTTTTTCTGGGTCTAAAGATGTTGGACTCGGGTGGAAACACATTCCAGTCACTACTCTTTTAGAAGTACTGTTAAATAATGCTAAATATCCAGGCTCTAACTTTATTTTTCTCTTCTAGGGTGAGAGCCATCAAAATCTGTTCATGCCAAACTAATAGTCAAACAGAAACTATAACCCAAAAATAAGAAAATGCATACCTTGGCCCTTCCTAAAGCCATGGTGAGGACACTGTACACAATCTGCATAACTGCCAACACAAAGATGAAATTGTTGAGCTGGTTGAGGCCCCCTTGTGATATAAATGAAGTTTTCCCCTGAAACACACAATAAAAAACTTAAATTATCTGTTAGGAGATTGTAACTCTGTTTGTTAACAATATTTATCACTCTACTTCTAAGTACCTGGGATTCACAGTGATCCTCAGTAGCAGCACCACCTTCTGCTAGTCTTCTTTCTATAAACTCGAAACTCGGAGATGTACCGAGCAATATGCGATCGAAACCGAGTGCTTTGGTGGTTTTGGTGGGTGTATTTTTTCTGCAGGGGAGCATTGTGTATGCAACTTTTGTGGGCACGCAAATTCTGGATATGGATCTTTGTGATACCGTCAAAATTAGGGACATGAAACCCAGCAGGATAAGCACTGCACCCCACAAATTAAAAACACAAAATCGATCGATTTAATCAAACGTAGCGAATTGTATAAACCATAACTCACAATTCACATAATTGAGAATACATGAGAAAAAACTTGAGTGGGAACTGTCCTGTTGCGTGACTAATTAGGACCAAAAACTAAAAACTTGCCTGACTTGAGCTTCTCCACGGCTTCGAACAAGGCGGTCTTTCGATGTTTCTTGAGCCACTACATCAAATACACACAATCAAATATTAAAAATTGGGTAGTCATTAGTGAAATCTTTTTTTCCAAAAACCTTATATTTTCGAATACAAGTACATACTTTGGTAAGGAGATGGATCAAGTGCTCGATGAAAATGGATAGAAAGATGAACACAAAGCAAACTGTGGCCAGAGCCCAAGTGGGTGTTTCTTGCAGTGACCGAGTCGACACCGATCCCCGGGAAGCCATGTTCGATATGTTTACTTGGGGAGAAATGGAATCAGCATCAATGAAGGGAAATTAAGGAGGTAATGAAGAGATGGTGAATTGGAGGGACACCAACAAGTTACTTTAAGTTAAATACTTTAGAAGAATTTTGAAGGAAAGAAGGACCAATTGGAGGAGAGATGAAATTGGACTGTTCAAATTTTTGAGCCATTCAAGTCCAAGAGTAAGCAAACCTGTACTTTTGGAGGGAGGTCGTATCTAATCAAACATGGTTTGACAATGTTGGTCATGGAGTTTATTATGAGGGGACTTTGGCTGATTTGGGTGCACAAAATGTCCATATGTGGGGTTCAGTAGGTTAGGACAGGTGAGGTTCCATTTATTTGGGAACAGTTTCTGATTCCGAATTATTTCCTATTATTTCCTCTAGAAGCCGTCATATTTGTTTCGATCAAAGAATGAGAAATAAGACCGAAACAAATAAGCTTTGAAATTTGTTTTTTGAGAAGTGCTTTTGACACTTTATATTTCTCATTGTGCACTGCACGAGAATGAAAAATGTAGAGTATCAGTAACAATTCTCTTGTTTTTTTAGTGAGAAGCAGTGACATTTGTTGGTAACTGAAAAATGATGTTTTTGTTTCCATTGGTAATTTTACTTGTAATATCACCGAAAAGATGTTCCGTATTAATTTGTGATCTTATAACCTCTCATCAAAAGGCCATGAGGAGTTAGGCTTGGTATATTCTTCTCTTATAAGGATATCACTTGTTCGAACAATAAGTGTTGCCATTGGTGAGAAAGTGACAGTGATGCCTGTACCATGATATCTAAGAGTTTCTTGATCACATACACATATATAAACCCGCCAACCAATGTTGAAAGTGCGAATTTGTAATACAAGTTGGGGGAGGTTTCTACGCCAAAGATTTGGATTTACTTGGGGGAACTGAAGACTGAACAATGGTGGACCATAGTTTTCAAAGTACTCATGTAATACAAAATTAGTGTTTGCTGTACTGGTAGGTCTAAATATAATATCTTAATATAGTAAACTCAAATAACATATGAAGAACCTAATTGTCTCTTTCGCTATATATCAAGGCGGGAGACTTTTTCTTAGCAAAGATTCAGAGACTAGAGTATTTCCAAAGTAACTCAACAAGTCAAAATAACCAAATATTGCCTTCCTCAAAGGCAATTTTTGGGTTGCCGCCCGTGATACGATGGTTGAAGAACAAAAAAATTACATAGCTATATTTTAGTATAAAAGAGTATTTTCACTTTTTTATACATCGAAAACTTTGATAACGACTAATAGAACTGGGCAAGTCCAGTCGTGCATATTTTTAGTGGACTCTAACACGACTCATTTTATTTTGAAACGAGCTTGATTCGGTCCGAATTTTGTATTTTAAAAAATGGATTCGACTCATTTGGATCTATCATAAAACAAGTCGAGTTTGTAAGTTATACGAGTTCATAACATATGCATATATTGAACAAAATTTGTAGAAAAGGACAACAACAATGATCAATATACATAATTTTTTTTTAAATTCAAGATACAAATTGTCGGCTATGGAGATGGTCAATGAAGAAGAGAAGTGGCTATGGAGTCTCTTTAATGATTTTTGTTGTGGCAGAAAAGAATATATATACCCTAGGGTTTTTAGGAGATTTAGAGTTACCATGGTACTACAAGTTATATGTATTACATATCTTTTTAAGCCAATCTTAGGAAGCCACATGTATTACACATTTTTAAACGAGTTGAGTCGAGTACTAGTATTCAGAAATTTTTGGACTCGTATTCGACTCGTTTTGGAAAAAAGAAAATATTAGGACTCGGTTTGTTTTACACCGAGTTGAGTAATACGAGGCGAGTTAGCGAGTTGTTTAACTCGTATGCCCACTCCGACTAACTTATATTATATGAAATTAGTGGCACGATTTCACTTCTACGTCTCTTTGCTAAGATGAAATCATATTCCTTATTGTCCTAACTGCTTCATAAAAATCTCTCCAACTTCAGATTTCGTTTTCTATAGGCTCCAACTTTAAATTTGAATGTAGTGATTGACCATTCAATCTAGGTACACACCCTAATAAAATTAGTTGTTTGGGAATTGAAAGCAACAAGGGCATTTGGTCTAGTGGTATGATTCTCGCTTAGGGTGCGAGAGGTCCCGAGTTCAATTCTCGGAATGCCCCTTTCTGTAACATTTTGTACTTATTTTCCGCGCTTTCCCTTTATCTCCGACGTTTTGGACCTGTTTTCAATGAACATTCTGGTCCATTGATTTTAGTAGGCCAATAACCGTTCATAGACCTTTCAAACTTGTTCTACAAATTGAATATGTGATCGTCATATATTCTACAAACTGAATATTTATCTTTCCTGCTTATCTTTCATACCGACAAGCACTAGCCGGCCAGTAATGTGGTAACATACTGTTAATGATATGACTACAAAGTGCTTGACCTTGTGAGCATTATTGGACCATTTATCATGAAAGTGGCATCCTTGTATATCACAACCTGTACTCTACCAACAACAATAGTGCAGCTTTCCTGGATTTTCACGTAACTAATTAAGATCTTTGTATCTTCCCGGGAATATGAACTCTTCGGAAAGTCTTTACATGACAAGGACCTTGGAGTCAATTGGAGTAGGAAAATTCGCCCTCCCCGGTCTTCCCGCGTGGTACTTTACAGCTGCGATTATGATGGATCCTTTCATTACCACCACACTTTAATCAACAATTTTGTATTAATTACAATCCACCCTTTCCAATATCCTTTTTCCATACATTTGGTGTTTGCAAATCAAGGAACTGCACCATTCATATGAGAATTAAGCATTCAATTCCCCAATTCGGAAGCATATATCTCCGAAACGCTAATGTGAAAGATTCGGGATTGGAAAATAAGAGAATGGAATATGTCAGTTTAATACTTCTCGTACACTAGCAGAAAGCCATGTGAAACTCGCGTGCGACTTGATCTCTGTGATTGACTTACGAACATATGGTAATTGAAAGAGTGGGGCTAGTTGAAAATGAATTTCTTGCTACACCTGTACGGCCCGTATCGAGTGACCGCAAATAACAGTCACCATGATCTAAAACTTAATTTCTTACCATGTGCACAAATTTTTACCTGCTCTTTGATTTAAGCTTGAAAATGTGTCAAAATCAACACATGAATAAAGTGGACCTTTTGACATGTAGTAATTCTCTTGCAAAAGGATTTGTATTTGAACAAGATCTTTATTGGTGAAGAGACTTTTTTTCTGGGTCCACTTGATCTCTAATTACAGGGACTCTATAGCTAGGGTGTGGTACAAATTTTGAAGATAGATGAAAGATAGACGCAAGATAGACGAAACTTTGGTCTATCTTCCTATGGAGCACAGAAGCTCCGAAAATGCTATGAATCATGCTTCAGGTACGATACGCGCTCGGTACGCCCGAAAGCGCATACCCGAGCCTTGAGCACTGTGGATTCGTCTTGGGTATGGCTTTGGCTACTGTGGATTCATCTTGGGTACGGCTAGAAAGCGCCAGGGTAATTCTTTTTTTTTTTAATTTTTAAGACATTTGGGTATAAGTGAAATTTTTTTTAAAAAGGGAGTTATTTAGTAGGTGGTTGTGTTTGAAGATGTTGATGATGAAGATAATGTTAATTGATCTTTATGCTCTTGTTAATCTTATTTTGGATGTAAACGGATAGATGTTTCGACTTCTTTTTGTTTTTTGCTTTTGGATTTGAATCCGTTTATGTTTAAAAATATTTGGTTTAATGTAATATGAATTTATGAGTATTAACTTTTAAAGAGTTTTATTATTGTTTGATTAGCATGAATTTAAATTGAGGAAATTAGGATCCCATCCTTCACCACTAATAATTTTTTATTAAAATTTTGTGAACTTTCAAATATAGATTGAAGGACAAAACCTATAGTACACATCAGCAACTTGCCATATGAGTATATCTTCATGTCAGCTGTTCTAGTAATTCAAATACAAAATTGTATACATCCGCCCATTTTGCCCTTTTGAACAGAAACTTTTTTATTTGGTAAGTTTTTTACTTTCGAAATTTTTTGATATTTCATTGCCAGCAATTTATTGGCCTATGTCCTATTGTGGATCTCTTTCTATTTAGTACGGGAGTTTGTTGGATGGGTGCATAAAGCTTCTTGTTTCTTTACATCTCCTACCGAATTTCTTATAGTTACTCTCCGTTTTTGTAACCAAAAGAAAAGCCATGTTTTTGCCTATTTCTTTTGGGTGTAGTCGCCGTACCTTTTTGTTGATCCCATGGTTCCCTTTTTCTCCAAGGTTTATGTATATCAATGGGATCTCCAGGTTTTGTCAAATTTTTTGACTTTGTTTGTACCCATTTTCATTGTTTTGATACCCATGAATGTTTTTTCTTGTTCCAATGTATGTATCAGCAAATTTACTTCGAAGAAAAAGTACATGTGGGTGCATTCTTTTTTAAGTTAATGTGTACGTATTTGCACCTATAGGTGTAGTGGAATCTATTGAGGTTAATGACCAATATGTATTTGTACCTATGGGTACATTCTTTTCTATTGATGTTTATGTACCAATATGTATTTGTACCCATGGGTACATTCGTTTTACCTTTTGAATTATGGTACATTCTCTTGTATATGGGTACATTCTTGCATTTTCAATTTTGTATTTGGGTACATTAGTTTTACCTTTCAAAGTTGGGTACATTCTTTTTATATGTGTATATTTTCTTTTCTTTCTGAAGTTTGGTACATTTCTTTTTGTATATGGGTACATTGGTACATTCTTGCCTTTTCTAAGTTTACATGTGTATTTTTTTCTTGTAAATGTATATGTACATGGATACATTTTCTTTGGGTACATTTTGCCTTAACTTTATAGGGACACTTATTAGGACACGCTTTTTCTCTGCCTTCAAGAATGAAAGCCATTGGCCTTTCACTTCTTATGGTTTTGAAGTTTTTTTTTAGAATATATGCATTCTTGATTTTTTTTCATACAATCATATAATTAACCTTCCCCTTTTGAATTCCATAAATTGTGTGATTTGAAATCTCATAAATGGTGGGATTTTTGTATCAAAAGAAAGGATTCAAAATCATTAATGATGGTTGGGCAATTTGGGAATGAAAAATGGTACATTAGTATAGAGCATTAAATATTGGACTTCAATCAAAAAATAAAAGGATACAAAGTTTCAATCTAAGAAAGTTTACTAACAGGGACCGGAATCAAAGAATCCCATTTAAATTTGTGCATTAGATTATTATTTTTAATATAAATATTATTTAATTACCGAACCCATCCCGTAGCCGTACCCGAAATTTTTTAAATTTTCCCCGAATCCGCGAATCGTACCGTACCGTATCTATGTACCCCATACCCGTATCTATGCTACCTAGGACGAAACACAAGATGTACCCCCCTTTTTTTTCTTCGTGATTATAGGCAAGCAATTGATGTGTTAATTACACCAATGGCGGAGCTACCCTTGGGCTAAGGTAATTACACCTTTCTTCCATGCAACCAATAGTAAAATAATTTGGTCATTCATGACAAGAATTCGACTCTTAAGTCCTCCCCTTCGTGTTTGTTGAATTGAACAGGCAAGTTGTTAGACCTTGGTTAGGTCTTCTTGGGGTTGCTAAAGAAAAAAGTTGCTACCCTAGAAAAAGGGTACGTAGGTCAATTTTATTGGTCATCAAAATTAACTGAACAGTATTCGAATCAGTGAAAGTACCAATTTACCATTATGTATTAATTAAAATTTTCAAAAGGGCATAGTGGTCATCTTTCCCACCCGGATACTGTTTCGAAATAGTAAAAAGTACCAATTTACCATTATGTAGTAATCAAAATTTTATACATATCACTACCATTGTAAAAAGAATAGAGGTTTTCACTGTTCACACAACTTTACCAAAATACCCTCATGCTTTATTTCTATTACATAAAAATCAAGTTTCACTCTTATACAATGCAAAAATATTAAGAGGGTATTTTAGTCCAATACAAAAATCTTCATTTTGCCATGGACAAAAATAACCTTGATACAAAAAATATCATAGGTAGAACATATTTTATTGACATGGTTAATATTGGAATTTCATAACATATTTCACTGTTTATAAAATTTTACCAAAATACCCTCATGCTCTATTTCAATTACATAAAAACTGAGTTTCACTCCTTTACAAAGCAAAAATATTAAGAGGGTATTTTAGTCAAACATAAAAGCTTCATTTTGCCAAGGACAAAAAGAACATTTAAACAAAAAAATATCATAACCATAACATATTTTATTGACATGATTAATATTGGAGTTTCAGAAAAATAACTCATAAACTCTTTAGATATCCCCATCCCCTTCCGCATTCTCCCAATTTCCTCTTGCCATTTCCCTCTCTGACTCAAGGTGGCAATCAGTCGTATCCAATCAGCGGAAGCCCGGTGATGAATTTGCAGCCATTGGAGGTAAAAGTTCAATGAGTTTTCTTTACTAATTTTCTGTGAATTCTTTTTGCTTGAGATTTGTAGTTTTGGACATTTGGGTTTCCACTTGAGATAAGATTCAATTCTCTCGGTTTCAATGTCAATTCAAACCGTCAGATTTAGTTTGGGTAATCCTTTCATAACTAAAACTATATTTCAATTCAATCCCAAAAAACCCACATATATGAGAAGTTTCTTCATCCTCTCAAATTGGATTCATGTTCGCCAGCGAGTATCGAGTAACGCGGACATTGTGGCTAGTATATATTGAAACAAAGAAGAAAAAGCGTCTATATTTTGGTGGGTATATGCATGTGCTCTGTAGTAGGGGACCATTTCCATTCTGAACCCTTTTAAAGCGCTTGTTCTGTCTTATATGTATGGTTGGTACATTCTTGACTGCAGCTTGGACAAGCCTAAATAATCATGTCGTCAACGCCTTAAAATGCCAATTTCAACAGTTGCTTGCATTGCATCGCAAATTATTGTTCAAAATTTCTAATTATAGGAAATACAATAGTTGCCTGAATTTATGTATGACCATAGACTAGATTCTCTTCGTATACGCCAATACATCTACGAAAAGATATTACATCTCCAACAAAACTCTAGCCTACTTTTTCTTCAAGTTTGAATGTCATTCTCCATATAGTTCGCATGCCATGTCTTGTGATGTTTACCACTACCACACCACATCTTGCAAAGTGTGTTTATTTCATATCTTATATGAGCTAGTTTCATAACATTTTCGATGATGTGTTGTTTTGTATTTATGATATTACTTCTTGCTATTTTGATAATTTTTTCATGTCACGTTCATGAATCAATGGAAATAAATCCATCTTGATCTTAATTTCTTGTTGATTATCACCTACCCGTGCGCTCTTGGAGACTCGTACTTATGGACTAAAAAAACTGGGATGCGGATATCACTGCTATATATCAGTGGCAAACGTACAGCAACTAAGTGCTTAAGGTGTCCATAAAAGGCGTTGCCATTGATATATAGGACTATATGGAATTCAAGTCGTGTGTCAAAATTATTAAGAACGACCATTGGTTTGTTGAGTAGTCCATATACTATTTTCAACCCTGTAGCATTAGAAGTTTGCTTTTTCATACTTTCATTGGATAAACCTTCATTAGGATCTTCTAGACCAACTTTGATTTGCTTCTCCAGCTCTTGCTTTTCCATGGTAAAAATGGCTCGCGTGTTTAGCACAAGTAAAAAAGGGCTACTCAATGACCATTGGTTTGTTGAGTACCCCATATACTATTTTCAAACTCTGTAGCGTTAGAAGTTTACTTTTTCGTACTTTCATTAGACAAACCTTCATTAGGATCTTCTAGATCAACTTTGATTTGCTTCTCCAGCTCTTGTTTTTCCATGGTAAAATTGCTCGCGTGTTTTGACGTGTAGTAATTAACACTTGTACAAAAAGGGAAAATATGGGGTACAAAAATGTGATGGAATCTGGAAAGTGATTTGCCAACCGCTGGGCCATGCTGTTACAAGTTAGTTGAATCTTTCTAGGTAGGTTGAATTTTTGATGTTGAAACCGCTGGGCCATGCTGTTACAAGTTAATTGAATCTTTCTAGGTAGGTTGAATTTTTGATGTTGAAATAGATACTAACAAACAACAAAATGGATGTTGATATTCTAGTATCCAATACCTTGGACCGCTATAATCTAATATTTTTTTTGGCTAATATTTTAGTGGTCCAAAACAAAACTCTAAATATTTAAAAAAACATAAAAAATATTAAATAGAAACAATTACATTTTAATACTACTTGAAGAGTAAAATACCCAAAAACACTAATACACTTTAAAAATTACAATATAATACTACTTTGACCGGTTACTATTCCGTATCAGGTTAGTGGGCTGACATCCTAACGTCTTTTTCGCTCTCCTCTTTTTCTACAGCTAACGTCTTTCTACTTTTTCTCTCTCCTCCTTTTCTCTCTCCTCCTTTTCTACAGCTAACGTCTTTCTACTTTTTTTTCTCTCCTCCTTTCCTGCATCCATTCATATTTTTTGCATATATCCTTTCTCTTTTCTCTCATCCTTTTCTTCATCCAGTCAATTCCACCCAAGTTTCTTTCTAATTATCCAAGGTAATCAGAAATCAGATTCGAATACTCAACAAGTTCAGATTTTATCAAAATTTCAGTCTATTATTGGAATATCAGATTTTAAAGGAACACATCCTTCAATTTGAAGGAACATGAACAACTTCCTTCAAATTGAAGGAACATGAACGACTTCCTTCAATTGAAGGAACAAGAACAACTTCCTTCAAACTGAAGGAACATGACTGACTTCCTTCAATTTGAAGAATGCGTTCCTTCAATTTGAAGGAACATGAACGACTTCCTTCAAATTGAAGGATATGTTCCTGCAAATTGAAGGAACACGTCCTTCAATTGAAGGAACAAGAACAACTTCCTTCAAGTTGAAGGAACGTGACTAACTTCCTTCAATTTGAAGGATGTGTTCCTTCAATTTGAAGGAACATGAACGACTTCCTTCAAATTGAAGGATGTGTTCCTGCAAATTGAAGGAACACATCCTTCAATTGAAGGAACAAGAACAACTTCCTTCAAATTGAAGGAGCACCTTCTTCAAATTTGACATAATGTTAGGTCAAAAAATCAAATAGTATGTAAAATAAGAAACAATTCTCTTTTGAACTTTTAAAGAAAATGCAGATATGCCATTTGATATGATATTACAGTGCACAGACCCATTCATACCAAGTTGGGCCAAGCAAGCCCACCCAACCCCTTCAATTCCATATTGCAGTTGCCCATCAGCTGATCTCACGCTCAGCCCACCCATGGATCCACCGTTGCAAATCCTGAGAAGAAGAGTGAAGGCGAGCGGCGACTGAGGATCATCGGTGGAACCAGAAGAAGATCCAAGCCTCGAAAAGGTCTTCAAAGACCTTGACCGCTGCATCTCCACCGTGCTCGGTGAAAGAAAACGACGACTCCGGCGCCGACGTTCCAGACGAGCTCGCGAAGTTGATGGAGAAGCACTTCAGAATCGGAAAATGGACGCACTTTTCAATTCGATCAACATCCGAGATCTCCTGTTGGCGCAGGACCCCACGACACCGCTGTCCTCACCGGATCTCTGCCTCCACATCCAGCGGCTTGACGCCCACTCCTAATCCAACTGCTCGACGCCCATCACCGCGACTTGCCGACCTCTTCTCCACCTGCAATGACGTCGTTTCGCGCACTAGTCAAATCTCGAACGACATCGCTCGGCTCCTAAGAAATTGAAATCTGCGAGAAATTGAAGGAGGGGTTGAGTGAACGGACGGCTCAGATTCGCGGGTGAAGTATTATGGTTTCTGATGATGGTCGGGTTGATGAGAGAGAGAGAGAGAGAGAGAGAGAGAGAGAGAGATAGAGGAAAGCTTTTTTTTTGGTGGAATAAAAGAGATAGAGGAAAGCTGAATGGGGGAATTTGGGGATAAAATAAACGTGGACGGGTGGACCCGTGACACTGCAAAAGTATCGGCTCTGCCGACAGATGCACCGGCTCTACCGACAGATGCAGGTAGTAAAGTGTAAAATAGTAGTAAATTGTAAGAAAAAATATGGACTAGTGTTTTTGGTAATACTAATATTCATATAGTAGTTTTTGGTAAGAGCCCCTATTAAATATCTATATAGTCCAAAAATAAATAAAGGACCACACCAACAACCACAAAAAAAAAAACCCCCCCCACCTCCCCATATTTTTTCTCTTTTTTTTTTTTTTTTTTGTTTCACTAAATTAATCATAACTTTTGATATAGACGTCGTAATGAAAATTCGTTTTCACCAATGGATTCGTAGAAGTGAGATTTACATTTTAAGATCCATATTGAATATGTTTTTCGCAGAAAAAATTGCGTAAGTTTTGAATGCAGAGACAGTCAAGTGTCTCTGCAGAGACACCAAATTCGAAAGTACTAAATAATAAGAACTAGAAAATATACATAGATATTTAAGTGTCTCTATAAAGACAGTCAAGTGTGTCTCTGCAGAGACTAATGACTGTCTCTGTATTCAAAACTTACGAAATATTTTCTGTGAAAAACGTATTGAATATGGATCTTAAAATGTAGTTCTCACTTCTACAAATCCATTGGTGAAAACGAATTTTCATTACGACTTCTATATCAAAAGTTATGATTAATTTAGTGAAACAAAAGAATTGAAAAATAGGAGAGAGAAAGGGAAATGAGTTGTTATGCCGTTTGTTTTAACTAAATCATAGTTAACCAATAAAGTTCTGACACATTGGTAATTTGGACTATTTGGATATTACAATAAAGTATTTTACTTTTTAGGCCTAGTTTGGCATTGCTGTGCTTTCGCAAAAGTACTTTTGTAAAATCACTTTCGGGAAAGCAGTTTTCACAATAATCAGTTTGGTGTTTGGTAAACATTCTGTCAAAACTGCTTTGGATGATCGAAAGCAGTTTTAGGCGTTTGGTAAACATTTTTAGGAAAGTGCTGTGAGATGTAAATAATGATCAAAACAGACATGTTATTAAATAATTATTTTAATAAACTATCATATATATATCCATCAATATGTACAAAAAATCAACACAAAATTAATACTTCTCCAATAATTTTTTTTTAATTTTTATATAGATATTTGAAATAATATAAATTTGTATGTATACTTTATTGTTATAATATTAGTATAGAATAAAATAGAAATTTGTTCTAATATAGATTTTTATGTAGATATTGTTCTAATATTAGTACATAACCAAATTGAACAAAAACCATTTACCAAAAAGAAAAATTGAACAAAACCAAAAAAAAAATTAGAACATAAAATAAAAAAAATTAATACAGAACAAAAAAAAAATTCATCGTCTTTCTTCTCTTTGCACTGAACCCGCCGCTCGGAACACCCACCCACCTCGCCGCCGGAAACACCACCCCACCCTTCTTGACTGCATCTTCCGGGTTCGCGAAGTAGAGATCGGCCTCGGCGGGAGGCGCTGCCGGCAACGTCCTCTGCGGGTCTGCTGCGCAATCGGCGACTTGGGATGGGGACGGCGACTTGGGACGGCTGCTTGGGCGGCGACGGCGGCTTGGGACGGCGACGGCGACTTGGAGGTCGACTGGGTTAGAGAGAGGCCGATTGAGAGTGATGGCATTTCAAGTAAATTGAAATGTTAAGGAAGGGCATAATAGGAAGAAAAAAATATTCATTAACAATTTTGGTAATTCCCAGCATGTCCCAAATGAAAGCTGCTTTCGAAAGCTACTCTTGACTTGCTTTCGATAATCTGCTTTCGCGAAAGTATTTATGGCCCGAAAGTACTTTCGTTTATGTTTACCAAACGCTTTTTTTGGCCGAAAACTTTCGCGAAAGTACTTTCGGGCCATAAGTACTTTCGCGAAAGCAATGCCAAACGCAGCCTTAGATAGGGAGAATTACCTCTGAGGACAAAAATCACCCCCTAATTCTATGCTAGGCCCATAATTTGAATTCTTCACCTATTAGGACAATTAGTCCGTTAACCATCTAAATAGTGGGTCCCACGCGGAGACCCACTTCAACCAGCCAACGCGCCCACTTCACCCAGCCAACGCGCCCACTTCACCACTCTCCTTCCTCTCGTCCTCCATTACCCAGATTGGGTAATGAACGGATACAAGAAATGCACCCGCATACACCCACTTCACCGCTCCTTGCTCTCGTCCTCAATTACCCAGACTTTGGCGAAGGTGCCGTGCCCGATGAGCTTTCCGATCTCGAAGCGGCTGAGGAGGAGAGGGCTGTTTTTCGACGGTTGCGGTGGAGGTGGGTGAGGTCGGGGTCCTTAGAGTGGAGGGCTTGGATGAGCTGCCGCCGTTTGCGGCGGTGGGTTTGATGGCATGAGGTGAGTGTGTTGGCGATTGGGCTGGAGGAGAAGTCGTCGGGAGAGGATGTCGATCCAGATCGGAAATCGCACCTCC
Organism: Spiraea crenata; assembly: GCA_033992175.1. Lineage (NCBI taxonomy): Eukaryota > Viridiplantae > Streptophyta > Magnoliopsida > Rosales > Rosaceae > Spiraea > Spiraea crenata. The sequence continues at coordinate 7,665,725 of JAVBHV010000022.1, forward strand.
TTATTCAACCTCAAAACCCCAAATCCTCAATTCTTTTTTTCTTCTTCTTCGTTTCGATTTTGATTAAATTAATTGATTTTACTACGAAGTCGACCAGAACAAGTACGCGATTCTACGGTTTTTGATTTTGATTGGAGATTTGGCAGATTGCAAATGCAAATCTTGGGCTTTTTTTGTTGATTTGTGAATTAGGCTTTTCATTTTGTTTTCGGGAGTACTGGGAAACGGATTAAAAGCGCGTTGATTTGGGTGGTGGTGACAACCATTGTTGCGCACTCATGCTCGGAATCTTATACGGTTAGTTCTCTGAACTTATATTGCCATATGAGCCTGTAAAGTTTGCGCTTTTGTGTAATTGTGATGTTTTGTTAAGTACAATATGGCTGGTGTATCATTTCTGCACTGTTTTGGTGGTGTATGAGGGCTAATTCGGGAGATGGTGGTGAAGAAAGACTGCGGCAGCAACGGCGACGGCATGTGGAGGAGGGATCTGACGGGGGCATCAGGAAAGAATCAACAGAACTTGTTTCTGTAAAATAGTGAACTGTTTATGTGGAATAGATGAACTGTTTCTGTGAAATAGATGAAATGTTTCTGTGTTTTTATTAACTGTTTCTGTCTTTTTATTAACTATTTTTGTGTTTAATCCTGTTTTATTCCTGTTAACTTCTTTTTATTAATTTTTTTTGTTAACTCTGTGTTTTTATTAACTGTTTTTATGACTGTTTTCTGTGTTTGGCAGAAACAGTTCTTGGTTCTGTGTTGACAGAAACATGAACTGTTTCTGTGTTACTGTTCACGCGCGTGTTCCTGTACGCGCGCGTGGCACTGTACATTTGTTATTGTTCATGTGCGCCTCTATCATTGGTTACTTTATTTTTTAATTATATTTATTATTATTTTGTCTTTGGAGGGGAACATTTAAAAATTATGTCCTATGATAGAATTGAGTATTGTTTTTGGTCCTTATAGGTACTTTTCTATTTTAGATATTAAGACTATAATCTAATATTTTTTAAATATTGTTTCTTTCTTTTAAGCAATATTGGAGGCGGCCGATTTGAAGGATTTATTTAAGAATATAAATATTATTATATTATTTTTAAATTATAAACAGGAATATAATCGTAATGTATTAATTATGTAGCGGCTCTATCATTAGGTTGTCTCAATTGGATTCATACAGCTACAATGTTAATCAGCCAACTTGGAAGAACTAGCTGAAATTGTATGACGACCAACCGTCACATTTCTTTAAGTTTATTCCAAAAACTCATAGATAATTCGTTAACAACGTTTAATTGGTTCAATTTAATTCGCATTTTCCCATGCTATGTCACCATTTCTCCTTCTGGTTTGTTAATTCGTTAAAGGCAACATACCTGATGTAATGGCATTGTTGTCCTTCAATATCTTATTTTATCAACATGTAATAATTATATAACTTAAAAATCCGCATAGCACCTTATAAACTAAAGTATCTTCCACAGTCCTTGTATAAGTTCTACACTACGTACATACTTGAATTAATTACAAAATGGCAGCGTATAAGGTACGTACGCACTAGAAAAGTGCACGTACCCCATAGGTTTCTCTATGATGAAATTGCTTCAATTTTCCTTGAGTTGGAAAAGGTAGCTTCTGCATCTATGCTATCCTCATCACATACGGCATGTGGGAGAGGTTTTTTTTTTTTTTTTTTTTTTTCTCCTTTCGTTGGTGATTCGCATCATATTTCAATGTTTTCAATTTTCGTCTCAAGGGTGGCGTTAGGTTGGTTTTCATATGGTGATTGTGGGATTTTTGTTTAGTATAATAGAATTTTCTGTTTAATTTTTTTAAAGAGTGAGTTTACAAATTGTACAGTTTTACTTTTACCACATATTATTTTATCTTGCAGATGATGGTATGAATTGACATAAGAGGGAATTAGTCGTCTTTTGGCCCTCATTTCTTAAAATTCTGACTTTTGTTTTTGTTTTGTGCTTAAAATTAGGGATATTCTCGAGTTTTTGGAATGTTTCACCATTCTCAATTGCTAAAACCCCATCCCCTTATATTTGAGTAAATACTTAGATATATTTAAAACTAAGTGTACCCGACGAGGTGAAATAAGTGAGTTCCACTTATACCTTTAATAAATCAAAAGTAAGCCATTTTTAAATGAGAATATTTTTGTAATTTTTGTTTTGTTTTTAAATTCAATTTCATATACCATTATAATCGAAGGCACTCTTACGGTGGTTTCCACCTCTTATTTTTTTGTTTAAACATCTGTCCTTGCCTATTTTTCCAATTCTCTTGCCCTTACGACGCCCGCTCGACTGGAATTTTCCATAATCGAAATGCATATTACCATATGCGGAAGCGTGTGCTAACATAGTAGAGCAAATAAGATAATTAAAAGAGAACTAAAGCTTAGATATATAGAAGTTGTGGACTCATCATTAAAAGGTTAATTACCTTGCACTAAGTTGACGGGGACGATCTCATAACTGATGCAAATTTATTGTGAGCGGATTCTACATTATAAGGCATGTCATGTGTGACTTGCCAAGATCTCTTATTCTTTGTCAATTGTCAATTACTACGTGACATAGTGTGTTTTAAGAAATAAAGTTGTGGAGAAAATAATAAAAAACAGGAGAAAAAAAAAAAAAGAAAAAAAAAAAAAAAAAGGACAAACCAAAAAAGGAGAAGGAAAAAAATGACAAATTGAAAAAAAAATGCAGCCCCAAACCGCCCCACCATAATGTTTCTTTGCGAAAGACAGTGCAAAAGCTTGCGGACACCGAGTTATCTTGTCTTCTGGTTCTGGAAAATCCGCTTCCTTAGTCAGGGCCTTTAATATTCTCTTGTTCTTCAGTTATTAATTTAATTTAATAACAAATTGAGAAAATGGAAAAGGAAAATGAGCTGGCCGTTTCAACTCCGGCGAAACCATCACAACCGCCCTTTCCTTCCTTTTTCCCTTCCTCCACACTCTCTTTGTTTCTCTCTGTTTTATGATTAGAAACCCAAAGCATAAAAGGTGGGTTGATTGGGCTGAGGCAAATTTGGGGGCGGGGAAAAGCTTTCTTGTATGCAATTGATTCTATTATTTTGATCATCAAATCAACAATTCAAATTGTATAAACCACACCTTATTTCAATCTGCAAAAAAAATTGCGATATGGCGGAAGTTTTTGTGCAAACCGAAAACGGATCGGGTCTCGCCCTCCCATGACTCTCAACCCCCAAGCTTGACTGATACAGTGTACCTAATTAATCATATCTCCGCTCGTGGCTCTACCGCGTCAAGCTCTCCGTGACCCACGAGCCCTTCAGGCCCATAGACCCGGCCCATAAAAAGCTCGTGGCTGAGTCACCGGCTCCACCACCTCGACCCAGCTCCGGTGGAAGCCGGTGGATGTTTCGGAGGCACCGACGGACTTCGTCGATGGCTTGTACACCGTGTGCGGCGCCGGCAGCTCCTTCCTCTGCCATGGTTTCGCTATTCATATGTAATAAAAATTGGTACTGCCATGGGGTTTGGTAAAGTTTGGATTTTTATGGTTTGATTTAATATTTTGATGGGCGGAAATTAAGGGGGTTTTGTTTGATTTGATTAAACTGCCAACAAATCGATGGAGAATTGTGCATTTTATATCGGAAAGGTCGAACTCCGGCTTCCTTGACCAGCCCGACGAGCTGCCGCAAATGGAGCTGGTGGTGGGGGCGGTCATCATCTGCGGAATTGGGGCGCTGCATTTTTTATTTTTTTTTTTCAATTTGTCACCGAGTTAATAATTATGAAACTACATCTTTGCCCCTCTTGTTTGACGGAATTTGAACGAAAGTATCAAATTGGGGCAAATTGCTAACAGAGATCCACCACAGGGGTTTGATTGAGAGTTTTTCCACCATGGGGGTGAAATTGATAGTCCCCTCCTATCACAGGGATATCAGGTGATAATTGGCCAAGTTGTGGATGTATGCAGAAATAGTTCAGTATGTACAGATCAAGTCAATAATTATAAAATAAAATTATTTATATTCACCAATAAATTTACATCAAAAGATCTATGAGAAATATGATTAATTTTTTAGTGTTCCTTTTATAATTAGCTTTAACTTAAATCCAAACACCAAAAAATTCTTTGCAACCTAGTAAAACAAGGAATGGCAGCCACAACCAACCCTTCCACTACCATTTCCATGCCTTTAACCGGCTGCCACGGTGAGAATTTGTGATTTTGGTAAAAGAGACAAGTTATAAGTCTGTATTGAATAAGTTAAACAAGTGGTATATTCGGAAGTTCAGTATCTAATTTGGGTGTCCAAAGAACGTTGAAAAATTTAAAATGAGTGAGCGGAGAAACACGGGTGTTCAAAGAAGAAACACTTATTATCCCTTTTGCCCCTTGCAACTTCATTTGAGATCCTTTTGCCCCCTGCAATTCTATTGTATCCCATCTACTCCTTGCAACTCAATTTTTGGGAATTTTTGCCCCTTTTCTGTTAACTTTAACTGTTTTAGTTAAGTTTTCTGATGTGACATGTCCACTTCAGCTTCTAAAATATTTTTTATTTTTTATTTTTTTAACAAATAATTTTTAAATTTTTTTTAATAATTTCTCACATACAAACAATTTACTTGTATTCTAAATTTGTACACTAGTACAATTCATATGAAAAGCTGTACTGGTGCATAGATTTGGTATATAAGCGATTTATTTGTTTGTGAGAAATTTAAAAAAAACAAAAAAAAAATAAAATTGTTTCCATGCACGTAGCCTAAAAAAATGAGTTTTAAAATTTTTTTAAAATAATTTTTAATGAGTACAAGGGAATTGTTTGTATGTGGGAAATTTTTATAAAAAAAAAATTAAAAAAATTCTTTTTTCAAAAAATTTAAAACTCATTTTTTTAGGCTATGTGCGTGGAAACAATAAAATTTTAATTTTTTAAAAAATTTCTCACATACAAACAATTCGCTTATATACCAAATCTATCAACTATTGGAATACAAGTAAATTGTTTGTATGTGGGAAATTTTTTTTTAAAAATTTAAAAATTAATTGTTAAAAAGTATATTTTTTTAAAAAAATTAAAAAAAATTTTAAGCTGATGTGGCATGCCACGTTAGCAAACTTAACTGAAACAGTTAATTTAACGGAAAAGAGGCAAAAATTCCCAAAAAATAAGTTGTAGGGGGCAGATGAGACCCGAATACAAATAGAGTTGTAAAGTCATCACCAATGCACAACCATTTTGGGGCTCTATTGCCCTTGGGTCTGTCAATTTGACAGCCCTTGTCAAAAAACACAACACCAATGCACCGGAGGCTGGGGTGCAGAATAAGGAGCTCGCCGGCGGGCTCTAAGGTGAGGCTGTAAGTTTACAGCTCTATGTACAGCCCTTCCACCCAAAAGTCAAAAAAATGGCCCCACACAATTGAAGCTATTTGGCCGTTGGTACAAATCTCCCAAAACCCCCAGACATGGCCCACCATAAACTAAATTCACCAACGGTTAGATTTTGTTGCACTGCCAAATCTGATGGCTGTTGTGCCATCTTTTTCTTCCTCCAACAGAAATAAATCCAATGGGTCAAATTAAACCACTGTTGAAATCCAACGGCTAAAAAGATCTCATGGGTGTTTTAACTATTTTCCTTCACATTTTGTCTATAAATATCAATCATGTGGGAATTATTTTTTTTTGGGTCGAAATATTCATAAAAAAAAAACTAACAAAACAATAATTAATATTTTAGTCAAGAAAATTTAAAGACAAAATATAATTGGAGTACAATCAAGTTACGATATATAAAAAGTTATAGAGCCTGAGTACGTAGAGCCCCTCCTACTGTAAGACATATTCATTTAAAGCCCGCAAATGGGCTCTAAAGGAGGTTCTTCCGTCACTTTTAGAGCCCGAAAATGGGCTCTCCATTGGTGATGCCCTAAGGGGCAAAAGGGATCTCAAAGTAAGTTACAGGGGAAAAAATGAATAATAAGTGAAGAAGAAAATATAATATACATAGTAGCTTACTAAAGTTATTTATGAATTGTTGACTTGGCACTTGTTCCATGATTCGTGAAACCTGTCGCCTTCACTCAGTCGATTGTCTCCCTACTGAGAAGGCTTATTGGAGCTTTCTTGATGACGTATTCTGAAAACCAATACATACTTTTCTTTGTTTATTCGACAAATGATGAATATATTACATTATCGTTATAGAAAAACTCACTTTAATATGTAAATTAGTAAAGTCATGTAATAACGACATACTAAAATAACATATTTTAATTCAATTTTGTTTCAAGAGGTAATTAAATAGTAACATTATTCATTATTCAGTCAAAGAAAACTGTGTTTGATTGAATTTTTAAAATTTGTTTATCAAGTCAAGGACTGATTCATTCCAGTCGCTCAGTCTTTTCCTTCTCTCTTTAAAACTTCTCTAGCTATTTTTCTTACGCGTTCAAAAGTCAAAGGAATCCACTGCAGTCGTTCCTATTTTTCTTTCCTTGCGTCCATTTCAACTCCTTTCAACACCCGCCATCTCTATATAGTTTGATTACAACCTTCCTCTCTCCACATTTCAATTCATTTCCTCCTCCTCGTCCTCTCTCTCTCTCTCGTCATCTTTCTCTCCCTAGAAATCTAATTTGTTCACTTGATACTATTTGTCGATCATTCCATCGCTTGGGTTCTTTTCATTATATTTCCCAATTGGGAAAATTAAGTCAAAAGCAAAATGGCTGGAGGAGGCGGCTCTACCAGATCGTTAGAGCAAACGCCGACATGGGCAGTTGCTGTCGTGTGTTTTGTTTTGGTCTTGATTTCGATCATCATCGAACACATAATCGAACTTATAGCAAAGGTCAGTGAAGTTTAAATGGGAGGGAATTCGAACTTGAGATCATCTGATTACTTTTCTAATTTTTACTACTAAATCTTGCAGTGGTTGAAGAAGAAACACAAAAGAGCTCTTTATGAAGCACTAGAAAAGATCAAATCAGGTAAAAACCCACGTGATGATCACATGTTAGTTACAGACCTTACTATTTGTATATAGTTCTGCTCGTCTAATCAAGATCAATAGCTCGTCTAATCAAGATCAATATTTAAGTAATTTATCTGGTGTGTTTGATTTGTGTGTAGAGCTTATGCTGTTGGGGTTCATATCGTTGCTGCTGACCGTGGGGCAAGGGCCGATATCCAACATTTGCATATCGGAGAAAGTGGGTGCCACGTGGCATCCGTGTAGCAAGAAGGAAGAAACCAAATTGAAGGAGGACGACGACAACGAGAATGAAACGCCAAGTAGGAGACTACTTGCGGTGTTGATTGGTGAATCCGGCGGCGGCGCACGCCGTATTTTGGCGGGTGGTGGCACCGACAAATGCGCTGCAAAGGTTTGCATTTCCACCACTTATTTGAATTATCTACTCTTTAGACATGAGCTTCAATTTTTTGTCGGCTAGCATGCATACAATTTACATGGGAATGGAATCATTTCCATGCAATGCAACTATAGGAAATTGAATCAATCAACCAATGCTGGTTTTTCAAAGAAGGTAAGTTGGTGAAGTAAATTTGGTCTCTTGAGCAGTTGGAAAGTTCAAATTAGAGTCTAAGTATAAGAAAGAAGCAAAGACACGCACAATTATTTGTTTATGATCATTTTGAGAGTCTAATCAAATGTGAATTTGAAAATTTGACAGGGTAAAGTACCATTTATATCCTCGGATGGTATTCATCAGCTGCATATTTTTATCTTCGTTCTGGCTGTTTTTCACGTCCTTTACTGCATCCTCACTATGGTTTTGGGAAGACTCAAGGTAATAATTTAATACATCCTTATTAAGGAACAACTAATCTCCTCTTTTTTCTCTTTAATTCATTAATGGCTATAATTAAGCAATGGTGACTATTTGCTGCGTTCAGATGAGAAGTTGGAAACGGTGGGAAACGGAAACAAGAACAGTGGAATACCAATTTTCGCATGGTTAGTATTGCAAATTAATAAGCTTCAAATAACCGAATTAAAGGATCGCTTTAACGAAGTCAATGATTTGACATTTATGGCATGCAGACCCAGAACGATTCAGGTTTGCAAGGGACACATCTTTTGGGAGGAGGCATATGAGTTACTGGACCAAAACACCTTTCCTCATGTGGATTGTAAGACCCCTCTCATCTATATATATATATATATATATATCTCATGTGAACTATATACTATATAATACATTATAAATAATTTAAGACAGTTTATGAAAATATTTTCGCATCCATTATTGAACTAATAAGGAAATTAAAACTACCTTAATTTATGCCTCCAAAATGGGTTACTTTTATAATTTGAAAATAATTTTCCAGTTTTTTTGTCTCTGCATAGCATTGGAGGTTTGAATGTGTTTTATACATAAATTAGTTTGGGGAATGAGGTGACCCATCCCATTCCTTTCTTTAATTTCTCTTTTGATGGAAACAATATAGAGCAAGAGATAATCAGAAAAGACAACACCAAAGATTTGGCTTTGAATTCGATATATATAAAAGCTGATTGGCTCTTCTAGACAATTTGAGATATACTACTTTCTGAAGTAAGAGTAAGCTCAAATGAAAATGAGCTTTCAATAATCAATTGATATACAACCTCTCCCTCGCATCAGCGCATGTTCTTGAAATTGTTGATTATTGATCATATTATTGTGTTATATACCAACAAATTGGTATATTGACGGTCTAAGTTTGCCACTCTGCAAATTGATATGAAAATTAATATGACAATTTCTAATAGTTTGACTTTTCAATAGGACACCTATTTTGATTTTTTAATGTTCTTCAATTCAAGAAAGTATCAACTTCATATATTTCAGGAACTTGTGGGCCCGAGATATTTATGTCACAAAAATAGTCGCTCAGTTATTCAAACATATTTGTTCGTGTATTTTAGCTTTCAAATTCAAATCTCCCAGAGTTTCATGTTCTGCATTTTATTATTGCAGGTTTGTTTTTTCAGACAATTTGTAAGGTCGGTGCCTAAAGTTGATTACTTAACCTTGCGCCATGGATTTATCATGGTAAGTTTTTTATTTTAATGTCTTAATTGAAATACAGGAAAACTTTTATACCTCAGGTAAACTAATTAATCAGCTTGTAAAATTATACCTCAGGCACATTTATCACCTCAAAGCCATCAGAAGTTCAACTTCCAGAAATACATAAACAGATCACTTGAAGAGGATTTCAAGGTCGTTGTGGGAATCAGGTGAATGCTGCACTCAAATGCCATGTTTTAGCGAATTAATTATCATAATTTGTGAATTTACCCATCTTAATATTGTGCATATTTTCAAATTGCAGTCCTCCAATTTGGCTCTTTGCTGTGGTCTTTCTACTCTTTAACACTCATGGTGAGTATAGTCATGACCAGAATCGCTTCATTTCATTAGGTCTTTGCAGTATCAAAGTATAAGTTAGAGCTCTCTTCAACCTGCTCATACGTCATATTCTTGTATTTCTTTTGGACAGGCTGGTACTCATATCTATGGCTACCGTTTATTCCCCTGATTGTAAGCAAAATATTCTCTTCGCCTACTCAAGTTTATTTCTTTTTCCATAATGGGAGCGCACGATAGAGATATCTAACTGTCCACATTGTACTTTGACTTTGCAGATCATTCTATTGGTTGGGACCAAGCTACAGGTGATCATAACCAAAATGGGACTTAGGATTCAAGAAAGAGGAGAGGTTGTGAAGGGGGTTCCGGTGGTTGAACTTGGTGATGACCTCTTCTGGTTTAACCGCCCCCGCCTCATTCTCTACCTGATCAACTTCGTTCTCTTTCAGGTAAATTACTAGAAGTGATCGCGGCCGTGACATCAGTGACTACTGTACTTTTGACTGATCTTTCTTTTTATTCATTTCAGAATGCCTTCCAGCTTGCCTTCTTTGCATGGAGTTGGGTAAGCTGCATTTCAAGCCCCTAGTTGGTTAATTAATTTGAGCTTAATTAGACAAGCACATGACAAAATTTAAACAATGTACTAAATTACTAATTATCTTGAATTTTTTGTCATTTCAGTATGAATTTTCTTTGAAATCTTGCTTTCACGAGCATACTGAGGACGTGATCATCAGAGTTTCAATGGGGTAAGTCTGCAATTTTCCGGAATCCTTGGCCTTGATTTCTTTTCCCAATCGTGTCCAAAGCTTTCTAACACAACAACCGACGGTGGTAATTTCAGAGTCCTCATACAGATTCTATGCAGTTATGTCACTCTCCCTCTCCATGCGCTTGTCACTCAGGTAACGATCTAATTCCATATCGTGCACAGTGCGTTTCGTAACTTTGTAAATTTCACCGGACTAAATGCACAATGAATCCTGACTTTATATTTTCGTTGTATATGCGAACAGATGGGGTCCACCATGAAACCGACCATATTCAACGATAGAGTGGCGACAGCGTTACGCAACTGGCACCACACGGCTAGGAAGCACATAAAGCATAACAAAGGGTCCGTAACACCAATGCCTAGTCGACCAACCACCCCATCTCACCACATGTCCCCCATCCACCTCCTCCGGCACTACCGAAGCGAAGTCGATAGCTTCCACACGTCACCGAGAAGATCAAACTTCGAGGGCGAGCGCTGGGACACCGAGTCTCCCTCCCCCTCACACCACCTTCATGTAGACGGCACTTCGTCGTCTAACCAAAACCAAATCGAGTTGGGGAGCCTACGTCGTGAGAGGGTAATCGATATCAACGAAAATCAAATGGCTAGTACTACTACCACTTCTACTCAAACTGATCAACAACAATTCAGTAAGGCGCGATCGAAAGACTTCTCGTTTGACAAGAGAGAAAGTATGTAAATGGACACGTCGCGATTTCTGTTGCATTGTCATTAGAGGTTGACGGTGAAGAAGATGATGATGATAATGATGATCTTGCAAGGTCATTCGATGGCGCTAAATACATTCAGAATGCATAGAGAGATACGAAAAGCAACGCCATAGACATTGCATCTTCTCGTGTATAATACAATGTTCTTTTTCAGTTCTTTAATTCCTTCTTTGATTAAGGGAAAATTACAATTACGTACCCTATGATTTGGGTTAAGTTTCGAAATAATACATATACTTTTTTTCCCCTACATTTCAGTACTTTGTACTTTCAAGATCTTGCAAACTTGTTCTGCCGTTATTTGACTGTTTATTTTTCAATTAAATGATGATGTGCATACTATGGAACCCACCAGTTCATTCCTCCCTGGGGTAGAAATCGAATTCCACTAAGCATGTTCTGGTCATAAGGCGAAGATGGAGACTATGGTGGCACTTGATGGAGAAGTAGAGATTAAGCAATTTGATATCGGTAAAGTTGAGATAGTTGAGCATTCCAGTAGGGGTGATGGTGTCCGTCGTGGTTGAGTATGTTTCGGTGATTAGCTTTCATGGAGGATGAGAAGAGTGAGGATCGTGATGGTGGTGAGGAGTCGTTCTAAAGATTTTTAAGAATTTATTGAGACTTTAATTAAATAAAAAGATAAATTTACGTTTGAAAAACATATGAGTGGAGAATGAACTGGGTGTGGGTTCCACAGTATGCACGTCATCATTTAACTGAAAAACTAATGGTCAGGTAACGGTAGAACAAGTTTGTAAGATTTTCAAAGTACATGGTACTGAAATGAAAGAAAACAACATGGGTATCATTTCGAAATTAGATCCAAACCATATGATACGTAATTGTAAATTGCCATTTAATTAATATTGAAATATAGACAAACTAGTTAATGATTTTGACATACAATTTTACATAGACGTTGCTTCATCTCCACTCCAGCTGTTTTTCATCTTCGGACCTGTCGGTCCTTCTTCTCCAAGAACTTCATTTGGTAGACTCTTCGCGAATTTCTCAAAAGTCGATTTGAGCTTCCCAGGCAAAAGTTTCTCTACCTTTTTTATCTCGCTGGCAATGTCATAACTAAGTTTTGGACCCCATTGCCTAGAGTAGTTGAGCCATGGCGGCTCGGTAACAGCCGATGAGCTGCCCAAATACTCAACTGAAACTACTAAAGGCCTTAGTCCAGTGTCCAATGCCATCTTGCTCTTGGCAGTATCATTCCTTATTCCTATTCCGCCGGACCCTTGCAAAACAAGTCCTGGCTTCGGATACAAGGCATGCCCATGCAAAGACGCATACGCCACGGCCTTATTGCCACCGCCTTGAAACTCAAGATCCGAAGCGTCCACCCACGTACCCCGACTGTGTTGGGAGAAGTAGACCCTGCTCAGCTCCCCAGTGAAATTGCTGACTCGCAGGGTCATATGCTCCCAATCACCTACGTGTTGACCGATTTTCCCTAATGAAATATTGAGAAGCTCGACTTTGGCCCTGACGGGTCCGTTGAAAGGGTAGAAGACCCATATAGCAATGTCGGTAAATGTTGACCCCAACATTGGCTTTATGTGAACGTAAACTTCCGAGCTGGCTAAGTCCCCCTTTTTAACTCTTTCTTTGGCGGTGCTATCCACAGGTAGGTCCAACCAATAGGAGCCATCACTTGAGCCACCTTGGGGAAGGTTGGATCCGTTTGGTTCGATTGCCACTGCACCACCTTCTTTCTTGTACAGAAGGGCCCCACTGGTAAAAAACCAGCCCACCGAAGAAGGGAGGTATACTTCATCAGGATGCAAGTATATGAGTGGAGAGTAGGCTTCAAGTAATGCCTCAATTTGAGTTAGGTTGGGCATAGACTTGGAGATTTGGGAAGCATTGTTCTTCAAACAAGCCATTGGCAAAGAGGACGGCAAAGGACCATTTTGGGCAATGAATGTGCCAGCAGGGACACCCGTAGCTTGGGTCCCGCTATTGTTGGGTCTGAGGCTGAAAACATTGAATCCATTGGCATTGGTATTACTGGTGGTGCCCGGTCCCCAGATCCACGCGTCAGCCTGGCACTGGTCCGTGAGATCGGATCGAACGCACCTTATCTTATCAAGGGATGGCTTCTTGGGTGAGCTGGTGACAACGTGGCCGATGGCTGCGTAGCCGTCGGGGGGTGAGGGTAACCAGATGTAGCCATTACCGTCATTCTTTATGTTCAAGGACTCACTGCTCCATACGAGAGCGTAATCGAGTGGCTGATGTAACAAGGTATCGTCCTGTGTGGGCTTTGCAGCGAGAGCCCACCCGGAAATAGGTTTGTTGTTAGGTTGGCTGTAGCAGCCTAGCATATAGAATCCTTGTGGTAGGGGTGACGGTTCGAAGAAGGTTGCCCCAAGGTTGTCTGGGCCGCCTTCATGGGTAGCCCAAACTTTGTTGAAAGATGATATCTGGCAAACTTGCAATCCTCCCAGATCGATGATTCCATTTGCGAACCCATCACCTGGAATAATAAATTAATAATAATCATTTAAATTGCAAAAGGAAAACCACAAACAACCATATGTACATGGGAATATTGCCACAGAATTAAAGCTAAGCCTTCGTACGTACCAGGTGGCCAGGTGGGTAACGGAGAAGGAAGTTTGAATGTGGTTTCGATAGGCATAGCCATGCTCCTGTTGAAAACGGCTCAAGAGATTAAGATGAGAGAGGGCGAGGGAATGTCGTAAATATAAGTGATGCCTTGAAACTTCAAAGTTTAAACATCCTTTATAATGAGGTTGGATTTTATTAGAGAAATAATAATCTATTATGTGGAAGAGGTAGCTAGCTAGCTAGCCAGCCAGCTAGATGCAGAATAAAGAAGACGGAGCAAACTTAATTATATGAAGTTTAATATTTTCTTTGAAAAAAACGTGCTGAATCATTGTGCATAAAATAAATAAAAGGACCGGCCCACCAGACGTGAGAAGGTTCATACACTATTAAGTATATATATATTTTGATAATTTGATGCTCACCACACATGGTAAACCAGTTTCTCCAAACATAATAATCATACATATATGCATTTTCATAATATTATCTGGCAAGATGCAATTATTATGTATTTAACAAAAAAAAATGAAAATCAAAGGCCCCATTATCTTGACCCTTAAACAAGCCAGCGATACCATACATTCCATGTGGCCTTAAGAGCATTTGGGGTGTGTGGCCTTAAGAGCATTTTCACCCCAAAGGTGAAGGGCAAGGGGAAAAAACAAGGAAATTTCCCTCAAGGCCGAGTGACGTCACTTAAGAGCATTTGTTTGGTAAGTGAGACGATAGATTACAATTTGGTTGAACCCAAAAATTGAATAAGGACATACGGGGGACTCAATCAGGGTATTTGGCCACAATCCCCCCTGATTCTTGAATTCTTTGTTCTACAAAAACAACAATTCAAACATATGACTTTAGAATAAGGATGTCAAAAAGACATGATTTTTTTTTCCAGTACGTCAACAATACCCAGACAGCCAAAATCGCAATAAAAAAAGAGAGTAGAGATTAAACAACTTGGATGTATTGTTACAACTTATTAATATTGATATCGAATTGATTGGTCGACGTAATGTTAACAATATTGTGTTATTCGAAGGGATTTATTCTCTTTTTGCGCCTCTGTTTGTGTTAGTCGAGGTTGCCCAGTTGTGCAAGTAGGGGATGGAGATGGCCAAACCCGAAAAGTTGACATGGCCGGCGTGAGGGCGGTTTATAATTATTATCGATCAGCATCTCGGGCGTGCGGTTGATATAGACGCAAGGCGGGTCGCGAGGGTAGGACTCCGTAAGCCAAATGAAGACGGTGCGTTTTGCACATCCGCAGGGGATCTGCAGGGGCTGGCTCAGCAGAGGAGCCGGACCCCCCCTGCCGGGGGGAGCAGCCAGCGGCTTCGGGCCATGCAGGGCCCACCTCGGGGTCCCCAGCGGCATGCATAGAGCTCCATGTGTACATATGTAAATGTGCTTGCTGATCTTCTGTTAATTTCTAGTTTTTTAGTAAGTCCAATTATTTTTAACTTTTGTAGTTAATTACTGGAAGATTGTTGGTGATAAGTTTTTCTTTAGGAATTACCGCCGTGAGCATACTCTTTCGATGCTAATTTTGCACACATGACCTCTACTTTCTCACTATCGATTTCGATGTTAATGTGTGACGGATTTGGATGGAAATATAGAAGAACAGTCAAATCTCCTTTAAGTTTATATTGAATAGTGCCAAAAAAAAATGAGACCGTGTCCGGATTAACATATTAAAAGATCTCAATCTACTGAGGGAAATGCATATTAGTATTTCTAAAAATATTTTCAAATGCCAAAAGTACTTTTCATTCAAAAAGACCCTCAGTTAAAATACTTGATACTAATAAAAGCCTATGAAAAAGACATTTCTGTCTTATTTTGCTGATAGTAGATAATAGTTGTCGAGAGACATAAAAGAGAGACAAAGGAGTATCCTAACAAGGATATCTACAAGCACAAGTTAATGCTTTGGCCGAGCCCGCGACCTCTTCGCATATTGCCTCGACTGGAGCATACAGGTCGCGACATTTAACAACGCACCCCGGATCATTAGCTCCCACACTTGTACAACTGACATCTGGTTGCACCGATTCGCATGGGAAAAGATTGACGTGTCTCGCAGCGACCGTGCTCATAGCTACATGTGACAATTGAATTGAGCACGTGAGAATAATATTTGAAGCAAAAGCGACAAAAGGTGCAATTGGAGATAAGTAGATTAGGTATGATTACCTGAGCCGAGAAGAACAAGAACGAGGAGAAAATTGAACAGCACTGCTTTGGCCATTGTAACGTACGGCACAATTACTGTGTTTGAGAAGGAGAAGATTCTTGCAGATTCGAAACGCTGTATATTGTTTGTTGTGATTGGCATCTCTATGATGTTGTATTTATAGGATGAAAACGTGGGTAGGAATATTCTGGGGCAAATTACAATTTCGGACTCCTCTGTTTTTGGGCGAATTTCAAAATGATACCCACGCTTTTTTTTTTTGCATTTTCGTACCCTATACTTTCAAAAAGTTTCAAATGTGTTTCACCGTCAGAAAAATCGTTACTGTTCTGTTAACTGCTGACGTGGCTTGTATGGGGCCCACCAAATTAACAAAACCGTTAACTAAACTCTGTCAAAACAAAAAAAACAAAAAAAACCAAAACGGCGCCGTATGAAGGTTCCCATTGTCTTCTTCTCTGACATTCGACCTTGGCTGCCGACGCAGCCGCTCTCTTGGCTGCCGCCGCCTGACTCACCCGGCGACTCCAAATCTCCTCTCCTTGTTCACCATGGTAACTCTCCACCCGATCTGGAATTTCAATCAAAAAAATCATTTGTTGTTGTTTGGATCGAGATCTTGGAATGTTAAAGATGAAAACTTTGATTGGATTGAATTTGAATTTGGAAAATTTGGGGTTTTTTTTGTGGCGATTTGCAGACGACTTCAAAGCGATTGGCTGAGAGGAAGGTGGAGAGGTTCGAGAAGAACATAACCAAGAGAGGGGCGGTTCCCGAGACGACCACTGAGAAGAGCAAGGATTATCCAGTTGGCCCAATTCTGCTTGGGTTCTTCATCTTTGTTGCCATTGGATCATGTGCGTGTGAATATCATTCTCTACTTGGTTAATTTCGATAATCACAAAGCTGATGTGAATTTAGAGTCTTGTAATTGATAATTGTATTGGGTTTTAGCTTCCGTTTCGATTCCGCTTTTCGCGGTTGTGATCTGCATTTGAAATTAATGAATCTCATGACCGATTAATCACATTGGGGTTTTAGCTACCGGTTTAATTCGCATTTCGTATTTGGATTCATCGATGTCTGATCGTGTATTGAAAATGTAAGCAAAACTTAAAACCTGTGTGGTGGTAATGGCACGAGATTGAAGAAAATGAAAAGGGTTTATGTATGGCTGGGTCAGCAGATCTGGAGTCGCCGAGGCGTCACCGGTGAGTCCAGGCGGCGGCAGCTAAGAGAGCGGCTGCGTCGGCAGCCCAAGGTCGAATGTCCGAGAAGAAGACAATGGGAACCTTCATACGGCGCCGTTTTGGTTTTTTTTGTTTTTTTTGTTTTGACAGAGTTTAGTTAACGGTTTTGTTAATTTGGTGGGCCCCACACAAGCCACGTCAGCAGTTAACAGAACAGTAACGATTTTTCTGACGGTGGAACACATTTGAAACTTTTTGAAAGTATAGGGTACGAAAATGCAAAAAAAAAAAGCATGGGTATCATTTTGAAATTCAACCCAAACCACAGGGTACGAAATTGTAATTTGCCCAATATTCTGAACCAATTCGACCTTATGGTAGGATCAGATTACGTATATCTTTTGTTGAAGGCTGATTACTTTTGATTTGTTGTAAAATTAGCGATGATCACATATCTTACTACGTTTTTCGAAAACACATATCTTACTAATTATTGTTTGCCTTTTGGGGGTCAATCCCCGAAACCGACAAGACAACCCACCCACCCAAAATGGGTCATGTCAGGAAACGTGATTTGGGTAAAAAAAAATCCACCCACCCGCATGAAAGGTATTCATTTGCGGTTTGAAGGTTTCCCAACCGTAAACAACGACCCGTCCGCACCAGATGCTCAGGCCCCATATTGGAAGTCATTAACCCCATGAGAAAGTTAGAAAGTTGAAAAACTTTCTTTCCTTTTTCAATTTTTTTTCTTTGACAAATTGATTGCATTGAATCATTTGACTTCCAAAAATTAATACTCATTTCCCTAATTATATTTAGATACTAATTAGTAATTACCTCTAACCCCGCCAACCCAGCCGCCTTTGAATGGGTTGTTTGATTATAGAAATAATATCTGTTTAGTCTTATTTTAGACTATAAATATCTAAGAAATCCAACAAATTTTACTAATATCCAAATAGTCTATTTTATCTAGTTGTCAAAATTCTATTGGCTAACTCCAAATGTAATTAAACTAACGGCGTCTGCACCCTTCCCACCCCTCCGTCTTCCCATTTCGCCCAATCTCTCTCTCTCTCTCTCTCTCTCTCGATCAAAATCATCTGATGGCGCCGCCGCGACTGAGCTCCATCAACCGCCGCCAGCCCAGCCGTCTCTAGCGGCTGGCACTTGCCGCCTTCCTCCTTGCAAATCACCCACTCCGCCGCTTGGAACGTCGCCATTCCTCTCCTCTGGCCTCTGGTTTTTGATTTCTTGGGAATTCGAAATTTGATTGCCGAGTTTTCAGGGTCTTCAGAGCTGAAGAGAAAAGGCTCCGCAACCATTGCTGGAAAGATCTGGAGCTTATGGAAACTGGGTCGATGTTAAATTGATGTGGAAATGGAAATTCATTCGTGAATTTGCAGTGGTCTTTTGATTGGAAGTGGCCGAGAATAGAGGAGAACAGAAGAGAGTTTTTGAGTGTATTTGAGGAGTTGGGTACTTGAGAAGTCGGCTAATATCGATTGGGAAAAAGATTGAGACTTTTATGTGGTGGTGGTCGGGGAATCAGTCAGTGGTTCAACTTGAAGCAGCGTTTATGAGTTGCTCTTGTTGCACTTTGTTTCCGCTGGAGAATTGATTCTGGTGGGTATTTAAAGTAAAGCGAAGATTTTGAACTTGGTTTTCAGAACATTTTGAGAAAGTGGCTTGACTCTGACTTTCTTGCTGGTTTTTGGGTTTTGAATTTGTTTGTGTTGGGGAGATCAATGGGTTCGTAAGCGGCGGGGCTAGGTGCGGCAGGTATGCTCCTGGGTATCTTAGAGCTGCTTGGAGTAAGGTCTAGTCTTGTTTGAAAGATGAAGGGATTGGCGGGAGCACGAGTAATGCTTCGAAGATGGATTTGAAGGAGAGGTTTAAGAATTTCAATGTACACTTCTTCTGTTTTGTGTTTGTTTTTTTCATTTGCTTCACTTTCCACTTCTCCATGGCCAAACTAATTTTTGAATTCGGTGTCTCTGTATATACATTTGATTGTCTCTGTAGAGACAGGTGAATGTCTATTTAGAGACAGGTGGCTGTTTCTATAGGTGAATGTTTCTATCGAGACAAGTGGCTATCTCTCTATAAACAGTTGACTGTCTCTGTAGAGATGGGTGAATGTCTCTTTAGAGATAGGTGGCTGTCTCTGTAGAGACATGTGGCTGTTCTTGCAGAGACAGGTGACTGTCTCCATAGAGACAAGTGACTCTCCAGTTCTTTTTGTTTAACACTTTCAAATTTGGTGTCTCTATAGAGACACTTTACTGTCTTTATAGAGACATTTGACTGTCTCTAAAGAGACACTTGACTGTCTCTGTAGAGACACATAATTGTTTCTATAGAGACACTTGACTGTCTCTGCATGTGAAACTTGAAAAAAATTTTATACGAAAAACATACTCGATATGGATCTTAAAATGTAGATCTCACTTTTACGAATAAATTTGTGAAAACGAATTTTCATTACGATTTCTATATCAAAAGTTATGATTAATTTAGAAAAACAAAAAAATTGAAAAAAATAAGAAATATGAGAGAGAAAGATGATTTCCGTTAAAGAGAGTTAGTTACTTTTGCTGAGTTGGCATTGATTTTGGACTATATGGATATTTAACATCTTTTATGTCTTTTTTAGATATTTAGGGTGTTATTTTGAACCCCTATGATATTAGCCCTTGATTATATTGGTGGCAATTGGTTCCAATATTATCAATCCGAGACAATTAGGTTGGTAGGCAGTTTTGGGCTCAACCCGATGCCTGCCCTTAGGATTTGTAATTCGCTCTTGTAGCCTTCACATATGTTGTAATGAGGCATTCTCCCTTCCCATGTAAGTTTATAAATAGACACATGACACATAATAATAATGATGAATGATATCCATGTTTTGAATACCATTTCTCGTACCCTCTCTACTTCTCAACTCTCTCTAGATAATCTTTAATTTCGTAAGAAGTTATCAGCAAGATTACTCCAAGAAACATATTAAGTTGAGAATATAATCTAAATCATAATCTTCAGCATTGAATAAGTGAGAATATTGAGATTCTTGAAGTTATCTCAAGTTATTGAGAAGCAAAAATAGACATTTACTCAATCAACCCACAAGTTCCACCAGCAACAGGCAAATACCAATAATAAGATCTTGAATCCCAAAAAGTTAGTTTTTATTTTGTCAAAATATAGTTATTATAGATAAAAAAAAAATGACAAAAGACATTACAAACAAGTCACGCGGAAGAGACGGGCCTCGGATCTATTGAATATACATGTCTAGAACCAAAAAAAAAAAAAAGCTACAACCATACAGTTAGAAACAACTTTCTGAACCAATACGACCCCAAGCAGGATCAAATTTTTTGTTCAATACAAACAGAATAAAAATTTTTTTATAAAAGAAAGATCATTCTTTATTTGCTCACTCTTTAAAATATAATGGATCTATCTCCCCATCATCTTATTTTATTATTTTCTTTTTTTATTTTTTTCAGGTTTAATTTAAGGATTGATACTACTTGAAGATCAAAATACCAAAAAACACTACTACACTTTAAACATTACAATATACTACTACTTTAACACATGTTGATTTATAATTGAGTTCTATACTTTAATAACAACTTTTAACTCCACGCGCGCTGCAATTCACTCGAGAATCTCTCTACAAACTTCAAAGCACTCTTTTACCCATAACTTTCTCATCCGGACTCCGTTTGACACGAAATCAATTGGGTTGGATTCGTCTCGTCGCCCTCTTTCCATAGACACCAAGATTATAACCCCAGACCCACTGTAGAGAGAGATCAGAACCGCTACATCTTCACGTTTTTCGGCGAAATTCTCCGATTCCGGCGACAAATGGGACGAACCACCACCCAAAACTTTATCCTCTCATCATTCTAGACACAGCCCAACCAATATTGAGCTTTATTTTGTAGCGGATCATCGCCGGTGAGCCTCACATATTGGTTGAAACTTTCCGGTGAGTTTCCGGCGAGTTTCCGGCCAAGGTAGTCTTTGGTAAATTAAGTCTGGAAAGCTTTGTTCGATTGTTTAGTATGAAGATTGATAGAAAAATCATATGAACTGATGGTGAATCAACACAGCTATTCTTTCTCCTTCATTTTGAAGGACATCCTTCAATTTGAAGGCATCACATCCTTCAATTTGAAGGAGCACATCCTTCAATTTGAAGGAAGTGCTCATCCTTCAAGTCTTGGAGGAAACTGTCCTTTTAGTTTTTTGGAAGGAGCACTTCCTTCAATTTGAAGGATCACATCATTCAGATTTTTGAAGGAGCACTTCCTTCAATTTATGAATGATCACATCATTCAAATTGAAGGAACACATCCTTCAACCAGCCGTTCCTTCATTTTGAAGGAACACATCCTTTAAATTGAAGGAACACATCCTTCAGAAGTTGAAGGAACACATCCTTCAGAGTTGAAGGAACACATCCTTCAGAGTCGAAGGAACACATCCTTCAAATTGAAGGAACACATCCTTAAGAGTTGAAGGAACACATCCTTAAGAGTTGAAGGAACACATGCTTCAAGAGTTGAATGAACACATCCTTCATTTTGAAGGAACACATCCTTCATTTTGAAGGAACACATCCTTCATTGCGACGGACCACATCCTTCATTTTGACGAACAAGAAGCAGGGGCGTGCTGATGTGGGGCGCGTGAATGTCACTCACACGCGCTGTCGCTGGGTTTGTTAGTTTGGTTTGATATTAAATTGTAAAAGTAGTAGTAAATTGTAAGAAAAAAAGTGAGGTAGTGTTTTTGGGTATAAATAAAGGTGAAATAGTAGTTTTGGGGCATAAGCCCAATAACATTAATAATTATAACACTTATTACCCACCCTTAATTATAAAGTCTTCAACGTATAAATCCCTAATATTATTTTTTAAAAATATTTAAATTTCACATTGTATGCAAAAGTATAATGTCATTTTGAATTAATTAGAATTAGCATATGTCATGTACAAAGATAATCTATCAACATGGTCTCGAGAAGGTCGCTTGATACTGATCCATTAAAATGATAGTACCTAGCTGATTTAGTAACTTAACAAACGAACAGGTAATATGCACAAACATGAAATTGTAACTGTGGTAAAAACGAAGCCAAATTTGCCCGATCCATATCTTCGTCACACTTTAATTAACCCAACTATAATTCAGCTTGATGATCAGAAAATTCAACCATATATAAAGCTCATCTTCAATAAACCCAATAAACTCCACAATAATTACACTCGTACCATTTCTTCCTCCAAAAGCTCTCGCTTCTCTCTTCCCTTTGATTTGATCTAAGCAATGGCTCGCGGCTCATCTCAATCCCAAGCGGCATCGAGCTCATCGGCGTCGCGCCCTGGCGTCGTCGCCCCTCGCGGATCGGCCGCCGCGACGGCCGGAATGCGCCGCCGCCGCCTCGGGGGATCCACCAGCTCCGGCAGCGTCGGGGGCGGCGGAGGCGGCTCCGGCGGCGGAAACAACATGCTGAGGTTCTACACCGACGATGCCCCCGGGTTGAAGATCACGCCGACCGTCGTGCTGGTGATGAGCCTCTGCTTCATCGGATTCGTCACCGCTCTCCACGTGTTCGGCAAGCTCTACCTCCACCGATCCGGCGGCGCGGCTTGAGTTCGGGTCCTCGGGTCGGGTTGCGATTCGGAGCTTAATTCGGTAATCGGACTTCACGGCGTTTACTTTTTGCAGGGTTGATGATGTTTTAGGTGTTTCAATTTTGTTTTAAGTCTGGATGTTTTTGGATCTCGGATGGTGGTTTAATCAGAATCAAGAGATATTTAGCTGATCTAATTTCCCTCTGATTTATTTAATTTTATATTCTGATATTGCTTTTAGCTCCACATCAACGACTCTGATTGTTTTGCTCATTTCTGTGTTGTATTGAATGATTGAGAATCCAATAGTTTTAGACTTGTTAAAACTTTTGTAGGGTAAAATGAAAGCAGGATGTGAATTTTTGTATATAGTTGGAATTGGAAAAAGGGTATCAAGAGGTAAAGGGGTTAGAGCTTTAGAGAAAGGTGTTAGATCAGTTCTTTGTACTTTGTTACTTCACTGTGTCAAAAGATATAGCATAATTCTGTTCCATTTAAGGTTGGCATCTCCCTTTTGTTCAAGCAAATGGATATGAATCTCTATTGTCTAAAGCACGTTTTCGCTTTGCTGGTTCCTCCCTCATACTGCTGTTTGATGGGTAACTGGTAATAGGTTAGCCTTCTCATGATGAATGATCAGCAGGAATGATGGTTTTAGATGGAATGAAGTTGGTTATTTCCGTATGTAAATATGCAATTAAAGGGTTCATAAATTCTTGTAGAATACCTATTTCTCTTCTTATGATTGAAATTGAACACTTTAATTTCAACTTAGATACTAAAACGGGAAGAAAATTTAGTGACTGAGACTGAGTTTAGCCATAAGTACTCGTTGATCCCTTCCACCACTGAGTAGCGTAGTGTATAGATAGATCTTTGTGGATTTTGCATTGGTTGATGCATGGGTATAGAGCTAATGGAGTATGTGTTTTTGGTATTTAACTACGGAAAAGGAAGAGTCACCCAAGATAAATGTGTTTGAATTGTATGAATACGTTCTTCTAAGCATGATATTATTTGTGTCACTTTTGTTATAGAAGCTTTTGAATTGAGTTGATCTTTATGTTTATATTAGACTTCATGTGTTCTGTATTTAGACTGTATTTTGTGATCTGTGGCAATCTGGCAGAGGCTGTATATGGGGGATAGTTGGATTGGATAGGTTTCCCTTACATAATGTTGATAACTGGGAAATATATTGCTGATCCACCGAACTTTTGGAATCAATTTACATTTCTCACCATGGTAGATTCTTGTCTTGAAGCATAGTGGGAGCAGCGGTTAGGTTTAGTGAATGGGGATCAGTGTAGTGTCAAGGTTTGTGTTATTGAGTACTTTGAGTGTGTGCTGAGGTGGCATTAATTATTGACTGCAGTTTCGTATTAGTCGCTAACTAGAGACTAGTTTTGTGTACATTCTTGTGTTCCATTCCACTGTAGCATGTATTGCTTAAAATGTGTGGCCTTTGCTGGTACTCCTACCAACTTAATATACATTGCCACAGTTAGTTGCTAACTAGAACCTGCTTAATTTGTGTTGTTTTGGCGGGTCTATTATTGATTTAAGCTTGCGAGATCAGTAATCAGTGCTTTGGCATAGAAGGCGCTTGGCGAAAGGACATATGTCTTAAAGATTTTCCTAGCACTTTATATGCATTTTAGTGAAGATGCATTTTATATTCAAGCAGGGATGTGGAATTGTCACTTCTATTTTCCTATGGCTTGATTTTTGGTACCCTCAGGGACACTTGTTGGATAAATGGGGGAATGGCATTTTACTGACTTCAGTTATCCACATTGAAGCTATGCTCTCCTTGGTTATTTCGGTTTTGTCTTTGCTGTCGCCGCTTATGGCACACATACTCCGAAGGATTCAATCTGAGTTTGCTGGTATTGTTCATTCCTCTCTGCCCGACTCCCTTAGGTGGAGCCTTTGTTGGAACCGTCAGTATTCCACTTCTTAGCCCTTCTCGCCCAAAAGTCCGCCGGTCTCATCTTCTTGGCACCGCGCTTATATTCCCTGCAAGTTTCATTCTGTTGCTGGCTCAACGTTTGATACGATTGGGCATTTTAGAAATTTTTAGTTTTTTAAGGAAAGGCATTTTAGAAGTTAAAACTTGAACATCTATAGCGTAAGCTTACTCCAAAAAACAAAACAAAAAAAAACTTCTCCAGTAACTGTAATCGTGCCATGAATAATATGGAGTTTTTCAACAGATTTGATTTCAGATTCTGTACAAACCAAGTTTAACCTTTTTGAGTTAACAGAAACGATTAGCTTTGTTCGTATATGGTTTTCGTGCTCCTACCATAATTGCTGTCGATAATAGAGGAATAAAAAATTACTAATCGTGAACGATAGCACTACCACAGAAGATTACCATGATGCTTTTGATCCGGAGTACTTGATGGACTGCCCGAGCTTCCACCACCATAGTAATCTGTTGATGGTCAACGATGACTCTGGCGCTGCTTCTGATTCCACCTTCTTCCTGAACCATAGCACTACTACAGATTACCATGGTGATCCAGAGAACTTGATGGACTGCCCGAGCTTCGACCACGATGAACTCCTTGCTCAACTTACAGGCAACCAACCTCAACCTCAACATCCAGAGGATGACGACAACGCCGATTGGTCTGCGTATCCGGAGAGTTTTATAGGTTCATCATAGAAAAAGGAAATCATAAAGGAATAGAGGACTGAATATTGATTGTAACCAAAATTTTTGTAAATGACAAGAATCGAATATCCATTTGTACCGAAATCCTTGACCTGCTTGTACTCATTGTCTTATCATTTCTGAATGAATCCACGTTCATCTTTATAGAATTACTACTTGTGATCTTGTTTTAGCAATTGTCTTTACATTCTCTGTTTACCTGTTTGTTTACAATAAATTTGTGCATTCAGTAAACAAGCAAAGAGTTGAAAAAGTAGTCACTGCAACACCACATTGGTGAAGTTAAAATGCAACACCACATTGGTGAAGTTAAAAGTACTAGATAACTGAAGAGGTTAAAATATTACAACAAATAACAGATAATTATAATACGGGTAGAGTCTTCTCCTACTTATGCAAATAAGTGTGCTATGTCAAAGCACTAATGACTGATCCTGGCCAGCTTAAGTCGCTGTCCTGCCTAAATACTGCATGTTAAGTGCGTGATTTGAATCTACTAAGAAAACATATTAGTCACAAACAAATATTTTCATCAGAAAAGCTACTAATTTCTATTAGTACTGTCTAATGCCAATCTTCATACCATTTGGTCTGTTTATTATTTTTAAGTTTAACTCCAATCTTATTTTCATTATTGATCATCAAGTAATTACCCCATATTGACATGAGTAAAATCCATGATAAGAAGTATCAAATGAGCAATCACAAAGTTAAAGATGAAACGAGAATTCTGCAAATGGCTATACTGGAAGAAGAAAAGAGGGGACTCACTAGAATCAATACAGAACAAGAAAGCATACCAAGGTTTTTGTGAAAGTTGTTGCAAGATGGAGGCAACAGGAATTCTCCAAAACCAGTAAATTAGCTAAGGCCTAAAGGATCATTAAGAAAGGAAGAATTTCGTTTTATCAAACCACATCCAATTAAAAAGCTTTTAGAAGATTTAACAACCGAGAATTACCTTTGTGATGAACAAAACATTCAGATACAAATCATATGAAACTTTTGTCTCCTTGCCATGTAATTTTTGATCTGCAAGCAGGTTAACAGTGTTAGAATCATCCACCCTTGCGCCTTTATGTACATAATCAACTCATACTAAGTATCCAAAACTGTTATCATTGCAAGTTGAAGCTATGGTCGAGAAAGAATGATTTTTGTAAATAGATTCAAACTATGTCTAAGAAAACAGAATGGCGAGTACCAGGGAAAAATTAAAAGGTACAGAGAGGAAAAAGAAGGATTTGAACAATGCGTACTAAAGTTCCATTAGAAAGAAAACACAAGAACCTAACCAGACACCATTTCCAAGAAGATAACAACATTTTAAAGACAAACCAGTTATCAATGGCATTGCCGAAATCCAAAAATGGGTAGATTTTTTAATCGGAAACATTAATTTCCGGCAGTTCATCCCAGCATAGTACACGCTTCCAGAATCATCAAATCCTATAATTTGATGAGAAACCCTATTCAAATATCTCCAATTGCTACAGTGGAGGTGCGTTCCCTACCATGCTTAACTGCAAATTTGGAACTAAAAAGGGGATTGATTTTGGGTCTGTGTTATCCTTGCATTGCATAATCCTAAGTTTATATGATATAAGGGATGTCTCAAACAACCCAGATTGAAACTTCCTGACTGAAAGAAACACATCTTCTGAACCAGCATTATATCAAACAGCTGGTAGGCATGATTTTCACTCGAACTTCCAAGACTAAAATGCGAATTCCCATAGCTTCTAAAGCCTCTGTAACCGCGCTGAAGTGGGTTTTGGGGCCTCTGGATCGCGGTAAACACCATGGGACAGAAGAGAAAGACGAATCAAAAAATGGCAAAAAAAATTTGGACCATTTCTCGATTTATGCGTGTCATCCTTGCGCAGGGGCCATGCTAATCTTCTCTGTATCGTTCCAATTTTATCGGATGTCCCCGAAGGGACAACCTCTTCTGTGGAGCTGCGTAATATAAACTGTAAAGAAAGGCCGCAGCTTTTCGATGTGGGACAGTTTTGCCGCTTTCGTTTTTAGTTATTCAGTTGTTGGGCCTTTCCTTTCAGCTCAATACTAAGCCCAGTGAAGTCTGACTCAAGGCTACGAAATCTCATTTGGAGATCTTCACTTGTACTTGATTAACCTGCGGATTAATTTCCTTCTTTTCTGATAGATGATTAACACAAGTTCCATGTTCAGATCCCACCTGTTAACAGAATAACTTGTGCAACCCATCCGATCTATTAACCTTTTTACTCACCTATTTGTGATGCTAATAGGGTGTCTTTTTTATCCCAAGCGTCTGTATTCTTGCGATTAGATTGGTCATTGGTTAAACAAGTTGTGAAAAAAAATTGGCTGGTTGTTTGTGAATTTGCAACTTCTGTTTGATTATTAGCATTACATGCCAAAAACGTTGCAGAGATTGCCATGAAAAAGAAAAGTTCAAGCGGCGCAGTATGAAAGAAATTGTACCAAAAAGAAAAGAAAAGGGAAAAAAATTTATTAAAAAAAAAAAGCGAGCAAAATGATTTGCCCAAAACGACGTCGTATGTTAGAATTGGCATGAAACGGCAATTGCAGGGTCGTCGCAGCAGGTGTTGGTCGGTTCGTTCAAATTCAGGCTTCCAACGGCTGCTTTTGGATGATTTCCTTCTAGCCAAAGGAAACCAGAAATTTCCTACGAGGATTAGGATTCCATTTCCTAGTCCTAGGAGGATTAGGAAACTCCTCCGCATCAAGCTTATAAATAACACTCGCAACTCTTGACAATTAAGTTTTGCAATCTCAACTTCAGATCCGCAAAACAAAACAATTTAGTTTTGCTCTCTTTCTTCTCTAGTTGCTCTCACTTTCCATATTTCTCCAACACGATGATTGGTCCCGACGGCGTCGCGTTGGGATTCCGTTTCCACCCTTCCGATGAAGAACTCGTCGGAAGCTTTCTCCACAAGATCGTGGATGGCCACCCAATCCATCTGACGGCGCCGTACGACACCGTCTTGATCTCGGAAGATCTCTACGGCACCAAAGAGCCGTGGGAGATCTGGGACGAGTACGGCGGAGATCAACTTGTCCTAATCCCACAGCTCTACTTTTGCTGCGAGCTCAAGACCGTCACCAAAAACGGCTCGCGGATTAATCGTAAAGTCGGCAGCACAGGGACTTGGAGCGAAGGCCCACCCGCCAAGACGGTTTTCAACAACGCAAATACGCCCATGGGCTGAAAGCGTAGCTTGCGGTATGAGAATGCAGACACAAAACACCCGCACCACTCCAAATGGTTGTTGGATGAATACAGCATACTTGTTCCTCCTCGTGATCAAAGAAAGGCCAACCCAACAAGGAGGCAGAGGAACACCAATACCAACAACACTAGTCAACCCACAATTCCTAGTCGTTTGGTGATTTGTCGTTTGAGAAAGAGCGATAGGACGACAGCGCCCCCAAACAGTACGGCCGTAAACGTGAGAAAAGACAGTAAGAATAAAAAGGATAGTAATGGGTCTCGGGCGGCGGGTGTCATTAAGAAGAGAAAATTGTCTTCAATTACGGACAAGGAACAACCACCAGTCAATACGGAGGAGATCATCGAGACCACAACTAGCAAAAAGATGCGATCTGAAGATCAAGTGGTGATGGTGGAAGCATCGCAAGGTGGTTGTTCTACTAGTATTGAGTATCTTCCTGATCTGAGCAACTTTGACGTCGGTTGCTATACTAGTAATGAGTATCTTCCTGATTTGAGCAACTTTGACGTCGAGACAGAGATCAACTGGGATTTTGATCCATCAATGTTTGAGAAATGTGAGTTTGGTAGGCTGGAACCTGATCTTCAGGTTCTTGACAAACTACTTAGTCTTCCTGCTGCTGCCGAAGAGCCAAACATGACGTGGTGGTAGATATTTTTCAGTGTACTTTTGTGTAGGAAAAGTTTAGCTTAGCTGCCACGATCTGCACAGCTACTTCTTTCATTTTTGAACTGCAGAGTTTAGTGTTTAGAAACCACGGATGAAAATGTAATTAGTTATTCTATGCAATTGGATCAAATTAACGATTCATACCAGATGTACATGTAGTTTTTCTATTGAATTTGGGAATGAGTGAATCAGATCAAATGCTTATGTTTGAAATTGGTGGCTGTACTACTGTTTAGAATGAATGAATTAGTTTATTGCAATTACTCAAGTGTTCCTCACTTGTTTGAAACTTCAAAAATCAATCAACCGCACATGCGGAAATACCCCTTTTTACTTGCTAATCAAACCATGCTATGTTCGTGCAAAATAAGTTTAGAACAATACTTAATGCTTAATGAAATTGAAAAGGCCATGAAGTCCCCCAACTTCAAACAGTTCTAATTTCAAGTTCTTAACAACAAACAATATGTTTAAAATAAATACTAATTTAGCAATATTTTTTCAATTCAAGTTCATCTTTACACGATTACTACTTGTGATCTTGTTTTAGTAATTGCCTTCACATTTCTTTTTACCTGTTTTTTAAGAATAAATACTGATTTAGAAATAATTTGTGCATATAGTAAAAGAAACAAGCAAAGAGTTGAAAAAGTAGTCGCTGCAACACCACATTGCTGAAGTTAAAAGTACCAGATAACAAGAGAAGTTAAAATCGTACAACAAATTAACAGATGATTGCGAAACCTGTAGAGTCTTCTCCTAATTATGCGAAAAAAAATGTGTGCTATGTGAAATCACTGATGACTGATCCCACAACCAGCCTGAACAACGCACAATTACGTTCATGATTGAATCTTGAATCTAATAGGAATACATAAATATATTGATCAGAGTAGCTGCCCATTTCTATACTTGATCTTCATACTATTTGGTCTCTTTGTTATCTTTAACATGGTCATCAAAAGTACCATACTTTTTTTCTTTATCAATAAGTAATTACCCCATATTGACATAAGAAAATGCATAGTCCTAAGGAGAACTCAAAAGAGCAAAGCAATAAGTTTCCCACAAAGCTGATGTTTATAGCTTTGGGATGCAGGAAGAATTTGAATGCATATGCCCAGAATTTATACTTTCCTTGCTGGATTTATGAGCCACTTGAAAAAAGTATTGAGCATTGGAGTTGAGGATACCTGTGAGAATGACAAGATCAGTATTGTGGTGCATACAATTGAAGCCTGACTGCCCTTCCATGAGCAAAGTTGTAGAGATGCTTGAAGGTGAAGTTGAAGCCTTGCAAATGCCTCCGAAACCTTTTTTGATATGGAGTAGTGTCAGAATAACTTTCAGGAACAGAGTAATGCACAACTCATATGATACAGAAACAACCAAATGACACAAGCATTGACAATTATATATATTACGCGAGCTGAAACTGTTTGTTTCCAACTTTATGAAAAATAAGATAGAAGGTACAGTATTTGTATATTCGTCAATGGATTACAAATTCTCAATTCACTAAATGCTAACAAAGTACTCATATACTTTGCTTCAAAACAGTATTCGTCCATGGGGAAATTTTAATTATTTCCAAAAGTTTATGAATCACTAAGATACTTTCCAGTGCGCAACAATTTGTTAGGTGGCTTCCAATGTTCAACAATCTGCAAAGTGCAAAAAAATTGCCTCATAACTTTTTAGAAATCTAAAGTACCGAGAATTACCTTTCATGGGAAACTAGTTTTATCCCCTTGCCATGTAATTCTTGATCTGGAAAGCAGGTAGCAGTACTAGAATCATCCACCCATACCTGCTATGTACATATGTTTATCAACTAATACTATTTATCCAAAACTGCTATCATTGAAACTACGTTGAAGCTAATGGTCGCGACAAATGGTTACTGTAAACAGATTCAAACTATATGTCAAAGGAAATAGAATGACCAATATCTGGGGAAATTAAAAGGTCAAAAGAGCAAAAAGAGGGATCTGAACCAAGCATGCTAAAGTTGCATTAAGAACACAAAAATCAAAACACAGCCAGGCTCTTGTTACCGCTACTAGTAACTGCACCTAACAGTTAGTAATCACAGATGAAAACATTTCTCCAACTATACTATTCAAGCTAACACTGCTGTGCTTATGGAAAAATCAGACGGAAGGTACAACGATTGGGGTATTCATCCCTGGATCACTGATCCCCCATTCACTAGCAACTGCTCATACTTGCCTTCAAAGCAAAGTTCTATAAGGTGGGTAGAACCTATCCATCAATTGGGTTAATGCAACTTTATTCCAAAAGTTCTGTAAATTCGTAAGATAATTTCCATCTCTCAACAGTCAGTAAGGTGGGTATAACATAACTTATCTAACTGTCCTTACATACAGTCTGCCAAAGATCAACAAACCAAACCGATCACATGAACTCGATCATAAAGCTCAGCTCGTCCTAAAAGCTTCTCCAGAACAAGTGACGGAACTACATATGTGGAAATGACCAATCTTATTCCTTGTAACTACAGGCACATTATCGGAACCTAAGCACGAATCCTCGTTACAGTCAGTTACAATCATTGCACTCTCCTGACCCAAAACATGATCAATGAAGACTAGCCATCACCACAGATTCACCCAGTGATTAGTAATTATACATCAGTAATTATACAAGATTGTTACCCAGTTACCGATGCCTAGTTGGCAAAAAGCTCCTCACTATTCATCACTTTTCATTTGGATTACACAAATAGAAATCCCGTTTTGATTTTTTCTCTTCAAAATTGAGTAAATCCGAAACTATCTATTCGATTCTCGATCCTTCAATGAGCAATTTGAGCTAAAATCAATCACTTAAAATAAATGAAATTCAAAGCAAAATCCAAAGATCCAATCAATCTAGACTTGGGCTGTATTTTTCGATTACCGATTACGCTCGGAAGCCGACCCCGATCAGAACCCGACCCGAAACTGAAGCTGCATTCCGGCCGGCGCACATGGAGCCATGACGCCCGGCGTGACGTCGAGGATGTCGGCGTCGCTTTGGACGGTGATGAACCTCGACGATAGAAACTGTGTCCATCGGAAAATGTGCAAGCGCAAATGGATTAGAACCGGTCCATTTGGTTGAAGCGGCAAGCCCAATATGATTTAAATTCAAATCCAAAACAATTAAGCGCGCAATGTACTTAATTTGGTAATTAATCGACTTAGGAAAAATGATTGAGTTGATCATTCACAATGTTGGCACTTAGATGAAGAGCTAGTTAGTACAAGTACGTAGAATATTGTCATTATTTTCATATTTCAACAAGGGTTAGGATCATGGGACACACTATTTTGACACACCAACCCAAACATCCTTTCTTGTCTGTTGGATCGGATCCATATTGCAAAATCAACGGACAAGAAAGGATGTTTGGGTTGGTGTGTCAAAATAGTGTGTCCCATGATCCGAACCCTTTCAACAATTATGCTGTTTTGAAATACTTATATTTTTTTAAGACTTTTTAAACGATATATAGTATAAGGTTTGCTCCAGTATGGCCTAGAGGTTCATAACGGTATTAAAAAAGGGTCAACATGGCCAAAATATGTTCCAGTTTCTTGTTTGGACTTTGGAGTGAGACTAAAGTTTCTTCCTTCACCAAACACAAACTTATTGAGTTTGGGGGCGCCAAACCATTTGCTTGCATTTGCAGATACCACAACCTCACAAAAGAAACGTTTCACCTCACTTTCCTGCCTTGTGTACTAAGACTTATTTGTTATTTCCACAAGTGTGCTGAGAATTCTCAAGAAGACGACCTAATTGGACTGAAGCGCCCTTTTCTCCCACCATATCAGATAGAGGACAAGATAACTGGTCTAATTTAGCTTGGTGGTAAGTCTCATCGACTGATGATTACTGACTAAGCGGTCCAATATCAATTTTTAACACAAAGAAGTCAAAAGAGAATAGACCATGGTAAATTACTAAGTTTCCATCACGTCATTTGATCTAGAATGTCATAGCTGCTCAAATTCGTAACATGTTACTTAATAACTTGTGTTCGACAATAATCTACTGGATGCGTCGGATCCCGTACAACAAGCGAGCTTTTTACCCTAAAATTCCGGGAAGGGATCGTGGAAGTTTTGAAATGAATGGAAAGATAATCTACTTTCATTAAGTGATTTATTAGATAATCGAAAACAGAGGATCTTGAAGACTATTCGAAATTCCGAAGAACTACGCGAGGGGGCCTTAGACCAGTTGGAAAAAGCCCGGGCCCGCTTACGTAAAGAAGAAACGGAAGCGGATCAGTTTCGAATGACTGGATACTCTGAAATTGTCATTGTATATGATGAACAAAAATAACACTGTCATCTTATTTGATGAACAAAATTTCGTAAATAATATCAATGAAAGTAGCTATATTCTTCTTGTTATATTCTCCAACTTGGGGGTGTTTTTGGAGTTTGAATTGCACATATCAGCTGGTTGTGCCAGCTTAACGGTAATTGGAAATTGACTCTCTCTTGGTACAAAGTTTGCTTATAATTGCCGTTAACCTGCTTCTAGTTGATCAGGATGGAGATCCACGTGGTAATAAATAAGAGATCCAAATATTCTTAAACATTTGACTCCGTTTGGCACCAACCACAAAAACAATCTAACATAAAAAGGGTCCAAAATCTTGCATACTTTCTCATACAAGCCAATTTTCTCTGAGTTTTAGGCCTTGGTTGATCTTGATCTTTTAGCTCTTCTTTCCAACTCCGCCGTCAGTTTAGAGGCCACAACGCCGGTTTGTGTAAACCTGCCGGAACTAGAGTTATAGGAGTCCTAGTTGTCATTAGCACATTTTTTTTATAAAAATCAAAAGGCCTTCGTGGTTCTCTTTGTGAGGTTTGAAGACCTCCAGCAGGATTTCTAGCACAATTGTTTTGTAAGGTAGTTCATGCATCTTTTTAGCTCTGTTAGAACTTACAAGTGCAAAATGGCATATTTTGTATTGATATTATCAATTATGCATCGATAAGAGGTACATTATAACCGACATATTACTGATACTATATCAAACACATAAGCAGTTTTTACAGAACTCATAAGCATCTCAGTGAAGATCGATCATGGGAGAAATGGCAGGCTTCCAATTGGGGGTTATTGGCGCCCTGTTTCTATCAGTGGCCTCCTCTGTCTCCATTGTTATATGCAACAAAGCCTTGATGAGCAATCTTGGCTTCCCATTTGGTATTTATCATTATTTCACTACAACTTTTCACTAGTTGATTGGGATCATAATTCTAATTAAGCTTCCTGTCTTCTTGTTTGGTATAGCAACAACACTTACAAGTTGGCATCTCATGGTAACATTTTGCACTCTTCATGCGGCACAACGTCTCAAATTTTTCGAGAGTAAGTCGATCGACATGAAGACTGTCATGCTCTTTGGCATTCTTAATGGTGTCTCAATTGGATTACTAAACTTGAGCCTGGGATTTAACTCAATTGGATTCTACCAGGTAATCAATTCATCTTAGATTATTAATCGTTCATGTCCAAAACTAAAACCCTTCGACCGAACTTTTCGAAATCAAGGTCCTCTCTCATTACAACGTAAAATATGAGACATGTAGCACTACACCTCCGTGTCACATGTTCTGCGCAATTGTCATTGTTGCACATTATAATACCTTACGGGTTTGTATATTTGCAGATGACCAAGCTTGCAATTATACCATTTACAGTGTTACTAGAAACTCTCTTCCTTAAAAAGCAGTTCAGGTAATAATTGCAATTTCAATCCGAAATTCCACGTGATTGCTCCGCTATGTTGTTCTGTTTGTCTAATTCTCTATATTTTCTATGCTTTCTTGCAGCCAAAAGATAAAATTGTCTCTATTCCTATTAGTAGTTGGAGTTGGCATTGCCTCAGTGACAGACCTCCAGCTCAATCTTCTTGGAACAATTCTATCTCTTCTAGCCATCATCACAACCTGTGTTGGCCAAATTGTATCCTTCCTAATCCTTCTGTTTACATTTTATTACAATTAATTCTAATTTTCCCAACAACCTTCTGCTTTCAAGTCTCTTTCAATATATTGCCTGTAAAAGAGGTTGATTCTTAACTAAGCCTTCAATTTCAGCTAACAAACACAATACAGAAAAGGCTCAATGTCTCTTCTACTCAGCTGCTCTACCAGTCAGCCCCTTTTCAAGCAGCTATTCTTTTTGTATCTGGCCCTGTGGTAGACCAGTTCCTCACCAAGCAAAGTGTCTTTGCCCACAAGTATTCTCCCATAGTCTTGGTATGTATAATGTCCTCTGGTTATTTTTTTAAAACTTATGTTTGTTATCATATTATGAAACTTTTTATTTAACTAGAACGGCGAGTCCAAAAATATTTCTTTGCGGGGGCAATCAGGACCAGTAACTTGGCCTCTTTGATGCATTTCATCGAGCAGTTTGTCCGCACCAAGAAATGTCAAAGGAACCATGAGATGCTGTAAATAGGGCTAGTATCATAATCATGTGTATGAATGACGAGAGGGGCAATAATCAATTGTTGTTTCTGATCGACACTTTGATAACATAATCTATCAACTGGTTAACATGAAATGGTGCTCATCTATACTATCACGATTCGCTATTCAAAAATACTTATGTTTTGACATGTTTTTTTGTTAGACAATTTAACATATTATGTTGTCAAACTATGCATTGATCAGGTAGATTTTTCTACCGGGAAACCCTATTATAAAGATTAACCATCTAGTAACATAAGTTGTCCTATATGTGCAGGTGTTCATCGTTCTTTCATGCCTGATAGCAGTCTCTGTGAACTTCAGCACCTTCTTAGTGATTGGCAAGACATCTCCAGTCACATACCAAGTGCTAGGCCACCTCAAGACATGCCTAGTGTTGGGCTTTGGCTACACATTGCTCCATGACCCTTTCACTGAGAGGAACATTATTGGAATCTCGGTTGCCGTTTTTGGCATGGGATTGTACTCATATTTCTGTGCACAGGAAAACAAGAAGAAACAATCAGGTGACCTCAATTTGGGATCTCAGGTTAAAGATAAAGATTCTTCTCCACTTTTGGGTCAAGAAAAAGATACTCATGAGGTTAAGAAATCAGCTAAGAACTCTGTTGTTTGATTCATTTATAGCATATGATTTTTCAATGCTTTCATGTAAACTGTTCTTGATACAAGGAGGTAGAATACCAAACCAAATGTCTTGTATTCTTTGAATTAATAAATTTGCCCTTTGCCTATTCTATTTATTTATTTATTTCATTCAAGCGATGAAGAATCGAATTAGCAACGTATTGCACATAAAATGAATCAATTACTATTGGACTGAATACGTAAAATGGACTAGTTTAGTTTGGGAACACATTTCGGGCCCGTTGATTGTATCTTGCCCCAACAGCAAACCAACGAAACCATTAGGCCTTCAATGTAGAATGAAAATTAAGGTTTCCCTACCAGAGGTTGAAGAGATAGTTGTCCAATATTCCACATGTTATTACAACAACTAAATTATTGTTTCAAAAAATCATGCATATTTAACCTTTAAAAATGAAATAAAATTAATTGGAGTAAGAACGTACTAAATTAGAAAAATACTTTTTAGCAAACCTTCTGAATTTTTTACCATTGAATGGAATGATTTAAAAAGAATCAACGTATATGATTGAATACAAGTGTGCAAAAAAGAAAATTAATGTGCCAAAATTATTTTTGATTAAAATATGTCATAAGTTTTCGAATTCACTTTCAGGATTTATGAATAAAAATAGAACTGCTAGCTCAAGAGAATATATTTGCGTTTGCGTTTGCGTTTGCGTTTGCGTTTGTGGAAACTGGTCGAAATCAACCTTTAATTACAGTGTTACACAATATTCTATATTCAGCATTTGAATATTATGACATAGGATTGCAGTTGACCAAAGCTGCCGAAATCATGGCGTGCACAAAACAAAGACGTTTTTGTTTTCCCGAAAATCACCAACAGATCTATGTGCTGTGCAGTGCAATGCAGCTAGCTTTCTCAGCTTTGTCATATGACTTTTGTCTGTTTAAAGTGCTGTCATATAATTGCTGTTTAATTATGATTCTGGTCTTCGTAATTTGGACCATGGTTCTGTTTTGGTAACTGTAGTTGTGCCTTGTAATCATTGTATGTAGGCAGTTGCGATTCAATAACTTACTTTCTTAAAACACTACAAATTTATAAATGAGTTTATCACAATACTTAATTATAATTATGTATTTTGTGATTTGGATTAAGATTTGAAATGATATATTTTTTTCCTTCTATTTTATTACCTTATATTTTCAAAATTTTGCAAACTTGTTTTGCCGTTACCTGATTGTTAGTTTTTTAATTAAATGAGGACGTGGACATAGTGATACCTATCAGTTCATTTTCCCCATGTATTTTCAAAGGTAAAGTTATATTTTTATTAAATCATTGCGGATCAGTTTACTTATTTTTTGCAATCGAATTCCACCATGCATGTTCTGGTCATACGACTAAGATGAAGATTACGGCGGCGCTTTATGGAGAAGTAGAGATTGAGAAATTTGACATCGATAAAGTTGAGATCGATGAGCATTCTAGTAGGGGTGATGGTGTCCGTCATAGTTGGGTAGGTTTCAGTGGTTAGTTTTATGGAGGATGAGAAGAGTGATGATGGTGATGGTGGTGAAGGATGGTTCAGGTGATTTTTAAGAATTTATTTTATATTTCAATTAAATAAAAAGATGAATTTACTCTTTGAAAACACGTGAGAGAAGAATACACGGGTGGATCCCACAATATTCACGTTATTATTTAACTGAAAAATTTTTACAATTAAGTAATGGCATAATAAATTTGTAAGAGTTTAAAAATACAAGGTATTAAAATATAACAAAAATTATATATGTATTATGGTTTGGGCCGTTTGGCCATGATTTTTTTGTCAACATGCCACCCAAAGTTAATTGGCATGCAATTGTTGCTCGATGCATGGGATTGACAGGCTTTGGTTTGCTAGCCAGGCTAGTCAACTAGGAAGAGTCAATAAGATATTGGCATCTTGCACGTCATTGAATTTGATGTCAAGTTGTCAGCAAATAATCCATAATTGATTGGACCAGATTAATTAATTAATTAATTAATTAATTGCCCATTAAGTTTTGTCAACAAAATTTCAGTTGTACAAACATTATTAACTAAATGGCCCAATGCAACATCTATAGCTGTGCACAGCAATTGCAGCACCCACCACAGCTCAATATATAGCAACAGGCATTATAAGATCATCTTCTTGGTAGACTAGCTAGTAGCACAAACCATGATATGGCACGTACCAGCAGGGTTGACATTGAGGATAGTTGAACTGAATAAGACGAGTGAATTGTGTTTATAATCGAACGTCTATGAACTTATTACTTAATTTATTATCAACATCAGATAATTCTTTTTTTTTAAAGTAGATACTGTTTATAACAAACAAGGAGACCAACAATACATAACGGTAATTAGAGACTAATTAGGAATTAGGAGCACAAATAGCTGAGCCTATTATTTAGGCCTTCGAGAGCTTGACATAGGTGATAACGAACCAAAACGAAGTGGTCCTAGGTATCAATATTAGGGCCCCTAATATTCAATATTCGGATGAGTACGTAACTTTTGAAATTTTGGAATAATTGATCATGTCATGGATGCAGTTTTGATGTTTTTTAGGGTCGGCTGCAGTTTTAATGGTGTTTCCCTTTTGCATACCATCTTTTTTCCAAGTTTCCAACCAAAAGAAGTACTTGGTGGACGATGATTTTGATTGTACATGCATGCCAAACAACATTCATATACCTTTCCAGGCCCCATTGCAACGGATTGAAAAAAAAAAAAAAAAAGAAAAACCAATAACGAAAGCAACCAAGAGACTCTTCTCAACCTCAAAGGTGAAAGACAATTCAAGTTTTTTAAATCAAAATGTTCCAAGTTTGAATTCTCTCTTATTTATGTGCTATCGATATACAAACTCTCTTTCTCTGTCATCATCATGACCCATTTCTATCATGGCTTCAAAGCCATAATTTAACTAATTTCAAAGCAAGCCCAAAGATTTGGGAAAAGACTAAAGTAGGATTTGGGCAACAAAATAGAAGCATATGCTTCGATTGAGCTATGCTCCCAAATAAAATAAGAATCTTTTTCTTACCTACCGATGTTCTTGGTGTTTGTATTATCTTAGGGAGGTGTAAACAAAGTTAGGAATTTTCCAAGGAATACGAGGTTAGGAGAAATTTCACAAAATAAACAATACACTTGTTCACATTAATTCCATATA
Organism: Spiraea crenata; assembly: GCA_033992175.1. Taxonomy (NCBI): domain Eukaryota; kingdom Viridiplantae; phylum Streptophyta; class Magnoliopsida; order Rosales; family Rosaceae; genus Spiraea; species Spiraea crenata. The sequence continues at coordinate 7,705,200 of JAVBHV010000022.1, forward strand.
CAAACTCAATTCACGCATAATAAGTCACTCACAACAAAGACACGTTGTTAATGGATTGGGTATTAAACTCACAAAATATTTGATTCAATCAAATGTTTTCCTTGTTACTCTCAAAAGTTAATACTATAAAACGGTAAAGCTCCCCGACTCATTTAAATACTAACAAAAACAGGTAACACCTTCAGCAGGTAAAACTTTTACTTGGCAGATCAGCTTACTTTGTCATTACCATTACTTCCGTATGCCTAACTAATTGCATGAAATAATCATCAAGTAGGACAGGATGTGCTTGATGTCTGGTAGGCCAATTTGGTGGGTAGTCTGTGTCTCCTGTGCACTTGAGTTGAATCATTTTTTTATTAACTTCAGAATAATTTAGCATATGTCAGTATGTAAAAGAAAGGTGCAATGTGCTCAAAACTTAAATGAAACGGGGAGAAACTTTTCCAAACTTATACGTACAAAGCATTTGCTTGAGCCAAGGTAAACATATTACGCTGAAGTTTAAGAAACTTTGTAAATAAGGTAAGTTTATAATCAATTGTCATCAACCTCATTACAATATCTGATATGCCAAAAGAACAAGTAAGCCTCGTACAACATTTTTGTAGCGGTCACAATTTATTTCAAGGATCGAGCATAAAAATACTTGAAATAATTACAATTTAGTCTTATTTTATAAGTTTAACATCAAAAAACTAATTACAATTTTTGTCTTCATCATCTAGTCTTATTTAACACATGTCAGCTTTGAATTGTTTTTATGACTTTTGGTTACTTAATAAAACCACACACCCCGCACCTTCCTCTTTCAATTCATTCCAAACCCCCCAAAATTTTATTTCACACAGACCAATATGTTTTCCTTAGTTTGGTAAAGAAAAAACGTAAGATAAATATTTTGTCTCGCTGGTAATTGAAAAAATGACTCAAATGAAAACAAGGACGAAATGTTCAAGCCTGATAATAGCTGGTACCAGAAACATCAACATGTCAAATTAAGCACGCTCTTTGCTCAAAAAAAAAAAAAAAATTAAGCACGCTCTTTGCTCCTCTGTTAGTAGGGCACCTGCCCCTAGCTGACGGGCAGTAGCAAATCACAGACGCAAACAATTCTATCAAGTCCATTCATAAAAGGGTAAAATCGTAAACATATCAAATACAAACATTTAGTATCATTTGGCCCGACAGACATTTGTCTCATATATGATGCATAATTTGCATACTTTTTACAGAGGGCAAGGAATCCCACCTACAACTCCAAAGACGGACGCCATGATTCTCTGCTTTCAAATTCAATCCCTGGGTTTTTGATTCCGCCATCTCATCCTGGTGTTATTATTTCCATTATTGTTAAACCCACCAACCAACCCCCGGGAGAAAAATCCAAGCCCGCAGCTTTTGCATGGATTGTGAAATTTGAGGAGAATCCGACAAGTGGGTTTTTCAAGAATCGAGTTTCGGCGAAATGGGTTCGTCGCAAACCGATCAAAGAATGGAGGGTTGGCTTTATCTCGTTCGCTCGAACCGGATTGGGCTGCAGTACTCGCGCAAACGCTACTTTGTTCTTCACGGCCACCATCTCAGAAGCTTCAAGTCAGTTCCGGTTGCTGATAATGAGGTTTCTTGATCCTCTCTTCGCTTCTATAATGAGTAAATGCTGGGATGTATTGTTGGAAGTTTCTGTTTAATCAATCAGATGATGCATCTGTTGTATTTGCTTTTGTCCAAGAATGATCCAGCATGCATATATGTGCTTAGATGCTGGTAGCTGCTGTAGTGTGTAGGCTACTGAGCAAGAGGGGGACAAAGTTGATGAAGAAATCATTTGCAAAATTTAAGAGAGTGTTAAAATGTATAATCATCTAGAGATTGTGGTTATTGAAGCTTCTTGTTCCTTTTACTACTTGTGACAAAGAAAGAAAGTTTTGGGGATAGCCTATTTCAAAATCTCCAGTTGCTAATATGGAGACATTGGGGAAACTAGATACGGTTTATTTCGTTCATTAAGGAAAATATCTTCATGTGTAAGGTTCTATAGAAAATGATAGTGTGGGAAAGAACAGTCGATAGAACCTCGTAGAAGGGAAAGTGTTACTTGACTGGCTGGCTCAGTTGATTGTTCTTTTCCTTTAGTTGCAATTGCTTTCCATGGCTTCCAGAAGTTGTAGTTGCCTATGTGTGAGTTTGTCCGTTTGAATCCTTCTTTTAGGAATCTCTGGGTAGAATTATGTATCAAAGTTTTCTGCTGTCCTTTTCAATTGAATACTTTTTGGTATTTTGGTTTGTTGTCCATCCTTTGTTGTTCTATAGCACCCGCAGTTATTTCAAGGAAAATAAAAAACTGATGCCTTTTCTTATGTTTATCTTGACCAAAAAACAGAATGTAAAATGTTTCAGTTATCATTTGGCTTATAGACATTTTGATTCCGCCTCTGTTTCCACCAATTTTTATGATTTTACAGAATTATCACATAGGTATAAGTACAAATAATAGCATTGATAATTTTCTCCTTTATGTGTCTCAGGACCCCCTAAGAAGTGCTATCATAGACTCTTGCATTCGAGTGACAGACGATGGACGCGAGAGCATTCATAGAAAAGTATGATTCCTATACAGTGTATTACTTGATTAATGTGTCCGTTAATTCATATTTTCCAATTAATTCAGTGGCACACTGACAACCATATGTTTTATTAACAATTGTTTGTACAACTGATAGGTATTCTTCACGTTCACACTGTATAATACATCAAATCACAATGATAAACTTAAGGTGCGTTTACTATTTCCTCAAAGTTTGCTTCTGTTGCAAGTTAATATTAAATTATGGAACTTTATTTTCATAGCTGGGAGCAAGCAGTCCAGAAGAAGCAGCGAGATGGATTCATTCCTTTCAGGAAGTGGCTTTAAAGGTTAAAGATGTTCAGTTTTGTTAATCTACCGTAGATGATTGCGCTGACTATGAGTCTAATGCCTATGTGTATACGCAGGGTGGTCCAGGTCTTGGTGATAATATTTTGGATTGTTCCAATAGCATATGGCAGTCCTTCAGGTACATGAGTGTGCTGCACTTATTTAGTTCTCTTGTTTGCCTGACCTCATCACCATATGTGTAACTGTTTGCATTTGGAAGTAACTTTGTGTATGTATGTATAGAAACTTGGGTACTGTCTTATGCATTATGGTTTATCTTTGGGATCTGATATGACTCTTCTTTCTTGTCCTTTTATTTTTTCTGGTACCTCAAAGTATTCACGCACGCAGATTAGGGGGACCTAGTAAGAGAAGTCGCATTAATTCTATAGACTGGACTCTTTGTTCTTCTGCACAAACAGATGCTGTGACATCTGATGTAGTTGCTCCTTCATCCTGGACAATCTTTGGCTGTCAGAATGGTAAGAGCGATTCTTTTCCTCTCTGTGTTTTGAGGTAGTGAAATTGCATCTGAATGAACTTTACTGCTACTACAGGTCTACGACTATTTAAAGAAGCCAAAGATAGGGATTCTCATGGGAAGGTTAGTGGGTTTTATATTCAGCATTTAGTTGCAATAGAATAGGAAGTCTTGCTATTGATTACTTTCCTATCCTGAGCAGTGGGACGACCATCCTGCCATCATGGCTGTGGGTGTGGTTGATGGAACTTCAGAAGCCATTTTCCAGACACTTTTGTCCCTTGGTCCTTCAAGATCAGAGTAAGTTTTCTTAGAACTTCATGTAGCACCTGGGAAAATAAGGCTGAAGAAAACAAAACTAACACATGAAAACTCTTTAACATGTTAGAAATCAAACTGAACATATAATCATTTGAAACTTCAATACTACCATTAAACAGTATGACAATGAGACCTATTCATGGACGCCATGCAAATTTGAAACCAAGGAAGCTCAGGATATTTAAACAATGAGAAATCTAAGATACAAAACGGCACGCTGTGGCCTTCTGAACTGAATATGTATCCTTACTTCACAATCCCCTTCATAACTCTTAGCTTTTTACATCAGAATTCTGTAGCAGTAACCTATATATTTCCAGAAATATATTTTCAGAAATATGATTTTATGGTCATAGTATAATTGGGCTCTTGTAGTGGTATGCCTTTTGTCTTTACATTTTCCACTCTTAATTCTTATCAGTGCTATACCTGAAAAATTGCCATAATTTAAGCGTGTCTGTACTTGACATTGTCTTTAAAATTTGTGTTGTAGGTGGGACTTCTGTTTCTACAAGGGCAATGTGGTAGAACACCTTGACGGTCATACTGATATTATTCATAAGCAATTATATAGCGATTGGTTACCCTGGTGAGGCCCAGGCCTACAATGTTATTGATTAATACTTTGAATCATGGTCTGAAGCAGTTGTGCCAGTATTGTTATTATTATTAGATTCAACCTTTCAACATGTTATTTTTTGTAGGGGAATGAAGCGGAGAGATCTTTTGTTGCGACGCTACTGGAGAAGGGAAGATGACGGGACATATGGTAGTATTGAAATGGAGGCAATTTGTTTTTTGACATAGATGTCTAGTTATATGTTTTGATACATCGGTTAACTTTGTTTTCTTCTGTCACAGTTATTCTCTACCATTCTGTGTTTCATAAGAAGTGCCCACCTCAGAAAGGCTACGTTCGTGCCTGCCTTAAAAGTAATGTATGCTTAAAAGAAGTTTTTGTGCTTCTTTAGCGTTTTATTGTTGGTTCTAGCAGTTATAACTTATTATCTCTACTGCAGAATATACATAATCTAACATTTAATAATAGTACTATTTTGAGACCTTATCACTCGTGCAGGTGGAGGATATGTTATATCACCTGTAAACGAAGGGAAACAGTCAGTTGTGAAGCACATGCTTGCAATTGACTGGAAATTTTGGAAATCTTATCTACAAGCTTCTTCAGCTCGATCTATGACCATCCAAATGCTAGGAAGAGTTGCTGGTACTGTGTAATGTTGATTGATAGAGCTTTGTGTGGATATCTTCGTTTTTTTTTTGTTTTGATATCTATCATTGAATCAAAAGAATATAACTTTACTCCCTCTTCTGTTTGTACATTTAGCACTACGGGAGTTGTTCAGAGCAAGAGAAGGAAACTACTCTTCCTCAGAATTTTCATCTGGGGAGCTAAGAGGAGATTTTAGGTTGCATCAGAGTGAATTAGATGGTGAGACGGATGTTCAAAGACCTACTGGGGATGGGAGGACCATGGAAAATATAGCTGAAGAAGTGGAAAAATCACCTTCTGAACATGCTAGTCTTGTTGGCCTGAATGATGCTTCGGATGAATTCTTTGATGTGCCAGAACCACCGTACTCTGATCAATCAGAACCTGACTGGACTCCTGACTTTGGGTCAGAAATGTACTCACAGGTAATGATGTGGGTTTAAATCTGTGACATTTTTATTGACATTTGTTTGACTTTTGTGTACATTTAGGTGGTTTAATAACACAGTATACGCTTGCCACTCCAAAGTTTCTAGTTACTGCATGGTTCTTGTGTATCCTCCTAGTATGCATTTTTCATATAGATTTAGCTTGGTTGGACATTTATTGGGCCAGAAAGTCAGCATGGTCTTCCTTATATCTGCCCACTATATATCTGCACTTCTCATAACTTGTTGCAGAAATTTTGATCTGCTTAGGTACTTGAATTTTGTAATGTACAGCTCATAGTTTGTTTTTATTGCTTGTATTTGATAAAGCTGAAGCCTTTAGGATGTGAACTGAAAGATATTTTATACCTACCACTATTCTTGACATATGGGTTTCTCCATCATCAGAGCGCAAGATGGGATATTTAATTTTCAGACAGTACACCATGATAAAGTCAGCTAGCATTCTACTATTCCCAAAAGTTTTAAGATGTAGAACAAAATACTATTTTTTATTTAACAGTTGTTAACTTAACTTGGCTCTGATTGGAGCAGGATTCGCAGGATATACGTCACCCCAAGTTATCAACTGCTGCTGGTTTTGTGAAGAGATTGCATGATCTTGCAGGTTATTTCAGTTGCTTACTGCTTAAGTTTGACAGTTTTATGTGTTCCACCTTGCGGAGTTGAATTTTATTTCAGTTTGAGTTGATGATGACTAGAGATTATGTGCTGCAGTTCACAAGAGAGGCTATGTGGACCTACAAGAGATGACGAGGGAAGAAAATACGTCAAGCTACTATGGGTCCACTCTACCAGAAGATTCAACTTGTAGTTTGGCTTGCAGTTGGACTGAATCAGATCCTTCTACTTTTCTTATTCGTGGAAAAAGTTATCTGGACGACCATAAGAAGGTTTGAACAGAACTGTCTTTGTGATATTCCTAGCCAGAGTAATTTTAGACAAGAGTTCGTTCACATGTTCCAATTATGCTCATAATACCCAAGAATTGATTTTACAAAATGGACCAAGTTAAGCTGTGGGGTGGGATATCCTTTGAAATATGACTTAGGATTGCATGCTCTTGAAATGCTGATTCATTCATGTATTGTTTGGTAATATCTGATTTTTTGTTGTTGATTGTCACAATTTATTTCATTCTCAGTTTCCTTTGTAGAACCTTTGTGTGTGAACTGAATGTTTAATCACCTACCCCAAAGATATGAATCTCTCTAATCCAGGCTGTTTAAATGTTTTTTTCCCTTATTCCACTTAAAAGTTATTGATGCTTCAGTTATCTGTTGAAGTTGTAGCCAATGCTCCAGTAATTATCTTCTCTTTTGTTTTTGTGCACTTTCTGGCTTTCTCCAGGTTAAGGCAAAAGGCACGTTGATGCAAATGGTTGCTGCTGACTGGGTAAAATCTGACAAGCGTGAAGATGATCTTGGAAGCCGTCCAGGGAGCATTGTTCAGGTCTTACATAACTGAAAATTTGATTACATATTACTAAGTATCTTCCTGACCACATATCACATGGGAGGTTGATTGGAAACATTGACTTGGCACAACAACGTTTGTAAACACAATTCTTACAAGCCGTCTCTTCTGCAGAATTATGCAGCACAGGGTGGGCCAGAATTCTTCTTCATTGTGAATATTCAGGTAAAACCAGGTTTTTGAAGCAGTTTTCAGTTATTCTTTACATGATATTGCCCATGTAATAATTCCCTATGTGAATCAGGTACCAGGTTCAACAACATATAGCCTAGCGCTATACTATATGATGAACACTCCCGTTGAAGATGCACCCTTGCTGGAGAGCTTTATCAAGGGGGATGATGCATATAGAAATTCAAGGTTTAAGCTCATACCATACATATCTAAGGTCAGTAGTAAATTTTATGGTTACTGGAATCCCATTGCAATAGAATATTAGGCCTTTATTCCATTATCTTTCTCTCCTTTTTTTGTCAAATAGTTTAGTTTTATGGCCTACCATGATCTTCAGTGTGAGATGCTATCTTTTGATCAGTGAGAAAAATGCCTCATGATTCTCTTAAAATTGGTTTACGTTGAAGAGTAAATTGTTATGCTTCGTAAAACCCCATATTATTTGGCCATAAGATTTGCCTTTTTCTGTTCCCAGGGTTCATGGATTGTTAAGCAGAGTGTGGGAAAGAAAGCGTGCTTGATTGGTCAAGCACTTGAAATTAATTATTTCCACGGGAAAAACTACTTGGAGGTAAATTTGAAGAATTAATTATGCAGAAGTACATTATAGACTGTTAATTGGATTATTTACATTAGCCCACATGTCAATCCCTTGGACTTAGAAGGCACGAGGGGCTGGCTTTCTTTTATTTGGGGTGTGTGTGGGAAATGGGGTTTAAATATGTCCTTCCCCTTTTTGTCTAAAACATGAACCATCTGTTTTTCTCCGAGTTGGCTGCATGAACCATCTGTTTTTCTCCGAGTTGGTTAATGAATCATTCATTCTTTGGAGTGAGAACTTTTAAATGATAGTGTGGAGGGCTGTTACTAGGCAAGACTGCTAAAAAGATAATTGCTCTCATGCAGCCAACACCTGCACCATAGTAATATAATTTTTTGTAGTTTCTGGAGATTTTTCCTTTTGAAGTACATGCAAACTCTGAAATATTTTGGTGTCATTCAGCTGGGTGTCGACATTGGATCATCCACCGTTGCAAGGGGGGTGGTTAGTCTTGTCCTTGGTTACCTAAACAATCTGGTTATCGAGATGGCATTTTTGGTACAGGTAAATATCTTTTTATCATATTGTACAATTTGATAGTCCAGGTTGTTTCATTTCTAGAGGTACTCTTAGTATACGTTATTCTGTAGTTTGTGCGTGAGTTCCTTAATGAATGAGAAATGCACATTCATTTGTCCGACTGAAACTGCAGATAAAGTGCACTATTTTTCTTTATTTGTTAGTTCTGGCAAAATCACTTTCTTTGATGAATAATTCCAATTTCCGTTTCTTGCTCAGGCAAACACGCCAGAAGAGCTGCCAGAGTATCTTCTTGGAACCTGCCGCCTTAATCATCTAGACGCCTCAAAGGCAGTTTTAGTGAAACCATGACTACATCCCAGATCATACTCAACGACAATATATTGCTTGCACGAGAGTTCGGTCGTATGTTGAATTGAACATAAAACATAGGTCGTAGGGTTGGTTGCTTTCTGCAAATTTACTAGCAGAAGCCATTCTTTTATTCAATCAATTCGATATTGGGAACCAAACATAGCATTGTAGATATCATATCATTAGGATGGATTTTTGCAGCTTTGTAAAAATGGCTATTCTCATTAATGCTCATTCTTCGATTCAGTTTTGTTTTCTGTTCTATGCCGTTGTGAGATGATTGTCATAATGTGGAAACCATACAATGTCGGATTTCACAAAGCAAAATTCCAAGGTATATTTGCCATCTTGGCTGCCAAGCACAAGGGAATTGCTGGTGTGAAGCCAAGGCACTATGGCCCTAAAATCAACAGCAAAGGGAACCAGGGGAACAGTGGTGATAGCCTAGGAGCAGACAAGTGGCCTCTATTGGAATCCAAATACCGAGCCATATGGGAAGAGGTTTCTCTATTCCAAAGTGGGAGAACCACTTTTGTTCCACTTTCATTTTTTCGACATTTCCGACGATTTATGTTATGATCCAAACCGTTCACTTTTTTTATTGTTTAGCAAAGATCATCCTTGCCAAAAATCATTCAAATCCGTGATTTTTTAGGTTATATAAAGACCCGGTTATGTTTTATAAAGTCGATTCGGCTATGTTTCATTGTTTGATAACCGAACGATTACGGATTTGAATGATTTTTTGTAAGGATGATCTTTGCTAGACAATAAAAAAAGTGAACGGTTTGGATCATAACATAAATTGTCGGAAATGTCGAAAAAATGAAAGTGGAACAAAAGTGGTTCACCCACTTTGGAACAGAGAAACCTCTTCCAGCCATATGGTGCCTAAACAGAGTGAAGGGTTCTTCTTCAAGGTTAACATAGCTGCAGATGAAGCGGCGGTGAAGAAGTATGCTGGGAATTTAAGGGCTCAAATTGATCTAGTGATCGCCTTGTAGCAGCTTAGTGTGTTTTATTTCCATCAGGCTTTGGCCGCCTCCTAACTAAAAACACAAAATTTTAAAGTATATTATCATAGTAGTGGGGGTGACAATGGACGTTAATGAATCGTGTCCATTTCGTGTTTAGTCAAACAACAGTCAAACCTAATGTAACCTGAAGAAGGTGATGTGGCCCAACCAAAGAATGCCACATGGAATCTTCAACCAAACAACCGTCAAACCTAGTTTAATCATACTAGAAATAAGGCCTGCGCGTTCCCGCGGGATACATAACATGTTTTAATAGAAATATATAAATTATCCATAAACTTAGTGGTAAAGATCGTAATGAAAAGAAGTCGAAATCTAACTACAAAGACTGTTGCTGGCTAATAGACGTAGCAAACATATAACAACTATTATGCAGATTTTCGCTACGAACATATATCTAGCAATTTACAAAATGTTTTTTAACATGAAGAAAGTGCTTGTTTCTCTTTAGTTATTTAACGAAAGCCCATTTTTATTCATGGCCAACAAAATATATTTTTATCTATGATGTTTTTTATTTCAGGGTTGTTTTTGTACAAGTAAAATGAAGCTTTTTGCATGTGAGAAGGCGGAAAGAGAAGGAGCAAGGCGACGGGTCTGGTGTTTTTAGCGTGGGAGATATCTGAAGCATTTGAGAAGTAAGGTATTTTCTAAAAATTCAATATTGCCCATGCCAACATAATATGTTTTACTTATGATGTTTTTTTGTTGCAGGGTTATATAATAGTATAGATGTTTTGATACATAGGTTAACTTTGTTTTCTTCTGTCACAGTTACCATTCTATGTTTCATAAAAAGTGCCCTACTCAGAAAGGCTATCCTTGCCTACCTTACAAGTAATTATGCTTACAATAAGTTTTTTCTGTTTCATAGCGGTTATAACTTATTATCTCTATTGCAGGGAAACAGTCAGTTGTGAAGCACCTGCTTGCAATTGATTGAAAATTCTGGAAATCTTATCTACAAGCTTCTCAGCTCGATATATGACAATCCAAATGCTAGGGAGTGTTGCTGGTATACGTTTAGCACTACGAGATTTGTTGGCCTGAATGATGCTTCTGATGAACTCTTTGATGTGCCCGAACCACCACACTCTGATCAATCAATCAGAAACTGACTGGACTCCTTGATTCAAAATTGTTTGACTTCTGTGTACATTTGGGTGGTTCAAGAACATAGCATACGTTCTTGTAATGCATTGCGCATTTCACTGTCAAGAATGAAATGGCGCATAATATGTCAAGCTCGTGGCTCTCCCTTTCTCTTGAACTCCCTACACTAAAATAGAATGTGGCACTAGCAAACGTAGAAGCATAGCCATGTGCTAAACAGTAGAGAGGCAATTGACAATGTTTTGGGCCATGGAAACTGGTGGGGCCCCATGTACACAATATTACAATGAAATCTCCACCCAACAGCAATCCACCATTGTCCAAAAGTATGAGATGGACACCCTGTGTCGCACTACAAGTTTACAACAATATTAAACAGCCTTCCCTACCCCAGCCTTCAAGGGTTGCTACAGTCATTTTGCCCTTCAACGTAACTTATACAACCTGAACGTTTCAAATACTGTACAAAGCGGATTCACCAATCTTGTCATCAAGGCCGTGATACTTTGATTAAAATGCTGGGCGTGCATGGTCGGGCGTTGGGTGGCAGCGCCCATGGAAACCATGATGGCGTCACAATTTCTGGTTTCGAATTGCTGCATTGTCAAGTGTATAGCTTAAAAAGTAACGTAACATAACGTAATCTCATGTTCTGAGGTGGTCACCATGACACCATGTCCATTGGTCAGTATACATTGAGCTGCATCATAAATCAAACATGTGAACTTGCCGGAATGATGGACTTCGAGAAGCATAACAAACAAAAACCAAAGTGAAATCGCTTCAACTATGGATAATGGAAGGAAAACCTGAATTGAAAGGACTTGTTCTTTCTAAAGAAAGTCGAAAGCAATCTTCAAAGCTCTCCCAACTCCATTGAATTTCACATAAATGGAAAGTTACCCAACCATGAATGAAAATTGCATTCTTTAGTTGCATAATAAACTCAACAATGAACCAAAAGAGGATTCATTTTTGCTCACCGCCAAAAAATGACAGTGAGCACTACCATCACATCATTCATCATTGAATGAATGTGACAGCTTCATGAATTTAAAAAAAACTCATCAATCAATTATAAAGGATGCCATGGTAACGCTCACCACCATTTTTTTTTGGTAGTAAATAGTAAATATACCCACCAAAAGAAACAGAAAGATACAGACATTGAACCGAAAAATCCAAAAATCCCGATTTTGCCCCCGGAAAACAGAGTGCACCAGGACAACGATCTTCATTCTCCCCATAAAGAAAGTACACAAGTTTCCATTTTTGCAGCGGCGGGCGCGCAGACCCGACTTGAAAGACCCGACCCATATGAGACTCCTCTTGAACGAATCAAAACCAAGCAGAGCAGAGACAAAGATTGCGAAGAAAAATTTTCCCGAGAAAATCCGAAGGCGGGGTGGGTGGGACCGTCCGGCCTGTTCAGGATCTCCAGAAGGTTCTGAGAGAGGTGGGCCCTCATCACCTCGTCAGATCGCCTCCGTTGTCTGCTAGAGTTCCGACACCCGTTTGTGAGCACGAGGACCCGCAATTTCGAAATATCGGTATCGAATTTCGTTCCATTTCGCCCTTTTATATCGTTTTGTCTTGGTTGAAAAGTTCTGGTTCTGTTAGGGTTGAACTGCTGAGTGGTTGAATTGTGTGGGCTTTGTTTGCGTGTTTTAGGGGGTTTTGTGAAAGAAATTTCTTGGAAAATTTTCACCAGCTGATTGCAAGGTTTGCTCATTTTCACTTTTACTGTGCTCAGTGTTTACTCATTTGGTCATTTTTTGTGTGTACACTTTTGGAAGATGCTTAGGTTTGCCTTGTTGTTACTCTCTTTGTGGCTTAGCAGTGGTTGTTGGAGTAGGACTAGGGCGTATGGATCCGGCTCTGAAGTTGTTTATCCTGCTGCTGCTTCTCGGATTGGGTACGCAAAATCGCAATGTCTTATCTCGATTATCCGTCCTGTGGATGATTTTTACGGTCCTGCTAATTGCACTCTTTAGGTATCTAAAGTATGTAGCTATGAGTGCATGAATGCTGTAGCCGATTATTGTGTAAAGATGGACCTTGTACAATTTAAACCTTGCTGTTATGCTGAAGTCATTTTTTGGTTGTTTCTTTCGTTTCGTTTCATTTCAATTCTGATAACACAGCGGCATCTTCTGTATCAGTGAATGCCTCTCGCTATAAGAATGATGATTTCAGGCAGTGTGAGAGAGTTGTTAAAAGATGGGCGTTTTCTTCACTTGAACAAGAAGTTAAAGGAGACAAACACACACTCAAGGATTTGCTGTTTTTCCTTCACGTCCCAAGAACAGGGGGGCGCACGTATTTCCACTGGTAATTCCGTATTGGCCCAATATATGCGTAAGAGTTGACTCCCAGCATTTTTGACAACACTTTTGATCCATACATCTGCTTACATTTGGTTTTATAGTTTCTTGAGAAAATTGTACTCTGGCTCTCTGGAATGCCCTCGATCTTATGATAAGCTGCGATTTGATCCTAGGTAACATCTTGTTTTCTCTTTTAATTCTTTCTTGACATTTGCAACTTTGTGAACTCAAGGCAATAATGTATAATTGAGCATCGAAATTTTACAAGCCTGTAATAGATTTGAAGTGAGATGCCTGTCGACTCGAGTGGTTTTAACCTGTTAATGTTTTAGAGAGGAAAATTAAAAGGAAGGTGTTTGTTATTTCAAATTACAGCTTGAAAGATATTGTATAAATTGCTAGTATCATTAAAGCCATCATTTTATAATTTGACTGTAATATTTGACTTATTAGTCTTACATGGGAGTAAACATATAACTATAAGGAGAAAGATCATGAGGTGTGAATTCCCATAGATGTTTCAAAAAGGTTTCAATTGGTTCTTTTGCTAGGTTAGCATCTTCAAGAAAAGCCAAGGCTTGAATTAAACAACTTACTTGGATATCATGTAGAACTATAATATTCCTTTCATCCTTATATTTACCGTTTTCTTTCCTAGCTTTCAACATGTCTGCATCATTAATGGGTGCTAACTCTGTGTTTGCAGAAAGCAACAGTGTAGGTTGTTGGGTACTCATGATGATTATAGCTTCATGTCCAAATTGCCCAGGGAGAGAACATCAGTTATGACAATACTCCGGGATCCGGTTGACCGTGTTTTTAGTTCTTACGAATTTTCAATAGAGGTAGCTGCTAGGTTTCTGATGCATCCTAACTTAACTTCTGCAATTCAAATGACAAATCGTTTACGGTCAAAGAGTAAAGGAACTAGCACACTAGATATTTGGCCATGGAAATATTTGGTTCCATGGATGAGGGAAGACCTTTTTGCTCGGGTATGCTTTTGCTGTACTTATTGGATCCAGTTGATCTCTTTAATTCCACAGCACTCATAAATTTGTAATATTTCTGTTGAAACTCAATATTTCTCATTGGTACATTATTATTTGTATTGATTTTTGTGTACAGAGAGATAGGCAAATGGTTATGGGTTCAAATAATGTTGAGAGCAGTGACCCATACAACATGGAAGAAGTTGTGATGCCATTACACGAATACATCATTGACCCAGTAGCTCAAGATATTGTACATAATGGAGAAACATTTCAGGTTGTTTATCCTCCTATTTTTAATTTATTTTTTCATAACTCCGGCCCTGATTAGGCATGCTTCAAAGCTTCACATGAAAGCTAAATCGTTCTCTAATTTTAGCTATTGTTGAGATTGTTGCATTTGGTTGAATTTGAATCTTCTTCTATTATGTGTACTGATTAATTAATCTTCTATTATGACTATAATATCGGCTGGTATTTCGAAATATCAGCCAATATTTTGGGCTTTGGTGGTACCAACTCAGAAGTTAGTGTGGAAGGTGTATCTTTCCACTATGTTATCAAACCTGCAGTGATACATGGTTCAGATGTTGGATAATACGGTTTTGAAATCTCCAAAGGTTTGAAATGATTTATTAGCTTCATGAAGCAACTGCACACAGCTGATTTCTTCAGGCTATAACTCATTTTTGCATCACAGGCCCCTGTTTTGGGTGTCATCAATAACCTATCCCCTTCCAAAGTGGCTCTGAGTCGATGAATTTATAAAACTCTCTGACATTCGAGCATGGATATATGTTTATATATATATATATTATGTTGTTGACTGTATACTTCAAAAGGTTGCAGGATTGACAAACAACTCCTATCTATCAGAATCACATGAAGTGCGGCATTGTGTGCGGAAGTATAAACCTCTAGGTGAATATGTCCTACAAGTCGCAAAGGTAATAAAAGTCAAATTGAAAATTGAAAAGTTTTCCATGTATGTGCCTTTTATAATCTTCATTTTCTGATGGTTGCAGAAAAGGTTGGATGATATGCTATATGTAGGTCTCACTGAGCAGCACAGAGAATCCGTAACCATGTTTGCAAATGTAGTCGGTGCCCAGGTGATTTCACAGATGGGAGGATCAAATTCTGCTGAGGAGACTGCTGCTAACAGAAAATCCGGTAAGTGTGTCATCTACTGAAATTTATGTTAGCTAATTTAGTGCAGTTGTAGGTAGTACTTCAAAAACAATCAAACAGAGTTGTACAGTTCAGTTTTAAAAGCACGACAACATTGAAAGTATGGGATGCATTAGAGCTGAACTTATTAGGATTACAAAATCTAATGTTTTGTAGTTCTCTCTGTATCATGTTCGTTTTCATTTTCTTATGCTCAGTACATTGTAGGTTGAATTAGCAATGAATTTTCCACTTATGTTGTTCTTCTATTTGTGCTACAGAACAGAGCTACTCAGATTCAGATTCCAAAGCAAGTAATAATGAACTGCAGGTGATCAGAAAGAGCCATTATTAATACATGAGATGCTTCCTGTATTGATTTCAGCATTTTTCTTACTTTATTTTGCTGAATATGACAGAACAGAACCCCAAATGGAGAGGAAAGTGAGATTGCTTCACCTGAAACTGTTGAACAAGTGAAAGGAAATGTAAGTCATTATTAGTACTTGAAAAATTCTAGTTGATCTGTTTTTCACTTTGTTGACTTTGTTCCTCTCTACACCTAATTAGATAACTGTGGGAGAACTTGTCGAAGCCTATGAAGACTGCGTTTCAAGTTTACGGAGGTCCCAAACAAAACGGCGCATCAGTTCCTTGACCAGAATCTCCCCGGCAAACTTTACAAAGGAGGTAGCGTTGAATTTATTGCATCTCCAAACTAGTTAGTACAATAGTACATTAGTCATTTATGTGTTTGCGTCCTCCTTATACTCCTCTTCTGGGTTCAATGAACGTGTTATCTAGAACATATTCTAAGCATCTGGGTAATAGAGTATAAGCGATCCAAATCCCATTCCCTTGTTCACATGTTATCTGGAACTTCCTTCTAATCACGTGAACTTACTGTGTCAGTGTTAAGTTTCTTTAACTCACCTTTGTTGACATGATAAACATTCTAAAGTGGGGCTCTCCCCTTTTTCTTTGGATGACATTTTTACAGGCACGTCTTCATGTTCCTGAAGTAGTTCTCCAGCAGATAAGGGAACTTAACCACCTTGATTTGGAGCTTTATAAATATGCGCAGAATATCTTTGCAAAGCAACACACGCATTTTGGCATCACAGTAAGTCTTTTTAGTCCAGGCCAGTAATTCCCTACGTTTGTACATTGTAGTATGATGTGTTAGACTTATCTTTAGAGGTTTCTGCTTTTCTGTTAGATTCATCTTTAAAGGTTTCTGCTTTTCTTCCAAGTGATAAATTTAAATTTAACCACAAAAATTGGTCTTGGGAACTGAACATTGTTCCTCATTGTTCCGTTAGCATAGCACTCTAATGGGAACCTGTAAATTCGTGTTTCTGTGTTGTCAATTTCTGCACCTAACAATCACCTGCTTCCGGTGACTCGTAAGTTTATGAAATTCCATAAGCTGAAGGAAATTCCTGACATGAACTTAGTTCCATTAAGTAATGCGGTATCTAAATTGCACAGGGCATTTGGGTGAGGATGGTGGAAAGCTCATACGGCACAAGCATAAAGTTCCTTGCATCAGGCGGGACTCTTGTTTTACTGCTTTTGGTCTTCTTTGTATTTGTTAATGATCGAAGAAGAACGTCAAAGGTTAAAGTATAAATCTATTTTTATAAACTGTAAGGATCACAGGCATTGAAATTATTGGGAAACTGATAATAGAAAGAAGGTACATTACCCAATTTGTTTGTTTGTCACCACTTTCGGGTTTTACATGTTCCTTAAAAATTTAATTTTTGGCGTTTTACCAATTGGTCGTTTTTTAGTGTAAAAATCAAGAGTTAAAAGTCAAAAATTAAGAACTCGGTATCAAATTGATTCAAGTCAATAGTGATTACAATACTGATGATCAAAATAAGGAAAGTACAGATCGTGGCACCTAAACTTTTCCTACACAAAAGTACACTGAAATTTGTCTACCACGACGTCATGTTTGGCTCTTCAGCAGTAGCAGGGCGACTAAGTAGGTTGTCAAGAACCTGAAGACCAGGTTCCAGCTCACCAAACTCACATTTCTCAAGCATTAATGGATCGAAATCCCAGTTGATCTCTGTCTCGACGTCAAAGTTGCTTAGATCCGGAAGAAGATACTCATTACTAGTAGAACAGCCGACGTCAAAGTTGCTTAGATCCGGAAGATAGTCACTACTACTAGTAGAACAGCCGACGTCAATGTTGCTTAGATCAGGAAGATACTCACTACTACTAGTAGTACAATCACCTTGCGATGATTCCATCAGCACCACTTGATCTTCATATCGCACCTTTTTGCTAGTTGTGGTCTCGATGATCTCCTCTGCATTGACTGCTGGTTGTTCCTTGTCCATAATTGAAGACAATTTTCTCTTCTTATGGTTTGTCTTCTTACTTTCTTCTCCCACGTTTACGGCCGTACTGTTTTGGGGCGGTGGCGTCCGATCGCTCTTCCTCAAACGACAAATCACCAAACGACTAGTAGTTGTTGGTTGACTAGTGTTGTTGGTGTTGGTATTCCTCTGCCTCCTTGTTGAGTTGGGCTTTGTTTGGTCACGAGGAACAAGTATGCTGTATTCATCCATGAACCATTTGGCATGGTGTGGGTGTTTTGGGTCCGAATTCTCATACCGCAAGTTGCGCTTTCGGCCTATGGGCTTGTTTTCGGTGTTGACAACCGTCTTGGAGGATGGGCCTTCGCTCCAGGTTCCTGCGCTGCCGACTTTACGATTTATCCGCGAACCGTTTTTGGTGACGGTCTTGAGTTCGCAGCAAAAGTAGAGCTGTGGGATTAGGTCAAGTTGATCTCCGCCGTACTCGTCCCAAATCTCCCACGGCTCTTTGGGTCCAAATAGATCTTCCGAGTTCAAGACGGTGTCAAACGGTGCCGTCATATGGATCGGGTGGCCGTCCACAGCGATCTTGTGGAGAAAGCTTCCGACGAGTTCTTCATCGGAAGGGTGGAAACGGAATCCCAACGCGACGCCGTCGGGACCAATCATCATCTTGGGGAAATATGGAAAGTGAGAGCAACTAGAGACGAAAGAGAGCAAAACTAAATTTTTTATTTTTTTTTTGTTTTGCGGATCGGAAGTTGAGATTGCGAAACTTAATTGTCAAGAGTTGCGAGTGTGATTTATAAGCTTGACGCGGAGGTGATTCCTAATCCTCGTGGGACTAGGAAATGGAATCCCAATCCTCCTAGGACTAGGAAATTTCTGGTTTCCTTTGTCTCCAAGGAAATCATCCAAAAGCAGCCGTTGGAATCCTGAATTTGAATGAACCGACCAACACCTGCTGCGAGACGACCCTGCATTGGCGTTTTAGCCAATTCCAACTTACGACGTCGTTTTCTTAAAAAAAAATTCCCTTTTATTTTCTTTTGGTATTTGTTTGTTTATGGACTTTGAAGTTTAACCATTTCGTTGATACTGCACGACTTGCACTTTTCTTTTTTAAGGCAATTCCGGCAACATTTTTGGCATGTAATACTAATAATTAAAGATTGTTAAGTGTTTATGTTACATCTCAGACCAAAACATCTCAACTACACTGCAAAGCTTGGTCTTCAAAACCCATATTACAAACACTGAAAGGAGAAAGTTGCAATCACAATGGTTTTAAAGAAGCTACTTGCTAGTAAGCGATTGTCGCCTCCTGTGGAAGCTGTTTTCCTTCCACCAGGCCTTTAGCTATTGTGTTGGCATAATTTTGGCCTTAGAACACAAGGAACACTCCCCGGATTTAAAGCCCTCCATCCGATTGTGTGCACCTGCATATTATTTACTTTGAACAGAGAAGACAGATTGTAAGAACACATGCTCCTTGTCCAAGTAAACAACATTTCTGTACCAACTCCTCTGAAACAAAATCAAGCACATCATGATCATGCACATTGTAAATGTAAGAAAGAGGAATATGCTTCACGGAAGAGGGAAATCCAATTTTGAAAATACCATATTCAAACAGAAGACGATTTCTACAAAAAGCGAAAGATACGACAACAGATAAGAATTGAGTCACACAAAAACAAACTAAACATAATAAGCTTTTGTGATTAAACTCCACATGATACAATCTTCCAAATCAATCATTACAAATTAAAGTAGATTGACTTGTAAATGTTACATGGTACTATCTGCAAATGAACACAACTATTCTGTTCCACTGCCAAGTAGAAACCATGCCATTAAAATTTAACATTGTTTATGCTTGAGTAAATTGAACTTCAAACCCATCCAGAAAATTTTTAAAACTTGAGCCCACCAAATTGAACCTTCAATTGAAACCTGCAGATTAACCCTCACTGGAATCCCTAATAGAATCCATACCCAATACCTAAATAGAAGATCAAAACTCATTAAACCAAATTCACGGGTTAAAAGATTGAAATAGAGAGTGAAATGACCAGCTTTGAATGATGGAATAGCAGATCTGATATGAGATCTCCTCCGCCGCTTCTTTCCTCCTCGATCTCTGTCGACCATGCCTTCTTCATCGTCCTCCTCCGCATCGGATTCAACCCCCTCTTCGTCGATGAAAGCCGATTGCGACGACGGTTGTTTTCGAGATCAGATTTTCTCCGCTTCCATAGTTTTAGTTTCACGGTTTGTTGGTCGACAAAATCAGGGAAGGAATTTAGGAAGAGGAAAAGACGTCGACATCATAGGTTAAAGATTAACAGAGTGGAAACGGGTTAACGCTAGTTAGTATAAATTTTGGTTTTCCAATTTTTTTAAAAGACCTGCCACATGTCAAATTTTAAGTGGTAAGGCGTACCACATGGCAGTGCCACGTGGTATGCCAGGCGTATACAATAATTTCTCCTCCAGCCCACTCAACCTGTTAAACCTCTGACGTTTCACTGTTTAACCATTTCTTTGATATTACACGACTTGCATTTTTCTTTTTTAAGGCAATTCCGGCAACATTTTTGGCATGTAATACTAATAATTAAAGATTGTTAAGTGTTTATGTTAAACACATGTCTATAAGTACAAGTGATTTTTGTTTTAATTTGTCACATTTGATTCGTTTCTGTGTCAAATTATAACTATTTTCAATCGAATTGGTCATTAAGAAGGGATACAAAAGTATCCCAAAAAAAAATGCCGGCACTGTTATGCAATTGTTATCCATTTTTACGAAATGATCAAGTATCCAGTTAAGTTTGATTGTTGATTAGTTATTTCACCAAGTTTGATTTTATAATATATTTATAATATTTGGGTATGATGTCACATAACTTTGTTCCATATAAGGATCGTGCTTTGATTTCAATTTAATCCTACTCATCAACTAATTTTGGTTCCCCAAGTGCACAACCAAAACAACTAGGCCTAAGTTGAAGTTCGACCAGAACTTAGCCTTTATGAAATGAACCATATTGCATTCCAGTTACAACTTGATGTATCCAAAAATAAAAATATGTATAAACATGAATAGGATTAACCCCATCCGTTGATTTTCTTTTGAAAAGAAGAACAAAAGGCCAAGATCTTAACTTGTCCTATAAATTGAGATCCGCTGAAATATGAGAATTTAGTTAATGTAAACACCCTCTCGTCTAATTGCTTCAACATCTTGAAATCGAGTTTCCAATAAACAAATAACTCAATCCTTCTCCAGTGTTTTACATGAGCTAAGGTTGCAACACGTAGTAAGAAACAAAATATCGTCAACCGACAATAGTATTCTCAACACTATTGAATGAGGAACCTCTTATGCCATTGGTAGAAAACCTACATTAATTGGACGAAGATTAAATTTCATAAAAAAAACAAAAGGTAATTATTATTATGATGGGTAAGCATGGGATATTAGTGTAATTCAAACCATAATGTAGGAAGTCTCTTTTACAATCCATTTACATCACGATAAGTAAACATGAAGAGGCTCACCCCATCCGTTGATGTTCTTTTGTCAAAATCCTATCCGTTGTCTCGCCCCGCAAGGAATGAAGTCTTGCTCGCCCGTGACCTTGCTCTCCGCCAATAGGATGTTTACCCGCCAAAAATTAGGCGAGTGGAGTACACCCCGTGTCTTGTCCTTTCGTCTCCCAAACTGGAAAACACAGAAAAAGAAAAATGCTCTGAAAATTCACAAAAAGATTAAAAAATGGCGAGTCTCCTCTCTGGTTTTAGATTGTGCGTTGAAATCTGCAGAAGGCGGTGTAAGGCCGAGTCTCTGGCGTCTCCGATGACTGCAGCTGCGTGAAAATCGGTGAGTCCAAATCTCTGCTGTTCGATTTTCGAATTCATGTTTTTTCATTTTTCTTAGTTGAATCTGCAAAATTCAGAAAATTCATGTTTTTTCATTTTTCTCAGGTTATCAGGTTTTCTCAATCGCGACTGTTCCTGACGGAATTGAAATGAGAAACTGAAAAGGTAAAATCAAATCTCTGCTTTCTAATTTTCAACTTCAATTTTGTTGTTAGTTTAATCTGATTTTTCGAATGTTACTGTTTGTAGAAATGGCACAATTTCACAAGAGAATCCGTATGACTACCTAGAGCTCCATTTGATGAATTCTTAGCTTGTTTGGTAAGAATATTCCAGCTAATATAGCGCAGTGGGTCAGGTTTTGTTGTATTTGGTGTTTGTGATGTGTTCTTGTTGACATGCATTTCTTTAGCACCCACACTAATTGAAAAAATCATACTTGCAAAACCAATGAGTTTCCAATTTTTAATTAAAAAAAAAGCTTTTACATGTTGTTGCAAGAAGGCCTTTTTATTTCAATGGTGCTTATCATTGCATTCCACACTAATTGAAAAATCATACTTGCAACGCCGATGAGTTTCCATTTTTAATTTAAAAAAAGCTTATCATTGCATTCCAATGAGGTTCCTGATTTATGGCAGACTTCGCATGGTGTGTGAAGACCAATTGTTGTACCTTCCAGGGATGAGGGATTAGTAATCCAGGGATGAATATACCAATTATTGTACCTTCCATATAATTTTTCATAAGCTGTGGAAACCAACAGTGTCACTTCGCATGGCGTGTGAAGACCTGTGTTTAACTGTTTGGTGCAGCTCCTAGTAGCCAATAACTAGAGCTTTCGTTATATGCGTTTAGTCATTGCACAAGTCCTCTATCTGAGATTTTTTCTGGTGTTTGTTTAATTTGGGTTGTTCTTGTGTCTTTGAGGTCATTTTCTGGACATCATTTGGAGACATAACAGGAGAAGCAGTTTAAACTTACGGAGATAAACTTGTCTATACGTTTGTGAAGAGGATACCACAGCCTCAGTTATTATTCCAGAGAGGGAACCACCGTCGAATTCTTTGATTGAAATCATGCTGCTTTTTCTTGTTGTTTTTAATCTTGGATCAGTATCATTTGCACCTTTTCTTTGTCCAACTTTTCACTGAACATGATATATGGTCCTCCGAGCTTACATGATTCTATTGTTCTTGAATTTCAGGTGAAACCAATAACTATCAAGTGTGTAACACTTGGGGTAAGAACTGGGACTCTAGACACTGAGCAGATCTGCTGATAGAAGAACGTCAACCCGACATTTGAAGAATAACAAAGATGACATTGCATTTGTATGGTAAGAAAGGAAAGTCCAAGTAATGACATTGCATTTGTATGGTAAGAAAGGAAAGTCCAAGTTGGTACTAAATCTTGTTATAAAATTCAATTCCACCCATAGTGAGACAGCAGACAATCATTTAATTTGCACTATACAAAATTACATTATTGTTTGTCAACATTTTAAATCAGAAAGAAATAACATCATATTGTTATAATAACTCTGTTAATATTCTAGTTACGTATATTCAAAACTTCTGTTCTGCACAACTAAAAATTCCATTAGTTAGGACTTGGCTTCTACATTAACTAATCAGGTCTTGATCTCCTACATTCAATAAAATTCCATCATCAGCACATGTTCCATAACATATGCATTCCAGTTGTTAATCTGAGCCAGCAGATCTAGCTTGTTGGTAGGTGGTGCTTTGTATTGTTCCAGTACATGCCCATCATATATATCCAGCGTGCTTTTCCCTCAGGGTATTTACCATTGTCGGAGTAGCATAATATCATTATGCCAATAATATTTCGATTTTTGATTTCATGTATTTTCATTTTCCTTTCGTCCACAAAAATGCCGATAATTTTTCAAAAACAGCAAGAAATACTAATAATGCGACATCACCGATTCGGGTTCTCTGGGTCGTTGACGTTACTGAACCCATTTTTTGTGTTTGGTTCCCGCGAAGAAATGTCCCAACTGAGAGAAAAGGGAAAAGAAAAGGTAAAATCAAATCTCTGGTTTCTAATTTTTTTTTTTTGTGTTTATGAGTTTTCATTTTGTTTAATCTGATTTTTCGAATGGCCTGTGAGAAGATTATGTATCATATGACTGATGAAAGCCATCATCAGGTTTTCGGGTTCATTGCCATCATTGGTGTTTTTCATCAGGTGTTTTTCCAAAAACTTCTCTGCAGCTGAATAATCCCACAATTGACAAGGCGGGCCACTCTTGTAGCCAGTGAAACTGAATATAAAATCTAGCTCAAGTTTTAATGATATGACAGAGAATCAGCTAAGTTCAATAGCATTTCTGATATATTACTGGAAGATTTTTGACATGGGAGGTAGAATCTCATAGGAGGGGTTGATGAACTTCTTTTACAGACGGGATCCAGTGAATAACCGGATAAGAGAATGGAGGTTTCTTTTGTATTTAATCCAAATGGTGAAGACATAGATAAGTTCTGCAGTGGCATTTCCAGGTTTGTCTGGCGAATTGGCATAGTTCCTGAAGACATCCCATGTCTTGCCACACAAGAATTGTGGTATTATATTTGAAGTTCAAGTTTTGAGATGCGACTTCTTTCAGTAGCATCTCTACATCAAGTAAGATTTGTCTAGCCAACAAACTGTATTGCGAACAAGCTGATATGTTCAAACCTTTGACATGTAAAGGAAACCCGGATGATGATCAGCTGGTCAAGTGTCTCAAGATATCGACCCTGCAGATTTCAGAAGGTTGCAGATGTCAGTCCAAATGTCCAAAGTTCTGGTTCATTTGAATTGTAAACAAATGAGGCATTGTCTAGCTATAGATTTGAGGAGGAAGAAGAATAAGATAGTTTTAAATTTGACAGAACCAAAAGAAATCTACGTGTGGAAGTTGCACAAAAGCTAGCTTTTGGAGGAAGATAGCATTTTATCTGCCTGTTCGTGTGCATAGGTATTGTCCTTTCGTCACTTAAGTTATTTGGTGCGTATGGATTGTTTTAATACTACAAAACTTTGATGAGACCCTAAACTTTACAGTCTCTGATAGCATGAAACAAGCTCCCCTTGTAATCAGCTGCAACTCCATACTCGGGTTGAAAGGCTAGCTGCATTCCCAGATAAGAGGTAGTACATTTCCTTGCAGATTTTCATATCAACGTTTTAACTTATAACACAAAAAAGCTCCATGCCAGCATTTTTACCGTTTGTTTTGATACTAAATATCTCTTGACACTACAATTGTTAAATATTCTTTCGTCGTTTATTTTGCATCCTTATATGCACTAACTTGTTACTCTCCCATTCCTTTGAAATCAATAAATTGCATCATGGCACTAAAATTTGTTCCTTCTACTGGTGATCTCTTTACAAGTACTTTCCTTCAACCGATCAGGCTTCATATGGCCATAACAACAGATCCAAAAGAACTGCAGCTCCCGAGATGATCTCTAAACCAGCACTTCCTTCTAGTGATCACGCATCATATATTACTGGAGAGGTTTTTCACATGGAAGATGTAGCATCTTAGGGGAAGGGTTGATGAACTTCCTTTACATCGGGGATCCTGTGAACAATTGGATAAAGATGACTGGAGTATGGAGGTTTCTTTTGTGTTTACTCCAAATAGTAAAGACCAAAAAAAAAAAAACCTATGCTACATTCCATCTTAGTTCTGCAGTGGCATTTGGAGGTTTGTCTGGGGAAAATGACATAGTTCTTGAAGACATATCCCATGTTTTTGCCACAGATGAATTGCGGTGTTATTTTTGAAGTTCAATTCTCAAGATGTGAGTGCTTCCAGTAGTATCTCTACATCAACTAATGATTTGTATGTCAGGGATAATAATGCCAATGGCTTCACCAGGAACAAGTTGATATGTTTAAACCTTTGACATGTGAATGACACCCAGATGATGATCAGCTGGTCAAGCTTCTGAAAATAGCGAGCCCTGCAGTTTTCAGAAGGTTGCAGATGGCAGTCCAAAAGTCCAACGTTCTAGTTCATTTCAATTGTAAAGAACTGAGGCTTTAGATCTGAGAAAGAAGAAGAAGAAAAAGATGGTATTACAGTTGACAAAAAGAGTAGGTATCCACATGTAGAATATGCACAAAAGCTAGCTTTTTGGAGGAAGGTAGCACTGTAGCTCTAGATAACTGTATATCGGGTGATAATGGGTGATGGGACCCAAACACCTAAATAGCTAAACTTTCAGAGTTGCAGCTCTATTGTAGAAACAGATTTTCCAGGAAAATATGTTACTTTTAAAATAACTGTCTCTTGGGTGGAATCAGGATTGTCCCTGAAGAATCCAAGTAGGAAAATGCTCTTCTATGCATTGATTTGAAAGGAACTGGAACCTGCAGGCCTACTGATTCAGAAATAGTGGAGTGCGAAATGAGGATAATGTGCATTTGTATCTCTATTTGAAGACAACAAAAGGCCGAGAATTACAAGCTTGACTCAGAGTTAAGGAATAACTATGAGTTTCATTGTCAAAAAAATTTCTTTAGAATTGGAGAGTCAAATTGAAGTTAAAACAGGTTCATTGATTGCTCACATTGTCATCAAAGTGCACATGGGTTGCCTTTTGTCTTGAGGTCAATTTTTGCATATGATTTGGAGACATAACAGGAGAAGCTGTTTACACTCACAGAGATAGACTTGTCTGTACGTTTTTGAAGAGGAAACCAAAGCCTTAGCGAATATTCCAGAGATATGGAGAGGGAAACACCGTCAAAATCTCTGATTCAGACCATGTTACTTTTTCTTGGTTTTTAATCGTGGATCAGTATTATTTGCACCTTTTCTTTGTCCAACTTTTCACTAAACATGATTATGTTCTTGAATTTCAGGTGAAATCAATAACTATCAAGTATATAACACTTGGGGTAAGAAATGGGACTTTAGAAACTAAGCAGATCTGCTGATAGAAGAATGCCAGCTCGACATATTATGTACTGATATACCATTTTCTAGAGTGGAGCAAATTACACTTATCACTTGAGGTAAGTGAGGAAAAACATCATGTTGTTTTGATACTGTGTTAATATTCTAGTTACATATATTCAAAACTTCTGTTCTGCACAACTAAAAATGCCATCATCAGCTAGGACTTGGCTTCTACAATAACTCATCAGGTCTTAATCTCCTATATTCAATAAAATTCCATCACCAGCACATGTTCCATAACATATGCATTCCAGTAGTTATTCTGAGCCAGCAGATCTAGCTTCTTGGTAGGTGGTGCTTTGTATTGTTCCTTTACATGCTCGTCATATATATGCAGCGTGCTTTTCCCTCAGGGAATTTACCATTGTAGGAGTAGCATAATATCATTATATGTAGTATAGTATATACCTTTGTTTCAACATGTGCTGAAGCAAAATGTAAAAAAGACGATGAAAACTAGAGGCTTCTTTTTAAAGTCTAAGTTTGAAGAAGCAAGTTCCTTTAGTAATACCCTACAATCATATGTGCAGTCAAGTGATCATTGTAATGTCAATCAATATGTACCTAGGTTCTGATAATGTGCCTGTAGTTACAAGGAATAAGATTGGTCATTTCCACATATGTAGTTCCATCACTTGTTCTGGAGAAGCTTTTAGGACGAGCTGAGCTTTATGATAGAGTTCATGTGATTGGTTGGTTCGTTGATCTGCGACAGACTGTATGTAAGGATAGTTAGATAAGTTAAGTTATACCCACCTTACTGACTGTTGAGATATTGAAATTATATCTTATGATCCTAATGCAACTTTAGCATGTCTGGTTCAGATCCCTCTTTTTGCTCTCTTCACCTTTTAATTTCCCCTGATATTGGTCATTATATTTCCTTTGACATATAGTTTGAATATGTTTACAGTAACCATTTGTCACCACCATTAGCGTCAACGTAGTTTCAATGATAGCAGTTTTGGATAAATAGTATTAGTTGATAAACTTATGTACATAACAGGTATGGGTGGATGATTCTAGTACTGCTACCTGACTTCCAGATCAAGAATTACATGGCAAGGGGATAAAACTAGTTTCCCATGGAAGGTAAATCTCGGTACTTCAGATTTTTAAAAAGCTATGAGGCAATTTTTTTCCACCTTGCTCATTGTTGAACATTGGAAGCCACCTAACAGATTGTTGCGCACTGGAAAGTATCTTAGTGATTCATAAACTTTTGGAATATGTAACATTTCCCCATGGAAGGATACTGTTTTGAAGCAAAGTATACGAGCACTTTGTTAGCATTTAATGAATTTGAGAATTTGTTACCTCCTATCTTATTTTTCATAAGGTTATGGAAACAAACAGTTTCAGCTCGCATAATATATATGGTTGTCAATGCTTGTGTCATTTAGTTGTTTCTGTATCATATGTAATGAGCTGTGCATTATTCTGTTCCTGAAAGTTATTCTGATACTACTCTATATCAAAAAAGGTTTCGGAGGCATTTGCAAGGTTTCAACTTCACCCTTCAAGCATCTCTACAACTTTGCTCATGGAAGGGCGGTCAGGCTTCAATTGTATCCAGCACAGTACTATTTTGTCATTCTCACAGGTATCCTCAACTCCAATGCTCAATACTTTTTCTAGTTGCTCATAAATTCAGCAAGGAAAGTTTAAATTCTGTGCATATGCATTCAAATTCTTCCTGCATCCCAAAGCTATAAACATCAGTTTTGTGGGAAACGTATTGCTTTGCTCTTTTGAGTTCTCCTTACAACCATGCATTTTCTTATGTCAATATGGGGTAATTACTTATTGGTCAAGAAAGAAAAGATGGTACTTTTGAACCCTGTTAAAGATAACAAAGAGACCAAATAGTATGCAGGTCAAGTATTCTTATCATATACAGTAATGTTCGGAACTTATTTTGCACGAGCATAGCATGGTTTGATTAGCAAGTAAAAGGGGTATTTCTGCATGTGCAGTAGATTGATTTTTGAAGTTTCAAACAAGTGAGGAACACTGAGTAATTGCAATAAACTAATTCATTCATTCTAAACAGTAGTACAGCCACCAATTCCAAACATAAGCATTTGATCTGATTCACTCATTCCCAAATTCAATAGAACAACTACATGTACATCTGGTATGAATCGTTAATTTGATCCAGTTGCATAGAACAACTAACTACATGTACACTGAAAATATCTACCACCACGTCATGTTTGGCTCTTCAGCAGCAGCATGGCGACTAAGTATGTTGTCAAGAACCTGAAGACCAGGTTCCAGCTCACCAAACTCACATTTCTCAAGCATTGATGGATCGAAATCCCAGTTGATCTCTGTCTCGACGTCAAAGTTGCTTAGATCAGGAAGATATATATTAGTAGAACAGCCGACGTCAAAGTTGCTTAGATCAGGAAGATTGTCACTACTGGTAGAACAGCCGACGTCAGAGTTGCCTAGATCAGGAAGGCAGTCACTGCTACTAGTAGAACAACAATCACCTTGCGATGATTCCATCACCACCACTTGATCTTCAGATCGCATCTTTTTGCTAGTTGTGGTCTCGATGATCTCCTCCTCTGCATTGACTGGTGGTTGTTCCTTTTCCATAATTGAAGACCATTTTCTCTTCTTAATGCCACCCGCCGCCGGAGACCCTTTATTATTCTTCTTCGTATTCTTACTTTCTCTTCCCACGTTTACGGCCGTACTGTTTTGGGGCGGTGTCGTCCTATCGCTCTTTCTCAAACGACAAATCACCACACGACTAGTGTTGTTGGTGTTGGTGTTCCTCTGCCTCCTTGTTGGGTTGGGCTTTGCTTGATCACGAGGAGGAACAAGTATGCTGTATTCATCCAACAACCATTTGGAGTGGTGCGGGTGCTTTGTGTCCGCATTCTCATACCGCAAGATGCGCTTTCGGCCCATGGGCGTATTCGCGTTGTTGAAAACCGTCTTCGCTGGTGGGCCCTCGCTCCAAGTCCCTGCGCTGCCGACTTTACGATTGATCCGCGAACCGTTTTTGGTGACGGTCTTGAGCTCGCAGCAAAAGTAGAGCTGTGGGATTAGGGCAAGTTGATCTCCGCCGTACTCGTCCCAGATCTCCCACGGCTCTTTGGCGCCGTAGAGATCTTCCGAGATCAAGACGCTGTCGAACGGCGCCGTCTGATGGATCGGGTGGCCATCCACAGCGATCGTGTGGAGAAATCTTCCGACAAGTTCCTCATCGGAAGGGTGGAAACGGAATCCCAACGCGACGCCGTTGGGACCAAACATCATCATCTTGTTCGTTGTCTTCGTCGTTAAGGATTTGACGAACGAATCGAACAAGAAAAGCGACTAGGAACAAGAATGACAACAACGTGAGAGAGAGCAAGAGAGAGCAAAAGAGAGAGCGTAAATGAATAACACTGGGCTACTTCTACTCTTATATAAGTGCCAGAACCGCCTCTACCATTCGATCTGGGCCGTCCGTGTCCTCTTACTATTCACGCGACCCATGACAGCCATTAGATGCAAATGACAGGCTGGGACCCACTCATCAATTTTGATTTCTGCTTTTTGCTTTTTGCTTTTTTGCTTTTTTTTTTTTTTAATACTTTTATAATTTTTTAATCCATTTGTCCATGAGTGAGGCGGTTAAGAAGAGCAAACGGCTAGTAGGGTTGCTGTTTTTATAAAGCCTTAACTGTCAAGTGTAGCGAGTGTGATTTATAAGCGGAGGTGATTCCTAATCCTCGTAGGACTAGGAAATTGAATCCTAATCCTCCTAGGACTTTCTGGGCTACTTCTACTCTTATACAGGTCACTAGGTCTGCAGCATCGCCTCAACTATTCAATCCGGACCGTCCGCGCCGTTGTCTTTTTTGATCTGGGCCGTCATTGTCCCTTTTGAATTTTATTTTTGCTTTTTTATTATAATCTATAATTTTATTATTAATAAATAAATCAGGCGGTTAAGAAAAGCAAAGGCTTGCAAGCCCTAATGGTAACGGGTCTAGAAAAAGTTGAGCAAATATTATTATTATTTTAAAATAATATCTTTAGCATATATGTTTTTATTTAACTCGTCCGCGTTTTATATAAATGAGTTTTTCTCAATCATTTTAGACGCGTTCTTAAGTTTAATTCTTCACTACTACTTCCAGTTGTGTTTGTGCCAAAATCTTGGCAGGGAATAAGAAAGGAATTATATCAAATTAAACAAATTGAGCTGTGTTATAAACTGTATTTAGTTATGACTGTGTAAACCTAGAAGTAGGATTCCTATTAGGAATACTGTATGGACTCTGAGGCCCATTCCCATTAGGGTTAGTAAACCCTGGGAATCCTCCCTTATAAATACAAGCATAAACAAGGAGCTGAAAAGAACTTTCAGATCAGCCTCCATATTCTGATATCTCTCATTCTCTCTACGACACGTTATTAGCACGCTCTCATCAGCTTGAAGGTTTGTTCTATGATTTCTTTTATGATCAAATTATGGTTGAAGTTGTGTGAAAGAAAGAGTTGTCTCCTCTAAATTGCCGCAGACGATCCGTTGTGTATTATTTTCTGGTTGCCTTCGGACATAAAAACAAAACACACGAACCCCAACGTTCGCGATTGGGCTAGGTGTCTTGTTTTCCAGAATCTTGAAACACACCGCGATCGGTCGCCGAAACAAAGGAGAAACGAAAAGAAAAAAAAAGAAAAAGAAACTCTGTTCTGTTTTCTGCGTGGAGCCGAACCAGCCGAGCCAGCCGCCTCAGCCACGCCAGCCGCCCAGCCGCGGCTCAAAGCTGCACGCGCAGCACGCCCAAACGACACCGTTTTGGGGTGTCTTCTTCAACTGCCGACGCCGACAGATCTCGCCGGGTTTTCCTGGTTCCGGTTGGGTCCTTAAAACGAGCACACGACACCCAAGGTTCGCCATTGGGTTCGGTGCTCGTCCGGAACCAATTGCCCACCTGAGATCCGTCGCCGGAATTGAAGAAACCGGCGAGAAATTTACACCGAAAATCGCCGGAATTACCCACCGAATTTTAAAACTCCGGTTGCCTTCGGGGCATAAAACCGAACGCTAAAAACCCACCGTTCGCGAGTGGGCTAGGCGCTAGGTTTCCAGAACCGCCCAAACCACACCAGAAACGCCGCCGGCGTTGCAGCCAAAACCGCGAGCTCACACTCGCCGGTTTCAGCGCCGCCGTGCTCACCGACTCTGTGGTGTCACCGAGCTCGCCGCGACAGTGTCGCCGATGGGCTTGTACAGCCGTCGCCACCGCCGCAGGCTCGAGCCACCGCCGATCCTTGCAGATCGCGCGACGGCGGCCAAGCATCGTTCGGATGCACCACACCGAACTGGTTCATTGGGTTCGGAGAAATCGTGTGAACCTTGGGCGGTTTGGGCCTACCCAAAATTGGGTTTTCGAGGCTGGTTCGGAAGGCCCAACCGAACATCCAATTGGCCGGCTCAGGGGTTTGTTCGGAAACCCTGACCGAACGCCACTATGGCAGTTCCCTCGCGCGTTCGGAGATTCTATCCGAACACGCTGGCAGGAGGCCAACTTTTGTTCGAAGATCCTATCCGAACACGCCAACTGGGCTGACTGCTTTTGGGCCTCGGTTTTCATTGGGCCGAAGCAATCTGGGCTCCCCTGTTTTTTTCTTTAGGCCAATTTTTCAAAAATTGGGCCATTGGGCCGGCATGCCCTCCTTTTTGGACAATTTGAGCCCTCTGTTGGGCTGGGCTTCCATTATTGACTTAGGCCAATTTTTAAATTGGGCTTAAGGCTTCATTACCCCCCATTCTTTCAATTGGACTTTATTCCAATTTGAGCCCGAATGGCTCCACACAAACCATGCGCGTCTAAAAGACGACTTTGCATGAATTTTGCGTTTGACTCGCGCACTTTGCCAATGCGTTTGAGCACACAAATATTATTGAACTGTAAGTTCATACAACAGTCTCGACTTGAATTTTCGAGCATAGAAACGTGATGTTTCTTAAAACTCACCACGCATGGTGAAACTTGAAGTTTCCATGCCTAAATCCGAGAGAAATCTTCCGTCGCAGAGATTTTAATCTCGCCGGATTCATGGCAGTAAGGACTTTGAGCTCTCAGCTAAGACCTTTGAGACCGCGCCCACCAAATGGCTTCCCCCATTGGCGTCGTTGATGCCAGTACTGTCAGTTGTTTTGTTTATGAACAAAACTGACGCTCGTCTCTTGTTCAGAGATCACGAGAAGCATGATCTCTTGACCTACTTGCCTAAAGCAAGACATGATTGGCAAAACTTATGTTTCAAGACTCGAAGTCTGTGAATAAACATACGTTTGAAGTTTGTAGAATCTGATCCCTCATTGGGCTGTGCAAGCCGGACTTGACCTAGAATGATCTCCTATAGTAGATCTTTTCGACTTTCTATACTCCTAATGTGCTCATGAAGCAGCAATATAGCAAGTGAAAGTTCATCAAGTCCCTGGATCCGATTAGTGCTTTGTTGTTCGCTGAAAAGCAGAACATCTCGCGTCCCATTAGCTCGAACTGCTCCCTTGCCTAGAGCAAGCATAAGCGTTTTCTGGGAGCTCAAACCGCAATTCTCTGGCACCAAACTTCAAGAGTTAGGGAAATGTTCATCCTTCCCAATCACAAAATAGCCAATCATATGCTATCGTGGTAGTGGTACATCCATTAGTTGCGCACTCATAGCGCCCCTACTAATGTTGATTATGAGTACAACTCTGATATGCAACCAAGAGCGACATGGAACGGCCTTCTTGGCCGATGATTATGTAGCAAACTGAGATTTTGCTCTCTCATTCGGATTTAGTTCAGAATTTGGTGCTTGTTTTAGTACTTGCATATTGTTATCGAATATCAATTAATTGAATCTATTGGAACTAGAAGTTTCCTTGGTCATGTGACCGATTCAATTAATTCATGTTGAGGTATGCATAGTGGGGAGTTAGATGTCTGGCTGACAGCGCGATTGCGCATGATATTCTCCCTGCCTGGAGATATAAATCTAACTTCATACCTCCATGAAGACCTACAAAGGCCGTATACTCACCTTGTTCCGAAAGAACATTATTGAGTTAGAAGGATATTCGATTGAACAATTACCATGATGAAATCACTGAAGAGAATGGTAAGGAATATCTTTGCATTACCTCCTAATTATACGGCCATGAGCGTATATTGGAGAAGATGGAACGCCTTTCGCATGAGTTGTAGTACACAATCATTCGCTCGATTGAGGCGCATCGCGTCGCTAGCATGGAGCTAGGGCGCACCATGTTGCTAGCTTGAAGCTAGCCAACTTGAGCACTTATTTGCTTTGACATGACCATTTGGGACATCCCGGTCAAGATGTGATGCGCCGTATCTTCAATGGGCATCCCCGTGTACGACCTCATGTCTTTTAAATATACTTTGCCAAGCATGCTCGTTGGGAATGTGGTATACTCTACCCTCCCCTGCAAAGATACTTAATGTTCTCCTTTTCTTCAGCGGATTTAAGGGGAAGTTTGTGGACAATTCCAACCAATCTGCGGACCATT
This sequence comes from Spiraea crenata, assembly GCA_033992175.1. Classification (NCBI taxonomy): domain Eukaryota; kingdom Viridiplantae; phylum Streptophyta; class Magnoliopsida; order Rosales; family Rosaceae; genus Spiraea; species Spiraea crenata. The sequence continues at coordinate 7,739,074 of JAVBHV010000022.1, forward strand.
TAAAGATTTTATGGTTTTGGTTGATGCACCGACCCGCTGGTCACATGTCTATAGTTCACCTGAAATGCTACTTTGCTAAACTCCTGGCCCATATTGAGGGCTCACCACCCCGGTTATCCCTTGAAGTCTAGAAGACTGGATAACGCCGGAGAGTTTATATCGAAGGTTTTCGATGATTATTGCACATCCCTTGGGATTGTGGTTGAACATCATGACCCCTATGTTCCCACAAGTCTCGCAGAAGCGTTCATAAAGCGTTTTTAGTTGATCATAAGGACCTTGGTGATGCATACCAAGCTTCCTACTTCTGCGTGGGACTATGCAATTCTGCATGTAGCCATATTGGTCCGCTTGAGGCCCACCTCCACCCAACCCTTTTTGGCGTTACAGCTGGTTACTGGGTACGAATTTGAATTTCGTATTTACGCATTTTGGGTGTGTAGTTTATGTGCCAATTGCGCCGCCGCAACGTATTAAATTGGGTCCTCAACAGAGGCTGGGATTCTCTCACGGTTATGAATCCCCCTCCATTATGGGCTTTTGAAGCCATTTACAGGCGATCTCCTTCTCGCATATTTGCGAATGGTCACTTTGATGAGACAGTATTCCCGCCGTTAGGGGGAGATAAGAACGTCAAGGTTCATGATGAACGACGCGAATTGACGTGGATTATACCCACTCTGTCTCATCCTAATCCCCGTACCGCACAGTATGATAAGCAAGTGCGATGTATTCTAGATCTTCAGAGTGTTGCACATGCATGCCAGACGCCCGCTCTGATCTAGCTAAAGTGACGAGATCATATATACCTGCTGCAAACATGCCTGTATGAATGAGATACAGTCTTGGAAAGACAGCATATATCGGCGGCTAGCCAATCATCTGTCGTCGGCCAAAGGCGAGGCAGATTAATCGGTTCGAAGGATTCACTCCCAAGAAGAGGAGAAGTATGGCACAACCGAATACTATCGCTATCTCAACCGATCCAACTCATGAAATTGATGAGGATTATGGAAGTGTCCTGGGAGACGTCCCAGGGGAGACCCCAGATCCTACTCCCGAGAATCAGAAGATTTCGGTCCATTATACTAGTTGGATGAGTTGTGGAATCGAAATGAGATAATCATCGATGATACATTCGCATATGCAGTGGCCACTGATATAACAAAATGCGACAATATCGAACCGTGTTCCGTTGATGAATGTCGACGTAGAACTGATTGGTCAAAATGGAAATAAACAATGCAGGTCGAAGTAGATTCCTTACCAAAGAGAAAGGTGGTTGAACAGTAGTTTCCACACCTCCCAATGTGAACCCTATAGGTTACATGTGGGCATTTGTAAGGAAGCGTAATGAGAAGAATGAAAGAGTGCGATATAAAGTACGCCTCGTAGCGCAAGGCTTCTCTCATTAGCCCTGGCATTGATTACGATGAGACATATTCTCTCGTAATGGACGTAATAACGTTCCGCTACCTTGACAGTTCGGTAGTTTCCCAAGAACTGAATATGCAGCTTATGAATGTGGTTACAGTTTATCTCTATGGGATCTTGATACAGAGATATTGATGAGAGTCCTAGAAAGACTTCATCTGACTGAGTCAAATAGTTCTGAACCACGGAACACCCTCTTTATCCAATAGAGGCGTTCACTTTACGGATTGAATCAATCCGGACGGATGTGGTATAACCGTCTAAGTGAATATTTGATCAGGTAAGGGATATGTGAATAACGATCTATGCCCTTGCGTGTTTATCTAGAAAGCACATTCCGGATTTGCGATAGTTGCAGTCTATGTCGATGACATGAATCTCATTGGTACTCTAGAAGAGGTTGAGATTACTGCCTCGCACTTGAAATCGGAATTTGAGATGAAGGACCTAGGGAAAACTCGATTATGTCTCAGCCTTGAGCTTGAGCACTGCACTGATAGTATTCTGGTTCATCAGTCCAACTACACCCACAAGGTGTTGCGACGCTTTAGTGAGGATAAAGCGAAGCCTTCGAGTACACCCATGGTCGTCCAAACGCTAGATGCTAAAACGAGACTCATGCCGTCCTAAAGAGGATGATGAAGAGTTATTGGAACCAGAAGTTCCATATCTAAGTGCAATCGGCGCTTTATTGTACTTAGCTCAGTGCACTAGGCCGGACATCTCGTTTGCTGTGAACCTGCTAGCTCGATTTAGCAGTGCGCCAACACGCCGCCATTGGAATGGTATTAAAGACATTTTCCGCTACCTTAAAGGTACGACGGATATGGGCTTATTCTATCCCTATGCATCTCCTAATGGATCATCTCCCCTTGATCATCGGAATGATGCTTGCCTTGTTAGATTTGCTGACGCTGGTTACTTATCAGACCCGCACAAGGCACGTTCCCAAACTGGTTATGTCTTTACCATTGGGAATACCGCGATATCTTGGAGGTCAACGAAGCTGACCTTAGTTGTGACTTCTTCGAATCATGCCGAACTCATCGCCCCTCATGAAGGCACACGAAAGTGTGTTTGGCTACGAGCTGTTATTGAGCATATTCGGCAAACTAGCGGATTGTCGTTCGTTAGTGATGTCCTGACAACTATCTATGAAGACAATGCCGCATGTATCAACCAAACTAAGAAAGGATACAACAAAGGAGACAACACCAAGCACATCGCGCCGAAGTTATTCTTCTCACATCAGCAACAAGAGCATCAGAAGATTGAAGTCAATCAAATCCGATTGCAAGACAACCTCGCAGATTTGTTCACCAAGTCTCTGCCGAAGGCTACTTTCCAGAAGCTCGTTCGTGGAATCGGATTGCGTCTATTGTCAGATTTGACACGTATGTAGTCTTCAGGGGGAGCATTGTCGACTTCAGGGGGAGTATACGAAAGTTTACTCACTTGACCTTAATGTACTCTTTTTCCCCTTAGCACAGGTCAACTTTTTCCCACTGGGTTTTGTTGCCTGGCAAGGTTTTTAACGAGGCACCTGCGTTGGGTTGGTCATACCTCTGACTGCTTAAGTGTCGACATGCGCATGCTCACCTTTTTCCCTTCGCTTTGGCTTTTTCCCATTGGGTTTTCCTTAGCAAGGTTTTGGTGTTAGCATATCCCTGAATGGATCCCTTTTGGACATACGTATTCCAGAGTGCCTACTCCATTGACTTCATTGACAGCCTACGAAGATCTGATGCGACTACTTCTCATGTTCTACACATTCAAGGGGGAGTGTTATAAACTGTATTTAGTTATGACTGTGTAAACCTAGAAGTAGGATTCCTATTAGGAATACTGTATGGACTCTGAGGCCCATTCCCATTAGGGTTAGTAAACCCTGGGAATCCTCTCTTATAAATACAAGCATAAACAAGGAGCTGAAAAGAACTTTCAGATCAGCCTCCATATTCTGATATCTCTCATTCTCTCTACGACAAGCTGCTCACTTTATCCGAATCAAAAGGTAGAGGGCTTGGACTTGCAACTGATGACTCATCTACTGTAGCTAGGGTGACCTTGACCTTGATGTCAATCTTTTATCGACTAGGCAATGAGCCCCACATAGAAAATAAATAAAATATTTTTGCTAACTACCTAAAAAGGGGTAGTGAGCATTACCACATATTTTTCCATCATTAATTTAAAATTGCCTATTCAAATTATAGTGGAAAAATAAGTAGTAAGATTTTAGTAGTAAGCAAAAATACACTGGAAAATAAAAGTGATCGGGACTTTGAAGGGCAATTGAGTCATTGCCAGAGTATAGACACCAACTGGCGTTGTAGGGTAGCAAGATTGGAAATCTTGGTCTGAACCTTGCATCAGATTGCGGAATTGATTGTCATAAGTGAAAATAATATTATCCACAACACTGAAGTTTTGTCGAACCCACTCAGTCATAATCAAGAAAAGTCCACCGAGTCCAGGTCATCGAAAGAATCAATGTACTTTTTCTCGAGAGCCGATTGAGAAAGAATTAATATGAGAGATATAAGCGGACTGAAAATATACAGTGTGCATATTTGGCCGTGTCCTATACTGAAAGGGTTGATTTCCAAATGTAGTTAATATATAAACCAATTTCCATATTGGATTTGGACAAGTGTTGTTTTCTTGAAGATAAATGTTTTTTTTTTTGTTCCTTAAAATTTTTCTCTCTTGGTAAACTTCAGTTGGTTTTGTGTACACTTATCAGCTTTTGGAATAAGCGGTAATGCTCATCACTAGTTAGTGGTGGTGAGCAAAATGCTCCGATACCTATGTTCTGTAGAAATTACCACATAATGATGCCTTATTCGCCGAAAATATATAAGGAAGTTATTTTCCTCTACAAGGGCTTTCTATGTTTCTCGTTCACTTTTGTTTCTTATACTTCTACTCAAGAAACAAAATTTCAATCGAAACATCAAAATTTCAGAATTTTGGAGGTTCGACACTATCGAAATTTTCATAATTTTGACTATCGAAACCGAAATTTTAATCCTTGCTTCTACCTTTGTGCTGACGAACTATTTCGAGAATGTGGATATAATATATCATCATTTCATTATTTGCGCTAAACAAAATAAAAAAGACAAGTATGTATTTGGTTAATTACATGGATTGATCGACTACAGCCAAAAACATTGGGCTGGTACACTTGTATTTCCCCATCAAGCTTTTGTAGGTTGTAGTTTGGGATTTTATCTAAAATAGGCCAACCGGCCAAATTCTATTCCTAATTCCCCGGTCAGCCAATTTCATTCTGAAAATAGGTAAAATTATTGCCTAATTGCAAACCAATCCCTTTCACAAGCATTACCTAATTACACTACAGATCCCTCATACCAAAATCCCAGAATTTCATCCGTGAAAGTTTTCAATCCGACGGCGGAAGACAGCAAACTCTAGGCGATCAATTCGTCACCCATAGCTGAGTGAACTCGCAATCTCGCGCTATGGCTCGTCCGCAATCTGGAAGCAAAACCCAAGTGCAAATCCATTAGCGGTGTTCATTTTCCGGAGACGCTAGGTTCGAAAGGTGAAAACTTTGGCGATGAAATTTGGGTTTTTTGTTTTGTTTTTGAGGGATCCTGGTCGGTGGCACCCAGGGACTTCAATCGTTTTCTATTATTGCTCTCGTGGGCTGGTAGAATTAAGATTGTTGGATTTAGATATGTGAGAACATTTGGGTTAATTTGCATATACGTTGGTTAGTTTGCTGTTCTAGGGTTGTGAATAACTTTTTGGAGGGTTGGGGTTGCCTTGAACAAAAATCAAAGATATGGGTATGGCGAAACTTGGATCTTTAGCCGTATGTGATTTCGATCACTTGGTGGTTTTTTGGGACAGGAATTTCGTTGTTTTCGACAGATTTGTTTAGTGGGTTTCGGTGTTTATCCTATATGCCACTTTACGGTGTCGTCTCTTTGATGTTGCCATTGTTTCTTGTTTAATTTCACGAAGATGACGACGGCAACGGAGTTTGGAGGAGAAGAATGGCGTGAAGTTGCCGAGTTACAGAGGGGATAACGTGAACACTATAAGAGACTATGTGTAAATTATGAATAGTAATTTAGTTTTTCAAAAATAGACTATGATACGACCACACTATAATGAACTATGATCACACTATAGTGTACTACGACTACACTACAGTGAACTATAACCACACTAAGGTGGACTACAACCACACTCTGGGTACTCAAGGATTTAATTGCAAATTGTGAATAGTAATTTGTTTTTCATAAATAGACTACGACCACAGTGTGGTGGACTACGGTAACACAATAATGGACTATGGTGGACTACGACGGACTACAATTATACTATAGTGTACTACAACGGTTTTAAGTACAAGGGAGTTAATTGAAAATTCACTATGCAAACTTGTCTAGTGAAGAACTCACCGCTGCTTTTTGTCTATTTTGGAACAAGATTTGGCCGGTTGGCCTATTTTAGATAAAATCCCTTGTAGTTTGGACCAGGTTGAACTTAATGGACTCGTAGATATACTATTAATCTCTTGACATACAGTTTTAAGAATTTATGACTTTAGTATATCGGGTCATGCTATATGGTAAATTAAATAGTGAACTCAAAATCGAACGGTTGATATTTGGCAAAAAAAAAAATAATGGACGGATGAGATTACAAGTTCACTATTTAATTCACTGTTTAATTTACCATATATAATTTTACTAGTATATAAGTGCTTCCTACAGTAGGCCCGGTTTTGATATTTTGAGGGCCATGTTCAAAATATTAAATGAGACTTTTACATGTTCATAAAATGAAATACAAAATTTTTATTATCATCTTGAAAAAATGCCTTAAACTAATTTCATGTCCAAAATTCACCACAGAAGTATTAATATAACATTAGAAAACATTTAAAAACAATAAGAAATCATGACCATCAAATCAACATAAATAGATATATAATCAAATTCTCAAAAATATAATGGGAAAGAAATGAGTTAATCTCAAGAATTCGAGCTGACATACGATTAAAGAACAAAATGAATTAGATTACAATTTCAGGCATATATGAAGTTCTACAGTTACTTCAATTTAAATTTTATTTAACGTAGCATTTAAATCGAAAAAAAAATGAACAAAAGGAACAAAATTTAAATGAGGCCCTTTTTTTATATATATATTCCTTATCTTTTAGTTGATTTTTTCTCTCTTTTTCTTTTTCCTTTCTTCCTCCCCCTTTCTCTTTCTTTTGTTCCCGGCCGGTTTTTGGCATTTCCGCCCTTTCTGCGCTCCTACCTTTTCTTTTTTCCCTCATCTTTTTCTGTGGAACGTACCTAGAGGTCCTTGTGATTGCGGGGATGGACTAAGGCCCATTTTTGGGGGCCTCATTTTGTATTAACAGGATGAGGATGCCCCCCATTGCATATGTTCTATACATAACTAGGCCCAGTCCTACAACAACGCTTTCAATTTCGCTTTTGAGTATTTTCTAACACCATCAAGGACAAAAGCTCATATCCATACTCATACCCATATTTTCGTGCTTACACTAGTTGAGTTGAAACTGGTGGATCATTTGATACAATTAATTATCATTTTCCATATTAGCATTGATTAGAATGAACGGGAACTCGAGATCAAACCAGACAAACACGATGTCTAGCAGAAATTAGTTCACTAATAGAGTATCTAAAGACACTCCATATCTAAAATCATGCATGTCTTAGGTAACATTCAATGAATAACGTTTTCCATCGCAATAAATACGGTTTCCATTTATTCAATGCCACTATATACAAGTTGAAAAGTACAAACATCTTATGACATAACCTTTCCTTCCGTGCTTCTTCCCATGATAATTTCGCCTGTTTTGCCACTATATAATTTCTCCTTGCGCTGTCAGCTCCCCCACTTGTTCGTACATCAACAATATAACAAGCAAAAAATATGCATGTTTTATTTGCTCAAATCTGAAAAATTTCAAGTCGTTTCAGCCCTCATCAATGGAGAAAACTTCTAGTGAAAAAATTCCCTATGGAACTTCAGTGAGCTTACTTTTCTCTCCGCACACTACTGTCGTATATGATCAATTCATCTCAGTTGTCTTGTATTTTAATGTTGCTTTGCTCATGAGACCGTTACTTATTTCTGTTGAAGGGAGATGTGAAAGAGACCAAGCAGCTTGTATGCATCACGAATTATCAGGTGCTTTTAGGAGTGTTATTCAACATGTTACAATTTACAAATTAGTGGTTTGATTCTTAATTATTTTTTTTTTGAGAAAGATGTAGCTTTATTAATAGGAATGATCGATAAATACAAATACCAAAAGTCCACAAATAACAAGATCATCGCTCAGGATAAAAGTTAGATCTTACTAAAGATCCGCTACCTGATGACAATCAAGGACAATGGCATTTAATTGAAGCTACAAAAAGAGGTTAAAACTCAAACAATTTCTAGCTAGGGCATCCAACAAGTGCAACCAACTAATGAATCCTTCAAAGGAGCATCCCTCGCAACATATCGAACCGCATTATCTTATTTTGCAAATCCCTAAGAGTTCGAACAATCATCATCACCTACACACCAAAACCCAGCAAGAAACATAGAAATGAGTAAAATAGAACTAAAAGGAAAATTAATCACAAAAAACAAAATCGAGAACCGAACATTGACTTAAATGGTCTAAAGGATAAATAAATTAATAGTAGTATCGGTGAACCATATTGGAAAAACACATCTAAAACCAACAAACAAAACTATTCAAATTTATGAAAAGAAAAAATGTACTTATCTATTAGGAGGTTGTCAGAAAAACCCAACTCATACGGCCCTATTAAAAGAAGGGAGAAACTTGGCTGCCGAAGCTTCAGCAGTTTTAGATACTGAAGGATGACGTGGCCCAATAAAAATGTAACACGTGGCTCTTTAAACTTGCTTGAGATTTAGCCTAAATCCGTATCCAAACGCCCATCTTCTTCTCTCTGCTCCCCTGGTCTCTCTCCTCAACAAACCGCAACCATCTTTCTTTTCCCCTCCGCCGCCATCGTCGTCTTCTTCATACGCCTTTCTTTCCAATACCAATGATCAAGTCCATAATGACAATCTCACCAAATACATGATACACTAGATAGAATTACAATGCCTTGAGAACCCAACAACCAGAATTCGATTTAGATTTAGATTTCGATGCGAAAATCGAATTCAACCCCAGTTCACAAAACCAATCAATGTGTGCATCCAGGCAATCCAAACATCAAATGGGCAAGTCAAGATCCATCCTTTTCAATCATAATCAATCAGAAAACAGCAAAAATGAAGATAAGAATGAACAAATAAATAAATAAATAAAAGAGTACCAAATGAGGAGCACTTGTTGACACCTTCAAGAGTAACAACAGCGGTGAGAATGAAGACGAAAGGCAACAAGAAAGCGAGGATGAGAATGGTGTGGAAAACCGTCCGATAAGACACGTGGCGAGCTGCGACCTTGATCTTCATCAAGTCAATAAACCCATTGCTGCTCGAGATCGTTATGCTTCTCATACTAGGCGAGAAGTGAAGTTGCATCGTCGTCTATGCAGCCTCGTCTTCTTCAACAACAACAACAAAGCCGCCCTATCACCACCGTCTCCCCAACACCTCAGCGCCGCCGCCCATGCCACCACCATTAGATCCGCACCCGCCTGCCCGAATACCCACTCCGCTGACCTGGATTCAGATCTCAAGCTCCAGACTTTGCTCCTTCGTTGCCTTGTCAGAGGCCGCATTGGGGATTTCGCCACCTGGGTTTCGATCGGCTCGTCGATTTGCCCTAGAATTAACTCGAGATTTGGAGGCAGCAATCGATTTGGGGCTCTGGGTCGGGAAGCTTATTGGATCAAAGAGCGATGGAGGAAGAGAGAGAAAAAATGGGTGTTTCTTGGGTTTTGTTTTTGCTTTTGTTTTTGTGCAGCAAAGCTTTCCATTCCGGGGACTTGATCGTTGGTATTGGAAAGAAAGACGTATGAAGAAGACGACGATGGCGGCGGAGGGGAAAAGAAAGATGGTTGCGGTTTGTTGAGGAGAGAGACCAGGGGAGCAGAGAGGAAGATGGGCGTTTGGATAGGGATTTAGGCTAAATCTCAAACAAGTTTAAAGAGCCACGTGTTACATTTTTATTGGGCCACGTCATCCTTCAGTATCTAAAACTGCTGAAGCTTCAGCAGCCAAGTTTCTCCCTTAAAAGAAAAGGATATAGCTTGATCTTTTATAATAAGCATCCACGTGGCTTGACACACCCCGACCCAAAAAGTGGGGCCCGGGAGTGCGGCCATCACCAACACGTGGTGACGAAGCCTTACACAACAAAAAGAGACAAAAACGAAAGAAAGAAATACAAATTAATATCAGAGCATCTACAGCGGAAGAGAAAACAACACACTACAACTGCCCCAAGGGCGGAATACACAGCTGTACAGCTTAACTCACAACCTCCGCGACAAAGACAACGAAGATCTCCTACCCTTCGTTGATGGAAGTAGAGCTATCGGAGGTCTCAGCGTCTCGGTGATGCACTTCAGAACCAAATCCTGAGGGGCGCAAAAACAAGGGTGAGTGGACGGAAAAAGAAGTCAGTGAAAAACATTTAACAGATATGCCAATAACCCCCTCTGTCAAAACAGATAATATAATAATAACATACCTCAATCCAGCCAATACGTACAGTAACTAACACACGAGCAACCTATACCCACAACACATTCCCAACACTACAACGTAATGTGGTCGAGGGCCATATCACCCGACCGAGATATACCTCTCATGAACGAGGGCCATAACACCCGTCCAAATAGCGTTCCCACGTGATCTCATGGACGAGGGCCATACCTCCCAGACCATGATTTAATGGACGAGGGCCATACCACCCGATCCATATAATGCGCCCCTAATAGTACTAATCGCAAACAAACTACCTAGGAACAACCAAGCAACGACTACCAACAATAGTCACAACCAGCAGCATAACCAATTTATAAGCATAAAAACATACGAATATAAATATACGAAAACAAAGCACACTCAAACACATTTAAAACCAAAACCCGTCCACTCACAGTGACACCGGGCAATCGTCGTCGTCCTCCTTTGCAGGCACGATTTGGTTATGCTGATTCCTCGAAATCTGATCACCTAACAATCCCAATAATCCAAAGTTAATAACCGAAACTTAACGAATAACCGAGAAACCCTACTTTTCCTTGTTTTGCTCAATCGGGGTATAACCGTATCTCGGATGGCAAAACGAAGTTCGCCATTGGATCCGGAACGTCGTTTCCACTCGGAAAAGTGGTCGGTCAACACTGGTCAACGCCGGTCAACGGGTCCGACGTCGAGGACCGCGCGTGCTGACGTGGCACCCACAGTGCCTGACGTGGCGATGACCTGGCTGCCACGTGGTGCTGATGTGGCGCCACGCGGCACACGCGTGTCATCCACGTGTCGCGATGCCCAGCACCGCCGCGCAGGCCGGAATCCTGGATTTTCCCGGCTTCCCCCAAAATCCTAAAACCTTCAATTCTCAACCAAATCCATCGAATTTTATGTCAAAACGCATCTACGGAATCCCAGGAATCCAAAAATCAAGGTTTCAAAGCTTACCACGCACCGCGCCGGCCGGAATCACGCCGGAAAGCTCGCGGATTCCGTCGACGTCGTTGCCGGCGATTCCGACGGTTGCTGGCTCCGATCCTTGGTGCTCCGTGTTCGTAACGACGAGGCGAAGCCGATGCAGGTGATCGCCGGCCCGATCCGTCGCCGGCGAAGGGTCAACGGCGGCGAGTGTTTTCGGCGTTTTTTCGTTGTTCGGACCTGCGTTGCAAACTCGGGTTTCCCTTTTGGGAAACTCGGGGTTAAACCGGGTTTTAAAACAATTCCAAAATATCTTCCCCAAACCGACCAATCAGAAGCTGCCACGTGGCACTTCACTACACCAAAAATCTGTTTTTCGTCCGTAACTTCTTCGATACAACTCGGAATTCGATTTCGTCTTCGTAAACGCGTTCGTATCGTCGAGTTCTTCGCATAGAGTCCACTATTGTCTATGTACATTTCCACTGTTCAAAAGTCAACCGTTTGACCCATGAGGGTAATTTGGTCATTTCACAAAATTTTGGGAAAATTTCTGAATGGGTCGTATCATGGCTGCAGTTACAAGGCTGCTTATCAAAAAAGATGTAACCGGCAAAAACCACTGCAAACCGCTTCATTCCAAAACCGCAAGCCAACCGTCTCCGTCGCACCGCCAACAATCTCCGCCGGCTCACCAATCCTCTCCGTCGCATTGAAATTGGGAAACAATAGCCAACCCTGTAGTTATGAATCAAAGAACACCAAGCAAACATAATTTATTCTGAAAAGAAACATCTTGGGCAAAAATGTGAAAAATAGCATAAAACTCATAGAACGCCTCCAGTTATGAAGGGAACTGACGCCTTCGATTGTGAAGGGAATTATAGGCCTTCAACATGGCCGAAAAACGAGGTCCTCCGTGGCATCTACAACTACGACTTCGAGAAGCCGTCAGCGATCCAACAACGGGCCCTGAGGCCCTTCATCTCCGGGCACGACGTCAAAACCCATGCCCAATCCCGATTACTAGCAACTTAGGATTACATATTCTGAATGTAGGAGAGGTAACTTTGTCTCTGAAAGACTTGATCACTCTACTTTGTAAACGAAAAGTTTTGGGTCTGGTCAAGATTTCCAGATATGAAGAAAGAGACTAAAAACAGAACATTTAATTAAGAGTGCATTTTTTATCCACCATCATTTTGTACTAATCTATCCTTACTACTCATCCAATAGTGGAAGATGTTGTGGTCGGTTTGATTCTTAATTAAAGAGTTGATTATTGATGATATTTTGTAGCCTTGCTTTGACAATGTGGACGCTTGGCAGACTTTTAAGTACGGGGAGGATTTTAAGGCTAAACCAGAGACAGAGGAGAATGAGGAGGAGCATCGGGAGGAAGAGAAGCATTTAGGGTTCGTTTACTTACAATCAGGAATCAGGATTAGGAATCAGAAACAGAAGGAATCGGAATGGGAAAAATTCATTCTCATTCCTTCGTTTACTAACGATAGGGAATGGAAATAGGATATAGTTGATTCTCATTGTTTTTGTTTACTAATTACCAGGAATCAGAATCAAAATAGTTAAATGACTAAATTACCTATACACAAATAAATCATATTTTCAAGCCCCTCATACATGTAGCTTTGAGAGACCCATGAAAACGACTAATACAAGGAGATAAATAATTGAATGGCCAAACTTACAAATTTGGGAATCGTAAATGTAATGAAAACAAAGGACCATGGTACACATCATTAGGAGAACGCAAATGAAGAATACAAAAGAATAAAAAAGAGAAGAACAAGAAGGAGAATAGAAGAAGAGGATGATTTATATAATAGTCTGATGGGCAGCAGGAAGGCGAGGAGTGAAACTGGAGCATACAAGGTGAAATAGAAGACCAAGGTGTCGTTTGTTTTCCTTATGGGCTCGTTTGGTTCACGGAATTGAGGCTTGGGAATGGGAATGTAATTCTATTCCCATGTTTGGTAAGGGATGAAATAGAAGGGAATGAGAAAATGGGGGGAATAGGATGGGTTTAGGATTCCCATGAATGTGGGAATCATATTCCCACCCACCCCCATGGAAATAGATTTTATTTCCTATGAATCAAAAATTATTGAACGAAAATATCCTCATAAAAATTTAAAAATTACACATATTGTCTTTTAGGCGCTCTTGAATTTAAAATAATTATAAGGGCATTATTGAAAATATTAACAAATAATTATTCCTATTACTTGATGTACCAAACATGGGAATGGAAAAAATTGTTGTTTCCCAAGCATGATTCCTTGATCTATCCAAACATGGGAAAAGAATCTTGAATTTTATTCTCTCGGGAAAATGCGTAGGAATTTTATTATTGGGAATATGATTCTGTGAACCAAACGAGCCCTATGGGTATTGGGTAATTATTGAAAATTGTTAAGGGTAATTTGGAAGCAAAAAGGGAAACAAGGGAATGGGTTTGTGATACCTAAGCATGACTTGGGTTTCTGATTCCCAATCTAAAGGGGAATGGGATTCCTAAGTTGGTGTGGAGTCCACAAATTTGTATTCCCTAGTGGCTAAATAAACAAGGTTAATAGAAGGAATCAGAATGAATTCCCATTATGTAAACGAGCCCTTCATAGGTAGATCATGTTTGGTTCGTGTATCAAACCAAACATACTTCAATATATTCCTTGAAATTAATGCTGTGAAGCGCGCTTTCTTAAAAAAAAAAAAAATTTAAAATATGATTTAAAGGGACTTTATAAAATAACCTTATGTGAACTTATTAGCTGCGTATTATGACAATCCCTCTCCTCCTAAGCCAATTTTACTTTTAGTAGACATGAATCTATGATTTTTTGTTTGCAAAGAACCTCAATTCTACCAAAAAGTTTACCTTTTAAATGGTATTTACTTGTCATAGAAAAAGAGTGGAGAAAATATAGCACTTAGTCAAACTGCATAGAACCGCTATGATGATCGACAGCAAATTATATAAGAGATGTCACATGGAGTTGGTTAACTAAATATCAATTAGTTATTGATTGAGTATTGTTTACACTATATAGGTCACGAAAATTTCTAACGCGAAAAATGTCATATGTGAAAATTTAGTAGGGGGATCATAATTCACAAAACAAAAATTGCATCTACTACTGTATTGTTTTAAATGTAATGCAGTAATTGTCACTCAGGTTGTGCTTTTTCTTGTGCATGTCCGTCCATATTTAGGGAAAAAAACGCAACACTTCAAAATCAGCGCCTGGATTTTTATGTCAAGCTATAGCGACAGAAAATCTGTTTGGTTGATGAGAAAACTCGAAACCAGGAAACCGCCCTTTTCAGTATCTGTGGGAGGTTCGTGTCTTCTGTACTTCTCATTTTCTTCTTGTCCTTCTGCTCATAATGGTTGTCTGATATTCTCCTAATTTTGCCTATTCCGATTAGGAAAATGTATGGTCTCTGTTTCCTTCTTTTTGGGATTTTAATTCTCCGCCTATTTCCATATCTTAATTTAGCTGAAGATGTCCAAAATATTTAGCCTGTGTTTCATTCTATGGGTTTGCTAATCCAGTTTGTTTGACAGGCAGAGAATTGGAATCAGATCAACGGCTTCCCTAGCTTAATCTAATTCATGATTTCGAGGCCCATTAGCTCACTCATTTGAAGGGGGGACTCGAGATCTTTTCTATTCTTGACGTGTTAGAAAAGCCCGGGAAGTGAGAAATTGGAATTGTTTTGGGGTTTTTGGTAAGTAAACATGTGATAAGGTGTTTGTGGACTACTAATGGGAATGCCAATGTGTTGTTCTATAACCCCACCTATCTTTCCCGGCTTATGGATTCTCAGGGTTGATTCTACCATATCATATAGGAATGATATGCATACAAGCATTACCTCAAGAAAAATGCTATTTAATCCAACTTCTATTGTTCCCCCACCTATGTGCACATCATTCCTCTATGATGTGGTAGAATCAAAACTGAGAATCCATAAGCTGGGAAATATAGGTGGTTTTATAGAACAACAAATGCATACAGATTTAATTAGTCTGTTACATTAATAGATGCATGCAGTGGCACTATTGAAATGTAGTATGTATGTTGCCGAATCTGCAACGGTACGTTTGTACATACGTATGGCCTCTATGTTCTCTATTTCAGTATCTTGAGCTCACGATGTCGAAAACTATTTGGTCTCGTTTTCCTTTTATGGAGCTTTGGCTGCTCCTCCTAGTCTTGTTTGTTTGAAAGGAAACCCTAATAAATTCCTGGAAATTTTTTAGAGCAGATGAACTTAGTTTTAAGGTGTGATTAGCTGAATAAATAGTTGCTTGCCATTCTCATGTCGGCTGCTTGTTGGAGTAGGAATATGCATCTAACTTTTCATGCTCACTTTTGATTCTACCACATAATTGCTTGTATACAATTGTCTCAAGTGCATATGGTGTACCAAATAGGTTGGGAGAAAAGCTGGGAGAGGCAGCAGTTTCCATGAATTATGTATGTTTACATACAAATGAAATCAATAGATGCATGAAAATGCATATGCCCATATGCTGTCAAACCTGAAACCATCTTTTCCAATGTAGTTGGTGCCCCTGGAGATTCCACTGGAGAGAGTATTAAGTTTTAGTGAGGGGGTACTGATAACAACAAATCCAGTCACTGTGGCGTATCATTTTGGTTATCAAATTTCAGTATATGTATTGTAGAAACAGTAAATTGAGTTTTTTTAGTTTGTTCTAGAGCTACAAGCACTATCATGTTGAGAGCATTTACTTCAACTCCCAACTATTTGATGCTTTCAATATGAAACTTTCAAAAGTACAGATTAATGCTACATGGTATTTTACTTGTCATGTTAATTTGGGTAGCTTTCTTATTGCACTCTTTTGGAGCATATCACAGGCAGCATCTCTCATGGTAAGGAAAGGGAGATTGCTTCACCAAATTTGTTAGACTAGTGAAAGAAGATACAAGCCATTCTGCCACATTGGTAAAATGAGACTTGCTCAGTTTGTCAATATATGAATGTTGACTTCGATCATCTATACCGTTTTAATTAGATTACTGCAGAGGAACTTAGTGGAACTGATTGGATACTGGATTACTAGTTTATGAATGCAGCAAGACGTTGGTGCACCTCTGCTTGAGTAGAGTCTCCCTCGGAAAACTTTCCAAAGGAGGTAGCCTCAAAATTTCTTGTTTCTCCAAACTAGCTGATGCAGTACCGTAGACGATCTTTTAGGACATTCATTAATGTGGTGTGCACAGCATTCATTTATTCTTGCACTTGTTGTCTTCTGGTTCAGATCACAATAAGGCTTTCATTTATAGAACATCTGGGTATTATCTACCGTATTCTCATAGTTTGCAAAGTGCCTTGTGTTGTGCCTTCTAAGCACTTTAATTTGCTCATTGTATTAGGACACTTTTGTTGCCTTGCATAAATCGACCTCTCTCTTTCCCTTTCTCAATTACTTCTAAGTTCTCTCAAAAAATTTTAGGCACATCTTTAGGTTCTTCAAGTGTTTCTTCAATCACAAATGGCAATTCTTATTTGGTCTTCCATGCAGAATATCTTTGGCAAGCATCTCACACGGAAAGGAATATGAGATTGCTTCATCTGAAATTTCTAAACTAGTAAAAGAAGGTGCAAGTCATTCTCCATGTTGGCACAATGACTAGTGATCTGTTTTTCAATTAACGATTGTTGACTTTGATCCTCTCTACAGCCTTAAGTTGTTTACTGTGGAAGAACTTAGGGGAACTGGTCGAATACTGAATTACTAGATTGGGGAGGCACCAAAATGATGGTGCATGTCTAGTTTGAGTGGAGTGCCCCCAGAAAGCTTTACGAAGGAGGTAGCCTTAAGTTTTAGTTTCTCCAAACTTGGTGGTACCAGCACCATAGACAATCTTTTAGGACATCCATTAATGTGGTGTGCACTACATTCATTTCTTCTTGCAATTGTTCTCTTGTGGTTTAGATGTACATTAAATATATCTTGAACATATTCTTATAGAACCTTTAGATATTATCTACCTTATTCTCATAGTTTGCAAGTTGCCTTGTGATGAATCTTCTAAGCACTTCGATTTGCTTGATGCTAGTAGGTCAGTTTCGTTGGCTTGCATAAATCGATCTCTCTTCCCATTTTGACAATCACTTCTGACCTTCAAAACTTTGCACGCTATCTTCAG
Organism: Spiraea crenata; assembly: GCA_033992175.1. Classification (NCBI taxonomy): domain Eukaryota; kingdom Viridiplantae; phylum Streptophyta; class Magnoliopsida; order Rosales; family Rosaceae; genus Spiraea; species Spiraea crenata. The sequence continues at coordinate 7,756,341 of JAVBHV010000022.1, forward strand.
GTTCGTTTTTGTGTCAGAACCAGATAAGGCAACTTAATCACCTCGAATCATCTTTAAAAACATTTGAATATTTGCGGAAAGCATCAGAGGCCCGTAATTCAAGCTTTTGTTTCTGTAATGAGTCTCTTTATTCAAAGCTTTACAGTTTCACACGTACATACACCGTGTCTGCTTCTTTTCCAACTGATATAAATGTACATTCACCCATGATTTGCAAAGATTTTTCAAAGTATCCTGCTTTTGGAATTCGAAATGTAATTGTGGTTGACGAAATGCTTTATGATGGTTGAAGAAACTGAAGTCTATTTGTGAACGTTTATGTTTTGAAAGGATTCAAATAGTTTCCAGGAGATGAATCGCATCCAACCACTATTTGTAAAATCTGTTTCAATGGCGCTTTGAAACTTAAACTAGGAGCTGATGTTGGAAATTGTTTATGATGGTTTAAAATATAGGAATTGTTAGTTCTCTGATTGTTGCTTAAATCAATGTCTTAGTAGATCTTTGTTCCCTACTAGTTATGCATACCATGCTTTCGTGTTCATTGTTCTGATCTTATCCTGAATGTTTCTCTCCATGATGAGAGCAGCTTGGGTTCATTGCACAGTTACAATAACTATTTGATAGTAAATTTTAAACAATCTTTGTTTTCTCTGTCCACATGCTGAGACATGCACTGACAGTTTCTCTCTAGTCTTCACCTCGTCCTATTCATCTGTTATACAGTTATGTTCCTCCTAACTTCCAAGTCTTTTTGACCATTAGATGTGATGAGTTTACTTTTCTCTGTAAGGGTATAAAATGTCGTTGTACAATTTGATTTGGGTGTAAACCCTCTATTTTCTTTCAGGGGTAATAGCCAATTTGCCCCCTCAATTTGTGTCCTAGTTTTGAAGTACGAGTTCTGCACATAATGATAATCCTATTTTTTTACCGTTTTGCAAATGAGTCTCTGGATAGTGAATATATGATTGGTGTGGCATGATCTGTTTCAGAACGTATCTGCTCATACATTTTAGCTAGAGATGCTAAGCTAACACTTCTTTTCAGCTTCCTGCACTCCTCGTATGATTTATGAAATAATGTAAAGCGTCCAGATTGAAGTGCGGGTAGATAAAAAGGATTTGCTACCCCTTCGCAGATTTCACGTTTTGAGAAAAGGGAAGGAATTTTAGCCGTTTTGGCACAACATTTGATTGGTTAATGTTTCTGAATTGCAGGACAATTGGGAGATGATGTTGAATTGGACAGCTCAAATGGGACGGGCAGTAACATTATGGAAAGTCCTCTGCCTTAGGCATGACTCTTGTTTTTACTCCTTTCTGTTTCTTGCATAAGCTTCAATGATCAAATGCTTATTGTTGGGAAAACAATCAAATACGTATGATCAATAAGAAGGGTACTACTTTACTCTAGTTTGATAGTTGGTTTTTTATATTTAGTTTGTCATGTAAGCTTTTGATTTTTGGTTGAATCTGTCTAGAGTACATTTGAAGCTTAACCACAGAAAGAAGGGGACAACTTGAGTTTCCATCATTCATGTTGTTGACCAAAAAAAAAAAAATAGAGTTTCCATCATTCATTGGTGTTGTCTTCATGAAGAGTTGGACACAATCTTCAAATTGCAGCCAATATCTGTATCTTTAAAAGCACAGTGGATCACCAACCCAATGATTTTGGTCCCATTTTCCCATCTACAATTAACTTTTTAATGAAATTGAGAAACAGACTTGTTTGTAGCTCATTGATCTTGCTTAAAGGTGGTTTAAAGTAGAAACCCTAAAATTATGGTGATTGGGAATGTAAAAAGAAGTTTTTTTCCCTTTGAACCCAAGTTGGCTCTTCCAAGTAGGAAGGAATCAAACATACAAAAAGTAAAGAACCAATGAAAAATTCAAATTAGTGATGGGCTAATTTAAAAGTAACTAGTAATTATAAATTAGTACGATACAGTAGTATTAGCATAGAATATGGTGTTGCTGTTAACTGTTAATGTAAAAGAAATACAAAATTTGAACTCCACTACGATTTATCAAGGGATAGCAAACGAATAGGGGATTTAAATTTTCAATTTTGTTTTGACCACAAAAATCAGAATGTTCCCCAATCGTCGGTGATGCGCTATGCGGGAAGTGGTAGTGATGGTGATGCTTTGATTGATGCTCCGTTTAAAAAAATTCAAGGCCCACATGCGAGGGACGTTGCCACCTCTTTGATTTGAATCCGTATAACAACCACCGACGCTTGTTTGTTCAAGCATTATTCAATGACGCACGACATGATTCTAATCTAGGACTTAGATCTAATGTCTTGCTCTATTTTTCTGTAAGAAATTAAGGAGACCCTTTCTATTAAGTTTTAAATTTTTCGAAATCCTTAATTTAAGACGGAAAAATGTGTGCATTATATCACTAATTTAACACTAGCATCTTATCACAATGCTTACTCGTGTGCCAATTTTCTATTGTAGTGATATATGAAATTGAATGTTAAAATAAAAATAAACGAAAATACTCTCACTTAAAAATGACTTACTTTTGATTTATTAAAGGTATAAATGAAAATCATTTATTTCACCTCTTTGGGTACACTTATTCTTAAATATTCTCAAATATTTTGAATTTGATGAGGAAATTGCACCATATTTTTCAAAACGACACTATAATATCTTATTATATCGTGCACTAGTGTAAAATAGAATTTTGCCAATCGAAAAATAATAAAATGATAAAATACGATTACCCGATGCACTTTAGTTTAGACAAAAAAAAGAGAAATGCACTATGCACGCACGTTGTGGGACGTTTGGTTGACCGAGACGAACAAAATCTGAATCTAATCAAAGCCGAGCCCTCACCGTAAACCCCCGGTGCGCCGTGCAACAGACGAGCCCCACTCCGGATGAGAAAAAAAGAAAACCTAAATTCCAATCTCAGACAAGCCCAAAAGAGGGCTCAGAGCCATCTTCTTCTTCTTCCGCTTCATCTTCTCCTCCTCCGCCTTTCTCTCTCCTCTCACTCTCTCTCTCTCTCTCTCTCTGCAACCAGCCAATCACCGCCCAGCTTTCTCCGACAATGACGGCGGTCGCCGCCGCCGACGTCACCAAGCTTCCGAAACGCGAGGTGGGTCCCGCACGCTCTCCCCTCTTCTCCGTTCATTTCGCTTTTAGGGTTTTTTCAGAGGTTTGCGTTTCGCTGTACATTTCGTTATTCTGGAATTGGAGAAATGAAAAGCCCCTGTTGAATTTTTTTTTTTTTTTTTTTATTTCCGAGAACATTTCAAATTGAATGTTGTTAGACTGTAAATTGTTGAATTTCCTGGAATTTTCTCAGAAGATTTTTTTATTTATTTTTTTACTTCAGTAGTTCCTGGCTTTTACAGTGGTGAAACGGCGACGTTGCTGTTTTTATGCTATTTGTTTCGAATTCGACATTGATGAGGGGAATTAATTGGATAATGGAATGTTTAGAGAGTCCTATTTTGGGTAACCTTCTTTTAATGACGATTTTGTACCCAATTGAAAAACGTTTCCCTTGTGAATTAATGGCCAAAACCCGTCTGTATGATGCTAATGCTAATGCTAATGCAAACACAATCCCACCTTGATAAGTAATTTACATAATAATCCAATCCAATCAAATCAAATCCAATCTAATCCCTCAGAGATGACTTTTCCTTTTTGACTTCTTACTCTGATATATAACCAGCAATGCCATGCTCTCTCTTGTTTGTCCACTCTATGTTTTAGTCGAAATTTAGCTCGTGATTGATTGATTCCTGTGTTGCCCCGTTTGTCACTTTGAACAGCACGTTAGTTCCATGTCCGGCGGTGATGAGACTTTCGATTACGAAAACCTCCTCTCCTACGATGACCTCAAGGCTCTGGATTTCCCAATGGAGGAAATAGAGGACGGCATCGAAGAGGAGGATTGGCATGCGAAATTCCAAACCCTCGAGGCTCCGTCCTTTGAGGACTTGTTCTGTCCAAGACTTTACAATGATAATGACGAAATGCAGTTTAAGAATCTGTCGACTTCAGTGAGTCTATTATCTTCTCTTCCTAGTATACATTTGTCTCCATTAAGTACCAGTTAGTTTATTTTTCTCTGCATTTTGTTTCCAACTATTGCATATGGTATTGGAACTAAGAATGTGGTTGAATTCTTGAGTAATGCACCTTAAAGTACCAGGAACTTTATGGTAGTGTAGTGATGATGAAAAGCCTACAATTTGTGTTCCTTCCATTCTATAAGATACTGTATGTGTTCTTTGTAAGAGGATTGATATAACTATATATCTCTGGGCATCGTGGCTTCCCTTGTATTGGCTTTTCTGATAGTTAGTTGATTTTCTCATGCCTACTCGTATTTCCACCACTGGCCCCTTCCTCTGAAAATTGAATATAATGTTGAAGGATTTCATTGTGTTGTTCCTGAAGCAGTTAAATGTCTCTTTAATACTATATTTTGCTTTATGTTGTGACCTCTTGGTCCCACTATTCTTTCAAGGTAAATATAGACAATCGTTATACCATATGTTCTGGAAAGTAATGTAGTCATACAATTCTCTCAGACCAGTCATCAGTGGAGCACAGTTCACTAGATGACAATGATCAAATGATGGTTGAAGTATGCTTTAATATTTCTAGATCAGATAGAACCAGCGCATCTTGCGAACACAAGAGATACATAACAGCATATTGTATCTTTTATCTTGTTATAGATATTAAGTCTTATTCAGAACCATGCATATAGTCAGTTTTTTTTTTCCAGTGAACAAATTAAATGTTTTGCTGAATTCGAAGCTAGTTTTTTCATTTCTGGGTGACAGGATTAGTGTTCACTTATTTCAATCTGGATAAAATTGTCTCATCTAAGGTGACTAGTGTTTGATTTTTGAAAGGGTCTTTTGTTGCATTGTGGCTGAGTTTAAGTTATCCATGTGAGAGTGTTCAGTTGTATCTCGTTCTATAAAAAAGTCTACCTATGGATTGCTGCTTTGTGGTCCTTCAAGTAAAATGCTTATAACCTTTATGTGGTTGGTGCCGATACGCATATGAGTTTAAGTTTGGATGGTAGCATTCCTTGTGTATACTTTGTATATATTAATGATGTGTGCATGATTACTATCTCATTTCTCGTATACAAATTTCGGGTTTACTACTATTGTAGCCAGCTTTTTGTGTAACTAATACAGCATTGGACTTGCTTGCTCTTTTCTTTTGGTTGATTTTGATTGTCCCTTGATTTGCTTTCAGTATGAGCAAGCATATCAGCTGAATCAATCACCAAGGGTTGCTGCTAAAACTATCCGGGGCAGAAGCTGTGTACGCAGCCATGACCTTCAAAGCGTTGGTTCATGTGCTGTTTACTTTGAGCCCAAATTTGAAAAGCGTACCCGAAGCAAGCTTTCACGAAGCAAGCGTGCAAGTCCTCCTGCTATTTTCAGTACACAGTTCTTCACTAGCACCTCATCCAATTCCTCTGCCTCCGAAAGTTTATGTCGTTGGAATGCTTGTGAATCAGACTTAGAAGCCTCTCTATCCGAGCAGATGTCTAACCCTGCTAAAAGAAAACAGAAGAGGAGAAGGAATCCATCGCAGCTCTCAGGTGCTGAGTTGAGAAAGCTCTGCATGGAGGAACCACTTGAGAATGGTGAGACCAAAAGATGCGCGCATTGTGCTGTGTCGAAGACCCCTCAGTGGAGAGAAGGGCCACTAGGACCCAAGACCCTGTGCAATGCATGCGGTGTTCGTTACAGGTCTGGCCGTCTCTTTCCAGAGTATCGCCCTGCTGCAAGTCCTACTTTTGTTGCATCAGTGCATTCAAACTCCCACAAGAAGGTTATAGAGTTGCGAAACAAGGGTTGCCAGGGAACTACAATGGGGATTTTATCCTCAGGTCACTAGGGAATTCAGATAGGTAGGAGTAGTTATTTATTTCATTATAATTTTAAATTAGAACTGTCTTAGTTGAGAGACCTTGTCTCTGTTTTCTTGCTTTCATTCTAATTTATTTGATCCGTTCTTTATGTACATTATGGAATAAGACGTTATTACTCTATCATGAGAAGCAGGTCACTAACTTCTTGGATGGATCATAGAAGATAGAACCTTGAAGAGAAAGTAGGAAAAAGAATTAGAGCACCCTTTTATTGCCTGGTGCTTGCTTATGATTTTTTTTATTTTTTTTATTTTTGTTGTCAACTAGGTGCTTGCTTATGATTCAAGTTAGACTAATTTGATTCTCCTCTGTAGTTTTTATTTTATTAACTGCTGCAGTGAAAAATGGTGATCCATACGCATTTAATGACAAATGTTTTGAAGGGTTGACACGTTGAATTTAAATCTGAATAGCTCTTGGGAAGGCTTTGCGTATTTGGATCTGAAAGTGCATTTGGCTTGCTTTTTTGCATCTGCAAGTGCATTTTGATACAAGAAGTTCGATAAACGTCTGGTTGTAGTATTTCAGAAAAGGTCATTTATTCAGAAAGAAAATGGGAATAAAATTAAGGAAAATTAAAAGACTTAGGAGGTGATTTGAAAGAAAATGGGAATAAAATTAAGGAAAATTAAAAGACTTAGGAGGTGATTTGAAAAAAGGTGGTCTCTTTATCACCATTCTAATCGAAGAGCAGAGCGTAGTTTTGATATACATGATGAGTCTTGTACTCTTGACTTCATGGAAGAATGTTTCTAAAATTAAAAGTGCAGATGAAGATAGGCTGTCGGTGGATCAAATCCAACATGAATCAACTACTAACCGGAAGTAATCCAAGAGAAAATAAAGGGCGCTTTTGACAATCTTTAATTTAATAAAACTATATGTTTAATTTAACAACTGTTGGGGTACAAAAAGACCCAGAGATTTATTTTTATTTTTTTTGGTCGAAAATTGACTCCATCGATTGAACAAGCTTCTTCCTTCACATGGAGTTCCCCCAAAAGGCCACCAAACGAAAACACCATTGAGGATCTGGATCTACATATATTCAACAAATCAATAATGTCTTCATGTGAGATTGAGGTCATTTTCAACGGGATTCTCATATATGATCATGAGAGTTCAGTTTGCTCCAACCATCTGCTGATGCATGTGCGCATTATTGCATTATTGAGTTGAGGTGATCCACTAACCACTGTTTTGTACTGTACCTATATATTTATAATCCAATTTGACCCAAAGCAAACAAGGTTTCTAATCTAATTTGACTGAAAACAAACAAGATTGACTACAATTGATTATTATGTATTGTTCTCTGCTTTGTACATGTAGCAGTACAATTACAAATGCATTGGAACAAATCGGCCTTAAAAAAGAAAATGGAACTTCTTTCGGAATTAACTTTTACTAGAATACTATACTTGTAGGGCATCCCCAATGTCTTGAAAGTCGTCATTTTGACGACCTTTGGTAAAAATACCATTCATTTGGGGTCTACATGTCTTCAAGTTGTCATTTTGACAAACTTTGGTAAAAATACCATTCATAGTGCACCGGAGGCTGGGTTTGTACCTCACTTTTAGAGCCCGACATTAGGCTGTCCATTGGGATGGGAATAAGTGATTCATTACGCCATTTAGATCATCTCCAATGGTTGGAGTCATAATCTCAAATTTGACATCATAAAATACAACTATTCATCTATACGAATTTGACATTTCTCCCAATAATGAAAGACTCAAATTTAATATTATACTTTAACTAATTGAGTTTAACCTTAATTTTTTGTCAATTAATTCTTTTTCTCAAGTTAATTTGTAGATAGAGTTTTTTAAGTTAACTTTATGAATATTCCAACCTAAAAAAATTCAAAATCTGACAATTTTTTGTCATTCGGTTTAAAACCGAATTCAAACAAAAGGTGCGGAATTTGACCAAGAATTTGACGTTAGACTCAAATTTGAGATTTGAGTCATAATTTGTGAGATTGGAATCATAATTTGTGTCAAAATTGGTGGGCTCCATTTATGAGTCTGGAGTCATAATCTGTGTCAAATTTGACTCCAGACTCAAATTTGAGCCGGAGTATACGGACCAAATACCACAATTGGGAAGTTTTTTAACTCAAATATGGGTTTGACACTCCACCATTAGAGATGATCTTACTAACCATATGGAATATGATATTCATTGTTTTTTTTGTTTGTTGTTGCTAATTTTTTTGACTTGAAACCCCCTTTAAATTAAAAGAGCTGCTATGGACACTCAATTTATTTTTTTAGACACTTTTTTTTTGTACACTCAACTTTATGTTTCAAAGTTTCTTTGGATAGCTAATTTTGGTAGAAACTTTCCAAATATACCCTTTATTTCTTTTATTCAGCAGTTTTCCTTCATTCTCACATCACTGTCTCCTCCGCCTTCGCCGGAAGACTGTCTCCTCCGCCTTCGCCGGAAGACTTGGTGTTCAGCTTCTCTTCCACTTTTTCGCTGCCATTCACTGATGTGCCAGGCACGAATAAATTCTTCTTTGGTGTTCGAAAAAATCACGTACTAATACTATAATTCATTTTGGGTTTGAGGTATTAGAGGGCGTCGTGCTTTTTGTTGCGGACGTTGGATCGGCCAAACCCATTAAAACCAAGAAACATCTTGAACCCATCGAAGACCCATAAACCTCAACAAATTTACCCATAATTGCAAAAGAAACACATGCTCACAAAATAGATCTTTAACCCATTAAAAACACAGAAACATATTTAACCCATCGAAAATCCAGAAACGCTCAACCAATTTACCCATAATTGAAGAACAAACATATGCTCACAAAATAGATCGTTAACCCATTCAAAACCCAGAAACATCTTGAGTGATTGGACAAGAGAACTTTACCATGCTGTTATTTATTTATTGAGAGAGAATGGAACTGGATTTCATGGTGACCACGGCCGATGTTGGCGTCGGAGAGAATGAAATTGGGTTTCATGGCAGAGTATATGTTTTAGATTCTTAAGAATGAACATGTGGCTAGGTTTGATTGGGTAGGGAGTGCCACGTAGCTATGTAGGTTTATATGAACTTAGTACCTTAGATGTTATTTTACACAAGGGTATTAAAATAATTTCACTTATTAAAAAAATTAAAGAGTGTTCAAAGAAAGAAATTGAGTGTACATAACAGCTCTCTAAATTAATTGTAAAGCAAAATGGTAAATATGTAGGGAGGTGATTTTGGCACACCCAAAATCACCTCATGCACACCCCTTTTTAATTTTGACCGATAATTAATTATAAAGCAAAATGGTAAATATGTAATGTGAATACATCATTCTCCTGAAACAACCCACAATTTATTGGGCCTTCCTTGGGTTCCACTAAAAATGGATCCACCGCCAACTTCGGCCTAGACCTTTGTGACATCCGTCTTTCACGGGCTTCATTGCACATGTTGTTAATCCGTTAGCCCATGAGTCAGGCTTGAGCCACAAATCAAACCACAAACTTAATTTTGAATATTATTTAGTAGGAAAATTTTATTTACAGCGAAAACTAGTATCAATCATCATCTAAGTTCACGAGGCGAAACTCCTAGCAAGCTTTGGATTGGCAATGGCTCGATGTTTTAGTGGTACGAGCTAGGATAATACCTCTACATGCAAAATTTAGCCCACAGTCCGGTCGTCTGAGCCTAATATCTAGCCCGGCCCATTCACATCCCGGTGAAATCTCCTTTTTGGCATGTGTATTTTGCTTGTATGGAGTTCAACCTTAATCCATAACACGTGATCATCTTTTGCGCGTAAAAAAATATATATCCAGTCCACAACCAGCTTTATAAACTCCAACAACATGAAGTTACATATCCACGCAAGGAAAGTTTTTTTAGTGACATGAAAGAAAGTTTTAAGGGCAAGAGACTAGAGCAATAGCAAACAGAAAATGAGCAAAATAGTCAACATCAAGCACAATGAGAAGTTGAAAACGTACACACCAATGTATAAACGACATAATTTTATTGCATGAATTTTGAATAGAGAGTTCCAAGTTTCAACGGACGTGTGTATAAACAAAGTCCAAAGTAGAAGACAAAGCGGAGGTAGCGGCCACACGGCCCTTTGGCTGGTCGTCTGTTGGCATGCTTGTGTTTGTTCTCCTATTTTAATCTACCAAAAACAAAAACATTATATGTAGGGAAGAGTTTTTTTCTTCGTAGGATGCTCTAGGTATATTAAATTGTCAATATATTATGGATATATTGATGGTATCATTGACGAAATGGTCATCAATAATTTCTCTATATTAGTATCACAATAATATTAAAGATATGAATATCAGATATCTATAGAGAAAAAATGTGGATCTTTTTGTTAGGCGATCCAACACATTTGAACAATTGATGTTATCCGACGGTGAATTTATAATGTGTATTCTTGAGAAATGATATTTGAATCAGCAAATCATTTATCTGAATATAAACCTGTTAACTTGTCTGTAAATTGGAGTCAAGCCAAGGTTTGTCACAACAAACAAGTAATTGTCACGAAATAGAACTTGTTAGAGCAACTCCAAGAGACTAGCTAAACATCCACTTTATTTTAACCAAAAAGTCACCATTTTGTTTCTAACTAGCCAGAACAGTTTTTGCTAGCTAAATTTAGCAATGAGGAAAGAGAAAATGACTGCTAGCTAAATATAAAATAGTATTGTTGCAAATGATATAATATTTAGGAAGAAAGAAGGTTGGAAAAGAAAATGTGAGTGGAGTAATATAATATTTAGAAGGAATGAAATAAATAATAAAATATTTTAACAAATGTTAAAATAGCTAGTGTTGTTGGAGTTCGAGTGATATAGTGGCTACCTAAAATAATTTTGAAGTCATTTTTCATGTTAAAATAGCAAAAAAATAGGTAACCTTATTGGAGATGCTCTTAGGGTTATCTCTGAATCAAGCCAAGTATGTAATTTTCAGTTGAAAGAGTATGGGAGGAGTAACTTATATTAATAATAAGAGAAATAACAAATCATGGGCGTTGGGCTCATCCCACCAATCAATTGGATCAAGCTGTTCACGCATTCATCAAACTATTGTATTGTTTTGGATGCTTTGAATCTTGATTGCTTTCGGGTTGAATCTTTTGCCTTCTATTTTATTTCCCTGTTAATTCTTGTCTGCTGCAGCTCTGCAAATGGTCCCTTCCCTCCTCCACCACTCCACCACCACTTTGCTCAAGTGGTCACCACCCACAAGAAACCAACCATTGAAGCAACCTCTCTTTTTCACATTTCTCTTGTGCGGGTTAATGTTCACCACAAAGTTGAACATTATTTTCTCAACTGGACCACTTCTCCCATGACTTTTCAAGCCGGGCCAGTTTGTATTCACTTTTGTAGTAATCGTACCAGGGTGAAAACCAGTATGTATCATGAAGTCCAACGTGGGCATGACAATTTGGATGTATTTGGCAGGTTCCATAAACAATAATGTCATAATGATCATATTGTTAGGGGCTGTTAATTCCATCATCTTATCTTATTTGTACACACATCTTATATTACATCCCCACTAAATTACAAACCTCTTTTTTCACCCACTATTATTCCTAAAATGCCCCTAATTTATCTCTTAAGGCAAACGCTCTTTCCACACACAAAATTAATTTCTCGCCAAATTTTCTTCATAATATGTTTTTCCACATTCTTTTTAACTACATAGACCCTCAAATCGATTCCCAAAATTGCAGAGGCAATTGAAAAAAAAGAACGATTTAAGGATTTGATGAACTGAAAAAAAAAAAAAATATATATATATATATATATATATATATATATATATATATATATATATATATATATATATATATCTTACCTCTTCATTGGAATTGTTCTCTTCAACATCCATTGTCTTCTTGCTTACTCAAAATTAATTGAATGATTTAAATATCTGATGATTAGAAAAGAGGAAATTGTAGAAGGTTTTGGAGGAGGGAGGACATGGGAGACAAAAGGAGCTTTGCGGGGGAAACAAAGAGAGTGTGCAAACATAAAATTTAGATTTTTTTTTGTTTACCACTGTCTTTATATGTTATTTCATAAGAAGATTATAATTGTAACTAAATTTTTTTATGAAATTATGGGTGTGCAAATAAGATAATAGAATGAAACTAACAGCCCCATAAATCATCTCTTAAATTAAATTTATATAACAAATAATTGTTACATATAATTTTAATCAATTATTATCTGATGAAATATTAATAATTAGATCACTTGACATGTGACGGTTTAAAAGGTGATTTAAAACAAGATAATCATCCTAATTTTGATCGAATAACATTTCTTGAGTTTGAGTCATGACTCTTTATAAGGAAAAAGTAGTTGCGGGCCTTTTTTCGAGTTGAAAATTATTGATGCGACAATCATAAGAAAGAATTTCTTGTGTTATTTCTCCAAAAATATATATACATATCATAAGAGCATTTCCGACAAACTCTTGATAATTAAATTGGGACCTAAATTATAAAGTCACATAAGCAAAAACATTCAAAAATTATCTTCAAGAGATTGGTTTCTAAATGGATATCAACCATAATCGGGTTTCCCCTAAGCGTACAAGTGTCAGCATCTGTGGACCTCCCTTATCAGAACGAGTCGACTCGGCCCGAGTCACATGCCTACGAAAGTTACTCAACTCATTTAAGACTTTTGAAAAAAAAAAAAAAAAAAAACCTTAAATAAAGACAGACAGAGATTCGTGGACTGTCCCCATTGAGTGGGCCCCGCAGTCTACAAAGTCTGCATTTAAAATCCCGCAGACGTGGCAATGCCAAGTCATCCTCATTAAATCGGCAGGTCAAACTTGATACGACATCTTTTCTCTCACCTCCTCTCATCCACACCCATGGGCCCATGGGCTGGGTTGTTTCTAGCTGTCCAACCCCAAAAACAGTTCAGTTGACAATCTCTCTCTCTCTCTCTGCCTTGTGAACAAGGAGAAAACAAAAAGGGCGTCGGTCTGCAGTGCAGCTAAGCTGCGCACTTTTGGCGGCGTATGTTAGCAAAGTTGTATGTTAGCAAAGTTGCTAAAGAGGATAGGCGTAGGTTATCATATATTTATTGAATTTTTGCTTCAGATGTGACAGTCTAACCGGCAGTTGCGTCAGTTGGGTTGTCGTTTTTAGGAGGCCGGAGACACAGCTGTCGTCATAACATATGGTCTAAGACAAATTAAAATTACGTTTTTAATGATTTGAGTTAAATTTTAAAATAGCATCTATAATTTTTTCTTTGCATGTCAGTAATTTTTATGTTGAAATCCTTATAATTGTATTTCATCCTATATAGAATTATTAATTTTTGGCTAATAGAAATGTGAACTCTATAACCCTATATATTTATTAAAGAGTGCGGCACTTTTTCGGCACCATGATATTTACAATCCAAGCACATCGTAGTGTGTGTACACATGTGTAAGATGCTAGAGTTTGAAAATTCGTGGTCCATTTTGAAAGTCATCGGCATTTAGTGTTTGGAGGGAAAGTAAACAGAAATGGAAATGGAAAGGAGCACAACGGTCTGCGTCTTTAGGGAGTTTGAATTGGTGTGATGGTTTTCTAATTTTTCCAGCTGATCATTAAAATATGTGAATGGTTCAGAGTATTTGATATAAATGGTTCACGTCTTCAATACATGATAAACTTGGCGCTTCTTCACATGGTGAAACCCTACCAACAATTACAAGGACCAAACGTTGCCATTTTTTCATATCTTGCTTGAACAGTTCATCATTATTAAATCACCACTTGTGTATGTAATGTATTTGAGTATAGCTAATAAACATGTCAATGCTATGTATATTCCAACTAACACTTCCACCAAAAACATTGTTAAGCCAATCGATGATTTCCAAACCATTTGATATGCCATGTCACTGTCAAATTATAAATCAATAAATTTATACTTATTTGAATAAGTGGTTAGGATATGTCTCGAAATGTGCCATATAAAAACATCGACAATTTTTCCTTTTTTTATATAAGATGAATTTTGAAGAATAAATTCTACCTATGAGCTTTCGATGGAATCAACTCTTTCAACGGGACAAGGATTCTCTATTCCACAATTTTTGTTCCATTCTTGTTCCAATTTTCTTTTGTTGGGATCTCTGATAATTCGTGTTATGATCTAAACCGTTCATTTTTTTTATTATATAGTAAAGATCATCCTTGTAAAAAATCATTTAAATCCGTGATTGTTTAGGCTATATATTGACCCGGTTATGTTTTACAAAGTCGATTCGGCTATGTTTCATTATTTGATAACCTAATGATCACGGATTTCAACGATTTTTTGCAATGATGATCTTTACTAGATAATAAAAAACTTGAACGGTTTGGATCGTAAAACGGATTATCGGAGATGCCAAAAAAATAAAAGTGGAATAAGAATGGAACAAAAATGGTGGAATAGAGGATCCTTGTCCCTTTCAACGCATTAGGGCAATAGCTAGCGTCGGCAACAAAGTTGATTTTCGAATCTTTAAACCCAAAAAGGGTCAATTCTAGAAGGACCACAAGAGAGCAAAGAATTTAAAGAGTACCAAACCAAATTTGAGGTTGATACCAGGCGTTAATTGGTTTGGCCTTGCCATGGGGACGGCAATTTGTACGATAATTGGACCAAGGATGTTGGCCTAAAGCATAAGATAAGATATGGTTAGGAACTAATAAACACCTAATTTGATATAGCTAACTAGGCATGCTAAGTTTGATCAATTTTGCTAGGCATGCTAAGTTTGATTAATTTTGCAAGGTCACATCACATACTTGTTGTCTCAACTTTGTGTTTTGGTATCAAATTCTCATATGTGCATGCCAACCAATTATCGCCATCTTAATTATTTCGATTTTGATTGCTATATGGACTAAAAAGTAATTAAGAGAATGCCTAAAGAGCATGCCTAGAGGCAAACGGAGGACTCTTTCTTAATTTCTTTTTCGTAGGATAAACACGTTTTGATGAAATTCTATAATTGAAGGCCTATCTAATTGGATTGGCGTTATGTGTCGGGATTGATGTTGTTCGACTCGTTCTTGTTATACCTCACCTTAAGCTTTCAACTTTGTGATAGAAATTGATTTGTCCAATAACGGATTTGGTTGTTGCTGCTTACTAAATCAAATATAGTATGAGTGTCAAAAGAAGTATTTGTAATGCGAAGTTTGACATCATGATTAAATAGAAGATCTTTTCTTAAGGGAGTAAACCAAACTCAAGGTCTTGTGTGTGGAGATCGTAGACTTAAACAAAAACATTTGAGTAAACGATTAATGAATCAGACTCGGTCACTAGACTCTAGTAGTTGAGCTGCAATCCCATTCCCTTCCCGAAAATCAAAAGAAGGGTACTCTTTCTAATCTAAATCAAGTATTTGAAGTTTTAGACGTATAAAAACGTGAGCAAATGTGCTATGTTACAACAAATAATTTCTTAATAAGGGAATTCGGTTATGAAAAAGTTGGGGATTGTTTAGTTCCACCATTTAGTCCTATTTCCCCACCCACCATTCTTAATTAAATTTTATTTCCCCACCCACCATTCTTAATTAAATTTTATTAAAAATTTAATTATTCAGTTATTCCTAAAGCACCCTCATCATCTTCGGTTGTTTGAAATCCTAATTCTAAATAGGGTGATTTTATCCACACCCATCAATTTGATCTTTACACCCATCATTTATTTTATTTATTAAATTACTATTTTACACTAATATAAAATTACACTTAAAGACCTAAATAAAATAGCGAATTGATCACTACACCCAACATCATCAACATAACCCTAGCCGTGATCAACATTCTCCCACAAGATATGTATTCCTCAAACTCTCATATTATTTATATGGTGGAGAATTAAGCAAGTGCACTAGTGAAGAACAGAAGATGAAACTGAAGTTTTGAGAAGAGCGGATGACTTCGAATCAAAACCATCACAGTCTTCGAATTTGAGAACTCAAAAAAAACCCAGTTCTACAAATCGTTGATTTATTACCTATTTGCATATGTTATTTCATTACTGTTTATATTGAACTTGTTGGTTTCTTTCTTTGACGCGGTCGACTCAGCGTATGCAATGAGAAAAAACAAAAAACAAAAAGTTTGTAAAAATTAGCTTTCACCGTACGTTTTAATATCTAGTAGGCTTCTAGTCTTCTAACGCTGTGAATCTAAACCTTACTTTACAATCTGGTAACACAAGCATGCATATCTTATATATGTTTTTTTATGGACGTGGCAACGTGATCAATCTGAATCAGCAAGGTAGTCTTGTGTAAGTAATGGTTGGGATTCCCTTGTAATCTTTTTCTGGTATGCAAATTTAATTTTAGTTCAAGTGATACATTGTGTTGTGATTGCATTATACAGTTTTAACTGACATCCTCAATTTCGGTATCGTTGTCCTACCAGTTAATTACTAATATTTGAGTAGTTTTGTGTAAGTAACTCAGTGGCATCATACGCATTGTTCTTTGAGTAGTCTTGTGTAGGTTATATATATTCATAATGTGATGAATTTAAGAGTAGCGAGTAGCGAAAAGGCAGGATTAGTTTATTTACGAGTATTACTCCCGACAAAATATCAACCCAAACAACAACTATTATCCCAACTTAACCACCTATCAACCTCAGGTGTGGGGTTTTATTAAAAGGCCTCGGTGATATGAAAAGATAATTAGTTTACTATTAACTGTATGATATCTGTTGACACTCCCGATGTGGGACAAAATATCATTTCAACACTCCCTCTCACGTGTGACCCGATGCTATTGGGGTACACGTGGAAGGTAATGATGGGCAGACTACCAGAATTTGAAATGGACCAACATTGGGCCTAAATAATTGAAATGGACCACATTGAGCCTGAATAATTGAAATGGACTACATTGGGTCTGAAATATCAACTGCTCTGATACCATGTTGAATTTCAGAGTAGTGCAGCAGCGGGCCGAGCATCACCGATATTGTCCCCAACTTAACCACCTATCAACCTCAGTGTGAGGTTTTATTAAAAGGTCTCGGTGATATGAAGAGATAATTAGTTTATTATTAACTGTGTGATATTTGTTGAAACTCCAGATGTGGGACAAGATATCAATTCAACATAATGGGTGTATAAATCAAATTCAATGTTGAGTAAGATGTATTTTTGGAACACAAAATGAGTGTAGTGATAAAATTCAAATTAGCTAAAATTGATGATGAGTTCTGAAATAAAATTGAGTGCAAAGATCAAATTGATGAGTGTGGATAAGATCACCCTTCTAAATAATTATCAATCAGAAACATGGGTAATTAGCTAGATAGGTCTCCACGAGCAGCTAACCATGGCTCCACCATCCACGAACCAAAGCTATCAAATATCCGACTGTCATGATTTGCTCTCTTGGATCATGTTAGTAATTATCAACATGATGTAAATGGATGAACATCATTTTTGATTGCACGTCATATACAGAATAACACACTTGGGGGCTGTTTGGTACCCTTCACTGGACAGGACTGGCTAGGACAATTCTGAGAAAATTTTTTGTCCCACGTTTGGCACACTAGTTCTTATTTAAGGAGAGGACTATCATGGTGGGTCCCACTCCCAATTCTTCACTAATTGGCCTTATTTTACACGCTCTTTTCACTTGGTATTAGCCGGGACAATTTTTTACGCCCAACAACGAACCCATCTTCTCGGTTGGCCTCTCGCTCGCTGCACTCCCAGCACCTCGTGCCACTCGCCGTCCCTTGCCGTCGCTCGCCGGCCCTCGCCGTCCTCACCGGCCTTCTTGGACGTCGCTAGTGCGGCTGTGTCGGCGACATCGCGCGGAATCCAACGCGGGTGGTGGCTCGCGGGAAGACGCGCGCTCGGACGCCAACGCCAGCAACGACGCCGGACGCCGCGCCCGCGACGATGCCGATGCCCAGCGACGACGCCAGACGCGCACGCCCAGCGACGACGACGCCGACGCGGACGCCAACGACAACGACGCGGACGCCCAGATTGGATGAGTTTTAATTGGATTTTTTATTTCAATTTGGATTTCAATTTGAATTTTTGATTTGGATTTGGATTTGGATTTGGTTTTGGAATTTGATTTCAATTTGGAGATTGGATGAGTTTTTGGATTTGGATTTGGATTTGGATTTCTGGGTTTGGTGTTGAATATGGTGAGTCCGAATGGATCAGAAGCGTTAGGGATGAGCTCGAATCACACGATGGATTGAAGCCGATGAGTTCCCAATGAGCCGAATGGACTTTGGTGAGTTTGCATATTGATATTGGGTTGCAGATTGATGTTGTTTGTAATGAATATGGGTGTTGGAATTTCATGTGTTAGTCCGGTGAACCACCAAACGTAGGTCAGGATTTAATCCCACTTAAGACAGTCCAGTCAGTCCAGAAGCTAATCCCAGAATATAGTCCTGTCCAGTCCAGTCCTGTGTGCCAAACGAGCCCTTGGAGAATTAGATTAGCAGGAGCACAAAAGAAAAGTTTATATCCATATGTAAAAATAAGGAAAAATGAGTTCTTACATTTAGGAATCCAAGTATGTTCCTACCAGAAATTATGATTGATTTGATGCATGTCCAATAACCACCAGTCAGTTTGATGAACATGGGGCCCTTGGCATTTAAATGGTTAAATGCGTGGAACCTTTGAAGAAGAATTGGATTCAAATCTCCTTTTCTTGATTTCAACAACATTAATTTGACAGCTATCAGTAAAGAAAGCAGAACCAACATTAGTGTCTCATCTTCAATGATCAAATGCCTCTACAATTGTCATCCATGAAAAATTTTAGGTGACAATTATTTAAAATTAGAGTTTCAAATAAGGGTAGATGATGTAGTACTTTATGAATAACTGAATAGTTTAATTTTTAATAAACCCCCAAAATGTTTAACATTTTCTACTTCTTTAGTTGCAATAAAAGAATTAAGTAAAACAACACAAAACATTTTTGGGGAATGATATAACCTTATGAAATAGTCATGAGATTCTCCAGTCTCCTTCTAAAGTTATGCTTAGGTAATGTTGACAAATCTTTTCAGAAAGTAGTTGGTGTTTTTCCTCAAGTTGCTGTTTTCGTCTTGTAGTCCATGACCATCACCTTATTATAAGGCTTTGAATAATATTTAAGAAGTTGTACCAAAAGAGACTTGAGAAGTTGTACCAAAGAAGATTATTTGAGCACAAGTTATTTATTCAACACTTTAGGCCACGACGATTGTGCTGACGGACCTTTGGTACCAATTTTATAGTAAACCTGCATACCGCACAATCATACGCCGTTTAGCAAAATTTCAAATCAAAGTCAAACAATTCACTAGTAATTTCAAGTGGTGCAGCTAACCGTAATTAGCGGTTTGATGAGGTTTGGTTTGACTTTTGCATATATTTTGCAAATTCTATAATTCATATTTATTACAAATATTGTCCTTTGGGGCCATTTTCTAGTGTTTTTTGTTTTTGTTTTTTTGAACATTCTATTTTCAGGGTTTTTTTTTTCTTTTTTTTTCAATTGCGAAAAAAAGTCCTAATAATAGACTATGTGGAAATGTATAACTTTTTCTTTTTATCGTATTCATTTCTATAAGCAAAAAAAATTATGAAGTAGCAAATAATTTTTATATTTTTTTATGGTAACATACAATGAATGAAGAGTCGAAAATATTTAAGGCCCCTTTTTGAGAGTTCGTCTTGGTCCCCTGAATTCTCAGGGTTGGTCGGCTCTGGCTTTGTTTGTCAAATGGGCCGGCCTTGATAATTGACCAAACCAAAGCAATCTACATGTATTTAGTGATCGGTTTGGTAAAAAATCTTACATACATACCTCAAAGTAAAACTTCATTCGGTAATATGAATGATCATTGAGAAAACATCTAAGTTGTGGTTGTAAACAGCTTGCGTGATTTTTTCGCCATTCTTCCGAATAACGGTAAGTAATTATATAAACAAGATTATGATCCCATAAATATGTATACACCCAATTCTTGATCAAAAAACTTACACAACAGTCCCCACACAAAGCAAGCAACTATATTTCACGGTTTCACCCTTTTCTGCCAAACACAACCCATTCTCGCCCCGACCAAAAGATCGCGGGCCCCCACTTTCCCCACCAAAAACTACCAACCGCTGCAACCAGTGCGTGTATTTCACTTTCCAATTTACAATGTTCACTTTTCGCCACGCGCTCATGATCCCTCTCCTATGGGGCCAGTAGTTAACTGTTAACTATAGTAAGGAGTCTCAGTTTAAGTACACGGTTAAGTTAAGGTTGTCTTTGGACTAGTTACTACTGGCATTTACCTCATTTCTCACTATGCTGGATAAGCGGCATCGTTGGAAGGTTACGTGTAATTCATTTTCATATTATCATGAAATTAGATTTAGAACAATTTATATTATTTGATTGTAGTTGAATTTTATCGCATTGAGAAGTTGATTGAACATGTGTATACTCAATATCTACGTGATTGGTAGACAATGGCACGAGCTTTATTCCAATTGATTTTGTTAAATTTGAAAAGATATTAATAAATTTTTATTGAATTTTAAAAAAATATTTGCTCTGTTTCGGTTCTGGAGAGAGAAAACTCCCATGTCTTCAGATCTGATTGAGTGGGAGTACATATGAATGACAAAAACAAAGATAAGGAGGAAAATTTCAGGTGAAGGAGACTGAAGGAGAGAGAAAAGGAGACAGAGAGACCTCACCCTCATTAAAACGCTTCGGGCCTTCCTGAAAAAAATCAGAGAATCAGAAAAAGCAGATGGCTACTGGGTAGTGTGATCTTGACAGTGACTGAGTGAAGAAGAAGAAGGGTAAATCAGTGGAGTAAAAAGTGAAACACACTCCTCAATTTGGTGCATTTCGATTTGATCCTTCAGAAGATTTTGGCTTTTTTGTCGATTTGATCCTTCCAGAAGATTTTTGCTGCACCAAAAGCCGAAGATTTTTGCTGCACCCAACAGAGGTAAAAAAAAGAGAAACTGTGAATTTAATGCAGGGATTGTTGAGAGGTCCACTTTCATTCACTTTGTTGTTGGTTTTGTTTTTGTGAATTTTAACTAATTTTGGGTCTTTGTTTTTTTTTTAACTTGCACACAGAGCATGAAATCATCAAACCCCACCCTAAAGTACAGGCCTTTTTATTACCTTTCAATGGAGTTGAAGCTTTTATTGCCTTGAATAAACAGCAACAAAATCAGAATTGAATACAACCCTTCATAATTCAGCGCTTTTTTTTTGTTGAAATAATTCAGCGCTTGTGATCATCTGGGTACCTCTTGGAATTTCGAAATTCGACCCAAAAACCAACCCATGAAGGACTCGCCGGAAAAAAGCTTGGATCCTCAGCTATGGCACGCCTGCGCCGGCGGCATGGTCCACATGCCTCCGGTGAACTCCAAAGTCTTCTACTTTCCGCAAGGCCACGCCGAGCATGCCCAAGCCCACGTCGATTTCTCCGCCACCGCCGTGAGAATCCCGTCCCTCATCCTCTGCCGAGTCGCTGCCGTCAAATTCATGGCCGACCCGGAAACCGACGAGGTCTTCGCCAAGATTCGGCTTAACCCGGTTGAGAACGCAGCCGCCGACGACGGCTCTGTGGACTCCGGCGGGCCGGGAAATCCTGAAAAGCCGGCGTCGTTCGCCAAGACTCTGACCCAATCGGACGCCAACAATGGCGGCGGGTTCTCCGTGCCACGGTACTGCGCCGAGACGATTTTCCCGCGGCTGGATTACTCGGCGGACCCGCCGGTCCAGACGGTGGTCGCCAAGGATGTTCACGGCGAGATTTGGAAGTTTCGGCATATTTACAGGGGTACCCCCAGGAGGCATTTGTTGACTACTGGGTGGAGCACATTTGTGAACCAGAAAAAACTGGTGGCTGGTGACTCAATTGTGTTTTTAAGGGCTGAAAATGGGGATCTTTGTGTTGGGATTCGGAGGGCCAAGCGGGGATTGGAAGGCGGCGGCGGGCCGGAATCCGGGTGGAACAACAGCCACGGCGGCGGCTCTGTATTGCCTTATGGGGGGTTTTCGGTGTTTCTGAGGGAGGAGGAGAATAAGATGGTGAGGAATGGTGGTGGGAGCCCCAATGGGAATTTGAGAGGGAAGGGGAGGGTGAGGCCGGAAAATGTGGTTGAGGCGGCGGCATTGGCAGCGAATGGGGAGGCGTTTGAGGTGGTTTATTATCCGAGGGCGAGCACGCCGGAGTTTTGCGTGAAGGCCTCGGTGGTGAGGGCGGCGATGCGGGTTCAGTGGTGCTCAGGGATGAGGTTCAAGATGGCTTTTGAGACTGAGGACTCTTCCAGGATCAGCTGGTTCATGGGGACCATTGGTTCCGTTCAGGTTTCGGACCCGATTCGCTGGCCTAATTCGCCTTGGAGGCTTTTGCAGGTATTGCATTGCTTTGTGATTTGGTGTTCAATTTGTGACTCCTTGTGCAGTTGTCGATTTTGTCTGTGATTCTGTTCTTGGAGCTGTGTTTTGGTTGCTGTTTTTTCTGTTCTCTTGAGATGTAGCTCTTGCGGATTGGTTTGATGTAAATCTTTTTGAGTAATTTAGCTTTTTTAACCTTTTTGTAGGACTAAAACAAGAATTACTCGTAATATACCAAATTATTATTTTTCCTCTGGCGATGAACTTGATAGCATTTAAGTTGTCTCATCTGCTTTTTCCATCTCCGCTGCTTGTTTTGGTCTCAGGTTTTCCTGCTTTCTTATATGTCATTCACCACTTTCCTTGTGTGATTTGGCTGTAAATGTGGTCTGAAGCACCAACTTGTGTTGCTGTTAGAACAGGTGTCTGGCATGACTATTGTGGAGTTTACATGTTGCGGCGGTCTCATATTGTCATTGATTAGTGAACAAAACTAGAGCATATTGTCAAGTTCATTTGCTTCTTACAGATGCAGAGCTTAATCAATTTTAACAAATCGTCCAATAGGTTTGCTGTGCACTGGAACAAATGTATGCTGCCTTTAAATTATCTGATGAACTCTTCATGGGACAATACTTCATCTAGCTGCAGATATCCCACCCCATCTGCAGCCCTGAGTCCATGATGTCTGAATATGCATGTGTATTCGGTGATTCTAGAGTCTAAAGCATCTGAATGTGTGTGTGGTTGTTGAAAATAAAACGCTGTTGAATGTGTTGGGCTTCTCTCCATTCTGAGTCTGTTTAACAAGTATAGCCTCATTGAATCTCATTTTTCAACTACCATATTACAGGTGACTTGGGATGAACCAGATTTGTTACAAAATGTGAAGTGTGTTAGCCCATGGCTAATTGAACTGGTGTCGAACTTTCCCATGATCCATGTGTCACCCTTTTCACCACCAAGGAAGAAGTTGCGTCTCCCGCAACACCCTGACTTTACCTTTGACGGACAATTAACTTTGCCGTCATTTTCAGGCAACCCCCTCGGGCCCAGCAGCCCCTTGTGTTGTCTACCTGACAACACTCCTGCAGGCATACAGGGAGCCAGGCATGCTCAATTTAGAATATCTTTATCAGATCTCCACCTCAACAACAAACTGCAGTCGGGGCTGTTCTCATCCAGTTTCCAGCGGTTCGATAAGAGTTCTAGAATCTCCAATGGCATCAGGGCAGGCCATACAAGCAGCAATGACAATCTATCTTGCTTGCTAACAATGGGGAATTCTAGTCAGAACTCAGAGAAATCTGATAGTGTGAAGAAATACCAGTTTTTGCTGTTTGGTCAACCAATACTTACCGAGCAGCAGATTTCTCGTAGCTGTTCCAGTGATGCAGTGTCACAACTTCGTACTGGAAAAGATTCAAAAGATGGGAACCCAGACAGAAACAGATTTCCTACTGTAGGTTCAGAACCTGCACTTGGGCGGCAGTTTTCACTAGAAAAATCCTCTAGTGTTGGGTTTCCATGGCATAAGGATTTTCAAGCTACTGACTTTGACCTGGATACCGGTCATTGCAAGGTTTTTATGCAGTCGGAGGATGTGGGACGGACTCTTGACCTCTCGTCTTTTGGATCTTATGAGGAGCTGTACAGGAGGCTGGCCAACATGTTTGGAATAGAAAAACCAGAGATGCTGAGCCATGTTCTTTATCGAGATGCAACAGGAGCTGTTAAACAAACTGGAGTTGAACCGTTCAGGTATAAATTTATTTCACATATTTACACAAATTTTTGTATGCTCTTGAAACTTTTTATGAAGTTTTTATATTTATTGGTTTCCTTTTCTCTTCTCCCCGTTGCAACGCAGTGATTTCATGAAAACCGCCAAAAGACTGACTATTCTAACACATCAACCCAGTGAAAGTATTGGAAGGTAAGTGGAAAAGTGACATTCAACCCAATGCATTTCTTCTCTTCCGTAGATTTAGATCAACTTTTCAGTCTCATTTTGAATAGAAGCATCCGACGTTGCCATTTGACATTTGTATGGACAAACTATTAAGTCCAAGTTGAAATTCGGTTTTGCAGGATGTGGATTCGAGGAATGCAAAGTGCGGAAAATGGACTGGGTGCAACAAATAAGACTGGTCCTTTGAGCATATTTGCGTAGTCTAGTATTGGTGTTGCGGAGAGTAGATGCTTAGAATACTGAATGAATGTGGGTTGTTCACTTAATTTAGTTAGGGAGAGAAATGGGATATTAAACTCCTCTTGTTAAACAACACTGTCATCTTAGCATATTTCTTGTGTTAATAAGTGTACATGTTCTTCTCAATATTAATAAAGCCTAGTTTTATGGTGAAAGGTTCATGGCTGTTTCAACGTGATCTGTGGAAGTGAACTATTTTGTTTTTCAATATCAAAACTTAGTGCCAATACAGCTAAATGATCTACACTTTTAGTGAAACAATTTACTGGATTGCAACTAAATTAAATGAATTCGGACTAATCTATACTTCTACTAAATAGTTTACTGGAATGCAACTAAATTAGGAATTTGTAGTATTGATAAATGTTATGTCAACTCATGGTAAAATGACATGCACTCTATAAAAGTGGGTTGACATGCATTGCATAGAATGGAAATTTACTGACTTGATGTTAAATATAAGTTAGAGTACCCTAATGATCTTTCATAGAAAACTAGATCAATAAATTGAAACAGTAAAAATGTACAAATTAGGCAATATGATTGTTTCTTAATGTATTTGGTTGAGCTAAGAATGAAAAAACAAAAATTCTTGAAGACATAATGAACCAAGTGGTTGTTGGGATTCCTAAAACACATGATGAACCCGGTATTGCTCATTGGGATTCGTTTTCAGAAAGAGGGCCAGGTGCTTGGTTGGTTTCCATGATATGCATGTTGTATTAAGCTTGAAGCCAACTGCATCATGTGATGTAGATTCCAACAAAATTGTACATAGACAGATAGACAATAAAAAAATCTTGAAAGAAATTATATAAAGTGATTAAAAACATTTTCGGTTTTCCAATTTCTGATTGAAGACTAGCTATTCATATAGCTTACAAACTCCAGAGATTGTGATAGAACAGTTTCATTTCATCTCACTCGTTCCTTCGCATATAATCCAACGTTTCTTATAACCTTCTCTGATATTGCTTGTGTACCAAGGACAAAATAAGACTGAAATGGAATTAGATGACTGAAAAAGGTGGAAGCCTTTTGGCATCATGATGAAATTGGCATTTGGTTTTTGACATTATTGAATTGGCTTTTGCTATTGGTGGATGTGCATTGGCAAATAGTGCATTTCTAACAATAATTTATTTACTACAAAAGAAAAAAAGAATTCCCAACATACTAGTAGAAGATGAAAATGATTTCTCAACCAGTCCAAAGTGAAATAATTTAGTTCTGCATCTCATTGAGTTTGCATTTTCAGCTCTTGCCAAGCTTGGTTGGAAAATCTTAACAGAACCTGATAATTGGTGGGTTCAAATTATCAAAGCCAAATACTTAAGACATAATCCTTTCTTTATGGTGAAGCCTAAGTCTACTGCTTCCCTTGCGTGGAAAGGAATTCTTCAGGCTAGATCTGTGATCTCGAAGGGCATGAGATGGATTGTGGGGAATGGTCGGAATATTAATTTCTGGACCTTCAATTGGGTTTTTGATTTCCCACTTGTCCTCCTCATCCCCGAAAGTCGACGCTCTAATTTAAATCTGAAGTCTCCTCGTCAGTGACTTTATTGTTAACCATGGATGGGACCGACCAAAGCTGCTTACCTTCCTTGATTCTTCCACAGTCAAAAAAATTTGCAATATCTATATCCCTTTATACCCCACGGATGATGAATTTGTTTGAGGCTTTACAGCAAATGGCCGGTTTTCTGTGAAATCAGCAACATGGTGCCAATCAGCCTCTCATGAACATCCGAACTCTAAGTCCATCCAAAAAATGTGGAATTTGAATATTCCCCAAAAAGTCAAAATATTTAGTTGGCTGCTGCTTCGAAATCGCTTGCAAACCAAGTACAGGCTTAGCAAATTCTACCCGAACAATGATCCCACCTGTCAATTATGTTCCTCTGATGTTGAAACTTTGGATCATCTCTTTCTTGATTGTCCTTTTGCTAGGAATGTTTGGGCATCAACGACGGATGTCCACCCCCCTAATCCCACATCTATGATTATGTTCCGAGACTGGATTAAGCAGATTTTTTCTGATCCTTCCTCATCTCCTGAACTGCTCTCCAGATTACTCCTGACTTGCTGGCAAATCTGGGAGGCCAGAAATAACCTTATTTTCCGTCACAAACCGCCTCATGTTAGCCGTGTTATTCATCTTGCCCAGACGACTGGTCGAGACTTCCGTTTAGCGACTTCTCATCCTTCTCCGACTCAGGCCCCGGTGATTCCAAATATTAAATGGAATCCCCCTGATCCTGAGTGCCTCAAACTGAATTTTGATGGGTCAGTTAAAGATACGGACGCGGCCTCGATTTTTATTATAAGGAATGAGTTCGGGGCTCCCATTCTTGCGGGTTCGCGTGCGGTGGGATTGGCTTCTGTCCCAAAAGCCGAAGCTTTGGCCCTCAGGGATGCACTCTTTTATGCTCAACAACATGGCGTATCTCGAATCCAAGTGGAGGGCGACTCAAAGCTTATTATTGACTGCCTAAGGAATGCCTGCGCTACACCATGGTCTCTCAAATCTATCATTCGTGATATTCGTCAGCTAGCCAATCAGTGTGGTATCATCTCCTGGACTCATATTTTTAGGGAAGCTAATTTTGTTGCCGATGCTATTGCTAACTATGGTCATGAGCTGACCAATATGTATGTATGGCAGAATGCGGTACCCTCGACTGCCCGCTCTGCCCTTATGTTTGACTCTGTAACCCCCGGTTGCCCGAGGGGCTTTGTTCTTTAATGAATTATTTCTTCATCAAAAAAAAAAAAAAAAGTTTGCATTTTCTATTTGCCTAGCTTCCACCAAGCATTGAGCCCTTGACTCCGGCTTTCAAATATTTTAGGATGTTTTCATGTGCCATAACACAAAAAAGACTGGGGCAAAAAACTAATAAGTTCTCTCTAATATTTTCTCTACTTCCTTAATTCTTTGGTGGTCCAAGCAATGTATAATTTCCAATTAGTGGTCGAAGTAGATTACCATTCTATTGTTACCCAGTTGAGTGATGAAGAGGTATAAATTTTTGGATATTGCTTCCAAAATTAAAGTAGCTGGGCAACCAAATTATATCGAGCAAACTGTATATAATTCTAATTTTAGAATATCGTATAATCCACTAATAAATATCTATTGCTTTTGAATAACCTGGCCCTCACAGCTTGGGGATCTGAAACCCCAGAAAACATGACCTGCCTGCCTGCAATTGGGGTCTGGTCAGTGGTGTGACCACTCAGCAGTTATCACTGGTTGAACTTTGCAACCACGAGACAACTTATTTAATAATAACTAAACGGCAAATTACATTTCAGATCTTTATAGTTTCAATTTTTCAATTTAGTACCCTATGCTTTCAGATTTGTTACGCCAATTATCATTGAATATCCCTGGTGGCAGGCTATTTTATTCTTCTTTCCCTTCCTTCCATCAACCGATTTTAATCCTTGTGGTGGCTGGTCACTATCAATTCCACCAATGTAATAAAAAACTATCAATTATACCCCCGTGGTGGCTTTCCGTCATCAATTCACATCTCTGTTAAATTTTCCATCAATTCAAGGGTAAAATTGTCTTTTTCAATTTTTTAATGATTTTTTTACAAAAATTGTTTTCATTAATTTTCAATTTGGACTAATATGAAAGTGTTTATTCATAATAATGATGGTTTAATGTGTTTGGTATTTTAAGATGAAATAATCTTACAAATTGAATTACAAAAGATAATAATAGTGGGTGAAAAGATTTTAAAAATTATGAAATTGAAAAAAAATTGCATCCAAAATTGAAAAAGACAATTTTACCCTTCAATTTGGATGGGAAACTTAACAGATGTGTGAATTGATAACGGAAAGACACCACGGGGGTACAATTGATAATTTTTTTTACCACGTGGGTGAAATTGATAGTGAATGCCCACCACATGGACATTCAGTGATAATTGGCCGATTTGTTATAGCAGTGTGATGTTATCAACAAACTCATTAATCTCCGTCAAAATGAGATGCCTTGTACTTTGTCGGGTCCACAATCTCCATAGGCCTTTCCATCTCTTTGGTAGCGATGCTTGGCCACCGCCTTCCTCGTTGTCCGATAGACTAGGAAGTCGTCGTATATACAATGGGCATACCAAACAAAGGAAATGTGCGAAAAAGAAAAACAAAGGGGGTTTCAAGTAAATTGTGGCCCTCACAATGTACACATCATCTCATTTTACAGGGAGTAACGAGTTTGTTGAAGGTAGCACACTCCTGTTAGAAAATCGGAAGCATGGCGTACTGAATTGCAAAAGTTGAAACCACAAATATCTTAGACTATCCAAACTACAATGTCTTGAAATATAATTTGCCCATAATTAAATTTAGAATTTATGTTAAATTCAAAAATAAATAAAGATTAAGTGCGAGAAATTCTAAAGTGGTACCGAAGTAAACTTTGTGATGTAATTTACCAACACGGTAAACCATCAACAATCATAATATTCATTTATTTATTGGTACAAGGGATGAGCTAGAAAAATTTTTTGATAACTACAAAACTAATATGAACGATTGTAATTTGTATTAGCATCTTAGTACACGCTTCCGTGTATGACAATTTACATTTAAATTGTAATGATTTACATAATAGATTTTTAAATAAAAAAGTATTAAAATACTCTTATTTAAGTGATCATTTACCTTTTATTTATTAAGAGTCTGTTTAGAAAATATTTGTTTAATTTTGAGGGAATTAACTTTATACGTACATAAAAATTTATTTAAAAATACAAATAGATAGATAGAGATAGATGCCCAGACCAAAGCAGCCCACGAGTGGGGAGGGGACATCGAATGGCCCATTAAAGGGAGGGCATGGTTGCTGACATCAGCAATCACGTGCGGTCCAACACCTGTGTTGCCTTTTTGATGGCCGGGGCCCTTTTGTTTTGCTGATGGGTTTGCTGGGGGATTAGGGTTTGACATGTTGGGATTGGGGATTTGACTGTTCCAATCCACTCATCTGGTATTCACTTTGAATTTTTTTTTTCACTGAAAACGATAACCCTCAATGCCTATTTGTTAATTAACTTGAGGGTTAATTAGGAATAATTGATATTACTTGTGTTTTTTCTTTGAAAGCAGAGATCATAATGTGGACTAGTAAAAGAGTATGGAGGAGTGTGGGATTGCAAATTGTGACGGCTATGGTTACTTGGACTTGATTTTTAAAGACTCTGGAATACAAAGAAAGCAGTGGTAGTATGTTCATGGGGTGCCAATGTGAAGAGCCAAAGAGCTTGTAGCTCATGAGTCATATCTATCAAATCACTCCTCTTCCAATGTCACTTTATGCACAATGTGAAATCCGATTAAGTTACTTGTTACAATATGCTATTCTCCATAAGATCTAATTAGAGTAAATCTGGTGGTCGAAAATCATTTTTGGCGAGAAACATCCCCCTGAAGTGATTATGGTCTTCACAAAAAGCATTTTAGCATCCTTACAAACATTTGAATATATTTTTAAACTACACATTTAGATGTAATCAAGAAAATCAAAGAGAAGAAGATTCATGTAAACTAAGCGGAGTGGAGAGAAAGTCAAAAAGTCAAAGGGTCAAGGGAGAGATTGGGGAAAGAGCTATGGAGTGAGTGGATTGTGCAAAGATATAAACATGTTTACAAGTATTAAATTCATATATCTGAAATCTGAGTTTGAATTGTGCTCTACGTTTTCAGTTCCCAACTCCGTATATGATGGGATCTGAGTTCCACGCATTGGGATGGTAAAGTGTCTTAATGGATCATTTACGTATCAATCAAGTTTAAGATACCATTTGTACAAACAAAACACACTGAACAAACAATATTTGTCCTAATGTATTCATTTCACAAATTCCCCTTAATATGAAAGGTGAACTTTACTGTGGCTCCTGTTCCAAGTTCAATTCCGATCCAGCCCTTCTTTTCTTCTTTGTGTACAGTTTTCGGACGCTTTTGCCTCCAAATTTTGGGAAGTTACGTTTTCGTTGGCCCGCGCCTTCGTCTTTCTTCTTCTTCGACAGTCCCTGGACGCTGATGCCCTCCGATCTTTTGTGCGCCTTTTCTTCGGCGTTGACATTTGTTCGCGCGGACCAGTGGCTTCAGAGAGTGGTTGGAGTTTTGTGAGAGATCTGGTTCAGAAAAAAAATGGAGAGCCCATACCCTATATTTTCATCTACTGTGACTGTAGCGCAGAGCCATATCTTCTCCTGTAGTCAATTGGTTGGGGTGTCTTCAAATTGCTGGGTGTGTGCCATATCTTCTCCTGTAGTGAATTGGTTAGGGTGTGTGAGAGTAGCTTCAAATTGGGGGTTCTGTATTTGGTTCCGGCTGTTGCGGCCAATTTGAGAGATATTTTGGTGGAGACAAGCCGCACTATTGCCTGTTGTGCTGTCACCGTTTGCACCTTCGCTCTTCACCTGCTCTTCTGGTATCAGAAACGTCTTTTGATTGGTATCAGATAAGTTGCTTTCTCTCTTCTCACTTCTTCGCATTTCCTCTCTGCTCTTTTTGATTTGCCGGGTGGGTTTTTTAAGCTTTTACAGTAGTTTTAATTATCTGCTTGCCATTGTTAATCATGTCTTTTGTGTTCGTGTTTTGTAGAGCGTTGTTCCTTCTGTGGCTTTCATCTGCTGCGATTGTAGGACGGCTGTTTTCACTCTTTTGTTACTCAGTATGTTCTTTTCTACAAATTCAGTGTTTTCTATTTTGTCAGAAATTCAGTGTTTTCTACTCTGTTGCTCATTAATACTCTGTTTGTTATATGGTGTATGTTGTTAAATCGGTGTGTTAAACTGTATTTGAGTCTCATTAATTGTTTTACCAGGTAACCTACTGTGCAACTGTATTTGAATCGGTGTGTTAAAATGTATTTCAGTCTTTGTTTCTTTACTATGTGTAGCATATATCTGACCAGAAGTTGCAATGCCATTTGTGTATGTTTGTATTATATTGTTCTTAGTGTTCATTAGGTGCTACAATTGGCAATATATGGATTTTTTATCCGGTGGTTCATGCTAAAATCATTGTTGTAACAGACATATCTTTTTTTCATATTTTGCAGGTGTTCTTTCAGTGTTTGGCAACGTTTCGTTTTTTGTTGCTGATCAGCCTTCTATTAGCGCAGGTTAGCATCAATTGTAATTATTCTTTCTGTTGTGAATCCATTTTTGAAATTCTCACTCCATGAATGGTTAATCAATCTTTTTCTAATCTTTTAAGTTCACATCTGTTCTTCATTTCTGTGTTTGAAGAAGTTACATGTTTTTACTGAAGCATTCATATTTCTGTTATTAGCTTCTTCTAAGTTTATCAAGGGCACTTTGTGTTATTAGCTTCTTCTGATTTCATTAGATGTACTTTTCCTCTTTCAAATCTTGAATCAAATTCAGTAACTTATGCAACCCTTGAATCAAGTGGGTTGCCTTAAGCAAGTACTCATACTATACCAATATAACATGATTCTATTAAGTGACATGATTCTATTAATTGAGTTGTCCTCCGACCTCCCAAACGTTCAATTTACTGGGTTCATTTTGTTTGGTTCTGTACTCTTCTCAATTTGCTTCAATCTGTGCTATTCCTCATCTCTTTCCTCATCAATTCCATATGTCTACTGCAGTTTTCGGTCAAGGAGGAATTGCTTCAAATATTTGGGTTTCAATCTTCAAGAATGCAGCATATTTAGGCCTTTCCTTCCAATTCCAACAACAAAGGTGATTTCTTAACCTCAACCAACAGTGAATTCTTTTTGCAATTGTAGTTTCAACGGTAAATTTTGGAGCATATATGAAAATTGGTTTGGTACCAAAGGTGAATGTTAACCTCACAGATTTCAGCTTGAGTTGATCGGTTTTGTTCTCAAAGAAATTGTTACCAGTGTATGTTAATAGAAAATAGTCGATGTGATTTGTGAATTATATTCAGTGATTGTGGTCCGTTTAATGATAATTAGAAGACTTACTCATTACAAAAATTTATAGATATCTCTTTTTAGATATGCTGATGGTTTAACAGTGCTGATGGTTTAACAGTTCTGCAGCTTGCTTATAATTGCTAATAGGGCTGATTCATTTGCTATTGACTGCTACTAATGTCTTGAAAAGGAGTTGATTAAGTATTACTGTTAGAATTACTTTGTGATTATATTTGTCTGTTATTTCCTAACTTGCTGATGATTTTTCGTATAGGTTTTGGGTCAGTCAGCTAACTGGTTTGTAGCTGTTTGCAATAAAAGCTAAGGTGAGTTCCATGTTTATCAATAAAGTCACTTATTTACTGTTAATTGTATTACTTGCTTATATTCTTCAGTTGTTACATTATTCTTACATCATATCATTTCTTAGACATCCCGTTTAGTTCACAAATCATTTTAGTATGGGGCCGTGGAAGATAACTGGATGCACGTAGTGTTCTGTCCATCTAATCATTCACAGTCGTAGATATACGTTTTCTATCTGAAAAAACATATAATGGAGTGCAAACACTATATACATTGTTATTGATGAACTTAGCACGCTGTGCAAACTTCAAAGTGCTCAATGTCTCCAAGGAGCAACTGCATAGGAGATTAGTAAGCTGAAAAATCCAGCTGGTCATGACAATATAAGAGAACACATAAGAAATGAAAATAAATTCCCTTCTGCCCTTCTCTGGAACTGATTCCTTCTTCGTGCACAGTATTTGTACAGTTTTATGAAATTGTGGAATTTCAAAGTTCTATTTGGTTATTGAGAAATGTGAAAGTCTGAGTAAAGTGAATCTTCTTGCTAATTTTTCGATTCTTTAGTTTGATTTACAATTGTTTTTTCCCTGGGTTGATGATTGATGCAGATGTTGTTCTCTTTGTCTGCAGCGTGGTGAAGTTCGGTCCAGAAAAGGTGCCTTCCCAAACTTTCAGAAGTAAGCAGTTTGTTGCCCAATAATGGATACCATTTTATCTGGCTTTTTCCCAAATTGTGCACGTTTTCATGGTGTAGCTTGATAAAGGGAATTCATTTGTGTTTGTTCACTGGATTGGCTGTGGTGTTGATTGAAACTGTTGCTCTCGATTGTATGTAAAATGTATATATGGTTTCTAAAGGCCAGTATTGTTTATAGTTTCCACAATGAGGTTACGTGGATTTCGCTGTGTGTATAGTAATATTTTGTTTCGAAGATTGAAGCTGATTGGGAACCTGCATGTTTCAGGGTGAGAGGTTCGCGTTCACGTGAAGAAGCTTTTGCATGTTTCATTGTGCACGAAAAGAACTTGGTACGGTAAGCTGGTTTCTGAACCATTATACCCTCCATTAGAGTTTTGCAATGGTATTCTCTCCTCATTCATATTATTCAGATTTTTAGGCAGAAGGTCATATATCGGATTATTTGTATTGCATGGTAGTTTGAATAGTCATATATGGGATTCTTTCTATATACTGCAGCATGATCTGGTAAAATGTAGCCAAAAGTCACCAGAGCTTTTACTGCTCTTTTGTTTAAGAGAATCACAGAAAGTTTAGAATTGATGATGATATTTCGATTTCTATATAGTGTGTGTGTAGATTACTAAATAGTTGTGTCATCACCTATTTCTAAATTATTGCCCCTTACAAATTTAGTCCAACCCTGCTGGAAACGAGCTTTAGCTGCATATTTGAAATAAACAGGCCAAGTTCCTACATTTGAAATACACACACATCACCATATAGCTCTAACTCAAAAGTTCTGTTACTATATTATACCTCTGTTTTCTTTATTCTAAGGCTTTGCCAAATGCGTTTGCCAATGGGTATTAAGCATGTGGGGGAACCATATCTCTACAGTAATAACACATTTCAATTGTATAGATTTGGAATGTGATATTCTTAGTTTGCATTAGTGGTGGTTGATATTTTGTTTATGTGATTTATCCCTTTGTACCGGTGCTCTTTCCGGCTTCACTAGGTTGTGTCAGCATAGTGAAAACATGATTGCCATTAACTTATTTATTTCAGTGAATTAATTCAGGCAAATTTCATAGATTTGTGACTTGGTTTTAGATTTGCCTAGAGTCATGCCAATTGTGATACTGTTGTTTTCTCACTGCTTTATGATCAGAATTCCAGAGTTTTGCACATAATAAGTTCCTAAAAATTTCCATGTTTTGAAAAAACTGTGTTTTCATTTGTGTTTCTCACTTCTCTATGCTTAAACTTAGTTGGTTGCTACATTTGCAGGTTGATAGTTGTGTATTGTTTGTTGGAGCAGGAAATTTTTGAGGTCTCAGGTTGCTTTGTTGTTTACTTGCTTAAAGATTCATACATGTGTTCATTTATATATACAAGTCACTTTCGAGCTGCTTTTCCTGTGTTCTTAATGTAGTAGACATATCTTCCTTTCATATTTTGCGGCTGTTGTTTCAGTGTTTGCCACCATTAAGTTTTCAGTTGCTGATCAGCTTTCTATAAACATGCAGGTTAGCTTCATTCACATATAACATCTATTTTTTGAAAGCTTACATTTGGCTTCAGCTGAAATCCTCTTATTTCACTGTTTTTATCCTCTCTGTTGTCAATCAATTGTTTTTATCCTTTCTGTTGTGAATCAATTGTTGAAATTTTAACTCCATGAATGTTTACTGAATCTAACAAATAAGTTTTTCTGTGATCTTTTGTAGCTGCTGTTGAGTGTTTTCAACAAGTACTTTTTACTTGGTGACAGCTTTTCCTTCACCACAAGGTCACAAGTCTAAGTTTAAATGTTTTCTTCATTTGTGTGTTAGAAGAGGTTACATGTTATTACTGAAGCATTCATCTTTGTGTCATTTGATTCTTTTTTCTGCATTACATTACTAAGCTTTGTCTATGATTTCATTAAATTTATATTTGTTGTTTCATTGTTTCATTTGACAGCTTATGTAAAAAGTTGTACACAAATTCCTTAACTTATAAAACCATCCAATCAAGTTTATTCAGCTTATTCATGCAAGCGGAGTTAAAGTATATGGCTTGCGTATTCTGCCATTTGTTTTCCCTGCCTTCGCTTTCTCTTTTTTCTCTGTTTGGAACCAGTCATTTTTTATTCACTGATAAATGAAGAGCAATTTATGAGGTAAATTTTCCTCTTCAATAATAGTCTACTTGATTCCGTTTGGAGTTGTTTAAAGTTATGTTTGCTGGATTTTGATTCGTGTACATGCCCATGTTGATCAGCTGGCTCAAATATTTGTTTGAATTTTTTTTGTTTTGTTTTTTTCTTTGCCATTTTTCTACTGTGTTCAAGCTATGCTTCTTTCAAAATTTGATCTATGTATGTTTAATTGAGGGGACAGTTAATATAGCCTTTTTTTTAGATTGCAAAAATCAGTGTTGCTCTGCAAAAACGTTGTCTTCAAACACCATGCTTTTGTGAGCACAAGTACAGAACAGGTATATCAATTATTATGCTTTTGTTGCTTCTCTTCATATTGCATTGGTTATAATCATTGGTAAGATTTAGGCTTAGTGGTTTGATGTTTTGGTTGAATCCAGGAAAAGTTGAGGGCTTTCCTGCTGCAAAAAGGTTGCATAGGTACCAGTCTTCTTACTCGACGCAACAAACAATCAGTCTTTGTATTGTAGATAGCGCTGGATATTTTGCAATATAACGGCTGATTGTTTCTTGCGTTCGAGCAAGAATTGGCACTATGTCCTTTGTGACACTTCCATATTTTCCAGTCTAATCTAGCCACCAAGTTCGGCATGGCAATTGGATCATTGTAAATAGCAACTTCTAATATCTGTTTTTTCCCCTTCAAATATCTGAGTGCCAAGCGAGAGGAAACAATCCTACATGATTGATGTTGTACATAAACAGAAGTTCAAAACAAGCAAACTTTGCATAAAAGATGGTTTTTTACTCTACATATTTGTTCCAAGCTATTCGAATTATCAGACTATATATACATATTATAAGTATCTTTGCTTGCACGTTTTATACTCATGCCGTCAACCCCGCGGCATTACTGCCGCGGGCATATTTGATAGTACTAATTGAAAATGCAACTTGCCATGATTATACCAATGTAGTAAAAAACTCACTCATATCCGTTCACTTGGTTAGTACTATGGATTAGGAAGCTAATGTGTCATTCACCATTGAATCGTGGCGTGTGGTGTGGTAGCTAAATTCTTGGGATGAGTTAATGTTGGAAGGAGTTTCAAATTCAGGATGGGGAGAAATGTAGTGGTAGGGTTTTAGGGCGATGCTTTGGAATTTATTCAAGTAAAAAGTGTTATAAAATTCAAAGAGGACATTGTATGATCAAATGACAAGTAACCAAGAAGTTCCCTCGTTCTCTATGAATAGGTGAACGAGACTGAAGTGACGTGAGAAATGTACTCCATGACGAAAATTTTGTTCTGTTTTATGCAAGAGCAAAAAATCTAGGCAAGATTATTACATGTATTTGGGCCTTCAGATTGATAACCCAGCCTTATTGTCTTTGCTAATCCAGCCCAATATGAATCACCATTCTTAGAGAAAAAAACATTACATATATACCTATGCAGTAAATTACATTTAAGGACATATTAAAGTTTAGAAAAAATAAATATATTTCTAAACTCTAACTCTCATATAATTTTATACTGATAGAGTTGCGTTCAAAGAGTTGAGATTCATGTAGAATTAGGGTTGAAGCTCATTCTGAAGAAAATCGGTGCAATGAAGAAGCAATATGAAGAAGAATATGTAAGAGTTTTCATCGATTACATTGAAATTTTGTTGTTTGGTGCTTTGTTTTTCATTAGTTTTTCGTTGTCAATATTGGCTGCCTTTTTTTTTTTTTATCAGTTCAACTTGGTCACTAGAGGGGTTTGCTTAAATATAGGACGATAGAAACTGCGAATGTCACTAAGATCTGTTACTAAGTTTGAACAATTTTTCTTTGATATTATACAATAGATATATTGATAAATTTTGAGTGCCCAAAGAAAAATGATGAGTGTTCAAGAATATTTTTACAATAAACTAATAAAAGGGTATATGTGAAAAATTTTAATTAAATTTGAGTGTCCAAAAAAGTTTCATAAATTGAAATGAAATGAGTGTAAATAGAACTATGAGTGTCCAGAGAAAACTTTTGAGTGTACATAGCAGCTCTCTACGATTATTGATAATTGGCTTAGATTACAAATTAAAAGATGAAAAAGTTGAGAGA
Source organism: Spiraea crenata (assembly GCA_033992175.1). NCBI lineage: Eukaryota > Viridiplantae > Streptophyta > Magnoliopsida > Rosales > Rosaceae > Spiraea > Spiraea crenata. The sequence goes on from JAVBHV010000022.1 coordinate 7,794,121, forward strand.
GATCGAAGCCCATGAGATTCTTGCTCTCGTTTAAGAAACCCCGAAGATAGATATGTAGACTCATTATTGGTAATTTCTTACCAATAATTTATAGTTGTCAATCCATTGCAGCAGTATATGCTTGTGCTGTTAACTGAAAGACTTCGCATGGTCCCGAACTATTAAAATATATTTTTTTAATTTTTTTACAGTAATAACTCGTAAATCACATGCCCAAGGCCTCCATCAATGTTAGGTTTAGGGATGGCAGAAATACCCAACGGGTTGGGCCCCTGGGGACCCCCCCAGGGGGGACTAGGGATGACCGCAGAAATACCGGGAACGGGGATCCCTGTCCCCGAAAAGTAAAATTCCCCGGTGGGGATGGGGCGGGGATGGTATTGTCATCCTCATACCCGAACCCGCCCCGACATAATATAATAATTATTAATAAATAAATATATATATTAATTTAAGCTGATAAATATTAGTATAAAAAATAAGTTTTACTATAACCTAACTACAAAACAAAACCTAATTGAAAACTTTTTCTATTCTTACGTGCGACTGCCTCTTCTTCTTTAAATTTTTCAATCTTCAAATATTGAGATGATAAAATTTTTCTTTTATTAATTTACTTATATGAAAATAAAAAAAAAACATGGGGATGGGAGCGGGGATGGGAGAGTGCTCCCCGGCTGGGACGGGGATGGGGAATCCCCGAATCATACAAATAGGGGATGGGGCGGGGATGGGGGAGGGGATGGGTATTGGGGACGGGGATGGTATTGTCATCCCCATCCCCAACCCGCCCCATTGCCATCCCTAGTTAGGTTAAATGGTAAATAACTCAGAAATAGAAATTAAACTAGTGGGATTTAATTGTAGAATTCAAACACATACATATATAGTAAGAAATTCAAAGCCAATTCCCGACTTTCCTGTCTAAGATTCCCTCTCCATAAGTGGAAATGACTATATCAAGAAGAAAAGGATACTGCATCCATGTGTAAGTAAAAACTGGAGCAGTAGAAAGCATAGTAATTAGAAGAACAATCAATAACTTCCCTTCAAGCATAATGAAAAGGGCAGAAGAAAAGGCAACCAGCATGGTGGAGATAGAGAAAAAAAGGGTCCAAATGCCTACTATAAGTTTTCTAGGCAAGGATTGGAGGAAGTCATCTTCACCATAACGTGATACGAGAATTCCCCAAGATATCATTACTGAAGTTATGGAGAAAGAGAGTGACAAAGCATCAGCAACTATAAAAATCGTGAATGCCCTTGTATTTAAAAATATTGGAAGACCTGTATCTCCATTAGTTCCACCAGGAACTGTGAATGCTGCGGCAAACGTCATTGTAACAATAAGGGCAGCTACAACTGAGCAAGAAGCTGCTGTATCTTTTATCGACTTTTCTCCCTCTTTCACCAATTCACTGTGGTTTTTCGTAAATAATTCGCGTGGTGTCATATGATCAGTATGATTTGTTTCTTCAAGATCCGCGAGACTTGCCTTACGCTCCACCTCCTGCATTTCATCCAACAAAGCACAACGAATACAAAATGAAAAGCAAAAGCTTATTTCGTGTCTTGTTTTTAAAAGTCCATTGTCTTATTCGAGTACAATAAAGGCATATGACTACTCATATATCAGTGAAGTAATAAAGACTACTAAGTAAGTTCTGATTACCTTAAACCATTGAAGTTCTCTTTGCATTTGTAAAGCGGCATCTCGAATGCGAATACTCTGTGCCAATGAAGAATAACTTGCCAGTATATGCAGTACATTATTATTCATATTATCTTTACGAAATACTACAGATTTCTGTAAGTCTTCACCGAGGCCATATAGAAGACTGTAAACCTTCTCCTGACGACATTCTGCGGCAAATTGAAAAATGGTCCGGCCGTTTTCATTGGTTTCTTCCAAGAGCTCTCGATTTTGTTTACATAACTGTTTAATAAACTCCACGTTCCCTCGTTCTACTGCTAGGAACATTGCGGTTTTAAAGCCTTGCAATTGTTTAACATCCATATTTTTGGTCACTTCACATATACATTCCAGAAATTCAAGGTTTCGGGTACGAATACGTTTCATTTCATAGAGATCACCTCTTATGCCTGTAAGTGCTAGGTGGACATTGAAAAAATAAAATTAACATCATTTAAACAGAATTACGACAAAATTGGAGAAGAAATGGATGTAGCATACGTACCCGAAGGTTTCTCTACATTGGCGAACAATCTCGAAATTGTAAGGATAAAAGAAAGCACACCCTTTGCCCTATGTAGCCCTTCAAAGAATATATCGATCGTTAGATATTATAACTAAACAAGAACAAAAAAATAAACTTCACAGGTTGGTTTGGAGGCGAGCTCGAGTTTTCTCTTCTTTTTGGAAATTTAAAGCTGAAACATGTTTCCATTTACAGCAATCAAAGAAAGCCCTTGGCCAAAAAAATACAAAACAAACAAAAGCAAAAATGAAATAACTTATCAAACGAACTCAGGCGTGACATATAAATTAAGGCCCCGAAGGCTAAAGTCTAATCTCACATTGCCTCTCAAAAATAAAAGTGACTCACTTTTTGCATCTTTGATATTCGGGTGTAGATAGTAACCCTCTTTGCTCCTCTGCTAGAGCACTTCCACCCACAGAGGCGAAGGCGAGGGCATATTAAGTGTTTTTTGGCCTAGGGCAGAACCATTGCCTTCCCCGATTTGCTATTTGCCTTAGTAGTTTCCACCCTGGAGCGCGAAGTTGAAGACACAATTATTCACTTGGATGGTTTTGAGTTTGTTATGTTTGACTGTGAAAGTGAAACTTGCTCATGTACAACTTCTAATTTATCGATAAATCTGCCATTTATCTAAAGAAAAAAAAAGATTTGTTAATAAAATCATGAACGAAACTCAACGTGTGATTCCTCATCAAGCTGCCATGTAAAAGACGTTACAAAATTCCTATTTATCTCCATAAATTCGATTGACCACCACTCCAAAACCACCAAATCAAATTGAATCCAATTGAAACAAAACAACAAAAAACGCAAAAAAAAAAAAAAAAAAAAACAACCAAACAGCTCCTAGTCTTCTTTAGGGGTGTGCATAATATCCCGAAAATCCAGTATCCCGAATTCCCGTCCCGAAACCCGTCCCGAATTATCCCGTCCCATTCAGGATCAATTAAAAATTTAGCATATCCCGTCCCGTCCTGTCCCATTTTAATTTTCTCGGGACGGGACGGGATGAGAAAATTATATCCCGAAATCCAGTCCCGTCCCGTTTAATATGTATGGTATTAAATAAATAATAAAAATCTCTTATGTGTCACCATTTTATTGGCTCAAACAAGTGTATACTAACACACATGTACCTCATCACATGCAATCTCACCTTATGATATGTAGTTTATGAATTTGGAAATTTGGAATTTCAATTTGTAGTTTATGAAATTGGCATTTGTAGTTTATGAATTTGAAATTTTGTTAATGTAGTACACTTGAAGACTAATATTTCATTTGGAAAATTTGTATTTTTGTGAATTTGTGTTGTGAAAAATTGATTTTGTTGAATTTGATAAATTGTATGTGATGGTCCTGTCCCGTTCCAAACCTATCCCGAATTAAAACGGGACGGGACCAATCTTTAAAATCATTTATCCCGTCCCGTTTAAATTAAATGGGATTGGGACGGGATCACCTTCATCCCGTCCCATCCCGTCCCGTGCCCACCCCTAGTCTTCTTCTCCTTCACTGCCTACGCCAAATCTATCATTAACCACCTCGGCTCCTCCACCCACAACATTCCGATCAAGCGAGGTCTCACCGATTCAGAACTAATTCGCCTTAATTCATTTTTGCCGGCGGAAACATGTTTTTGCAATTGTAGGGCAAAACCCCCAATCGCCTACCGATTGCCTTCCCATGTGGAAGTGCTCTTACATTCGAGTTGAACCCTGTGAACAAGCTGGCTGAGTTGTGGGTTCATTATTTAAATAGTTGGACAAAAATATTCATGCAATACCAGCCCTTTCGCTAGTTCCATTAAATAATTTTTTTTTCATCTACCTATTAAAAATAATTAAATTACTAGCCTCACCGCACACGCATATGCTTGTGCGAGAGGTTTTTTTTTTCATAGGAGCTTCGCGCCACTAATATTGTCAGGTTTCATCTTGAACTTGGTGGATTGGTTTTTGGATGGTGATGGTGTATGATAGAATTTTTTTTTATTTTTTAGTGAATTTTTAATTTTACAATTTTACCCTTATTATTTTTTTAAATTTAGTTTTTGTTTTGTTCTTTTCAATTTAGTGTAATTTTGGTATTATGAATATTTCACAAAAATAACTGCTAAACACCTATCCCCTTAATATATAAAGAAGATAATTTAGGAGTACAAGATAATATAAGAAACATATAAAGAAGAAAAAAATTCTTTAAGAACGTTGCACAGCCATGGAAGGCCATTTGATTCTAATATGGAATCAAGTAGGTGGTGGCATCTATGAAACAAGGCATGCGGTAGAGCTCCCCGGCGTTGGAGGAGACTGAGAGGGCATCAGAGCCGAGGAAGCTCCGAAGCACTGGGATGCAGCGGACATTGTGAGGATCTTATTTTCAATTCTCGAAACAGGAAATTGAAATTCCGAGTAGCGAATTCGAGTGGAAAAATTGGAGCGCAAGAAGAAGAATTGGAAAGAGGTAAAGTTTGTATGAAAACCAATTAGAACACCCATGTTCATTGTCGTATACATCCAACTTAATTGTTTGGTTTCTAAATCATCATTAAAAGACTCATGTTCTAAAGTGAAAAAGAAAAGATTAAAAATAAATCTTGGTGTCTGATCGTCTGTGTTGGATTCGAGTTTATGGCAATGCAAATGCAATTGGTTGTTGTTCATTCACAGTTAGGGTTTAGAAAAGGGGAGGAGGATAAGGATTTTTTTGGAATAGTGGAGTATATTGATTTTAATAATAAAATTTAATTAAAAATGATGGGTGTAGAAAGAAAGTAAAGGATGGAAATATAATTTTAGCCCTCCGAATTAGCTACATTTAGCAAAAGCCGGGCATCTTTCAACATAAATCCAAAATTTTTTATTTTTTGTGTTAACCATTTTTCCCTGTAAGCAAACTTTCTCTTTTTTGAAGTAGTGAGTCAGATACGTTTTTCAATTATAATTTTTTATTTGTCTTACATGCCTAGTGTACCCTTCCATAGGTAAGAGCAACTCCAATGGGAAGGTGCAAACCAACCGGAATGTCAAATTTACATCCTTAAAACTAAATTTCTACTCTAATGGAAAGTGGAATGTAAATTGTCCATCTGGCCAGAAAATGTAAAAAAAAAACACAAATATAGAATTTTTTTACATCTTCAAAATGGGTCTCATTATTGTTAAAGTACACTTTATTTAATACATTTTTATTCAATCAATGAAGATTATTAACCAAAAAAACGTTCCAAGTGAGATCATGTAAATTATTAGTATGAAAAACGAACGTGTAGTTCATTCTCCAGTGAGAGAATGTAAATTTCAGGATGAAATGTAAACTTCTAATCTCAATATTTTACAACTTTCACACTGGAGCAAATTAATTTTACATGCTAGAATATTATATTAATATGCCACCGAATTTGTAAAATTTACATTTACATTCTCAATTTTACATCTTCCCATTGGAGTTGCTCTAATAATGGTCAAAGTTAATGTTGTTATTTTACCATTTTGGTATCAAATCTTATGAATTGATAATTTTTCTGTTTTTTATATGTTAATGGTGTTATTAATCTCTCTTCTCAAAATCATAAATAATATAACTATGGATGAGATCACTGAATCGGTTGCTTGTCTCTTTTTTGTTATTCTTCTTATAATACATATGTTAGATTCATAGACCAATATGTATATATTTCATCTCAACCATCATAGCCCCCATTTACTATTTTGAAGTCTATAGTCTCCCAACAACCCTTAATCAAACGACTTCCATTGCTTGTCTCTTTTTTGTTATTCTTCCATATATCTCTTAAACTTCTTGGAGCTTCTTGCACCTTATTCAGGAAAATTACAATTTGATCTATAGGTAAGATCTTACCTAGAGATCAGGTTGTCTAGACAAAGTGAAAAAGAAACAAAAATGGAAGAATTCATTTTGTACCTGACCAAGGACAAGTACAAACACACAAAAATTCCCGAGGTATATTTTTTTGGTAAAACAATTGTGCCATTTCTTCAACCTCCTACTGAGGTAGCGAACCATATAAGTCAGTTGGACGTCGTACACCTCATTAGAAGTTAAATTCTTTTTTTCTCATCCATGTCTTTTGTTTTAAAATCTTCCTTCCCCATTAATCACTGAAAGTTGAAGGTACAGACTTTTCAAATTCTTCTCTTGTTTGTTTGAATTCCTCCCACAACACTTTCTTCGCAACCATTTACTCGTGGGCTGCAAAATTGAAATCATATGGTAGATAAGCTACCTGATGAGTAGACACACACCCCCGCCCCCTTATTCCTCCATAAAAATTCTTAATATTGACGCTATCTGATGAGTCGACACACACACACACATCCTCTCCGCCATGGAACTCCTTGATAGAGAAGTAACCTGATGAACACCCCCCTACCCCCCTAAAAAAATCATTCGACCCCTTTCTAACCAAACAACCACATAGCTTCATATTTATACATAATTTTCCCATTTAAAAAATTCATCCATTTAAATTCAGATATGTTCAAAAAGACATCTCTAACACTATGAATCGAAACGGTGGCCAGAAATCGATTTTGGCGTTTGGCGTCCAGTTCTTAAAGATGGTAGTGGTTGTAGTTTTTGGAAAATCAATGGGCTTAGATTTGATGACAAAGATAATTTTTATTTTTAATTGGATGCCCATTAGAATTTGTATTCGAGATAATGACCTCACAATTAGGGGTGGGCATAAATTCCCGAAAATTCCGTATCTTGAATTTCTGTTCCAAATAATCCCGTCCCATTCGGGATTTATTAGAATTTTAGTGTATTCCGTCCCGTCCCATCCCGTTTTAATTTTTATCAGGACGGGACTGGATGAGTAAATCGTATCACGAAATTCAATCCCGTCCAGTTTAACTTGTATTTGTATTAAATAAATAATAATAGCCTTAAGTGTCACCATATTATTAGCTAGTATTTCATTGGAAGTTTAAGAATTTCAATTTGTAGTTTATGAAATTCAATTTGTAGTTTAAGAATTTCAATTTGTAGTTTATGAATTTGGAAATTTGTAGTTTAGTATACTTGAGGACTAGTATTTCATTAGGAAATTTGTAGTTTACGAATTTGTGTTGTGCAAGATTGATTGTGTTGAATTTGATAAAATTGTACGGGATGGTCCCGTCTCGTCCCATACCCGTCCAGATTAAATTCGAGACGGGATGAGACGGGATCAATAGTTAAAATCACTTATCCCGTCTCGTCCCATCTCGTTTCAATTAAACGGGATTGGGACGGGATCACCTTCATCCCGTCCCATCCCGTCCCGTGCCCACCCCTACTCGTAGTCCAAAATTCTAGACTTCTTTTTTCATAAGATATCAAATTCAAATTTTCTCATGTGAGGACAAAAAGGCAAGTGATAGAAGTATGATATGTGGTCCAGTCCTTTTTCCTGTGACGACGCCATGTTTTGTTTGATGGTTTGATGTGTTTTGGTGAGGAATTGAACAAAAATTAAATCAAAACAATTGATGCTGTTCAACAACGATTGCTCTTAAACTTTAGGCAGGTCAATTGATCCACAATTTCAAGGCCCAACTGATTAAATCTGAGCTCGACAAAAGTGGGCATCCAAATATGACCAGATTTCCACCAATATAATATTAAGGAATTAGATAAAAGAACATTTGAGAAATTTCTTCCCTAATTGTGCGGACAACTCTTTATTTTCCAAATCAAGCAAATTTTTTTATTTGGACTATAACAATACTATGACGATGCTAAATAGGTATAAAGATACTATATATAGTTCTCTCTCGCATAGTATTAGCATAATCTATATGTAGTCTAGTGTATAGATACATCATAGCATAGTACCCTTATAGTATCATAGTACCCGTATAGATCGGTCGTAGTTCACTCATGTTTATCGTCATTTTTTGGTAATTTTTTGAGATGAATATGAAACTGGGCGGCTTGGCGGCTGCTTGGTTGCAGGCATCGATGGCGTCGTTGATACGGCAACTTGATGGTAGCTTGGTTGTAGGAGTCGATGGGTGCAACTTGGTTGTAGGCCTCGATGGTGTCCTCGATGGCGTCGGCGATGGGGTCGCTAATGGCATCATCGATGGGAGCAAGCCCGATTGATGGCGTCGATGGTGTTGCCGATGGAGGCTGCTTGGTGGTAGCTTGGTTACCAGCCAAATTGACAGCGTCATCGATGGTGAGGTGGTGAGGTGAAATTGGAAAGGCGAAGAATTTGGAGGCGGGCGGAGAAGATGAAGCTCAAGAGGGACGATTTGCAAATAATTATGTGGGGGCAGTGGTCCAATTAAGATAAACTTGTGCTTAGTGTGGAATTGCCCGAACTGGCCAAAACATTTTAGGAAGAAATTGTCCAAAAATTCTTATTTTGGACAAATTTCCTTATAATATCCTCATGTCAATCCCAATTGACCAGATTTGACTCACTTTCAAGCTTGACGCTCTGAGATCTCAATTTGCCCAGCGACAAGAAGAAAGGAACCTCTTGAAGACCAAATGGTGAGCCTGTGAAGCAGATCGGCGGGCGGGTTGGTGTGTGTGGGTTGGGATAGAATCAACTCTTGTTTGGTGTTTATCATCTGCAAGCAGGCGGGTTTGACCCATTTTTCACTATTTATAACTAAAACTTGACCCAATCTGTTCCGATTCTTTTGGATTGGCCAGGTCAGTCAGTTGGCCCGTCAATGGCCACCCTACTTTGAGATGAACATTCAAAATTGGTGGTCTACTATGGATATATGAAGTTTATTTTAGGGCTGATATCCTAAGGGCCAAAATAACATCCTAAATATCTAAAAAAGACATAAAAGATGTTAAATATCCATATAGTCCAAAACCAATGCCAACTCAGCAAAAGTAACTAACTCCCTTTAACGGAAATCATCTTTCTCTCTCCTATTTCTTCTTTTTTTCAATTTTTTTTTGTTTTTCTAAATTAATCATAACTTTTGATATAGAAATCGTAACGAAAATTCGTTTTCACCAATTTATTCGTAAAAGTGAGATATACATTTTAAGATCCATATTAAGTATGTTTTTCGCAGAAAAAATTTCGCAAATTTCATATGCAGAGACAATGAGTGTCTCTAGAGAGACAGTCAAGTTCTCTCCAGAGACAGTTATGTGTCTCCAAAGAAACAGTAAAATGTCTCTAGAGAATGTCAGTCAAGTGTCTCTATAGAGACAGTCAAGTGTCTCTCCAGAGACGGTCAAGTGTCTCTATAGGGACAGTTAAGTGTCTCCAGAGAACAGTCTCTATAGAGACAGTTATGTGTCTCCAAAGAAACAGTAAAATGTCTATACAGAGACAGTAAGTGTCTCTACAGAGACAGTACAGAGACAGTCATGTCTCTATAGGGACAGTTATGTGTCTCCAAAGAGACAGTAAAATATCTATACAGAAACAGTCAAGTGTCTCTTTAGAGACAGTCAAGTGTCTCTACAGAGACAATTAAATGTCTCTAAAGAGACAGTTAAGTGCCTCTGCAAAGACAGTAAAGTGTCTCTATAGAGACAGTTAAGTGTCACTGCAGAGACAGTAAAGTGTCTCTACAAAGACACTAAATTTGAAAGTGCTAAACAAAAAGAACTGGATAGCCACTTGTCTCTACAGAGATAGTCACCTGTCTCTCTAGGGACAATCACCTATCTCTATAAGGACAGTCACCTCTCTCTATAGGGACAGCCACCTGTCTCTAGAGCTACAGCCACCTGTCTCTACAGAGACAGTTAAAATGGGCTTGATATACCATAAACATCACTTTTCAATCTTTTTTTTTTTTTTTCACAAGATCTCCAAAACCCAAGAACCAAAAAAAAAAAAAATCCTACAAAGCTCATGTAAACAATATCAATGGGTCTATTTTCACATTGTAATATAAAATCAATTTTTTGCCTATAATTTCCATTACCGACGTAAAAAAAACATAGGAAAGAAAAAAAATAAAAGAATGGTGGAACAGAGAAATGAACGGAGAGCGAGGGAATATCTCGGCGAGCAGCTTCTTACAGCGCTTGACGGGGTGGCGTGACCTCGCTCGCAACGGAGCAAAAAAGGCAGAGGCTTTTGCAGATCGGAAACACCTGCCATGAAATCACGCCATTTTCTTCAACCTCCCTCTCAAAACCAATGTGAAAATTCGATTTTTATCTAAAATTGGGGGATTTGGGGGAAAATGTGGCGGCGGTTTGGGGTGGGCCTCCGGGGATCGGACGGTGGAGAGAAGAAGAATGAGTGCGAGAGCACCGGAGCACCCTGCAGCGGATCTTCAGCGTCCTGCAGTCGTACAACTCCATCAGCCCGGTGAAGTTCTCGTTCTTCACGTCGACCAAATCATCGACAAAAATTCACACCAAATCGGAGCAAGATCTGGAAGAACGCAAAAACTTCTGGGAGCCGTGAGGAATTGAGTACCTGGCCGACGGTTACAGGGCTGAAGGTCATCATTTCGACGAGCAGCGAATCGGACGGCGAGATCAATGAGGAGGCTGACGTTGTGCTAGTAGAGGGTGACGAGGTCGTCGCTGGCGAGGACGCAGCCGAGGGTTTCGGTGATAGAGAATCGGAGGTTGTCGGATGGAGAGTCGAAGGAGGTGTTGATTTCTTTTTGGGCGTCGGCGATGAGCTTGGAGAGCTACGATGGCGAGCAGAAGGATGAGAAAGATGCTGACGAGAAGTACTGGAGCACAATGTAGTCGTCGATTCCGAGCTCGCCGCTGGGGAGCTCGATCCGGAGGAATCGAATCTCGTTGAAGTTTTTGAGGACTTGGGTCGGGGAGTTCGATCCGGAGGAATCGATCGCCGATAGCAACTCGAGTCTGAATTTGAATTATAGGGGGGGTAACGGCGTTAGCAAGCTGTTAGTAACTAATTCCTAAACTGTCCAATAAAATTTTGACACATTGACAATTTGTACTAAATGGATATTATAAGAAAGTTATGTATTTTTTAGATATAAGGAGTCTTATCTAGTACTTTTTAGATATTGTTTCTTTATTTTATCTTAAGGGGTCATTGTTCCTTTGTATTTATTATGGATAAGAGTGGGCTGAACATAAAAGTAGCCTTTAGCATTGAGCTAAAATCGCAATGCCGCGGGGTTATGTGCATCACTAAACTACAGTCAAGGGACCAAAATGGATCTCTTTTACTCCTATGTGAGATTTGACTATAATAAGAAAGGGTAAAACAGTGGGAAAAAAAATTCTAAAATTAATTAACATACCTAAGAAATGACCTGAGAAATGCCCTCGCCTTTCATAGGATTGAGATACATCTTCTCTTGGTTTCTTTAGAGGAGTAATGTACGTACCTATGAAGACAAAAATTAATCCAATCAAAGTGTTTCTCTGAAGCAAGATTTTTTTATTAGTAGTAATATTTGTCGAATGAAGAATGGAAGTTCAAGTTTCAAGATTATTAGCCCTTTTAACTAAGTTAATGTGTATCACTAAACTCCTGAGGGGTAATATGAGATTTTACTATAGTTCTATAAAGCTCGTGGTTATAATAGAGCATCTATAGCAGCTTTTCCATATTGATTTTAAGCTAACTTTTCTAAATTAAACTCATTTCCTTTCTCTGTCTTGGTAATCATTTGGACTTACTTGGTTGTTTGGTAATGAGTTATTTTTTTGGGACTAAATGGGTAGAGCTCTTTTCCTATAAATTTGTAGAACTAGAAGAGATAGTTTAACATTTGTGTCTAATTTTGCCGTAAAAGAAATAAATGCAATCATAATCCAATTCCAGTTTAAACATACCTAAAATCATTACATATTTAAAATTAGAAGAAATATAAGGAACAATGCTAGAGTCATGCACCTTATTGGCATGACTCCCTATTGTTAGAGTCACATATAACGCAAATTATAGGAAAGATGCTCTTATAGTACACAAATAGTTGTGGAAATTGTACTCGATGTCGTTTTCTCTTAAAAATAAAAAAATAAAAAAAAATTGTACTCACGGTTATAAATCCATTGTTCCCACAAATTGAGACGCCTTTTCCTTAAGAATGGAGAATGCATTCCAGCCACTTCGATTAATGGGGTTCTACCAGAGTAGTTTTGAGCCACTACTAATTCTGGGTATTTCTGGATTAAATCCCATGCAATATCTATACGCATGGAATAGACAATATAATTAAGGTTACAGCAGAAAATATTCATAACCAATACCTCAATGAACATTTGTGGTGATGCGCAGCAGATATATAGTTCATTATATTTGAAAGTCAAATATCTTACCAAATCTACTTAATCTGAAACCGGCGGAAACAAGTTCAGCGGCTTCGGTGATGCTTACAGTATCAGGTGTAGTTTCAGAATAAAGATACTGCGCCATTTCTTCTCCTTTCTCCGCATACTGAGCCATGAGAAGTGGAGAGCTACTAAAGTTTCCCGGACGGACTATAGTAAGTAATCTCTTACTCTTAGCAACCATGCTTCTAGCTGTGCCCACCATTTGTGGAAGCCATAATATCAAAAGACATAAAGCTGTATAACCAGTAGCTTCTTGTATTTCCAACTCCTCCGGGCTCATTAAATCCACCAACTGGTTTACAATGGATCCTTTCTTAGACAAAATTGCAAGGTGAAGAGCTGTCCGCCCGCCTGGAAATGTTGTAGTCGCCGCATCAGGATGTTGGCTTAGATACTTGATTGCCTCATTCCAGTTCTCGTTTTGCACAAATGTGACGTAACGTTCGTGGGCATGGCTGTCACAGGTATTCATCTCTTCTCCTGCCAAGTTTTCATAGATGTGTTTTTTTTTTTTTTTTCATTTAATTTTATTGGAAACTTTTGAAGCATCATTTTATCGATCTTCTTTTCAATCAATAAATTGAAATCAAAAGGTAAAAGATCAAAATAAAATATATAATAGTGATATATGTATTGTACCAAAACGAAAGGACAATATGTATGGACATTAGGTTCAAAATGAATAATATGATTGTAATTAATATAAACTATTAGTATAAACTAAGGAACTGTAAAAGAATGTAGATACATATGCATTATTTATAGGGTAATTAGTCATTTTACCCCCTTAACTTGTGCCTTACTTTTGATTTGCCCCTTCAACTTGCACTTTGAAAAATTAACCCCCTTAACTTGTATTATTGGCCAATTTCCCCCTCATCAGTCCAAAATTAACCCAATTCCATTAAATTGAGTTACATAACGTATACGGATGAGCATCTTGTCGTGTTTCTTGCTCTTCTTCTTCGTTAGCTTCTTCTTAAGACCAACAACGCCATCAATGAAGTCGACGAACTTTAATTCAATTAATAGCACATAAATGTCTCGAAGGTGGTGAATGACGAAAAAAGCTCTTTACGTGCAAGTCACGTGAGTGTATTTAACGGAAAATTGGATGCGAGTTTGTTAATTTTGACGGCGAGGGGGGAAATTGGCCAAAAATGCAAGTTAAGGGGGTTAATTTTCCAAAATGCAAGTTAAGGGGGCAAATCAAAAGTAAGGTACAAGTTGAGGGGGTAAATTGGCTAATACCCCTTATTTATATAGTGTACCTTCAACGCCCTGCCGCCCTTCTTCTACTGCCGATTGATTCCCTAATTCAGTATCACGATCGACGGCTGGGGTTCGTGGATAGCCTTGAGACAAAAATCTGCGGTCTGAAGACTGGAATACTTGATGTTTACGTAGTGCAAATAAAGTAGCTAGCTAGCCTTTTTATTTCCTCTTTTTTTTTCATATATATATATATATGGTGAGTATAAAGGGACACGCCATTTTCAAAAATACCATTTCTTGGCCACTGGATCGGCAACTTTTTTGTGGGACCCATTGATAATGGGTCCAATCCAACGGCCAAAATGGTGTTTTTGAAATGGTGTGTCCCTTGAACTGGGTATATTTACATGCGTATACTAGCTAGTTTATATATATATATATATATATATATATATATATATTTATATATATATATATATATACGGGTATATTATGTGTATAATTTTACCTCTGGCGGCGTTTGCTTCTTGAGCTTGTTTAACCTTATCAGCCAAAATACCCCAGGCCTCTTTGGCTGAAGTGGTGTTCTGGATAAGAGAATAAGTAGCATCTCCGCAAGAACTCTCGATTGCGTATAAAGCCTTGGCATCTTTCTTCCTCCAAGCCTTAATCCTAGTATCATCGTCTGGTTTAGGAGCTTCACTGGTGCCTTCCACAACGTCCCAAAGATCTTTCGCCAACATATAGGTCTTAACCCGTCGACTCCAATATTCATAGTTATCATAAGTAAGAAGTCTAAGATTACCAATTACAGTACTCTTAGCGATAACTGTAGCAGCTGCCATGTTCAACGTCCTTCAGCCAAGTAATTTAAAACTAGATAAAAAAACAAGCCAAAAGAAGAACTAGCTAGTTGCGGGCAAATCTTCAGAAGCCGCACGGCTAAATCTAGCTTGTAAATTTCAAATGATCTGCAAATAGAGTAGCCAAACTTTCTGATTTATAAATTAATAGAAAATTTACATTTCTAATTTTTTATTTTTATGGTCGTAATTTATATTAACAAGTTTATTGGTTGGTGCACAGTTGGTTATGTGACGCTGTATTTTTTTGTCTGCTGATGCTGATGGGGAAGGTTTTTACAATTGTATACAGAAACTAAATAGGTCAGATTTGTTTATTCATGTGGAAGGTAAAAAGGACAAATTTGTTTCCCTTTTGTTGTTAACTAGTGATTAGAGAACGGAATTGTACAGTTCTTTGTCTTTGATTAATTTTAGAATAGTTGCTATTAAATTAAAATAAATAGAAAAAGAAGAAGAAAGATACCAAATGAAACAAGTTGTGACTAAAACCAATAAAAGATGTCGATCACATCACATGCATGAGTCTTTCGTTATTGGTTAATGGGCATGATCTGGCAAACCAAAGAAAGTTGTTAGTCTTTCGTATTATTGGTTGGATCTTACAATATGTCAGTGCGCTCACCTAAGGTCCTCATTTTGAGGATCTGTGAGGTCCTCTGTAATGTTATAGAAATTCTCAATGACTAATGGAAGGTGGCGGCTGCATTGGGTTGTGTCGAAGCCGTTGACCATCAGGTTCGTGGTGGTTACCGCCACTTGGCTGCTCTTTCCGCGGATTTCTCGAAACGGCGTGGACGTGAGCGAGGTAATGAGGACCAAGGAACAAAATTCCATGAAACATAAATTTCCAAAAAAATCGAAATTTCCATCGAAACCGAAATAAACAAATAAAACAAAACCAAACATAAAATTTTATAGCCAAACACAAAACACTTGATGAGGACAGCAAGGAAATGATTCATTTTGTAAAGGACAAGTTGAAATAGGGATGGAAAACCGACAATATCGTGGCTGAGAATTTAGAAATCTAGTTCTAAATTTTTCAAAGGGATTCTTCAATCGAGCTTCAAAGAAACTATAACGATTATTCATACACTAAATGCTTTATCAATGGAAAGATAATTTGAAACTGAAATTATAATTAGGGTAATTAGCCAATTTGCCCCCTTAACTTGTATGGTAGTTCCAAAACCCCCCCCCCTCCCACGCCGGAAACCAACCCCCCTCTCTTTTTTTCTTTTCCCACTCCTCCCCCCCGCCTTTAAATTGACCAATTTCTTCCATTAGTAAGCACACGTGAGGCGCCCATGGAGGGCATTTTCATCAAATAACTTTTGGTTCCTTCTCCAAACTGCTTCCACCATCCAAATCCCTAAAACCCCTCTCAATTTCAACCTCAGCCTTCTCAAACTTCACAGAAATCATACTGTCTCCACCCGAATCTGACCAGAACTTGCCCAAATCCATATAACGCTTCTCATTTCCTCAGTTCCTTCAAACCTCGCCTGGGTTTCGGCATCTAACCCACCCAATTCACTCCGACCCGACCCGAATTCGCCCAAATGCTCACCCGCAGCCTCCACTTCTCCAAAACCCACCACGTTCTTCGCATCAAAATCGTTACTTTTCCGGCCATTGGACCAATCACTGGCCTCCGAAGACGACGACAAGCTTTCGGCAATCGAGTCCAACCTCTTCCACCAGGACTACTCGCCGCCGGCCCTTCCTCCACCCCCGCTGCACCCGCCGCCGGCGTCATGGAGTCTTTGCAAACTCAGCGCTGATCGATCGGATCAAGTGCTCCGACGCCCTAGCGTTCCAGCGAGGGCGGCTGCGTCTTTTGGTATGATTTCTCTGCTGATATGGCTTCGGAGGATGTGAAACCGGGCGAATCGGCGGTGACAAGGATCGTCAATCTGGCGGAGGAGGCGAAGATGGCGAGAGAAGGAGTGGTCAAGGCGTCGAGCCTGGTCGTCCTCAGCATCTGCAAGTCTCTCGTCGCCGGCGGAGTTTGCTGGTGGAGTGTGAGTTTTGAGCTTTCATTGAGCTTGAGTTTGTTTTCGCGGAAAATGAAAGTTTCTTGGATTATTGTGTTTTGGAATTTTCGTTTGGTGAAAAATTAATGAGTAAAGATTGCATCTTTATGAATCGGAATTTGAAGAAATTGCATCCTTTTGTGTTTGAAGAAGCGAAATCGGAGGTGAAACCCAAGCGAGGTTTGAAGGAACTGAGGAAATGAGAAGCGTTATATGGATTTGGGCAAGTTCTGGTCGGATTCGGGTGTAGACGGTATGATTTCTGTGAAGTTTGAGAAGGCTGAGGTTGAAATTGAGAGGGGTTTTAGGGATTTGGATGGTGGAAGCAGTTTGGAGAAGGAACCAAAAGTTATTTGACGAAAATGCCCTCCATGTGCGCCTCACGTGTGCTTACTAACGGAGGAAATTGGTCAATTTAAACAGAAGGGGGTAAATTGGCTAAAAAAACAAGTTAAGGGGGGTAATTTTCCAATGTGCAAGTTAAGGGAGCAATTCGAAACTACCATACAAGTTAAGGGGGCAAATTGGCTAATTACCCTTATAATTAACTTCAGAATGGACAATTGAATCCACGAAGTGTATATATGAACAAAATATTGCTAAAAACTAGAAAAGAAATAAAAATCTACAAACTTAAAATATTCAACAACTTAGCATGATTTCTAACCAGGACCAAATATCAAAGCCTCACTGACGAGCGACCTAAACAAACAGAGAAGGGTTCGTGACGGACCAAAATGGTCTTTTTTGTCAAAATAGTTTTAAATAAATTTACTTTTTTAATTAAAATAAATAAAAATATTAGTAAATAATTTTATTTATTTTTAAATAATAATAAGTTTGGGGTCCCCTTGAAGTGGGGGCTCAATTCTCCGTCGCCGGTTGCATCACCCCAGCGGCGACACCGGCAATCGAACTAAAAAACTGTAAATCTAATTGAACTAAACTGCTTTGGTGAGGTGAGGTATGGTTTGGTTTAAATTTTTTTTTGGGAAAATTGCACAAATACCACCTGAATTTTTCCACTTTTGTGCATTTACCACCCAGATTAAATTTTTTTACAATTCACCACCTGAACTCTTGTGACATTTACAAAACACCACCTCCGTTTGATTTGTCATCAAATCTGCCTTTTCCGGTCAACGATTGATGATGACTCCAACTACAAAAAGTTCCCTCTCGACCTCAAAAATATATCCCCAAAGTTTCGGAGTCAAAAACGGTGTGAAAAAGCCGCCGGTGAAACCAAACGTAAAACTGAGCCGCTGGAGTTCTCGCCGCCGTCGTTAATTTTCCGACCACTTTCTCCGTTCGGAACCACTTGTACTAGCTTCCCAACATCCCCGAGTACACTCCCACGAAGTTTCAACCCCAAATCCCAAGCGGTTTGCCGCCAGCCAACGAAAACGTTTTAATTTGTTTTTTGCCAAAAACCGTCCGACAAACCTCCCTCCGTTCTACCTTTTCCGGGCACCGATTGCACAAATATAACCTCAAATAGTGGACCATGTGCCTCTCACATGCCAAGTTTAACGGCAAATTGGATGACAAACAGACGGATGTGGTGTTTTGTAAATGTCACAAGAGTTCAGGTGGTGAATTGTAAAAAAATTTAGTCTGGATGGTAAATGCACAAAAGTGGAAAAATTCAGGTGGTATTTGTGCAATTTTCCCTTTTTTTTTTTTACATGTGGCTTGCAAAATCGCACCACATCGTTTATAATAGTGTGACTTGTGCTTCCCGAATATTGGAAATTGCGGTTCAGCTTATAACACGGTAATATTAATCATTAATCTACTTTATATGAAAATATTAACAGATGTCATCATTTCATTAGTTGTAATTATGTTATCATTCATCCTCTACAAGTAATCAAAACCCCAACACATGTCAAACAAAATTTAAATAGGGGGGATAATAAATACCAATTGACCCTTTCCAAAAAACCTTGTAGCCGCCGGCCCCTTGCTTTGGCTTGGGGTCGGTCGACCATCCAGATCTTGTTTTCCGCCGCCCTCTCTTCTTGTGAGAGTCCAATTTTCCCTCTCCTTTGTGAGAGCCCCTCCCCCTCACCGTGGGAGTTTTGTCCTCTCTTCCATGAGAGCCTCAGCATAGTTCCCAACCTTGTGTTTGGGATGTTCTTATTTGTTCCTGACCTTGTGTTTGAGAAGTTTATTTTTCCTGCATTTTATGTTTTTGGTTTTGTTATGTTAGGTGTTTGGTTGGGATGTTGAGAGGCATATCATCAGCTTCTTCTCATCACCGCCTATGTTTCGCCTGTCGCCGCTCACCGATCCAATCTGGGTCCAGTTGTTTTGTGATGGATGCGTCCTCCGTCGGATCCGTTATCAGTTGTTGTGTGGTTGCCATCAACGTCGCTGCATTTGCTTGATTTCGATCTAACTGTTTCGGTCTAATTTGGTTTTCTAGCAACTTCAATCATTTTGGGTTTGGACCTATTTGGTGTTGTTTTGTTGTTGGGCCTTTTGGGTTGAAATTGTTTACTTGAATGTAATTGTCCGTAGTTTGAATGCTTGTGTTTGTCTTCAGGAGAATAGGGCACTCTTTTCCTTGTACTTTGCAAGGTTTTTAACGAGGCCCCAATTTGAATTTGTATATGTATGTACTCCTTATTTGGTTTTCTGGCCAAACTTATCAATAAAATTACTATTCTTTTGATAAAAAATAAAAAAATAAAAAACAAACAAGATTCGTACCCTGAGATGTTTGAAGACGATTTTGAAACCGACGATGATTCTAGGGGCTTTCAGTTTCTATACGGTTGAATATGAGTTTCCAATCGAATGGCAGTGAAGGTAATTTTGTGGACAAATGGTGGGCTGAAATATTTTGTTTGGAATTATCTGAAATACTGATTGGGGGTACATAAAATACTAAGAGAGCTCCTATGTACACTCAAATTTTTTCTCTGGACACTTTAATTCTTTTGTACACTCATCTTAATTCTTAAAAGTTCTTTGGACACACAAACTTGATTAATATTTTCCACATATACCTTTGATTATTCAATGTTTCAACATGAGAGCTGTTGTTTTCGTTCGTCGTCCTCATCGTCTTATGCTTCTTCTTTCTGAGAGCTGAGGCTAATGAAACCGTAATAGAGAGCAAGGAGTCAGACACATAGAATTTCAGGTCTGGGTCCCTTTACGCTATGCCCAAGACATAGACGACAAATATTACAATCATAGGGTTTTGAACAAACAGAAATTTGATTGTAGACGACCGACTGCGTTTCAGTCCAGACACCAAAACAAACAAATGTCTCCCGCAAAAATTGCCACAAAGTCAAAAAGATTCGCTAACAAAAAAAAAAAAAAAAAAAAGGGGTATACCCCCCCCCCCGGGGGGGGGCCCCCCCCCCCCCCCCCCCCCCCCCTTTCTTTGTTGGGCAACGGAAGATACGAAAGCAAGAACCTAATATATGAATTCCGTTATTATTACCCCCCCCCCCCCCCCCTCTTTCTTTGTTGGGCAAGAGAAGATACGAAATCAGGAACCTATATTTGAATTTCATTCTTATTACCTTTCTTCAATTGTAAGATAATTTCGTTCTTGATACACGAAATAGGTACTTCGGTGCTGTTTATGGGGTTGGGTTTGGGTTTGGAACTGGTTTGCTCGAGGAAGGAGAAAGGAATTTTGTTCCTAAAATTAATTATGTACCTAGATGTAATTTAATACATGACTATAAATGTAATTACATCTTGTAAAAAAGTGAAGTGTGTCCAAAGAAAATTTTTGAGTGTATATAGCAGCTCTCAATACTAAATGTTGCTGAAGAGAGGAGATCTTATCGGCCCGGATACCCGTTTGGATTCGGATCTTATAAACTTCTGGATTCGGACGGGTACCGGTTTGGGCGGCCACCAGCTATTGTGTCGTCCTCGTTGCATTTCAACCGCACCTTCTTTCCAAGCCGGTCGTCCTGCACCACCTCGATCATCTTCTCTCTCTCCGCCGTCTCCTTGGTTCCTCGTTGTCTGGGATTGTTTTATGGCGCTGCCAGAGGTGTAAATATTGGATTGGAAATTGGGAACCTCTGGAACCTTCTACAATACAATCGACGATCCAAGATACTAAAACTCCTTCTACTGAAACTCCTTCCTACACTAGTAGAATGTGCCCTAAACAAGGGAACGGAGAATGTAAGAAACAGAGCAGTAATGCACATGCATATCTGCAAAAGTTAACATTCTAGCTAGCTCGACCTGTGTAGAGGAATGAGAACGGGCAATAGACAAGTAAAAGAATAACCAAAAGAATAACTAACGGTATTATGTGCAGAGAAAGTGAACCGAACTGAAAGACGAAGGTAGCCTGCCAAAAAGATGAAATGTATCAAGAGCGAGGAAAAGAAACATCAAAACTGGGGTAGATGTGTATAGAATCACAATACCTAACCATTTTATACTTAATGAGTCCGGGTTCCACAATCGAATGACTACAGCCAGAAAGGAAAATAATGGTTTGGATCTGGGTATATCCCATAATCAGTATCAAGAAAAACTTTTAATAATAAACAATGAGTACAATAAATAAACAACAATGACAATAACACAACCTACAATCTGATCCCATATTGAAACAAAAAATATACTGTACATACGACTACTGCATAGGCCGCTGGCACGCTGCCAACCGACAAAATGAGGCCCTGGCTGCCGGACCCAATTTCAGGTTCAAACGGCATAAGCAGGATAAGCTCTCCATTCACTCCAATACAGCAACCTCCTGATCAACCCTCCAATAGTTCGCATCATTGAACTCCTTATTTGCAGGTGTGCCATCGTCGGGATTCTCATTTTCTGCCACCTTAGGCATAATGTTTTTCTTCAACGGGCCTGCTTCCCCTACTATGCCCTCTTTAAGGGCCTGGTCCATTGCTTTCTCGGTTCCTTCTAATTCCACACCAACAAATTCTACATCCTCTTCAAACAATGAAGGCACAGCAGCTGCTTTCTGGCTCACATCACTGCCCACTGACCCTATAGTAGAAGCGGTGGAGGATGGAGAGCCATTCGAAAGTGTAGATTCTCCACTTGATGGCAAACCAGCATCAGGAGACGCTAGCTCAGTATTACTGGACGGATTCACATCAGAATCGTCATGATCCTCAAATGGATTTACACTTGCGCCACCGACTTGCAAGTCCGGTGACTCACCCCATCCGACCCATTCAGGCAAAGGCCTGTCTCCAAACAAGTCCTCGTTGTCAGTTGTCTCGAATCGGAAGAATCCACCCATATCATTTGACACACTTGCCTTCCCACCATCTGGGTTCAGGTTTCCACTGTCAACCGAAACACTTGCACTAAATCCATTCAGAAGGGTTTTGTCGGAAGTGGATGTGCCATTGCTGGAGTCCTTACCTCCGGCCAACTCATCATCTTCTCCTACCACAACCTCATCATCACTACTGCTATTTCCACCATTTGTAGCTCCATTCAAGTTTATGTCTTCCATCTCCGAGGCTGATGTGCCCGTAGGTCCATTACCAATTCTATCATCTTGGAATGCAAACCAGTTGGAATTCGTAAATAAGCTGCTGCATTAAAGATTAAAACAAATTCAATACCGGATTGATTATACAGCCAAAGCCCATTGATACACAACAGATGCGACAATTTTCATACACTTGTAACATTATCAAGCACTTAAACTACAATGATGGTAAATTCATAAGACATCACTGCCAATGTGTGAGGAATCAGATCAACACAATTAATACCTCACAATAAACTGATTAATGGAGCCAATTTTTAAACGTTATATTGTCTACCTAAGAAATCATGATTCATAACCGTGCATTCGGGCATATAACTCCACCACAACAGCAATCCTACAATAGCTATGTGTAACTAAAGTGAATCTCATTTCAATTTGGAAACCTTGCAGCCAATAACTGGTACATTCACTGTGTTCTGTTGATGCAAGAAGCCGTATAAAATACAAAGAAAATAAAAGCTCACCTTCCTTGGTCATCACCAAGCCTCAAGGATGATATGACTACTTCAGCAGATTCATCATCAAAGTAGACATCCTGCTTGCAAAACAAAGAACTCATTTCAGTTGAACAACCAAATAGATGGTCATTTCAAAATGAACATTTAAAAGAAGCATAAAACATGCTAAAACATAAAACAGTTACCATCAAGAAACTCATGTTAAAATGTATATCGATTAAAAATGTCTTCACAGTGGTTGATTTTGCCTCACAACGGTATACAAGCAGATTTAACATACTAAAACATAAAACAGTTACCATCAAGTCCCATGCATCATCTCAACAAAAAACATGGGGTGGGGGAAATGACAAAACTAATTACCTCGTCATCTCTATCAAGACCTCCATGGTCCTGCAATGCAGAAAATTGAGATCACTTTTCCAAAGATAACAAAGAGAAATCCAAAAAACAAAAAAAAATAGAACCCTCCAGAGGAAAAAATATATGAAACAACTATTGAATATGATAAATCCTGATTGATACCTCTCCTGCATCTTCATTTCCATATATCTTGTATCTAAAAGCCTGGCTTAGATTATTTGCTAGAGCTGCCACATCATAATCTCTGTCATTCATGTCATCTTCATCACTATCCCTCGTCCTGTCTTGCAAAGCAGTTGGCCGGCTGTACACAGCAAGGAGAAAAAATGGTGAAGCTGAGGTTGAGGTCCAACAGAAAGAAATAAATTTACACAGGGTCAACTAAGTTCACGATTCAAAGATGCCTCAACAATACATGTTCCCTCACATACATCAAAACAACAACAAAAACGAAATTCTCGGTAAAGAGCAATAAACAGATGTTGACACAAGGTAAACACTAAAAGATTTTTCCCATCAGACAACACATGAAATAACAGAAGAGAATCAGAACTCTTGTAGATAGAAAAGGAAGTAATAAAAATTTGCATATAACAATCTATAAGTCCCTGAATACGTATCATTAACGATAATTTTGCATATAAAGTATCGAAAAAAATATGGAGTTTAGAACAAGGGGCAGAGAGAAAAAAGACCAGAACCCTTACAGTTGAAAGTGAACCAAGATAGTGCATTCTAATAACCTAAGCGGAAACTTTATTACTTTCTGAATGCTATGTGAAATTGGAACCCCCCCCCCCAAAAATAAAAAGAATGCTATGTGTGTAACCACAAAAATGCAGTAGAATATAATTAACATAACGTCCCCTCATCATACTTGAAGAATGTGCATTTCAAAGCAGATATATGGCACAACAGCATACCCGCAAGCCCATCGATAAACATTTTCAACTGCATTGCGCTCCTGCAAAACTGTCGTTTGCCACTCCTTCCATTCGTCATTCTCCTATACAGAGGAATAAACCAGAGTTGTATTAGAAAGACCAATTATAAGACTTTGGAAAAACTAGCATTCCAACGCAAGTAGCCCAAATTGTGACTTGATCTTAATGTTGCCACTTATAGAAAGGTAGAGACAACTGTAAACTAACACTAGATGTACGTTTTACAGACAAGATGCTAATAGAGTGAATTTGCTACATATAGGAGAAGCATATTCTAGAAAGATTTTAAGGGAACTATATATGATCATAGTAAGAGGAAAAGTAGACCAGCAGCTATGTCATAGTTATTTATGCTTCTTCTAATAAAAGTCTAAACTTATTACCTGAAGGCAGGCCTGAACGCGGCTTTGGCTGTTTGCTAATTGAATTAGCTTATTGGAAATTCTTGTAATGTGTCCAAGGTTTCCGGCCCGTGGCGCTGATTTCCCAGTAGCAGGTACTGTTGGCTACACCATCATGTGAAAGTAAAATTATGAGAGCCTATACTAAAAACAAAGGCGCAGTAGAGACCATCACTTATATATGGTTACATGCTATAGCACAAATCCAAACTGCATTCAAAAGAAATTATCTCTAACAAACCCAGCCAAAAAGAAGGGAGTTTGAAGGCATTACAAAAGACAACTAGCATTTATGTTTTGCTGCAATATCCAAGCATTCAATTATCCAGACACAACATTTCTCTACCTTATTTCCATCACCATATAGAATGGGATGTCGGTCTGTTTGGAGAAACTTTCCAATCAAATCACAAACTCGAAGAAGATGGTCGACAATGGCATCACTCTTGCTTTCCAAACATGACGATATAATACTATCCACATGATGGTGCAAGGAGTTATTGTACGGGTACCTGCATTTATCAAGTAAACTTATTAAGTGGCTAGGAAGTTGTGCATCTTCATTCAGTGCAACAAAATAGAAGTGCATGTTTCTCTTGAAGCTACTCTCAATATTTCATACTACAAGATTGATAGAATAGCTTACTCAAAAAAAAGATCAATGACTCTTTGGATGGTTCCAGAGCTAACCAATTCATTTTCTGCCTCTTCATTGCCAGATCTCAATAGAACAGCAATGAATTCCACAATCTGAAATAAATTGGAGAAGAATTAAGAATTGGCAAATCACAATTCACTACAGCAATAAAACCAATTTTGCTTTCTGTATACTAGGGTCAAAGAATCATTGACACTAACTTCTTCCGCGATAAAACTGAATTATGAAAATTGCTAAAAAAAATTTAAAAATTTAAATCCAAAACCAATGTATAGGTGTAACTCCAAAAGAAGATAAATAGTCTTGCATACACGAAATAAACTAATCCAACCTTTAAACGATGCTTTCCAAGTGGAGGCCTCAGCTCTCCATATGTTGTGGGCAATACTTTCTCATCGGATGACACATTCAAAAGCATAAGCAAGTCACCTGAACAACCAAACTTTAAACCTTGAAATCATACTGATGAAACAAATCTTCTCTCTCTTGAAGGCATTTGAACCAATGATAGAGAAAAGCTATCATTTTTATGATGAATCAAATCGCCAAAGATCTAGTATACCCAGAGACATAGCAATATTAGCCTTACCATAGACTCATATCCCAGGGAGCTGTATGGCAAGAAAAAAAGCAAACTCACCAAGTTTTGGTAGCATTGCACTGACAGTTTCTGCATTAACAGGGATTGGAGACTCGTACATATGCTGGCTCCGAAAAGAATGGAACAAGGGAGAAGACGCTGCTGATCTTTTTGGATCCAACAACGAAATGCAGACAGAAAGGGAGTGCACGAGGCCGGACTTGGAAGGTGAATCTTCCAGTGCATGACCAAATATCCTTGCGACGAAACTGCATTAATATTATACAAGAACACTCAGAACATTTCCCAGTAAATGTAGAGAACCATAAAGATACTCAACTGCAAAACAGAGAGGGCGCTTCCTACAAACCTTGGACTAGAAAGTTTCGTGGCTAGGGCTGATGGGGCATTTCGAGTTATAGCAGAAAGTGTCTCAGCTGCATTAGCATGAACTTCAGGAGAATTCTGATCCAAGTAAAGAGAGTTGTTAGACGTACAAAATAGACTATTGCTTCTAACGAGCTAATATGACATTGCTTCAAGACTTCTTAAGCTGAGTTACATATATATGTTACCATCCAGAGTTTTCTACATTAATAATTTAGTCAGAGTAGCCTCTTTCATTTTTCCACCACGGTTATTGTTTCTAACCAAAACCAATGAAAGATGCACAGAACTCAAAGGGGATGGCCAATAACACAAGAATGTACCAACAAATATACAACACTACCTAATTCTCTATTAATGTTTGGTTTCTGGATCCAAAGGGATCCACCTTTATCGAACAACTAAAGAAGAGTGCCTAGGAATTCCGCCTCAAAAAGTGGGACACAGGACATATGAGCACTCAAGAATGAACATCTCCAATTGGTAATTTAGTCAACAATTGGAAGAGCAAGGTATGTCGATCAGAATGACCAAATAGGAAAATTAATTGCATCGTGACATCTACTATGGATGCTACATGTTAATACTTGTCCGACATGTTCCGAAATATGAAGGATCAGGGAAAAACTAAACTACCATAATGCAGAGTATAAACTTCCACTTACAGATGGGCTCAATTTATCTACGATCATTTCCAGCAAATTGCTCTCAGCCAACCACTGCATCACATCAATAAAATTGGGATACACATGGTCATCCGCTCCAACAAGTCGAACCAAAACCTGTGCCGCAAAAAGAAACCCCAGATTGAGTTACAAACATACATTTTTCATGCAAACTATCACCAATTTTGAACGCATTCAGATAACTCTATTCTTAATTACCTCCATGATGGATGTTATTCCTATCAAATCAACTAGTTGGCGAAAAACTTCCTGATGGGCCTGTAAACATCAAGGATTAGTAAACTCAAAAATAGTTGCAAAAGTAGACAAAATACAGATTTCACAACTATAGCAGTTGCCTCAAAATGGTGTTTTCAGAACAAAGGACAATGAATGTGCATGATAGGCAAGTCGCTCATTCTCAGGACAGCCTGGTGTACTTGTGTACACAAAAAAAACTAAAACTTTCAAATATTATCCTAGTCCAAACAAAAGGCATTACTTCAAACACTGACACCACAGTTTCAAACAACTAATCAGGCAGATCTATCCTCCAAATATGTTGGTTAATGTCAGAAAATCTATGTTAAAATCTGAACCAGATAAACGATGGTGATAGATGCTAAAGATGGAAATGCTTAATGGAAATAGGTCCAATGCAGTTTGAATCATGTACTCCCAACATCATGTAATGGAAGAAAACAGGGTGCATAAACTTTTAAAATCTAAAATACAAAGAAAAGCTAAAAAAGTTACTTACTTGAACATAATTCATTAGAGGGACTGTCTTCCGTATCATCAAGCATACTACAACCTAGAATTTCCAAAAAAAAATGTGCATCAATAGCATGTTTTGTGACAAGAAAAAGCAAGGCAAACAGTTAACAGTAACATATATAAATACCTTGCTAAAATACCCAGCCAGCAGGGCACTATGAGGACGGTTTGGTTCCAAGAAGGAGAAAAGTAAGTTCATTAGCTGCAACCAAAAAGATAGCATATTTCAATACTAAAGAAGATTTTGAACATCGCATCTCTTGAATAACATAACATGTAATGATGAATACCTCCTCTTCATCAACCAAAGTCTTCAAAATAACATCAATTTCGCATGTGAAAACCTCACATGCAATGAAAGGGAACCTAAATCATGGGAAAAAATTATTCAACTAATCAAAGTAAAACTAAAATGAAATCAACTTAAATAAGTTTGTTGAATATGACTGAAAAACTGTCAAAAATTGTTTGTCAAGGTGGAACCATCCATACTTAAATGCTCGTTTGCTTTCAGCATCCTCAGGCGGTTCTTCAATAATATAACGCAATAATTGCTCCACCTGAGCTCTATCTCGTAAGCTGAAAACATAAATGTACACAAGGGCATCAAAATGTCATCCACGATCAAGTAAAAGATGTCATCTACTATTAATTTTCTAAAAATTCCCAAAATTTTAAAAGGATAAAAATTCTGGTATTGACTAAATTTGTACAGAATGAAACTTGACAATATCAGTTACTGTACAATTCATAAAGGGAATATCAATGAGACATTACAAATTAATCAGACGAGTGTTTAAGGCTTTGCATTCTTGGATAATTTCTTCTTCATCCAGAAGCTCATCCAACGTAAAGTTCTCCTTGTCTAGCACTGATTCCACCTGCACAGAACAAAAATTCGCCAGAATAATATAAATCATGGGGCATAAGTTCAGCAATGGTAATCAAGAAAACTTTTGGTGGCCTTTTATACATACATTTAAAACTAAAAGAATTAAGTTACATAATTATAGCTAGCTGAAGAAAAGGCAGAAAATTGGAAGAAGGAACTATAAACTACTGACAAATGCAAATGCAGTCACTGAATCCAAACCGATAAACAGAAATCATGAATTCGAAAAAGCAGTTCTTTTCCTTATTTCATTTGGTACCTCGAAAACCATTTGCGAAAATATAAACGGGGATGTTGCCCGCTTTAATAACATTCGCATTAATACACACTGCACTGATATAAATTTAAGTGTATTCGGACCCGAAAAATACAGCTTACTAAAATATATTCATCATTCAAGTCCGGAAATTACAACAGCTTTACTAATACAGCTCACTGATATATAGTTTTCGTTCAATTCCGGAAACTAATACAGCAATACCCAATCAGTCCAAAACAAGTTGCAATAAAAAGGAATTAAACCGCAGTTAGCCAGAGACGAAACATTAACAAAACATAACATCACAACACCAATTCAACTTCTGAATAAGCAAAATTGATAAAACAGAAGAGCAGCGAATAAGCTGAAATTAGGTTTTGGAAACAAACAAGAGATTGAGAGAGAGAGTTACAGGTGAGGAGGCGGAGAGAGCAGTGAGCTTCCAAAACATGGTGAAGAGAGAGAAAGCTGAGCTGGGAAGTGAGAGCTGGGTTAGATCTGCCAAAAACCCTAGAAGCAGCCGGAGCAGAGAGTCTAGGGCCTCGAGGAGGCGAGGCGTGGGGATTCGGCGGAGGTCGGCGGAGGCCGCGGAGGTCGAGAGGGCGAAACCCTAGGTTTTTGAGAGATCGATGATGGAGGAGGAGGGAGGGAGGGAGGCAGAGGCCGTGAAGATCGAGAGAAAAAATGAAGGCCCCGAAGAAAATCGAGAAATAATAATAAGCTGCGAAAGCAAAAAAGGGTAATCGGCTTGTTTGGCTTATTTGGCTAATTCGCTGATTGCTCAAGAATGCACAGCAAGGAGAGGCGCAAGAGTCCAAAAATGAGGTGCGAATTTGAAAATTTATTTAACCTTTTTATTTTTATTTTTTCTGGTTTGGAAATTCTGATTTTTGAGTTTGAAGTGTCATGTTCTTTTTGTCTTTGGTCGGAATATTCAAGTGGTCTTTATGTTGTGCATTACTCTCATTCTATATCTTGGTGAAGTCATTTGGTTGATTAACAAAAATTAAATAAAGTCTTCTTTGGAACAGGAGATATATGTGATGGTAGTTCTGTGAGAGATATTTACAAAGAAGCAAATGTGGTAGGTGATGATTTTATAAACATGGAATATTAATACGAGAGTACGATTGTCTAATTTGTATGTACCGTACAATTGTATTATGATAATTCTTGCATCTGGTTTAACAGTTATTCAATACTAATGATGCTACTTGATTTGTACGAAATATGAATTCTTACATGATTTAGTTTGTTCAGTTTCTTCCGCTATGAAAGAAGAGATATATGATGATTGGTGTATGCAAGTGTGACGTTTATAAGAAGAAGTAATGCAATATATGACCACATATTGTTTGTGTTGGATGATATGGTCACTTGATTGTAGTAGCTGACCATATGTGGTTTTTTTATAATAAAAAGACATTGAAGGACAAAATCAAAACTACTCCAACATTACTAAAATAGATCACTTTAATCCATATCAACTCTAATAAATTGAAGAATCCAATGACTACCAAAGCATATGCATCCAAAATTGTCTCATTCAAGGTCTTTTGTAAATTTCCTTTTTTCATGAAGAAAATACTTACCAACAAGTCAAAATGTAAGTAAGCTATACCTAATTGCAAAAGGAAAATTTTCCTTTTTCTTTTGAGCCAAATGCGAAATTCCAATTGACAAGTACTTCAAAGGTTCAAGGTTTACATAAAGCAATGAGCATATAGAGTTAATAATCACAACCCCGAAAAGTATCCAAATGTGAAATTCTAATTGACAATAGTACTTTAAGGTTCAATGGGCTTGAGACAGCATTTCTCCATCAGTAGCATGATTTTTGTTCATGGTGTTGCGGGTATGAAGGTCTGCCACATCTTTGGCCTCCCAGACATCCTTAGACCATCTCTAGCAATGGACTTTAAGGGTACCCTAAACACTATTAGCCTTCTTTTTTTGTAAAAAACCATCTTTAGCAATGAATGGGCTAAATGGCCAAAGGGCTACCAAGGGGGCCAAAGGGCTTGGGGGTGGCTACCTTTAGCCCTTTAGCTAGCCCTTTAGCCTCTATCAAAGCTCTCTTTTTGTGGTGCCCACCATAGTTGAAAAATACGTGTATTATACGCATCCGTATGTATTTTTCAAAAATACTTCCATTTTTCGTATTAATTTGAAACATACGGTAAAATACATATATTTTTTACCTTTGATATATTATACGCGTTTGCACGTATTTTTTAAAATACTTTCGCTTTCCGTATTAGTTTGAAAGATACGGTAAAATACGTATATTTTTTACCTTTGATGTATTATACGCGTTTGTACGTATTTTTTAAAAATACTTTCGCTTTCCGTATTGGTTTGAAAGATGCGGTAAAATATGTATATTTTTTACTTTTGATGTATTATACGCGTTTGTACGTATTTTTTAAAAATACTTTCACTTTCCATATTGGTTTCAAAGATACGGTAAAAAATACATATTTTTTTACCTTGGATGTATTATTCGCGTATTATATGCGTCCGTACATATTATTTCCAAATAATACATGTATTTTCTAAAATTTAATAATAATACAAGTATTTTTCCCGTATTTTATCCGTATTATTGAGAATATTAATTATAAAAAAGAAATTAATAAAAAATTATAAGTGGCCGAATTTTTTCAAGAAGGTTACCAAATAAAACAAGTACATATTTTTAACGTACGATACGCATCCCGTATTTTGCTAATTAGGGTGCCCACACTAAATTTGTAAAACCCACAAGCAAAGCCCCCCAAACCACTAAAGATGATAAAATTTAGGGGTAGTCTAAATCTTAAAAAATTATTTTTTGGAAGGCTAAAATTTAGCCAAATAGCCCTTTAGCCCCTTTATCTCTAAAGATGGCCTTATACTCGAACTCAACTTGAAAACTCTGAAAGGTTGGCTCATCCACCATGGCTTACAATCAAGTGATAATGATACTACCCTCAAAGAGAGCACATGCAGCAGCATCATCAGCCTCATTGTTAAAACTGGATAAACTGGATGAGACCAAAATAGTTGCTATGAGACTCTCAATGAAATAGATGAAGACTCTGCCATAAGGACCAGTCATGAAGTTTTTGTACCATGTTTGATTCAAGGTGGCCACCACACATGGGGATGTTGTCGATGGCATTATCCGACCATATAAGCTTATTAGATCCGCCCTTAACTTCTTTCCAAGAGGAAATTTTTTTAACCATGTACAAGAGTGATTAATTATATGTCCTAATGAGGTCAAATCATCAACTACCATAATCTCTTATGTATAAATATGTTATACACAAGTAACTGTGATATGCTCTTTTTATGAAGTATAATTCGTATATTCCAAGGACTTGGTTTTTTTTTTTGTTACTTACATTGCGTATTGCTCATTTTAGAGGGTGTCGCAAAATCAGAATAGTTATCTACAACAAAATACAAGAGTAAACAAATGCAAAAATCCACACTTGTAAAATTTTTAATGTCGGCTCCTATGGTACTTTAGAATAAGAATAATAGGGAGTAATAGGAGAAAAGCACTCGTCCAACTGTGGAAGAAGCCACAACTCACTTAGACAATTTCAATTTCCCATCGAATCTCTAGGGTTTCCTAGTCACTTATAATTGAAAGAAGTTTAGTTCAACTATTCCTTGCACCCGCACCACGTCTTAGCTATCATGGGCATCACAAGCCTCCCTCCACTTCCTAACGGCTGAGCAACTACTTACCTTTGGTGCCTTTATGCTAATGAAATGAGCAACCGACCTCTCATTGAAGAAAAAAACACTCTCGATAATCCTTGACCAAGTGAGGTAGACATCGAGTCAGCCGCGTTTGTTGTTGCCTATATAGCTTTCTGGAGCATAGTTGTAGCGCGGTTTCCCTACTTCTCTCATTTCAAAATGATTTTTCAACCTCAATCCCCTTAAGGGTCTATCACATGATCTTGCTCAAGACTGGTCACTATATTAAGATAATTGAATGAGATCTTGTATTGATACTTTTCTAACAATTATGGATGGTGAGTTATTAAGTTTGTTACATAGACTGTGTATGGCTTAGAATCAAGGTCTGTATGTGCTGGAAGTTGTACGTGATTCCAAAGTTGTGAGTGTACTAGTTGATTTATAATGCCTAGGTTTAATAAGGGTACCTATGGATGTACTAATTGATTTGTAAGATATTAATAGGTTTCAATAAGAATACTTGTGAGAAAATATAGGCCTTTTTGGCTTGTTACGTTTGTTGTTAATGTTCTTAATAATCAATGTACTTTATTAGGAAATGAGACTAATGATATTCCTTTTACTTATTTCTTCTTTTTTTCAAAGAAAGAGGATGGAGTTTTGATTGTTAACTCGATTTTATGTTCGGTTTTTCTTGATGTAATCCTCATGTTTATGGTTGCCTACCTTCGATAATGCCGTAAACTCCCAGCCACTGACTTGTTGAAAGACTTGGCTGGCGATTTATTGGGAGGTGTTGTGGTGGCGGCCGAGGTAATTGTCCATTTTTTCCTTGAAGATAAACCAAAAGTTTGAAGTTTTCAGTAATTTCCAGTACATAATTGGTGTTGCCTCTTCCGTCATATATTGTCTCACTACGCTTTTGTATTTCTACTCACCCGACTTCGGCTTGGAGTTCGCGGAGCTCTTTATCACCCTTGAAGTAGCGTTCTTACGCTATAGATACGCTAACAGAGGGATTCAGGTAACAGCAACTATGCTGATTACGATTTAGGGTAGAAATCATGTAAGACACAAGAGGATGAAGGAGGAAAGGGATGCTTTATTGGATAATGCTCATGTTGGAAGCTTTCATCAGATATTTATAGCCGGTGGGGATTGTCCCGATGGGCTTTGTCCCAATGGGATTTTCCCTTCAATATCTTTGCAGCAAGAAGTTATCTCATGCAAATCTTGAACACGACATATATTTTATTTTTCTGAAGATAATCAAGTCCTTTTTCATAGATTCCCTTTTTACCACGGCCAGCCTCAATCGAGATATGATCGCATTTCATAACATTGTTAATTCTCTTGCGGAAGTGTGCTCCAAACCAATGAAGAGTTCCATGAGTATAAGATGATAGTTGAGTACAAAAAGTTTCTCAAAGAGTTCTGAGATCCTACACTAGTGGCACTAGATAATTTATCAGGTCAAACTAATTATAAAGTGCCGCCACATCCACGGTTAATTGGAACTTGATGTTACTACATCATCCCCTTCTTTTGGAATGAGGTGAACAATGATGTAACAAGATTCGTGAGAAATCTCCACAAAATGCATTCATCTTTAGCTTCATCGCTATCAAATTTTACTATTTTTACGATGTATATGAAGGACCATTTCACGCTTAATCTTGCTTAAGACAGGAGGTAGACTCCCTCCCCCTTAAAAGAAGATCGGTCACTATATTAAGATGATGGAATGACATCTTGTAATGATTATTTTCTAAAAAATACAGTGGTGAGCTAGAGAATGGCCTAGAGAACCTGGGGGTTGAAAACCACCGAACTATTTTTGTACCAAACTATATATAGCTGTGTAGATGTTGGTTTTTATAAAAATTCATTTCAAACTATACAAAGAGGTGCCATAATTTGACATAGAAAACTATGTTTAGTTTTCTAGATTCATCGAAGGTGATGGCGTGGAGCAACCTATTAGAGAAGGGGTTGGCTTTGCTTTCTGATAGCTGACATTCACGATGAGCCACTTTTTGGAACAAATCAAGATGTGTAGGTGAAGAAGATTGATGAATGGAAACTATAGGATTAATTATCATGTGGAAGACTTCATTGCAAAATTCCTTTGACTTTGATGTAGGTTTGGATGAGTTTCTTGAGAACTTGGGGGCAGATTTATGTAAACCGGTAAAGGCATGGAGTCGCTATCAGCTTCGGACAAGGATAAAATGAAAACAGATAATGAATGAATTACAATATTTACTTATCCTCTTTCTATTGTAACTTGTACTTTGGATAACCCTACCGATTAGGTAAGGAGGTCTAACCCTACCGATTAATATTAATCT
This sequence comes from Spiraea crenata, assembly GCA_033992175.1. Lineage (NCBI taxonomy): Eukaryota > Viridiplantae > Streptophyta > Magnoliopsida > Rosales > Rosaceae > Spiraea > Spiraea crenata. The sequence goes on from JAVBHV010000022.1 coordinate 7,828,696, forward strand.
TTCTTCCCCGGAAGGAGTGACTAGCCTTATGCTTGGACTTTATAGAGAATCGGATAATCATAAGAGATGGTGAATGAATTACTATCTTTGTTGATTCTCTTTCAATTGTACCTTAAACTTTCCTCTCTCTCTTTTTTTTAGGAAGGAAGAAACGATTGTAGCTTATACTTTAGATATTGATATCTTTATGTTTGGACTTCATAGACAATCAAAGAGAATCATATTTAAATGGTGGATAAATTACAATCTTTGATGATTCTCTTTCAATTGTAGCTTATGCTTTGGATATTGATATCTTCATGTTTGGACATCATAGAGAATTTGATGTCAATGCTAGACCAGTATAGGCTTGTCTATTTTGAAATGTACATTGACCCATCTGAAGTGCTTGAAGTGCGTTAAAAATGATGAGGAATGAAGATGTAGACTCCCAGACAGATAATATAATTATAAGAAATAAAATACGTGTGCAAATTTAGAACGTGAAATTTCTTTTTTGTTTTGCATTTGACTTATTTATCTCATATAGTATGATAAGCTATACTTTCTAAGGGTCTATGTTTTTTTTTTTTTCAATTTTTACTTAACTGTAATATAAATTTTTAACCTGCATATTAAATTGATTAAATAAGATGGAATATACTTTTGAAAGAACATGTGTTTTGTCAAAGTTATGGTGTGTTAACATTACATAATAGTATACATAATGAAACTACACAGTTTGTTTAATTTAGGTGTACTGAGTACTCTTTTCCTTATACAATGCAAAGTTTCTAACTAGGTCTAGGAAGTTGTCTAATTGTCTATTTTTTTATTTGGCACATTATCAGACCCAATTATTAATAAAATTGCATACTTAAAAAATAAGTAAAATTTCCCTTAAGAATAGATAATGAAACCTAAAGAAAAAGAGCCAACAATTATAGATGAGATTTTTTTACATCAGCTAAGTATTGTATGCTGACAACCTTTTATTGTTGTTTACTTCAATGGTGTTTGTAACTCATAACTTCAAATGCATAAAATCACATAAAATTTTTTTTTGTGTTTTTGTTTAAAAGAGTACAAACATGACCATTTTGTATCAATCGCCAGTTGTCTATGTGTAAGCTTCACATATTATGACCTCAATTATGACATAATGAAATTCAAACTAAGATTTAATTAGAAGGTTGTGTGGTTATTGTGCTAATCTACTTGGAGTTAAGGTCACATGAGTGGATCCAATGAGCTATGTTCTGGATTGTTTCTTCGTCACTAAAAAATTAACATCTGTTATTGATAAGACCCGATTGACCTAGATTATGATCTCTGAGATATGCAGATTACATTACAATGAAGTAGGGCTCGTTTGGCAAATGCTTTTTCCGAGATAAAAGTGCTTTTGAAAATTTTAGAAATACATGCTAAATGCTTCTCACTTAAGTAAAAATACTTTAAAATAGATATGAATGATTTTGTGTACATAACTGGTTCTGGTAAATTGAAAAGCGCTTTTGGCAAAAGCACCTAGGATGTGCTTTCTAGAAAATCAAAAGCGCTTTTGACATTGGAAAAGCACATGCCAAACAGGCCCGTAATTTCTTTTTGGAGAGCCAAAGCCCAATTTTCATTCATAAAATATGTTTCAATACAATGCTACCTCAAATGCAAACCGAGCATGCTAAATATAGTTAACATAGATAGACCCGGTTGAGCTAGAAACCACTTACAAAGTGCCATGTGGCCACTAACTCTAACTAAGTGCAAATAAAAACAGTAAAAGAAATAAACAACAATGTGACATTCCAACTCTCTCAATCAGGTTCTTATCATTACTCCACCCTTCAAACTTTTCTTGTCCACAAGAAAATCAGAATTTGAAGTCGGTAATGCAATGCATGGAAGCCAAATTCCTACTACGAACTCCCTCTCGGTTCGATGCTTAGGCTCCGAAGAATTTGCATCAAGCAATGAACTTTCCACTTTTGCAGCAGTTGGTAAAGCTCTTCCCTTTACCCAGTTTTGTGAGTTTTCCTTCTTCATGGCCAACCCAAAGTGAACATCATCTTTGTTCTTGAGCTTGACACTACATGTAATCTTTGGTATTTCAACACCATGACTTTTTCTTGATCTAGGAGATGGATGAGTAGCCTCCATTGAAACTCCAGCATGGGCAAGATCAACTGCCAATGCTGATTTAATCCATGAAGTTGCATTCTTCTTTTGGTCCAGGGCAAGTACTAATGCCTCTTTGATGAAATTACTTTTGTTTACTGATGGCTGATGTTCCTCCCTCTCGGCTGACTGAAGTTCTGAGTATGTGTTTAGGCATTTGAGCAAATTATGAGCAGCAAAAGCCTATTGTAAAGCCTCCACTGCAGCAAGTACAACACCATCTCTGTCTTATTACTTCCTTGCCAAGTTCAGTTGAACTCTTAGCTAGATCATCACTAGATGTTCTTGTTGTGGGGCTTAATCTACCATATGAACTGCAGCAATCTGCAGAATGAACTAAAGAAGCACAAGCAGTACAACTACGACTAGCATTTGGCTTCCTCTCATGCTTGACAAATTGAGGGGAGCCTGCAACTTGTTTTGGCCCAATCCAGCTCCTTCTTTTTGCTGGTAGCGAAGAAAACAATGTGCTATCAGAACCATTATCCTTCTCAACAAACTTGAAGATCAGTCATCTAAACCCCTGCCTCAGACAATACATTTCCCTCTCAACAACATCACAATCACAACGTCCAAGACTACCCATGTTTTTTATCACAGCCACATCAGAAGCGGCCCTTCTTTCCTCATCATCCAAAAAATAAGCAATCTTCACGAATTCAGCATAAACTGATAGAACCTCAAAATTACCCACAGTATGTGCTAAGAAGGTGTGGGCTTGAAAGGGTACCCTTGCAGAAAAAGATGCAAAAGACATTCTAGAATTCTTAAGTGTTGCACAGAGCAATGTATCAGCAAACCCAATATGAACTTGTGAAGTGAATTATGAGCAACAAGCACGAAAAACTTGCGGGGGATATCTTCACAACCCTTATGCCCTCCGCCTTTGTCACGAACCCCCATATGTACAAGGTCGATAGGAACTCTTGACTGCACCATTTTAGGAAATAAGTGAAGTGATTCTAGTCTTGACCTCTTGGCACACAAGAGCGTGAAAAACATAGAAGTAACAGCATGAACAACAATCTGAAATTGGTTGACACAATCAACACAATGAACTTGCTTGTAGGCCGGCAACATATTCCGAACACAAGTTCCACCTCTATCTCGAATGCCCTTATGATAGCTCATCTCAAACTCAGCGCTATCAAAGTTACTCCCCAAATAAATAGGCCAAGCTTGAAAGGATCCACCTAAACCAATTTCAGTTTCTCTAGGAGTTACATCTTCAGCAAGTTCTTTGTCTCGTGTATCAGATACTTCTTTCATTACACTTGGCACCTCACTTAATTGTTTTTCCCCATCTTCTGCATGCGATTTGTCAGCAGGTAAGCATCGTATTATGGACGCTTGAGGCCCATGTTCACCATGATCTCCTGTACTCAAACTTAAGGGCTGAAGTTGTGTTGACATGCAAGTGAAATTCTCCAAATGAAGTAGAGTGCCCCCTTTATCACGAATGCCCCGATGATAACCCTCTTGAAACTCATAACCTCTCCCCATTAATAAGACCCGATTGACCTAGATTCTGATCTCTGAGATATGCAGATTACATAACAATGAAGCAATTTCTTTTTGAGCCAAAGACCAATTTTCATTCATAAAATCTGTTTCAATACAATGCTACCTCAAATGCAAACCGAGCATGCTCAATATAGCTAACATAGATAGACCCCGGTTGAGCTAGAAACCACTAATAGAGTGCCATGTGGCCACTAACTCTTAACTAACTGTAAATAAAAATAGTAAAGAAATAAACAACAATGTGACATTCCAACTCTCTCAATCGGGTTCTTATCTGTTATTAGAGAACACAAGACCAAAAACTAGTTCAAAATCTATGATATGGTTCAATTATTTACTTTAAGATTAGTTCGATATGATTTTACGCAAAAAAAAATATATTCATTGAATCGAGTGAGTATGAGCCGATCCGTTTGTGTGGTTTCATTAACGTGATCGTTTGTTCGAGTTAGACCAAATACAACCCGAACAAATCGTTTTGATTTGATTAAAAATAAAAAGTACTCATTGAATTGACAAAGTGTGAGCCGGTCCATTTGTGTGGTTTCGCTAAGCTGGTTGGTTTGCTCGAGTTAGATCAAACAAATACAACCCGAACAAATCATCCGGCTTAGTGAAGCGAGCCGATTCTCCATTTATTTATACAGGCCTTCCACCAACCTGGTCCAACCCAAAGAACCAATATCACGCCAACATAAACAATAAAGCAGCGGAAATGTTACGACTGCCGTTAGTCGTGTCCTCACCCAACCAAAAGTCACTCACCTCACCACAACTCCAATCAAACAACGCCTGAGATTAAATTGACCGAAAAAATAAATAAAGCAAACCCAATTTCAGCTCCGAAGATTCCATCTTCAACGCCGCCTTTGAATCCCCAGCCGTCAGATCGCCGCCGTTCGTTGACTGATCGACGACTATGGTTCTGAAGACGACCAATTGAGGACCCGACCCGACCCAAGGAGGAAATGAACGTGAGCCATGGGTCGGTTCACCCCGTTGCAGACGTGCCCACCACAGACGACGGCGCCGCCGCTCCCAACCCGCCCCGAATCCGAATGAAGGACCTCCCCGGCATGCCCGGCACTCTCGGCGGCCTCGCCCTCCGCCTCTCCCAGCTCTTCTTCTCCGCCGCCGCGCTCGCCGTCATGGCCTCCACCTCCGATTTCCCCTCCGTCACCGCCTTCTGGTGGGTCCTGCAGCAACCGGACCCATATGCCAATTTTGTTTTTCGGTTTTTTTTTTCCAGATAATTTTTATTTGTCTAATTTGGTGATTAAATGCTTTAATTTCAATTGGGTTTCCATTTTCAGCTATCTTGTTGCAGCTGCTGGTTTGCAGAGCTTGTGGAGCCTATCGTTGGCCGTTGTTGACGTTTATGCCCTTCTGGTGAGGCGATCTTTGCAGAACCATCGAGTTGTGTGCTTGTTTACCATTGGTGATGGGGTAAGATTAGTTGTAATATCAAAATTAATTTTGGCATAATTTTGTATTTTCAACAATTTGGGCATGTTGGTCTTGCGTATTTAGTGGGGTATTCATGAAGCTTCCATGTGGAAATTTACTTCTAAATGGCCTAGATAGATAGTGATAGCCTTCTTTAGGAGCTGTCTAATTTTTTATTAGGTACCGTTGAATCGAATTGATGCTATTCCGTTCCTTGCTAATGACCGATAATGCAAAAGTATTAACGGATCTTGATTCTGAGTCTAAATGACGTGGCTGCCAACTTTGCATTTGTTTATGAACCAAGGATAGCTATAGCTTTCCTTGTCCCTATTTTGAGTAATGTAATTTGACGGTCCTATGCGGTAGGACTAGGAATTTGTAGGGCCAGCAATTTCTGTATATAACATAGTCCGAATTGGGTTAGGGACATGAACTTGTGAAATGTATAAGATTACATGTTGTAAACAAAGAAATGGAAATGATCTTTGTACATTCATTATGGAATTGGTGTTACTAAAGTTAGAACCTCCGACAGAATAGATCGGGGAAGCTTCTGCTTCTATGAAGTCCCCTTTATCAAGTTCATTCCTGTAGTGCTTGTAGATTGATATTGGAAAAATTCAGTCTTGCTTTCAAGTAGGGAATATGTATATCATGCATATTGAATGCTCAAAACCCTTGCTGGCTCCCTCCCGTAATTTGCTATCTTGCAATTTTTGTTGTTGTTCTCAAAACTTTTTTTTCTGTTAATTTTTATACTTTGCACAGATTAGATTTGAGTGTTTACTTGTGCGCTGTGTCTGAATTGATGTACCATTTCTCACTGCAGATGACATCCACTCTTACATTTGCGGCAGCTTGTGCTTCTGCTGGCATCACAGTACTTATTGACAATGATCTTGATAGCTGTGCCCACAACCATTGCGCACAATTTGAAACAGCTACAGCCATGGCTTTCATATCCTGGTTCACTGCATTACCATCTTTCCTCTTGAACTTTTGGTCGCTGGCGTCCCGATAAATTATGTATACTGAAAAAAGTATCAAGAAGATGACGTCTGATGTTGGAATGCTGCCTGAGCTAATTGTTTTTGCATGATTTTTCTTGCCTGTCAGGTATTGCAATGTGCTTAGATTGAAGCATGTATTTTTGTGTGTATAGCTTGCTGTAACATCAATATTTGTGGTTGTGAATGTGAATGTGAGTTGGCCAGTTATCTTGTCAACTTGGAGATGGAATTGTTTGGACAATTCACTTTGTTTTGTGGTAAACATTTACATGATGTTTGAAGAGATGCATGTGTTCATCATGTTAATAGATTTTTGTCTGACCATTCCTCGGGTATTAGCCACAGCTCGTACAAGTTCTCTGGGAAGAAAAGTTGGGATATAATCGCTCTAGAATCTACTAGCAGATATTATTTTCTTATCATCGTATCTGAAACTCTTGTAAAATCAGTCATGTCGAACAGATCTGGAAGTTTCAGGGATTTAGATTTAGATTTAGTTTCCTAATTTTCGTTTACTTATTTCACTAGGTTTAATTACTGGTTGGCATAGGATTTAGAGTTTTAGTTTACTTTCCTGAATTTAAGTAAGTTACCTTTATTGTTTTTGAAAGTTAAGGAGTTTATGCTACAAACTAGGAAAACTATCCTATGTTCTCTAGGAATAGCTTAAGAAAACTATCATGTGTTCTCTAGGAATAACTTAGTATACAAACCTATGTTCTATGTAATTTACGGAGTTGAAGAATTGAGTTTATGAAAATTGAGTTTATCTCAGAAATCAGTTTTCTTTGTGAGCCAAACCCTAGGTATTCTTAGTGACCCGACCCCTTGGTATTTCTTTGTGAGCCAAACCCTTTATCTTTTCTATTTTTCTATCATTTGTTTTCTGTTACGCTTCTGCAAAACCACCAAATCCTACCATAAACCCCTTTTGTGTTGTCCTACATCAATTAGATAGCTTACTTGGCTTGAACTGCAAAGTCATCTTTTGCACTAGCATGAAAATCTCATGTACTCTTGCTGACTTTAGAATTTCCAGGATGATCACATCACTTATGAGCTTGTTATTAACCATGAAAAAAAATCCATGCTACCTTCATCATCTGAGAAATTGACACTTATGAGCTTGTTATTAACCATGAAAAAAAATCCATGCTACCTTCATCATCTGAGAAATTGAGAATCCAAGACAATTATCTCATACGGAGTTTTGTTTAGTTCTTATGTAAGTCTTTAAGATTTTTCAACTTTCGAACATTATCCGCACATTTCCATAGAAAAAAACACACTTTGCCGCTAGAGAGAGAGAAAGTAGAAAACTTCACAGCCGCCGGCCCCTTGCCTTGGCTTGGGGTCGGCCGGCCAAATAGTTTTAGTCCTGTTGCTCTGTCTCCCCCTCTCCTTGTGAGAGTTCCTCTCTCCTTGTGAGAGCCATCACAGGTGAAGTTTGATAGGTGTAGAGTTGAAAAGGTGCCATCTTAGCTAAAGAACTGAGATCTCTCTCCATGGTGAGAGCCCTCTCCTTGTGAGAGACATTTTTCTCTCTTTGAGAGCCCGTCAGGTTGCCTCCTGTCCATCGCAGAGATTGCCTACCTCCGCCGCTGCCCCAATCTCGATGTCACTTCGCTCCGTCCACATCTTGATGTCGGTGTTCCTTCGCCTCAACCTCCAACACTTTCCTCTCTGCCGTCGACTTGGGGCCTTGACTTCGTCCTCAACCTCGTCTCCAATTCTCCTTTCATCATCGGATCTCCACCGTGTGCTGCTCTGATGGTGTTTGGGATGTTTTGGTGGCGGCGGCTGAAGATCACACCCTTGGGTGTAGGGTTTTGTGTTTTAGCTTGGACTTGGGCTTTAGTTTGGGCCTAGGTTTCTTTGTATTTTTTTTATTTGGCTTAGTCAGATTTAAGTGCATAAGGTGGATATGTTGGGCTTTAATTTGTTAAATCTTGTACCCTATGTCTTTTGGGGTTGTTTAGTGGGTTTGAATTGTTGTATGCCCCTTATTGTGGTCTTGTGCTTGTACACTTAGTTGTTGGTTGCTTCGCCTTTGCTTGCTTCTATACACTTGATAGTGTTTGCGGCAAGGTGGGTAACTTTTCTAGATAGACCGGATTGTTCATTGGTGTCGAGACTTGTCTCGTTGTACTGCTTGATGTTGTATTGGCAGACATGTTGTATTGGCGTCTGCCAAAATTCACATCTATATCACCATATCTTTGACAAAAAAAAAAAAAAAAAACATTATCCACACAAATTAACTCTCACAATCATTTTTGTGTCCGTATAATTAGAAGACGCCTAAAACTCCAACAAATTTACCAAAACAAGCATTATTATATACTAACATAGACAGTCCCCTCAAAACTGAAGACAGCCACTCACTTTTGCCCTATGTGACCATGTTTGAACTCACACGTATTGTCAATGTAACCAACTCATCAAGACAAAATTGCAGCTCACAGCCACATAAATCCATGCGGTGTTGTAGAGAGAAAGAGAGAGATGTCAGAATATGGGGATTCATATCTGAATATGTGTTTACCCCTTGTATAGTGTCTGTATTTATAGTGGAGGATTCTCAGGGTTTACTAACCCTAATAGGAATGTGCCTCATTAATACATAGAGTCCATATAGGATTCCTATTACTGGATACAGCGTATCTAGTCAGCATTCCTACTTCTAGTTTAAACAGTCATACTGGAATACAGTTTACAACACTCCCCCTTGAATGTGTAGAACGTAAGAAGTCGTCGCATCAGATCTTCGTAAGCTATGGATGAAGTCAATGTAGTAGGCACTCGGGGATACGTATGTCCAAAAAGGATCCATTCAGGGATATGCTAACACCAAAACCTTGCTAAGGAAAACCCAGTGGGAAAAAGCCAAAGCGAAGGGGAAAAAGGTGAGCATGCGCATGTCGACACTTAAGCAGTCAGAGGTATGACCAACCCAACGCGGGTGCCTCGTTAAAAACCTTGTCAGGCAACAAAACCCAGTGGGAAAAAGTTGACCTGTGCTAAGGGAAAAAGAGTACATTAAGGTCAAGTGAGTACACTTTCGTATACTCCCCCTGAAGTCGACAATGCTCCCCCTGAAGACTACATACGTGTCAAATCTGACAATCGACGCAATCTGATTCCACAAACGAGCTTCTGGAAAGTAGCCTTCGGCAGAGACTTGGTGAACAAATCTGCGAGGTTATCTTGAGATCGGATTTGCTTGACTTCAATCTTCTGATGCTCTTGTTGCTGATGTGAGAAGAAATTCTTCGGCGCGATGTGCTTGGTGTTGTCTTCTTTGATGTATCCTTTCTTCAACTGGTCGATACATGCAGCATTGTCTTCGTAGATGATTGTCGGGACATCACTAACGAACGACAATCCTCTTGTTTGCCGAATATGCTCAATAACAGTTCGCAGCCAAATACACATGTGTGGCATCATGAAGGGCGATGAGTTCAGCATGATTCGAAGAAGTAGCAACTAGGGTCTGTTTCGTAGACCTCCAAGATATCACGGTATTCCCAATGGTAAAGACATAACCAGTTTGGGAACGTGCCTTGTGCGGGTCTGATAAGTAACCTGCGTCAGCATATCCAACAAGGCAAGCATGATTCCGATGATAAAGGGGAGATGATCCATCCGGAGACGCATAGGGATAGAATAAGCCCATATCCGTCATACCCTAAGGTAGCAGAAAATTTCTTTAACACCATTCCAATGGCGGCGTGTTGGCGCAACTACATCGGGCTAACAAATTCACAGCAAACGAGATGTTCGGCCTAGTGCATTGAGCTAAGTACAATAAAGCGTTGATTGCACTTAGGTATGGAACTTCTAGTTCCAATAACTCTTCATCATCCTCTTTAGGATGGCATGAGTCTCGTTTATCATCTAGCGTTTGGACGACCATGGGTGTACTCGAAGGCTTCGCTTTATCCTCATTAAAGCGTCGCAACACCTTGTGGGTGTAGTTGGACTGACGAACCAGAATACCATCAGTGCAGTGCTCAAGCTCAAGGCCGAGACATAATCGAGTTTTCCCTAGGTCCTTCATCTCAAATTCCGATTTCAGGTGCGAGGCAATTTTCTCAAGCTCTTCTAGAGTACCAATGAGATTTATGTCATCGACAAAGACTGCAACTATCGCAAATTCGGAATGTGATTTCTAGACGAACACGCAGGGGCATAGATCGTTATTCACATATCCCTTACTGATCAAATATTCACTAGGACGGTTATACCACATCCGCCTGGATTGATTCAATCCATAAAGTGAACGCCTCTATCGAATCAAGAGGGTGTTCCGTGGTTCAGAACTATTTGACTCAGCTTAAGTCCTTCTAAGACTCTCATCAATATCTCTGTATCAAGATCCCCATGGAGATAAACTATACCACATTCATAAGCTGCATGTTCAGTTCTTGGGAAACTACCAAACTGACAAGGTAGTAGAACAGTATTACGTCCATTACGAGAGTATACATCTCATCATAATCAATGCCAAAGCTAATGAGAGAAGCCTTGCGCCATGAGGCGTGCCTTACATCACACTCTTTCATTCTTCTCATTACGCTTCCTTACGGATACCCACATGTAACCTACAGGGTTCACATTGGGAGGTATGGACACTACTGGTCCAAACACCTTTCACTTTGGTAAGGAATCTACTTCGACCTGCATTGCTTATTTCCATTTTGACCAATCAGTTCTACGTCGACATTCATCAACGGAACGCTGTTCGATATTGTCGCATTTTGTTGTATCAGTGGACACTGCATATGTGAATGTATCATCGATGATTATCTCATTCTAATTCCACAACTCATCTAAAACTAGTATAATAGACTGAGATCTCCTGATTCTCGGGAGTAGGATCTGGGGTCTCCCCTGGGACGTCTCCCAGGACACTTCCATAATCCTCATGAATTTCATGAGTTGGATCGGTTGAGATAGCGATAGGATTCAGTTGTGGCATACTTCTCCTCTTCTAGGGAGTGAATCCTTCGAACCGACTAATCTGCCTCGCCCCTGGCCGACAACAGATGATTGGCTAGCCGCCGGTGTATGCTGTCTTTCTAGGACAGTACATCATTTTTACAGGCATGTTTGCAGCTGGTATATATGATCTCGTCACTTTAGGTAGATCAGAGCGGGCATCTGGCATGCATGTGCAACACTCTAAAGATCTAGAATACATCGCACTTGCTTATCATACTGTGCGGTACGGGGATCAGGATGAGACAGAGTGGGTATAATTCACGTCAATTCGCATCGTTCATCAGGAACGTTGACGTTCTTATCTCCCCCTAACGGCGGGAATACTGTCTCATCAAAGTGACCATTCACAAATATGCGAGAAAGAGATCGCCTGTAAATGGCTTGTAAAAGCACATAGTAGAGGGGGATTCATAACCGGCACATAAACTACACACCCAAAGTGCGTAAATACGAAATCCAAATTCGTGCTCAGTAACCAGCTGTAACACCAAAATGGGTTGGGTGGAGGTTGGCCTCAAACGGACCAATATGGCTACATGCAGAATTGCATAGTCTCATGCAGAAGTAGGAAGCTTGGTGCTCATCACCAAGGTCCTTACGATCAACTAAAGACGCTTTATGAACGCTTCTGCGAGACTTGTGGAAACATAAGGGGGTCATGATGTTCAACCACAATCACGAGGGTCGTGCAATAATTATCGAAAACCTTCGATATAAACTCTCCGGCGTTATCAAGTCTTCTACACTTCAATGGATAACCGGGGTGGTGAGCCCTCAATATGGGCCAGGAGTTTAGCAAAGTAGCATTTCGTGTGGACCATAGACATGTGACCAGCGAGTCGGTGCATCAACCAAAACAATAAAATCTTTAAATGGTCCGCGGATTGGTTGGATTTGTCCACAAACTTCCCCTTAAATCCGCTGAAGAAAAGAAGGAGAACATTAAGTATCTTTGCAGGGGAGGGTAGAGTATACCACATTCCCAATGAGCATGCTTGGCACAGTGTATTTAAATACACAAGATCTTTATGAACATGGGGGTGCCCGTTGAGGATACGGCGCATCCACTTCGACAAGGATGTCCCAAACGGTCGTGCCAAAGCAAATAAGTGCTCGAGTTGGCTTAGCTTCATGCTAGCAACATGGTGCGCCCTAACTCCATGCTAGCGACGCGATGCGCGTCAATCGAGCGAATGATTGTGTACTACAACTCATGTGAAAGGCGTTCCATCTTCTCCAATATACGCTAATGGTCGTATAAGTAGGAGGTAATGCAAAGATATTCCTTACCATTTTCTTCTGCGGTTATATCATGGTAATTGTTCAATCGAATATTCTTATAGCTCAATAATGTTCTTCCAGAACAGGGTGAGTATAAGGCCTTTGTAGGTCTACAGGGAGGTATGAAGTTAGATTTATATCTCCAGGCAGGGAGAATATCACACGCACTCGCGCTGTCAGCCAGACATCTAACTTCCCACTAGACATACCTCAACATGAATTAATTGAATCGGTCACATGATCAAGGAAACTTCTAGTTCCAATAGATTCAATTAATTAATATTCGAGAACAATATACAAGTACTAAAACAAGCACCAAATACTGAACTAAATCCGAATGAGAGAGCAAAATCTCAGTTTGCTACATAATCATTGGCCAACAAGGCCGTTCTATGTCTCTCTTGGTTGCATATCGGAGTTGTACTCATAATCAACATTAGTAGGGGCGCTATGAGTGCGCAACTAATGGATGTACCACTACCACGATAGCATATGATTGGCTATTTTGTGATTGGGAAGGATGAACATTTCCCTAACTCTTGAAGTTTGGTGCCAAGGAATCGCGGTTTGAGCTACCAGAAAACGCTTATGCTTGCTCTAGGCAAGGGAGCGGTCCGAGCTGATGGGACGCGAGCTGTTGTGCATTTCAGCGAACAACAAAGCATTACTCGGAGCCAGGGACTTGATGAACTTTCACTCGCTATATTGCTGCTTCATGAGCACATTAGGAGTATAGAAAGTCGAGGAGATCTACTATAGGAGATCACTCTAGGTTAAGTCCGGCTTGCAAAGCCCAATGAGGGATCAAATTCTACAAACATCAAATATATGTTTACTCACAGACTTCGAGTCTTGAAACATAAGTTTTGCCAATCATGTCTTACTTTAGGCAAGTAGATAAAGAGATCATGCTTCTCGTGATCTCTAAACAAGAGACGAGTGTCAGTTTTGTACATAAACAAAGCAACTGACAATACTGGCATCGACGGCACTAATGGGGGAAACCATTTGGTGGGCGCGATCTCAAAGGTCTTAGCTGAGAGCTCAAGGTCCTTACTGCCACGAATCCGGCGAGATGAAAATCTCTGTGACGGAAGATTTCTCTCGGATTTAGGCATGGAAACTTCAAGTTTCACCATGCGTGGTGAGTTTTAGGAAATATCACGTTTCTATGCTCGAAACTTCAAGTCGAGACTTTTGTATGAACTTACAGTTCAATAATATTTGCGTACTCAAGCGCATTGGCAAGTTGCGCGAGTCTCACGCGAAGAAATCATATGTTTTGGTCTTTTGGACCCGCATGGTTGGGCTCTAATTTGGAGTGAAATCCAATTGAAAGGTGGCCAATAAAAGCCCAATTTATTATTGTTTGAAAACAATAATCTAAGCCCAAACAAATTGGTCAGGCCCAGCCCAAAATAATTGGGGGGAACCAACTTGGCTGGCCCAAACAAATGCCCAAAATTGCGCCAGCCCAAACCCTTTTTCAGCCCAGAATTAAATGGGAAGGCCCAAAAAACAGAGCCCAGCAATTGGCGGCCCAAGATGTCTCAGCCCAAAAACTTGGGCCCAGATCAGCCCAGTGGACTATTCGGTAAGGACCACCGAACAGGGGAAAAAGACGCATGGCGCGTGTTCGGGAAAAACATCCGAACCTCACAAACCGCCATCCCCTCCGCAGCCAGTGATCAACGGCGGCGAGATTGCGGAGGCTATGGCGACGGCAGCGCTGGGCTTGCGCGTCGTCGCTGTCCCCGCATCAATTTCATCGGCGAGTTTGGACTCGTCTACGCGACCGAGTTTTCCCCAAAAATCCGGCGAGTTTTTCGAGTGTTGACTCGCGGGTTCGGCGTAAATCGTTGTGGGATTTATCCCAAGGTTTGGCGAGAAGGTTCTCGCGATTTTCGGATCTCAGATGTCAGTGACGAACTCGCGGTGGTGTGGCAAGTTGTCTGCAACAGTGTGAGAATACGACCCGTAAAACGACGTCGTTCGCTGGGCAGCGGCTGGCGCGGGTCAGCCTCACTGCTTGGCCGGCTCAGTGGAGTCCACACACGACCCCTTGGGTTTTGTTTTTAATTCGAGTCGCGGCTAGCGCGGCTGGATATAGTTTGGCTCCTCACAGGAACCCTTGCTTTTGTTTCAAGCCACACAAAACGCAGCTGGATTCAGCTCCTCACAGGAACTGTTTTATTTTTTTTGAGTTTCAGCTCCCATCAGGAGCGGTGTTGTTGTTCTGGAGTCCCATCAGGACCCCAAGTTGATACGAGTCGTGACAAGGCACGGCTAGTTTTGTTTTTCCTGCACACAACTCAATCGAAATTGATCATAACAAACAAATTATAAAACAAAAAATCATAAAACAAACCTTCAGCTGATTAGAGCGTGGTGATAACATGTTGTAGAGAGAAAGAGAGAGATGTCAGAATATGGTGATTCATATCTGAATGTGTATTTACCCCTTGTATAGCGTCTGTATTTATAGTGGAGGATTCTCAGGGTTTACTAACCCTAATAGGAATGGGTCTCATTAATATATAGAGTCCATATAGGATTCCTATTACTGGATACATCGTATCTAGTCAGTATTCCTATTTCTAATTTACACAGTCATACTAGAATACAGTCTACAACATGCGGAAACTTTTCTACTAGTGTTTTAAGTTCAACTAATTTTCAGTAAGATAAGAGCAATTTTCCTTCCAACTTCTTAACTTAAAACACATGTCAACAACAATACATAATTGCTTAGTGAACACTGATCAGAATTGCAGATGGGTGCTTGAAATCAAAATTAAATTAAAATTAAATTAATATGATTCAAACCTCACAAAACTTTTGGTATCCCTTTTCCACATTCCTCCCTTTCATTTTCTCAATTTTCTTTTCCATATTACAATGGTGTAAGAAAGGTGATGGATTCAGGAGTTCACACAAAAGACCAGTTTACAAAGGAGAAGGCAAGGCAATGGACAGAATTCTCCTCTGCTGCAAGCACTTTCCACGCAATGGCTTGTTCGTATGACACATGGCGCCCCATTGTCGACATACAAATGCCGGCAGGCAAGTAAGCAAATCCCTGACAAGGCGGAAAAAATAGATAAAAAACGATTCAGCTGATGTAGAACTGCTTGGGTATCAAGAAACTCTAAGGAAAGAAAGAGAGCTCCACTATTTAAAATATTTTCCAATGGAAAGCATTTTGAAAGTCGAAAGGAAGTAAATGTCATGATTCAATTACCTGGCTCATTAGTTTAGCGAAATCAGCACACAATGTTTTGCGACCAGACTCATCAAAAATCTTATCTAACGAGATGTCCTGAAGAGCGACTAACGTTGTCTCAAGCATGTCCATTCCTGCCTGATTGGCGAAGATGAAAACCGGGACTGACTGCAAAATCAGCAATTACAGAAATTACACCACAAACTATAGAACTGAATGGGCATGGAGAATTTGCAATACTTATTGAGGTTGACATAAACGTTTTTAATACCTTCAATGAACAGCATAGAATTGCATCTTGGTGATGCCACAAATGTTTCAATATTGAGTCACTGCCCAAGGAATCAGGTCTCAGCAATTCATGCCCAACATGATAACTGAGGGGGAAAAGAAAATAATTAAGAGAACGAAATCATGCATTTTACCATAAAATAAAGAAATAACACTAGGTATAGCATCCTGTGACTTGTCAAAAGGAGCACTAATTAAGCCCTGTCTGAGCGCATGCATGTGAGCAAGCATTCACACAGTTTCAATATACTTTATGGCATTAATGTATGACCAGCAAGCCAAACATAGAGGCATGACGTCCAAAGGATTGCAAATATAGTTAAATTATTCAAACAGAACTTACGTATAGCTCTGGCAGATCCACTGAGCCAGGGTCAAAGCTTCTGGAGAGCCAGGGGACAATTTCGGTCCCACAGACGGACTTAATCCAGATGGCGATATAGCCATTGCAACTCTCTGCACAGATGAAATGACACTTCGAACATACTGGCGTGCCATGGTTGCCACGTTATCCTGTAGACTGCTCTCAAAAGGGAACTGGAACGCGATTGTCAATACTGATCGAGTATTATGAAATGAAGACAACTCTCCAGCTGCCTGGTTTGCTGTTGAGCCCACTTCCAGACTAGATGTCAGATCTAAAGTTCGATGCGTAGCCAATGTATCCTTTGAATCACTCTGTATTCATGATAGCAAGACATTAGTGGTATGGTCCACAGGCTGATATCCGAATATTGATGCATGACTGTACTTAGTTAAATCAACAGGTGAAACAGCACAGAAGGAACTCAACTGTTTTTGAATCCAATGGGATAATACGGAAACCAGAGGGAAGCATCGGAGCATCATCTGGGAACATCTCATCGATTGGAGCAAAAACAAGCTCAGAACAGGCTCCAGCAGCATTCTCGTCAACTCCGCTACATATCTGCCAGTAGGGAACAAGACAAACTTATTGTCAAACCAGGCGAACCAGTACACCTATAAATGTCGTGGGTAAGGCATACAATATCACTCTAGAGCAACAAATCTGACATATTCCCACCCATCATTAGAACAAGGTAGTGTGACGATCAACCATTCACACAAAATTCCAAACACTAGTAAGAACCGCCCAGGTTATGAGCACTGACACCTAATTTTGGACGTATTCCTTGCATCCCGAGAAATTATCCAACAAAAGAACCTATGATATTGGAAAACCTAAATATAAGGACTACTATATAAATTGATGGACAAGAACCAGGAAAAGCACCTGCAATAGATGAATATCCCTTGACGCAAAGGCATCTTCTTGAGTGAAAGAATGACCTTCTAGTCGAACAACTTCAAGCAACTGGAATGAAAATAACATGTTAGAAATCAGAGGGGGAGAGAATACTCTGCAGGATATACTTTAAACTCAATGCCACAAACTGGTCGCAATCATTGTCCTGTTATATATATTACTTCACAGATATATTTCACCTGGTGGATGGTAAAGTAGAAAAAAGATTTGGATTATCATTGAACGAACATACCTCTTCATGTTCAATTGTGTGGCCTAGTGGCATGATAATTTGACCCCCGGTAAACCTTGTTGGTCTCATCCCTGGATAAGCATATGAACCAGCTTTCAAAGACGCAGCAGAGTAGGCATCAACATTGAAATCAGCCCACTCTGAACGGTGTTCTCTCAAGAAACGAACAAGAACAGCAGGAGGCACATTCTGACAAGGTAAAAGAAGCAAACGAAAGATGTCACAAATTGTACAACCTCTCAAGAATTCAACCAAAACTGAATTCCAGATCCAAGATTATTAAACCAAAAACTTGAACCAGAGGAGCAAATTGGGCACTTTGACTTAAGAAGGTCACAATTCAACCTAAACAACTGTGACAGACAGAGATATACCCTCATTCATGTGAAAAGAACATATCACAAAGGCATCTTAGATCTCAACATTCAGACATTTTCATTTTTAATATTGGTGGCAGCCATCTTCGATACTTACTTGGAGTAACATAGACGCCTTTGCACAAAGAATGCCTCCCAGTAATGCAAGGGGATTTGAAGTAGTAGTTAAATTCTTGGTTGAATTAACTGCTATTATAACATCTTCAGCACCATCACAGTTGACCAACGACCAGCCATCATCATTGAATCCATTAACAGCATCATTGAAGCCTCTACACGAAGACATATAGGTGATTCAAAGATCAATAAAGAAAAGGACAAGGAGACGGACAATGAGTGGTTATCCACTCACTGGCATTCAAAGTAGTGACTAAAAAATTGTACAGATGGATGCTTAAGCTGAGGAAAGAAAGCAAGGAATGAAGATACTAATATCCCACCTGATCAATCTTTGGCTAAAAGTTCTTAGAACAGCTGGCTGCCTGCCCAAACTGTATACCACTTCACCACTTGTCTCCTGAGCTATTTGTCTAATATACCGCAAGGCCTTCATAAAGGAAGCAGTCAGCACTGTATTCTATTCTCTATATAGCTTTGCAGTTTGTGGGTGGGAAAGGAGTACTACATTATGTGATTTGACTAAATGATCATACAAAGGGGGTCTTTTGTACAGAAATATAAAGCACTTCTTTAACATGCATTACCACTAACATGTTATACTTCGGAAAGAATTCACTATACGCCACAGAAAGATATATGTACACAAAAATTGTTTCAAGGATGCTGATACCCATGGTAAATTGCAAGTGCGCATAGGATGATGCAAATGAATCATGAACTACTCACTGCAATAGTCATCCTTTGTGCTACCACTTTGGACGATTCATAGAGTGGTCGCAGCACCTCTGGGACACTCCATGCCTGAATTAAGATGAAAACCGATTGAGTTTTCTTAAGTAAGAAGAAACCCAAGAAAGTGTAAATCTAAAATTCGGACCTCAAGATTCAGGTGGTCAACAATATGAATGATTGATCCTCCACCCTCACATGGTCGAATCAGATAACCACTAGGAAGCATTTCACCTCTAACAAACTGCGCAGAAGAAGCTGCATTTGGGCCTGCACCAGAACCAGAAAGAGATCTCTCGCATACCTTGTAAGAGACATCAACACATGTGTAGAGCACATTAGACCTCGACTTACACGAGTAGGAAAAGATAAATGAAAAACTGCCAAGTATCCTCAAACAGCGGCAACATACGAACAACAGAATACATTCTTACCACAAAACTGCCATTGTCTAAACTCGTAGTGTATCTTAGGGTCCAGAAATCCCTGGCAGGAGCCAATGTAGTTGGAGCATATGTCTGAAATGATCACATGTTATATTATTTGTCAAACGATTTAAATCATATGGCCGGAGGAGTGTTTTCTGAATTTCCACAGTATTAGTTCACCTGTGTATATATAAGTTCTATAGTTCCTCCATTTCCAGCTGGAAACATGGTGAAAACTTCAAGGCTCCGACAATCCCGGAACCAAGATGGACGATCTTTAAGGATCTCCGTAATCT
Organism: Spiraea crenata; assembly: GCA_033992175.1. NCBI lineage: Eukaryota > Viridiplantae > Streptophyta > Magnoliopsida > Rosales > Rosaceae > Spiraea > Spiraea crenata. The sequence goes on from JAVBHV010000022.1 coordinate 7,848,105, forward strand.
GTTGAGTATGAATAGTTAACTTCAAGTTCAAAAGGTTTATGAATACTTACCTGGAAATGGGGCAAAAATAAAAACTTGCACATACGAACTAATGTGCATTCTTACCTTTGTAGGCTCTAAGCTTACAAGACCGCAGGCTCTAGCTGCCACTCCACTGCAACTTTGTGAAATGGCAAAGATCCCAACCGAATCCGGACCAGGCTGGCAAGATGATTCAGGATACATATATAAGATGAAAAACACAAACTAGTTATTTTCTAGATATTGAAAAGAAGAAGCAACCTTCATCCCAGGCATCTGGACCCAATCGACAGCAGTTCCTGTAGCCTTAGATAGGAACTCTGCCAAGGTCTCCTCCGCTATGGATAGGAGTCTGCAAAAAACATTAAACACATTAGATCATACACAATGTAGAATGCATATCAGTAATTTGCTACCAAAATGCAAAGATGAATAGCATAAGTTCTAGGAATTACCCAGCAGGGTTATTAGCATCTCTGAGAGAATGCTGAGGAGCTGTAACCACTGAGTCGCAGCTTGCATCAGCAGTTGCAGCTGGTGCCTACCAGAAAACCACTTGGAGGTTACAAACAGTCAAAGAAGCAACCACTCATTTCTACTCCTCTGAGTTGGAATAAATGCAAAAACTTGCAGATGGAATTAATTTGTCTGAAAGGTCCTAATCTACTAAAAAACTGTTCAAATTTTAAATTTTTTTAATGAAAGACTGCTAGAAGACAAAATAGAATTCCAACCCCATAATTCCTGTCTTTGATGTTTCATACACAAGAGGAAAATAAAAAAAACACTAAATCTAGAAAAGAAGAAAAATATAAACTTACAGTATGCAATTGTTGGCGCATATACCCGTTTTCACAAACAAGCTGAGAAACCTGTTTCTGCAATCGATCATTTTCCTCCATCAATAATTTGTTCATTGCTGATAATTTCTTGTTCACAGTCTGCAGTCTAGAGGATTCTTTTCTCTGCTTCTCTCTACACCTGAAAACCCAAGAAACAACTCCCCTTCTTTCAATCTAAAAATCACAGATTCTCCATCCAACCAACAGGAAACATAGATAAAAACCCAAAATCTTCCAAAAGTACAATCTAACACTAACAAAATTGGCTTTCGAATTGACCAAACTGGGAAACTAAACAAACCCAATTCTTCAATCACCCCAAGAAAATGAAATTTCTTGCACCCACATAGCCAAAACAACGACACACAAAACACTACCTATAAAAACCCAGTTGCTTAAAGACAAGCTTAGTTTGATACCTTCTGTTCTGAAACCAGACTTTTATCTGCCTGGGCTCTATATTAGACAAAATGGGGCACTCCCGGATTAACTGCTGCCTGCGCAGAGAGCTCGGTTTCGGACACTCTGCATACACTCTCTCAAGCGCTTCAACTTGCTCAGAAGTGTACCGGACATATTTTCCGGCATCGAGGTGCTTGTTCATTCCGCTGCTTCCGCTGCTACTTTCTCTGTGGTGAACCACAGCCATGGCCATTTTTGCCCCAAAAAACCAGCAAAAGCACAAGCTATATAGATGGACAAAAAGAGCTCAAAAGAACTAGTTTTGATAGAAGATTCTCTGGCTTTGTGAAGTCCGTCCTTTAAAAAAAGATGGAAGTTACAAGTGTAAACTGAGTGGTTTTTGAGCTAGAAGTTTCCTGGATTTATGTGAACACAAAAGCAAATAGCTTGCTTGTTGGTGAAGACCCAAAATAAGGTTTTTGGGTTTATAACACAAACAAATATTGATTGAGGTCTCTGTTTTTTTCTTTGTTCCAAAAACCAATCTTTTATTGGCTAATGTAACTGAAAACTTGGAATACAGTACAAAAATTAGCAGACCAGCTAAGCCAAATTTTGAACTGAAACCAACCCACTTCTTCTCTTTCCCCAGAAAAAAAGTCCAAGATATGGCACTAACACACAAAACCCACTAATTACGTTCAAAACCACCACCTCAATCTGTCTTTTCTTTTTCAGCTAAAAATCTTCATACCATACAAAAACAAACAAGCCCAGCCAAATTTCTAGCTGTTTTGAACTGAAACTCACTTGTTCACTTTCACAAAAAGTTCCAAGATATGGCCCAAGAAGCACACAAAACCCACTTGTCTTTTCAGCTAAAGATCCAATCTTTTTCACATACAATGAACAAAAACTTGAAACACATTGCACCCTTTGGTTTAAACACAATCAGGAAGCTTGAAATCATGGAAAATGGAAGAAATCAATCAAGAAGGAGAGGAGAGGCTCTCTCTGGACAACAAAGAGAGCCAATGGGTGCAAGCATCAGAAGAGAGCTTGATGAGGAAGAAGACAACCCAGAATGAGAGAAACTGAAACCCTAATCATAATCATCACCTCTAACAGGGAAAAAAGAAGTGGTTTTTTATGACACTTGCCAGAGAGAATTTGTGAAGGAAATGAAAATTAGTTTTTTGTTTATTGGTTTTGTTTTGTTTTGTTTTGTTTATTTTCTCCAGAGAGCTTAAAAGGACAGTGGTCTCTGAGCTAAGCAGAAAACAGTGAGGAATAAAAGAGAGAGAGAAGAGTGTGTTTACGTGGCACGCATAACGACAAAAAATAGCAGTGGGCAGTTTTTTCTAGATTTATTTGATTTGTTGGGATTTTTCAATGTGATTTCGGCGCATTTACGTCGTTGTCCCTAGTGTATCTTTGAAATGACCTCTAGACCGAATAGGGGTAGGGTGAGGCTCTTCTGTCATCTTGTCTTGGTCAATGTAAACCAGATCTATCACAGCAGTAAAACAACAAATCAATACTCCAAAACTGTTATTTTCCAAAAAGTGAAAAATACTCCAAAACTGTCCTTCCCTGTCCTTTTGATATTTGCTTAATCTTTTGCAATTACATGTTAAGAAAACTAGCATCTGAGCATCACTGGTGTGGTGCGGTTGAGATTTTAAGGGTCCCGTGTGAAATTGAATTGAGGCTTCCAACATCCTTTAAAAAAGTTATCATGAATTTATGTAAGGGAGTACAAAAAATTTGGAGACACAAAAAAAAGTAACGGTGAAAAATAGTAAAAACATATGTGTGCAAGGTAATTTGCACTCGTATTGCAAAATAAATTGAAGACATACAAACCCAATTGCTTTAGAAGAACAACCATGTTCCATTAGACTTCATTAACTATATATATGTAACACTGTATCGAAAAACTTTTGGGGCCCTTAAAAATCATGGGCCTTGTGCGGTCGCACTTGTCGCACTCCCTCAGCCACGCCCGTGCTTAGCATATATGGAAAGAAAACTAGCATCTTAGCATACAATTATGCGTGTATCAATTTATATTTAGATTGTAAATGTGTATAAGTGGCATGTTTACTAACCTGGAATGGGAATGAAATCATTGGGAGTCATTCTCACTCCTGCTGATTCATATGTTTACTTTAACTTGGAAATTAAATTTCTGATGGGACCCACCACAAAATTAGGAATGTGATTCCTCATTTTCAAGAAATGGGACTCCATGAGTTGAGGTGGTATTGGAATTCCTAGAGGTTGATTCCACCAGGAATGAAACTTTTATTCCTAAGGGTTATTATCATGATGGTGCCTGAACTTTAAAAGTGATCAATTTGGTACCCAGACTTTTAAAAACCGGACTTCATAGTGCCTGAACTTTAAAATTGATCAATTTGATACCCAGACTTTAAAAAAGAGGACTATGTGGTACCCAAACTTTCAAAAAGAGGACTATGTGGTATCTTAGTTAATTTTTTTAATCAAATTCCGTTAAAATTAAGGATAAAATGGTCTTTTAACATTAATTTTTATGTAAAATATTTTTTTTACCACTCAACTTCTATAAATATGTTTTATGGTGTTTTGAAAAAAATGAAAATGTCATATAGCTATTTTAGATAAATAAACAAATTGATTAATGAAAATATAGTTGAACGGTAGATTTTTTCTATCTCTTAATTTCTATTAGAAATAATTTTTAATGTTCGACTATATTTTTATTTATCAATTTATCTATTATTTTGAAATAGTTATATGCATAAATGTTTTTTTTGAAACATCATAAATCATATTTGTATAGAGGTTGAGAGGTATAGTATTTTTGAAACATCATAAATCATATTTAAAAACCCTTTTTTTATATATTAATTTTCATGTAAAATACTATACCTCTCAACCTCTATATAAATATGATTTATGATGTTTCAAAAAAAAATTATGCATATAATTATTGCAAAATAATAGATAAATTGATAAATAAAAATATATCCGAACATTAAAAATGATTTCTAATAGAAATTGAGTACTAGAAAAAGTCTACCGTTCAAGTATATTTTCGTTAATCAATTAATTTATTGTTCTAAAATAGCTATATGCACATTTTTCATTTTTTCAAAACACCATAAAATAATTTTTTTTTACTTCTCAACCACTATATAAATATGTTTTACGGTGTTTCAAAAAACATTTATGCATATGACTATTGAAAAATAATAGATAAATTGATAAATAAAAATATACTCAAACATTAAAAATTATTTCTAATAGAAATTAAGAGATAGAAAAAATCTACCGTTCAACTATATTTTCATTAATCAATTTGTTTATTTATCTAAAATAGCTATATGACATTTTCATTTTTTTCAAAACACCATAAAACATATTTATAGAAGTTGAGGGGTAAAAAAAATATTTTACATAAAAATTAATGTTAAAAGACCATTTTATCCTTCATTTTAACGGAATTTGATTAAAAAAATTGACTAAGATACCACATAGTCCTCTTTTTGAAAGTTTGGGTACGACATAGTCCTCTTTTAAAAAGAGGGGAGAAAAAAAACAAAAAAAAAAAAAATAAGGAACAATAAAATCCAGAAAATAAAAGAGAGAGAATAAAACAAAAAAAATCAAGAAAAGAAAAAAATGAAAAAAAGAAAAAAAAAAACAAAAGACAAAAAAAAAACCAAAACACAAAACTACAAACCAAACTCTTCTCCACTAAAATAATAAGAAAAAAAAAAAAAAAAAAAAAACACACAACCAACTAACAAACATTAACAAATAAAAATAAATACCAAAAAAACAATACACCTAAATACACAACACCACATATTGTCGGCTCCCCTTCATTCGCTTCGCGAGAGCTGCACAGCGCATAGCTGGAAGTCAGAGGGCCCATACTACCTGCCTAACCCCTCGCTCCGAGGGACCGTATATTGGAAAGGGCCTTCTAAACCACCCCATTTATCCAATAGAGAAGCGAAGGGGCCTATTTACATGCATGACCCCTGCAGATTTTACCCTATCTAAACCCGGAGCCAATCCCCTTTCGGTCCTGCCACCACGCCGCAGAACGGGAGCTCATGTGGAACCTTTTATTCTGGCGTAACAGCGGTGGAACGTAACAAAATATTCCGGCCCTTATAAACGCTTCAATGAGAGTACTTCATTCCGATTCTTGCTCTTTCCGATTCACGCTCACTCTGATTCCTATTCATTCCAACTCCTGCTCACTCCGACTCAGAGTTAGTAAATGGGCCAAAAATTGAATTGTGAAATAAAAAATATTAAAATATGTTTATTTAATTGGTAAGTTACTTTTTATTCATTAAGGATATTTTAAAAAAAATATTTATTTCACCTCCTTAAGTGTACTTATATTTAAATATTTATTTAAATATATATAATGATATAGATATATAGTTAGATACTGAAATAAACTTGTAGACTTAGCATTCGACATACGCATCATTATAGTTTTTGAATAATAAGTTAATCATTAACAAGATGAACGTTGTATATGATACTACGGAGGAATCAAAGTAGAATAAAACTCTGTATTTCAACCATATTGTTGTAGTCCCAAAGCATTTTGGTCATCCTTTGCTCTGCTCAATTGTGATGAATTATGATCATTCATCCTACCATTCCAAATCATGTATATTGGTTCATTCATAACCAAAAATATAATGAGGATGTATTTAGTTTTTTTGGGTCGTAGCATATTTTGCTTGCTTTTGGCATGCGTGAAAAGTAGTCTCACGTGCTTCCCATACAATGTGGAAAAAAAACATGCAATGTATCTTTGTTGTTTTAATGTGTCTTCATGAGAAATCATACTCAATTTGACTTAATTATTGCGTTTTTCTTGCGTTGGACAAGCAAATGTCTTTCTGTTTTATGAATAAACAAGCAGCATCCATCCAATTATACAGCGGCTTCATCTATATTGCATTGCAGAAGAAGCAAAGAATTGGGGTATATTTAATCTATTCTTATCTTGCTAATCGGGTTGAGATTAATCTTTTTGATACAATGATTGTTTAATTTTTGCAAAATTAAATGTTGAAAAAGTAGTGGTGGTTTTAACTTTTGTTTATTAAAATGAAGTTCAGTACATTATTGAGCGGCAAGATAATGTATATGACGAAGGAGGGGGACCCTAGCTATAGAATATTCTACGTTGTTTTTAGTGCGGTCATCCGTCTTTCAAACCTTCGAATTAGCACAAGGTCTGTATAGGGGGGTGTACTGCATACTTTGGATTTTTCAGTTGTTATATTAACCTGATTTGTTATTAAGTTAATTAACGATAGTGATCGAATATCCTAAAACTCCTATATATAACATTTACTGGTGCATTCTAGAAAAAGCCACTGCAAAAATTCTAGAACAGTGAAGAGGTCCAAAAGGGGATGGAGAGTTTGAAAAGTAAATACCAAATCCACCAAGTACCAAGGGACGTAGGCTGTAAAAGATCTATATAAGATTGAAGACACAGAGGAGTTGAGGAGTTATAGTTTGGTTACAAGGTTCAAATTATCACTTAGAAGAGTAAAACTAGGTCTACTGACTAGTCAATCATACTTGTAGGTTATAATATCTATTACGATATGTTAAAAGGTCAAATTTGAATTATCTTATGACACGATTATTTCATTTGTTTAAATTTAATATTTCATTTTGAAACAAGCAGCCTTTGAACTACGTAGGTAGGTTTGCACAAAATTTCAATGTTTAAATACTTGGCTTTGCACAAGACTTCACGGAGAAACTTTTAATCGACTCGATTTTCAACTTGGAGGCTTGAATACATAAACGAATAACACATCAAATATAAAGGAAAATGCTTTTAATCAACAAGCACATTGCATTTTCAACTTTAAATAATGAGTAAATTATCCAATTTAAGAGCAGATATGATAAACCAGGGAGAATTATACTGGTGGGCAAGATATAAGTACACATATATATAATTTCATTATATAGATATGCAAATTAAAGTTAAAAACATTGTCAGCCTGTGATTGTGGTCCTTTTTATGGATCTCTGATGAAAAGCGCTGCAAAAAAGAGAATTTTGTACTCCAAAAATAGAAGAAATTCAAAAGAAACCAATCCCGCTGGTCTGTGAAATTTTGGGGCATGTCATATCAAGAGATCCGGTGTGATACTCTCCCCATTTATGTATTCATCTCTCTAACTATACTTTCTTATCTTCATATTTGAAGTTTCTTCTCTTCCCATCGTACTTTCATCAAGAAGTTATTTTTATATAACATATCTATTATTGAATTTCACAGTAGAGCAGAAGGCCAGAAGAGAAGTAGATCCACATATATTGTCTTCAACTTAACCATCTTGACGATCAATGTGAGATTTTATCCCAAAAAAGCTCAGTATAATTAAGAATGAATACACTTTTTATAAACTGTACTTGTTAGCCTTTTTGCGCTCTGCAACTCTATTTGTATCTCATCTACCAACTGCAACTCAATTTTTGGGAATTACCGCATTTTTCACTAAGTTAACTGTTTATATTAAATTCGTTGATGTGGACATTCCATATAAGCAAAATGTGGGTGCAACATATATACACACCAGCAAAAATAAATAAAAAATAATTTTTTGAAGGAAATTTTGCCCCCTGCAATTAGGGATGGGCGTTTTAAACTAAGAACCGAAGAACTGATTCAATCTGAACCGAAAAAATCCGAGTTGACTAAAAAAGTCAAAATCTAAGATCCATACCGCACCGATCCGAATTTTAATGGATCGGTTCATGGATTTTGCTTCATAAAATCCGATCCGATCCGAAATAATATTAATAATATTTTATTTTATTAATTTACATATGTCATAATATTATCGGTGTATATTTTATTAATTTACACATAGTTTATTCAATCATGTAAGCTCTTATGATAGGTTAGGAAAACTTATGAATCATATGTAGAGGAGAATATTTTCTATTACATGATTTCATTTTCTTTGGAAGGTAATTTCTTTATGTTTGTGTGCCTTTACTTATAATAAACAATTTTTGAAGTAGGATGACCAACACCGCACTTTCCAACTCACCTATTGTAGTCATGATGGTTGTATATTTATTTGAATTACAAAACTTGAATTGTACAATCCGAAAATCTGAATCCGAACCATGATCCAACCGAATTAGTTGGATTTGGATGACGTTGGATCAAATTATTTTTATCTCTAAATCCGATCTGATCCGATTCGATAAATATTTATGGTTTGGTTCTTGCTTTTTAGTCAAATCCAATCCGATCTGATCTATACCCATCCATACCTGCAATTCTATTTGTATCTCATCTGCGCCATGCAGTGGGAAATTTTGCCTCATTTTAGTTAAGTTAACTGTTTCTTTTAAATTTGATTACGTGAATATTCCACATCAGCAAAAGATAGGTCCCATATATATTAGGCTAATAGCTAATGTGGTTTATACGAATTTTAGCTTTTGTCTTTGTGAGTTCCTGTCACTTACATACTTTTGTATAATTATATCCCGTTTGCCCCAATTATCAAAATTTAGAGATTCACAATAAATGTCCAAACGAATTTGATGAAAACACGTATACCATAAAGAAAGGGGGCTAATATTTCCACACACCATTCCTCTTTCTCCACCCACCAATTTTAATTAACTTAAAGAAAAATATATTATTTATATGAAAATCACACAAATGTCCAAGTTTATTTTGCTCATTCCTCTGTCTTCACGAGAGGCTTCCTGCCGCCACCTAAGCCTTTTCGCCTAAGCCGCCGCCGCCATATATGAAACCACAACCAAATTAGCCCCATTCTCCATCGAGGTTCAAAGAAATAATTTCTGGTAAAAGGGTTTTGCTTCTGACCACCAATTGAAACAAATTTTTCCATTTTTTGAGATTTCTAGGTTTCGGGGGCGGAGATATTTGGCATTCTTTTGTTTTCTAAAGTCAGCAAACCAAGTTTTGGTTTTCATTCTAATTGCTATTTCTCCCAAATTTGTGTTACAATACAACACAATTCCGTAGGTGTCGAAGACCAAGGGGAGGGAGGAGATGTTGACAACCACCACTTTTGGTGTTGATGACACCGTCGTGGAGCATTTGGACGAGGCCAACATTAAAGGAGAATGGGGCTGATTTGGTGATGGTTTCGTAAATGGCGGTGACAAGGGCAATATGGTCGGGAATGGGTGAAAACGTGTAGATGGCGGTGGGAATCGTCTCATGAGGACGGAGGAATGAGGAAAGATAGATTTGGACAATTATGTAATTTTCATATAAATAGTATAATTTTATTTAAGTTAATTAAAATCAATGGGTGAAAAAAGAGAAATGGTAGGTGGAAATAACAGCCCCCTAAAGAAAAAGGTACATTCTAGTCGACTAGCAAAAGCAAAAAATCGTGTAAATTGCATTAAAAAAGATTGGTGAAATCTCTTTTGAAAAACTCATATATATATATATATATATATATATATATATATATATATATATAGATATATAAAAAGAGATATAAATGAAACAGGAAGAGTAATGCTAGGATGACCATATTATTTTGAACCAACTTTTAAACCATCTGATGTGGCAATTGATCCCACCATTCAAAATTTAGTAAAAGAACTATTAATTAAAATCAAATGCAATAATCAATTGCCACATAAGGTGGTTTAAGAGATGATTTACAAAAATATAGTCATCCTAACATTATTGAAACAGGAATGCAATTCTGTTTTAGAGTTTCCAATACGCTTGTGTTTTTTTTCATAGAAGCAAAGAGGTAAGTGGATTTTTTTGGACTGAAGAGGTAAAGTGGATGGGTACTATAACTGGAGTAGATGGTTTTTGTTTGGTTATGATCATGGGAAGCTTAGGTTCAAACCCAAATTCAACGAAAAAGTAGCATATTTCAGTCCGCTGTCTGCTCAATATGACTTTTGCATTCTCTATCTACCCCGCTTCCAAGCATGCCGATGAGATAGAACTACAGTACTAGAACACGTAGAACAAAAGAACATATATGGGAATAAGAAAAATGAAAATGAAAGCAAACGAATTTGACTTTGAGCATTGAAAAGATTTTTCATGCCCCATAGGTTGGATATGGACCATATGGTGGTGTTAGGCATGATTGGGCATGATCAGTTCAGACACAGCTCTCTTTTTCATTTATGCACATGGAGGAGAAAAGGAAACAAGCCAAAGAATATTCTTGATGCATAGGCAAGAATTTGGGAGGCACATAAATACTAAACTTGAGCTTTGATTAATCTTCGTTTGACAAGAATTAGAAATAGGAATAAGCATAATTTGCCTAAAATTGACTATAGCTGTCAATTCAAACTTCTATTACTCGACCAAAGTTACACCCATGTCCATCTTGGAAGTGCAAAGATTCATGTTGCAAAAGCCAAAATCAACATAATAGGCGGGCAATAGTGATACACAATAAGACTGTGAATTAAAATTACACATTCAGAAAACTGCATAATATATAATATTTTTAACAGATTTAAGCTTTATGTGACATCAATTAAAAATATCAATAAGCATCCTTTGGCTAAAATTGGATACCGATAATGAGTTGGATTCATGTAATGAATTTCTATTGCTTGACCTACATCATACTTGTCCATTTCAAGTGCAAAGATTCATGTTGCAAAAGAGGAGCATAACACATGGTTGGTGGGCTTGGCATGAGAAATATAATACATGTTTCCATATATATAGTACACAATCAATGGGGCATGATGGGTTATAACAAAGTCAAATGGGTATATTTTCCTTCTTTTAAACTTTAGAAGATGATGAGATTAACATCCCTCCACTTTGTCCCCCTCATTCCCTAATTTTTCCTTTCTTTTCTCCCTTTTGTTTTTCTTTGCTTTATTTGTTTTTTGATGTTGTGCATAATGGGTGGAAGAGGGTTCCCGTCCCTCTCAAATCTCCTTTTGCCTTCAGCCATTGCTTTTCTCATAGGGAAGGAATATATTGCCAGTGTTTCTTCAAAAACAACCCTTTTGGGCCCCATCACAGTCCAATCGCATGGGCCCGTTCTTCCTGGGCCCCGGCCCTATTAAACAAAACGTTGTTGCGTAAATCAATAGAATGCTGACGTGGTTTTTGCTTTGATGGGGTTTGGTGTCGTTGAAGTGGAGGCTTGGGCCCACACCCAAGCTAAGGGCACTTTGTCATCACGCTGTGAAGATGACCTTTGCTTGTTTGGTACACATGATTGTTTGTTGTTGTACTAGTACCTCTAGTTTGCATCATTTCACTCCTCCATGCTTTCTGTTCTTTTCACCATAAAGCTTTTACCCACAAATGGATGAACTTGCCACTACTACTTGGAGTTTGTGAGGGGTGTTGCCCAAGCAAAATTATAGCTCACTTTGGTGGATAATGAGCTCAATTTGGAGGATAGTGAGTTTTCTCTATTGAGAAATGAAATATAACCAGTATTTCAATAACACCGATTATCTTCATAGTTACAGTCAAATCTGAAAAGGATAGTGCTTAGTCCACCTTTTGTGTATAACTCCAATTTACGCATACTAGGAGAAAGTAATGGGTACTTCTTACACATAACTTTCTTTTAGCACGCAACTCATATTCTTTTAAACATCTCTTACGTATGTATTTGCTGCTTACAAACCGATAATTGTGAAAAATGTACATATAAATTAAGTTAAAACAAAAGTTAAAAAAAAAAAAAAAATGTAAAACAGTCTCATAGGTTTCTCTCGTTACCTATTCTATCCTTGTTGAAGAAGCACTATATGACAAAGTCCTTTTTAGGAGCATTGGATCTAGCAATCGAACTTTAGTAAAAAGAAGGTGATCCATTATATAATAACTACCTGACTTTAACAACTTTTAACTATAAAAACATATAAATTAGGCATTTTGATCTTATAAAACACATAGATCTAAATCCTAACTTTATAGGGCTAGCATTTTAAAAACATGGTTCCTCTTGTCCTTCTTAAGACCATGTTCAAGATCAGGTCATGGCCTTTTTACATATTAGTTTTTCCAGTCGCGTGTAACAAAAGAAGAGTGACATTGTGCCCATGTATAAAATCCTTCTGTCTGAGATTAGATCAAGCTATGGCAGAGAAAGGAGCCCAAGCAAGCATGCATTAAGTGAATGGTGCCCACAAGATTTGCAAGCCAAAACTCTAGTTGATATGGACCACTTTGATCAAATATAATTTGTTGACACTTGTTTGAACAAGGCATTTTGTGGACAGATGACCCATTTGCCAAGCCTTTTATTTACTAGTGCATCTTACCTGGGTGGCCCAGGGACTTTATATTCATACCGATTGGTGCACATTTATAACCAAGCAAAGTGGTAAATACAAAATGCAGATTCTGATCCAACCAAGAAGTGCGTTGTTTTTGTACATTTTCCTCTTTCAATGATCAACCATCTCTACCCGAATTTCATGGATTGTTGTGGGTTCTCATCGGCTGTTTTGTTCAGAGGACATGATCGATTAGCAGGTGGGGTTTTAAAAGCAATAAATGAATTCTGAAGAATTAGCCATTGTGCATATGAGCATTGAACAAGCCAAAATTTTGGTACATTTGGTATTCTTGTTTCTGCATTTGAAGAAACTAAGGACAAGTTTCAAATTCTGCTTTAAAGCCTCGTGGTCCAGTCAGTGGTATTGTGACCACCACATTCTAGAATGTTTATAGTTGAGAACTAATGTCCTGTGGGGCTTACCGGTTTATGTAGAACTTGAAAGCATTCAGCTGAGCTTGAATTATTATGCATATGTTATTCTGCTAATGTTGCACATTAGATGATATGATGCTCTTAAACTTGATTCTTGGAGCCGACGTTTGGAAAGAAATGGAAATTAATTTGCTCAAGAAAAAGATTGATCTTTTCTTTGAAAATAACTGTTCTGTGTTTATCTTTGACACATGAGCAGATGAAGTTTTTTCAAAAACATGTTGTTCTCCAGCTAATCTGAAGTGTCCTGTCATTCAGACTTTGATCATTTTGCACAAACTGTTTGACTAATTTAAATTTGCAAGTTAGAGGTAACTTTTACATGTATCTTAACAAAATTTCAGAGACTATTTGCTTAGTTGCAATCTCCTCAAAGCCCAGACTTTAAGCAATGATATCTCAACCCGCCCGCTGTTGGTGAAGGATTGAGGAAGCCACTTGGACGTCCTCTGGGTAGCACGAACAAGAAGGGTTGCGTCTGAAATCGCTTTTGCCATTGTTCACACAGGAGCTGAATGGATCACATGCCCATCATATCTAGCTGTGCCTACAGAGCCATAGTTTTTTTAAACCCCCTATTTGAGATAGCAGACTAGTTTGTTATTACTGATTAGCCGAGTTAGGTTTCGGGTGGGCTTTATGCCCGAGCGGGGCTATTTCCCCTTATCTGTACTCATATGGTTTTTTAGTAATAAATCTCTATCGCTTTGCATAAAAAATGTATACACTGAGCGTAATAATAGGAAGAGATATGTTGTGTTGTCAAACTATTTGGATACATAAGAAATTCTTAATTTTCTAATGTGAAGCTAGACAAGTATAGTTCATTCCTAAAGGTGTGGTGTAACTCAGAAAACAGGGTAGGCAATTTCAACCAAAAAACCTAAAGCGAACATTTAGTACTCCAAAATGCGCCTAGCACACTTTGTCATGTTTGGCACAAAATCCTTCTTTCACTGAAGAAGTTAAAGGCTTCACCTGGGCAGCAAACGCAAGCTCTCACAAATGACCATAGATTGGGGCCTTATTATCCAATAAGAATATGCTCAAAAGATCCACCGATTTTCAACTGTACGAATTCTTATTTAGTATAAACACAATTCAATAAATTGAAATTAATCTATATTCAATTGGAGAAAGGTAAGCCCCCATGTAATGACTACAATATAGAACAAATTTGTACTATGGGTAGAAAATCTTGTGCATTTACTTCAACCACTAGGCACACACTCGTGGTAAAAAAATGCATACTTGGTACTGTCCTTTTTCAAGTATTTTCGCAATCTCCTCTTTTTCAGGACTCAGGCCTTGGGCGCCACAATAATCTTAATCAAAGTATCCTTTAGTA